>CM062296.1:505678266-506278266 GCA_031216915.1 Pictodentalium vernedei | reverse complement strand
GTGTTTCTAAGACAGGAATCTTGTGTTTTTTAGCTGCGACGCGCAGCTCTATATGTGGCAATGTCGGTCTGTCTGTCGGTCGGTCTGTCTGTCACCAACAAGTTTCAAAAACACCATAACTCCTAAAATACTTGATGGAATGACACCATACTTGGTGTGCAAGTGTATCTTCATGATGTCTACACCCTCTCAATAGTGCATGTCATTCGGATAATTTCTGTCACATTTATGGACTTGTCACGAACAAGTTTTTTTGTCACCAACAAGTTTTAAAACATCATTGGCATTGCACGAATCATCACAGCTTCGGCACTGTGATAGTGCGCTCTAGTTATGTGCTATTCGTTGATGTTTGTTATTATGTTTATCTGTATTATTTTCTTTAGTGTGCTTTAATAAAACACATTTGCTTGAAAATTCTTTCTTATTAAATAAATCACCCACATGCCGGCCCTAGTGTCCATTATTGAGTGCTGCAAATCGACTGCCCATGGTACAGATTGACTTTTTCGATGGTGCAAATCGACCGACACAATGGTGCAAATTGACCGTGGTTCAAATCGACCATTCCCCGCAAACTGTGGCAGTAAGGCCATAAGTTAACTATCTTCAATGAGTTCCTAGTTTATATTGAAAGTTACAGAATGAGTTCAGTAAATTAGGTCTGGTGACTTTGGTCCGAGTCTTTAGTGAGATCCAGACCTACTTTACGGGGCGCATTTCGTAAATTTCACTATAAACTGGGAACGAGTTGAAGATTTTTGTAATCCACCCATCCATCCACCCAGCATCCATCTATCTCTTCTCTCTCTCCCTCTCTCTTTCACTTTCTCTCTAATTTTCTAAGAAATTTTGAAAACGAACTCGATACTGCTCAGAAAACAGTTGACAATACATTGAAGTGTAGCTGTTGACACTAATCTTTTCCACAATTATCATCAAAAAAATATGCTTTCACTTTTGATTTGATTGCTCAATGGAACAACTTGATGCAGCCCTGCTGCTGAACAAACACTAATCGGTGATAATCTGATGTATGCTAAAACAAGTCACATGTCGACGATTAACAAAGAGGCTTTTTGAATCTGCCCAGTAAATTGGATAATGGAACTCATTCACTTACGACACCTCACTAATGGCTCCGAAATACAAAATTTGCAACATTTTTACCATCACCTTTTTATTTAAATGATTTTTATATTCACTAGATCACAGAATAGTAAGAAAGTAAGTAGAAAGTATCTTTAATTAATCTTCTTGGGGTCAGATTCTGTATTTCAAGTCGGATTTGGTCAGATTTGGTATTTAGTGACACCGAAAAATAGGGGTTCGAATGGGGGTGAAAAGAGTGAATTACACCCAGACCGGCCTCTGCAATTTCGCCCATACCGGCCTACACAGTTTTACCCAAACCGGTCTCCGCACATTTTTAACCACACTCCCCTATTAGTTGCTTTTCGTGACGTTGTAGCAAAATTTAAGTAATAAAATTGTGATGGCACATGTTGGCCTACCTCCTTTTCCCCAAATTTTATCCACATACCGGTACAGAAAATTTGATACTTATCCATTTGAAAATACCCGAAATGGAATAAACACAACCAGTTGTTTCCAAATCTCTAAAATTCCTGAAAAGGTTACTGACACAGTGACAAGATGTTACTGTCAAAACTGTGTGCTGATTATTTAGACTGAATGCTGATTGGTTACTCTTTTTCAAAAATACATTTCGAAAATCTTGATGTGATCTGGCACCGCTCATTTTCAAACAACATGTCATGCAAAAATCAAACGAAAATGGAACAAATATTTGTTTTTAGAACATTTAATGGTTTTATAAAAGTGTTCTCAGTGATTAACATTTCAAAGGGTGCTTTGTAGAAAACCACTGAAATCATATCTTCTGTCACAAACAATAGATCAAAATACTTTTTGTCTGTTTTTGTTATCGTGGCTTTTTACGATGCTATAATGAAAAAACTCCAAGACAAACTCTATCTTCTGTCGCAGTTTTAATTTGCAAAAATTAGATTGATCAGTAAATTATTGTGTTAATAAATGTGTGTCCATAATCTGTCTGTGTTTTTCTTTTTCCCACCCGTAAAATTCTTGGAGGCCGGTTTGGGTAAAACTGTGGCAGACGTTTAGGGTAAAATTTGGAGGCCAGATTGGGTAAAATGTAGTGGCCGGTTTGGGTTCATTGGAGGCCGGTGTTGGTAAAAATGTTGGAGGCCGGTTTGGGTGTATTCGAAAAGAGTATGTGTTATAAGTATTAGTAAATAGATTTAAGGTGCTATATAAGTAATAGAATTCTGTTTATTTTGAAATTCCCACCTCAGATATTCTTTATATTCAAATTAAATATACACAAATTACACATCAAAAGGAAGGTTGAGATGTAGAGAACACAAAACACATCTGTAATCAACTCATTGGGTTGACAGCAGGCACCACTGGTTCCTGGAAGTCTGCTACCATATTTGTACCAGAACTGATAATTTTATAATATTTCATGAGAATAAGTTATGGCCAAATATGCTTCACATATCCAAGAACAAAGCTACGCATTCAAAAGTTATGTAGCCATCCCAGAGTAGTGAGAGTACCCAGACACTGCCAATGGCAGTGTCTGGGTACTCTCACTATTCTGGGAAGGCTACATTCTGTGAATTTCCGACATGTCAGTTTAGTTGTGTTTGCAGCTTTCCTCAAGTTGCATGTAGGTGTCAGACCTCGAAAAATGGCCAAGTACAATAAAAGTTCTGTATATTTAGGTAATTATTATATTGGCCTTCCTGATTCTTCATGTATTATAGCTTATTTCGGGCATTCATTGAGTTTCACTCTGTTTCACTGCCATTCAGTTATGACTCCGGACATAAGAATGAGTTTTATTGAATTTTATTTGGCCTCATGAACAAACCGAAAACCGAACCGAACCGAACCGAGGTTTTACTCCACCAGAAAAACCAAAACCAAAACCGAACAAGAAATTTAAAAACCTACAGCTCTAAAATTTTGATCACTGCTCATACTCTGTCAGCTGAGGAGAGTTGTTACCAGTGGCCACTTCATCAAACTGTTTTAAATGAAGCTTGATAACTTAGTTTCAGCTAATTCAGTTTCCTGAAGTTTGATCTACTGGGTCCTTAAATTGACCTTAATCCATTTATTTTACATATAGTGGATAAAAATGTTTTTGAATGGCGATAACATCCCGCTGTTAGTGCTGTGAGATTACCGAAGACCACCTGAGTCGACATTGTGATGAAAAGCTGGTCTTTTCAGATTGAAGCCCGGATTAGTATTAGTTTGTACAATGACAACAGATATTGATGCCATTGTTAGAGTTTCGCTTAGACTTGTATTAAAATCTTGAATGCATTGTCTGATTTTAGAGGGCATTTGTGAAAGAACAGACAATTTGTTAAAGCATTATTTTTATTCCTCATAAAACTAGATAATCAACAAAAACAAGTGATATTTGTACAAACATGAAAGGAACAGAAACATTGAACAAAGTCCAACAGCACTGCATTATAGAGAACGTGTAAAGGCATCAAGAAAAAAATGGAAATTTCTGTGCCTATTCTGCATTTTACTTGATTTTAGAATAATTTCCATCATAATATGACTAAAGAAACACATCACAATAAAACATAACATGATAAAAGTGTTGTTCTCTGGTTTTAATGTCCCCAAATTCACTGGGGGTGACCGGTGCTTACAGAAGCAGTTTGTTTGTTACTTCCACTTGAATTCGTTCACGATTTTTGCTCTGATTCTCTCGAATTTTAACAAGAAGATGCGTGTTTATTGACAACAAATGACATAAATATGGTGAGTACTTAACCAGAAAAGAATAAGGGGATTATTACAGTTGCTCTGGTTTCGACTGAGTCCTCGACCATTTCCAGTTACAAAATGAGAACGTATTTTGTTTCCATTTGTGTGAAACTTGGCACTGATCAGTCCAGTTCTCGAAGCTTTTTTGCAAAGCCTGATTTCCGAACAAGTTTGTTGTATAAAAAACTTAATAAAGAAACACAATTACTCACGAAAACTTCAGTTCTATAATATAATTTATAAGTTCAGCATAAGTTAAGTAGTAATATTATCTTATGTAGTTTTGAAGCCAATGAGGAACTTTTGAGACATGTCATGGCTCTGATTCTTAATCATTCTTTCCATCAATGGCCCAGATTCATAGGCAGGCAGATCTGATGAGCTCTGATTCGATGACTTACAGATCCAGTTTGAGTTTCATGCTGATTGCATTTTTCTTGTGTGAGTTATGGCCCTTGGAAATATGGAAAAGCACCAAAATATCAGTTTTCCGGACTTTTTTTTGGAAACGCTTCAATGGAATGATTTCATTTTTGGTAACCTACTATAGAACGATGACTTACAGATCAAGTTTCATTTGCAATCTATCCATCCGTCAGTCTGTCAGTCACACTTTAGTTTTCCAGACTTTTTTTGGAAATGCTTCAACCAAATGATTTCATTCTTGGTAACCTACTATAGAACGATGACTTACAGATCAAGTTTGAGTTTCATGCTGATTGTATTATTCTTGTGTGAGTTATGGCCTTTGGAAATATGGAAAAGTGCCAAAATATCAGTTTTCCGGACTTTTTTTTAGAAATGCTTCAATGGAATTCATGCTGATCACATCTAGGTTATAACATTTGTATAATTATTAATGCTCATTAGTGCATAAAAATATACATCTGCCCTTGCCAACTGGGAAAAATTGATTTGGGGAATGGGTGTCCATTTCACAGACCTCCAAACAGGGTCGCAGAAGCTGTGGTGAGATAATAATATCTACATTGAAGTATAGTTCTTAAATGCAACTATGAGTTTTGTTTTCTCTGCAAACTGTTTTCCATATATCATTCCCAGAGCTGTCCTGTTAACCGAAAAATCTACACATTGTCGGGTGTCGGAAAAAAATGAAAGTCAGAAACGTACATGTCTAAAAACACTACTTTCGTTTTTGTATTTACATCTAAATCTCAGTCATAGTGGAGAAAGTTGTGCCTACCAAGTGATGAAACATAACATGCTGGAAAAGATGGTAAACATCGTGTGCAGATACACAAAATAGAGTTAAAAAGACAAATATGTCACATGTAAACTCTGTAACATGTAAGAAGAAGATTATGGCAGAATATGGAAACACAGCGTTGATTACTGGTATGCAGACCTGAGTCACCTGATGTGTTTGGAAGTGAAGATGGCTTTGAAAAATAGACTGAAGGTGAATGCTGGATTTCAATTCCCACCTGCCTTGTTCAGTAGTTTCACTATACACTGGGCTAGGATCATCGTTTGATTCCATTCTGCATGTCATTTATGCAAAACTGCTCATTGTTTAAATTGTTGACACTGGTCTGTCAACTTACTTTGTTTAAAAGTCAATGAGAGGATGGTATTTGCTCTTGAATCTAACTGGAATGTAATTCACATTCAAATGTTCAGAACACGTGTGATAATCAGTATTTGACTGAAACTTACGACCAAGGATTTTTGGAATCAACTACGAGTGTGACATCACATGCATGGGATGGAAACACTGCGATATTGACAGTTACATTGACATTTGTGGTGTATGTGTATCAATGCAATCGACCACAGAAAGAAGCAGGGATGAGGGATCCACACTGTTAGGGAATGTTGCTTGTCCTCTATACTGCCATGTACTTATAACATCATGACCAAGGTACATATCACAGACTCTTTGGAAAACCTTTTAGTTTAAAAAAATGACTTGTATTACAGTTTCGGTATTTGTTGAGTTTCCCTGTTTTGTTGAATAAGAAATAAAAACCGTAACCGAGACTCAAGACGAAACTGAGGTAACATTTCACAACTGAACAGCTCTAATAATTCATCAGTGTTGCAGCCTAAATGCATAACCAGAAGAATGATGGTTAATTTTATGCAGCAATAATGATGCACAGTCACAAGTGATACAAGTGCGTTAAAATGAAGCACCTTGCTTCATATTTGGGCTCAATACAGGAGCCCAAATTTTTAACTTAGGTCAATATGGGGAATAATCTTTAAAAATCTTCTTCAGATCCACCAGTCAGAATGCTTTCACATTTGATTTTCAGCATCCTGGTTGTGGAAAGGAAGGGCTCAAGACTCAAGTTTGTTCAAGTTAAGTTCTTAGGTTGATATTTGGACTCCCTTGTTTTGCATTACTGGAAATCTGGGCATTATTTCCGTGGTAGCATCCCAGTACTAGAAAAAAATCAACTGGCATGAACAACAGAGTTATAAATAATTTTTCATTCTCCTGTAGTGTTAACTAGCTATAGATGTTAATTAAATCCTTCTTTAAACAACTATTGTCCGGTGAGTGCCTCAGGCCCCATGGGGCCTCTTGTTAGCTCACCTGACTGAAAGTCAGGGTGAGCTTTTCATATCACTCTTCGTCCGTCGTCGGTCGTCCTGCGTGAAGGTGGTGTTTGAGCCTCTTTCTCCTAAACCACTGGCCACATTTTAATTAAATTTCATGTAAGTAGTGGTTATATAGGGGCATTTTGATTTTTATCCAAAATAGCTTTCGGCTCATATTGAGCAGAGGTGTTGGGGAAAAACGGCTAAATTTTTTGAAAATCTTCTAATGAACCACCAGTAGAAGAGACTTGATATGTGGTATACAGAGTCCTTTTGAGGTTTAGAATCAAGTTTGTTCAAGAGAAGTTTGTCGTTATGGGAGGGGCAAAAATTTTGGCCACGCCTAAAATTTCTCTTTTCAGAACCGTGAGGTCGATTTGAACCAAATTTGATATGAGATGATAATGGGTCATAAGTAGTTGATTGATGCAAAAAAAAAAAATTCTCATTGCCCCGTGGGAACCTCGGGAGCAAAAAATAGGAAAAACCTTAAAACTGCCATATCTCCAAAACTACACGGCACAGAGAATTCTTATTTTGTATAAAGCTTACTTTTATCCAGTAGAATAGAATGGTTAAAAAAATTCCCTATCGGTTTGATCACAAGGTACTTTTTTCAGCACTTTTTAACACTGTAGGCAATGGGGAAAAGATTAAAAAATCTTCTTCTCCAGATCCAGCAGGCAGAATCTTTCGATATTTGGTATGCAACATTGTAGGGTGGATCTGATTCAAGTTTGTTCAAATCGGCCCACTAGATTCATATTTGTGCTCACTATAGAAGCCCGAACTTGAACTTAGTGCATTTCAGGCAAATTTCTTCAAAAATCTTCTTCTCCAGATCCAGCAGGCAGAATCTTTTGATATTTGGTATGCAACATTGTGGGGTGGATCTGATTCAAGTTTGTTCAAATCGGCCCCTTGGGTTTATATTTGGGCTCAGTATAGAAGCTCGAATTCGAACTTAGTGCATTTCAGGCAAATTTCTTAAAAAATCTTCTTCTCCAGATTCAGCAGGCAGAATCTTTTGATATTTGGTATGCAACATTGTGGGGTGGATCTGATTCAAGTTTGTTCAAATCGGCTCCCTAGATTCATATTTGGGATCACTATAGAAGCTCGAATTCGAACTTAGTGCATTTCAGGCCAATTTCTTTGAAAATCTTCTTTTCAAGATCCAGCAGGCAGAATCTTTTGATATTGGGTATGCACCATGCTTAGGGGGTGAGATTCAAGTTTGTTCAAGCTAAGTCCCTGGGTTCATATTTGGGCTCACTGTGGAAGCCCGAATTATAACTTAGTTCAAAATGAGGAATTTTCTTTAAAAATCTTCTGCAGATCCAGCAGTTGGAATGTTTTGATATTTGATATGCAGCTTCCTTAGGGAGGTGAGATTCAAGTTTGTTGAAGCCATGTCCTTAGGTCCATATTTGGACTCACTGTGGGAGCTTGAATTGTAACTTAGTTCAAAATGAGGAATTTTCTTTAAAAATCTTCTTTTTCAGATCCAGCAGTCGGAATATTTTGATATTTGGTGTGCAGCATCCTTAGGGGGGTGAGATTTAAGTTTGTTAAAGCCAAGTCCCTGGGTTCATATATGGGCTCCCTGTGGGAGCTCGAATTATAACTTAGTTGATAATGAGGAATATTCTTTAGATCCACTGGTCAGAATCTTTGGATATTTGGTATAAACTTTTCTTAGGAGGAGCAGATGCAACTTGTTGAAATCAATTCTCTGGGTTGATATTTAGGCTACCATGTCAGGTGAGCGCCCTCAGGCCCCTTCGGGCCTCTTGTTTTTAAAACATAATACACAAGAAATCTTATTAGCTTATATTTGACTGTTACTTTGTATTTTTCAGCCATGTATTAATCAGAAGTAGGATTCTTAGAGAAAATGGAAAATACATACCTGCTCATGTAAGTAATACAGTTTCCATGTTTTGATACATATTGATAATACACTTTAATGAACTTAATTGAATAACCCTGTTAACTGAATAGACCATTTGTCATACCTTCATACCTGTTATCCCTCTGCACTGATGTCAAAATAGCAAAGTTTTCAGCAGCAAATGTTTTCCATAAGGCAGTTTGATATTTAACCAAATATGCCTTGTTTGACAGAGTTCCATGAGCTCTGTCAAATGGGATGTAATTGGTTAAATTCATAGCAAAACATGAGGAAAATAGAGCGATTGGCAAAAATTCTTTTGTTCTACCAGAGTGCTAGGGGTTAATTGCATGTAGGATATAAAGTAAACTTCTGTGAAATGAATAAAAACTATTGTAATATGACTAGAAATTTCTCTGACAATCACCCAATTCCCCTTGTTTATAGGTCTATTTGGCCTCCATACATCCAATACCAGCATTTATCTATTATACCTTTTTTCAGTTTGACATGGCTCTGTGAGCTCTTTCAAACAATATATTATAGAATATATGCAGGAGCTTAGGTGCCCAGTGCTTAAGGCATTGTACATCAAACTGAATGGCCCACTGTTCCATTCTGACCAGCAGTAACTGCATTGGGCCTTTTAAGTCACATGCAAATGAGAAACTTCCAGTTAGGTCTCAAAATGTAAAAAATCTGTTCCTCATGCCCTCCTGCTCCTCTGTTTGGCTGCCACATGCTCTCGGTTTGAGGCATGTCTGTTTTTAGTCGTGGGAGGGGCAAGATTTTGGGCTGTACCTGAAATTTCTATTTTAAAAACTAATTGCCCAATTTAAACCAAATTACATATGAGGTATTATTGGGTTATGTGTCTGATTGTGAAAACAATGTTTTCCTTTATCCCCATGGAAACCCCAGGAGCTAAAAAAGAAAATATTTTTATGCTGTAACCAATGACCCAGTCTTAGCTGGTGCTAACTCTTAAAATTCAGGGCCAAACACAAATTTTGCCCCCTCCCCCCCAATCCCCAAAATTTGTATCCAAATCAAAAAAAACTTATGTCCTATATGGTCCTCCATACTTTTGCCCACTGCGCATGCGCAGTGTCAAGGAAGTACCGAAATTGGCACCAAGCCTCATTCTTTGTTTGGCCCTTCTGTTAGTAACATCTCACTGACTTCTGTGCTTTTTAATCTCAGTTAAAATGATGCCAGACACAATAGCATGATGGAAATGGTGGATCCAAGGATGCAATAAGAGGTTGAGAGGAAGAAACAGTGGTTGGATGTGTTCAGGGCTGTAACTTATAATTTTTATACAAAATTATTTCATGTTCCCTAATTTCGGGGTATGGGCCTGATGTTTCATTCTTGCTTTGAAATCACCACTGTTTGTTAAGTGTTTCCTCTCTCCCTTTCCTTGAAACCGCCCTAGTTAATCTCCCATGCTTTTGGAATATTTTTTGAAATTTTTTTCTTGAAAATTTCTTGGGAGTTAACTTAGTTACAGAATGTTTATTCTGTTATCCCCATGGTTACGTCTTCACCCTTTAGGTGTTTAGGCATTGTTTGTCATGCATCTACCATCTGATGTATTCCAGTTTCTTCAGATGAAGATTCTGTTTTACATCGGATAGTTTTAAAATCTGTTACTGACTTCGGGCTGGGTTTTTCAGTGCCTGGGGTCTTAATTCCGGTTTTTATAATTATTTGTTTACGTTGACAACGGTTACTTTCCTTAGTAATTTCTTGTCATCTGTCAGGATATATATGTAGTCAGATACATTAATATACTCTGTAAGTGTTACATTAATTTTTTAGATTGTTTAAAAAAGTTTGTCCACACTTCGGCTTTTTTAGGATCCATTTGGGCACATCGTTCCCATTGGGAACTTGGGCTCATGTCAAAATTTTTTCGAACATTTTTTTGGGGAATTATTTTTCGAAATTTTGTTATGGATTGTATTATTATCATGTATCTTTGTTTTATAAGGGTTAGTGCGAGTACTACGGCTTAATAAAATTTTATAATTATGAAAGAATTTTGTTCAAATTGTAATTCGAAGTCTTCCTCGGATTCTCATACTGATTGTGTCTGCTGTAGTCATTGTACTCGCACTAACTCTTGTTCTGTTTGTGCCAATTGGGATGACAAACGTTGGAGACGTGTGTCACGGTACATTGTTAGTGGTGAGAGATTGATGCCAGTTCTCTCACCACAAGGTCACTCAAGTTTTTCAGTTTCTTTTACAGAGGAACAAGAACATGGTGATGTTTCCGTGATGTCATCTGGAAGTGTGCTGCCGCCGTCGCAAATTAATGAAGAGCTAGCGGCAAAAGTGCTCAATGAAATTAGACAAGTGCCTAGGTCCCAAAAGGGAGATACGGCCTTGTCGTCAGCTAGCTCGACCGGCGGTTGCATCACCCCTCAAATGGGTGGTGTGACTCCGGGTAAGTCCGTTGCAGTCCAGGAGAGGATTACGGGTGTTGCGAGCACTATAATCTCAGATCACGCACACCCTGAGACGACGGAACAGAGGATGGATAGGAGGAAGCCACTCAGTTTGCCGACAAAGGATTCCATGTCGTCTAGGTCATGCCATCCAGTAACCCAGGGATACGAGGCCTCATCAGTTGGGATGTTCACATAAAAGAATTATGTCGGACACACTGTCCCAGGAGCTTCCAGTGGCTAAGCAACAGAGGACCGCTACTCCACAGGCCTCTGTGACGGACTTGCTATCGCAGATAGCACAGCTCATCGCAGCATTCCAGCAACCTACGGAACATCCTACAACAGTTTCCAATCAGGAACTGTTTGATGAAGCTGGGTCAGTTCGTTCCTATTCTAGGTCAGACAGGGACAACCGAGATTACGGCTTACTTGAATGTCAGCTTACTTGAATGACATTCTTCAGAGGTATGGCAACAAAACAGTTCTTCAGAATGATGTTCAGAGTCTGCTTCAATTGCTCCGACATCTTGGTTTCATAGTAAACGAAAAGAAGTCGAATCTAGCTCCGTCCAAGGCATTCATTCACTTGAGAATGAGCTTCGAGACTCACAACAATCTAGTTCGTCTTCCGTTACCCAGAGTGAAGTTAGTCAGTTGTTATGCTCGCTTTTGTCTACACTCAGACGTAGTAACAGTGAGAGAATTTATGCGACTGATGGGATTGTGCGGAGCGGCGGCGGATCTCATTCCGATGGGCCGCTTGCGCGCATGTCCACTCCAGATATTTTTCACTCAAGTTTGGAGTGTGAAGGTTCATTCGCTCGAAACAAACATCGTTTTATCGGACCAAGTAAAACTAAGGATTCAGACTTGGGCAGATATTCAATGGTTAACTCAGGGAGTTCCACTGCAACTGCCGGATCCGGTTTTTACGATTATGACGGATGCGAGTCAAACAGGTTGGGGTGCGACATTGAACCCAGCAGACTCCAAGTGCTAGGGCCTTTGGGATCTGGAGTTCCTAAACAAGCACATAAACATCAAAGAGATGATGTCAATTTGGTTTGCGCTACGCCATTGGATGAACATAATTCAGAATTCACATGTTCAAATACTGTCGGACAATTCGACGGTAGTAGCGTGCATCAGGAACCAAGGAGGCACTCATTCGATTCCGTTATTCGATCTAACGGAAAGAATTCTTCTGTTTGTTCTAGAACATCATGTTCTTCTGTCGGTCCGTCATATTCCGGGTCATCTGAACATTCTAGCAGACTCGCTCTCACGGAAAGGTCGCATGTTACCGACAGAATGGACTCTAAACAAGCGAGTGTTCAATCAGATTTGCTACCAATGGGATCGACCAATGATAGACTTGTTTGCGACACACCTCAACAATCAGTTGCAGACGCATGTGTCGCCATGTCCAGATCCCCGAGCGTTTGCAGTAGACGCTCTCTCAATCTCTTGGGACGGAATGATAGGATATGCATATCCTCCAACTCCATTGATTCAACAGATCTTGCTAAAGGTCAAGCAATCACAGTGCAAGATACTGTTGGTAGCTTCTCTGTCCTCTCAGAAACCATGGATAAATCTACTCGGGTGTCTGTTATGAGACCTTCTTTCAGGGGAAATCTTGCACACTGCATCACAACCCACAAGGTCTCAACCTTCATGTATTTCCATTGTCCGCCCCTTCTTGCACGGGAAGTGCTTTACAGGACGAGCAGTGGATGCAATTTCTAACTGTAGGAGGTCCTCCTCTTCGCTAAATTAGGCGGCAAAGTGGAAGGTTTTTTCTCGTGGGTGTAAGGATCATTCTATTGATATTTTTGATCCTTCCATTCCAGACATGGCTAATTTTTTGGTCTACTTGTTTGACGAAATCAAACTGCAGCCAGTGACCATTAAGGGTTATAGGTGTATGCTATCGGACACATATGCTCATCATGATAGCTTACAGATTGGATCTAATATTTCTTTATCTAAGTTAGTAAAGAACTTTTCGATAAATAGACCTAGAACTCTTAGGTTAATTCCTAATTGGAATTTAGCTTGGGTTCTACTGAAGCTTAAAGAAGCTCCTTTTGAACCTCTTAATACTGTAGACTTCAAATTCTTGTCATATAAGACAGCTTTTCTCTTAGCCTTTGCTTCCGCAAGAAGAGTTAGTGAGCTTCATGTTCTGTCTGTTGATGATTCTCATTATCGTTGTGTTGGAAATACTATTACTTTAACTACTAATGTGGGATTTTTGGCTAAGAATCAGGCTCCTAATAAGTATCCTGAACCTATTATCATCAAGGCTCTTCCGTCCTCAGATGGCCGTAGGCCTTTGCTGTGTCCAGTTAGAGCTATGCGTATTTATAAATGCAGATCAGAATTTTAATGAAACGCTTCTTTCTGTCTTTAATTCCCAATAGAAAGGACATATCTGTTCATTTTATTTCTAGATGGATTCAGTTAGCTATTCGTACTGCTTATGAGAGTTTATCTTCCAATCAGCAGTCCATGCTTAAGATTTCAGCGCATGAAGTTAGGGCGCTGTCAACATCTTGGGCTTATTCTAATAGTATTGCTATTTTAGATCTTATGAAGGCTGCTTACTGGTCACAGCCTTCTACCTTCACTAATTTTTACCTTAGAAATATAGAGTCTATTTCTGGCGACTTTAGGTGTTTAGGTCCGTTATCTTTTGCTCAGAATGTTGTCCACTAAACGATTACAGCTATAGTTATGTAGGTTTTCTATCCCAGCAGTGACTCTGTCCTGCTGCCCTCTTCGTTCTGTGGTGATTTCCCAGAGCAAGGGGAAGGGAGGGGGGATGGTGTTCCCTTTTATCACTGGCTTTATAGTGAAAAGCAAGGGAATATCTCCTCCTGAGTCAGTAATTCCGAGTCGGTGCTGGGATGGTTTTAAAGTGTAAAGCCAATGTCTATCTCATTTATGTAAAATTTTTAAAGTGTAGCTCGGTGTGAAGCATTTGTATATGTCACGTGTCATACGAGTGTTAATATACAATCCTCGGATACTTTTAAATGAGTATAAAGAGTCTCGTTCTCTGGACTATCTTTATTTCTTGGCTTTCCTTTAAGGAATTAGTATAGTGGGTTATACTGGATGTTAATAGAGATCATAGATGTTATTTGGCTCAATTATTGATTGGTGTTGTGTCTTTCTTATTTTTAATAAACAAGAAAGACATGTAAATCCTTTCTCTCCTTTTCTCCTTGAGGGGATTATTCTTTATACATAATTGAGCCTATTGGATTTTCCTTTACGTCCTAGGCCCGCCAGCCTTTTTTCTATTCAGCTAAGTCTGGGTCATTGGTTACAGTATAAAAATATGAAAAAATTTAAAGTAATTTATATATTTTTTATACTTACCAATGACCCAGACGGGGATGGCCCTCCCATGAGTTGGGAACTCATACCTCCCCGCTGATTATATAACATTTAGCAGGCACTGGTTGGAAGAATGAGGCTTTGCGCCAATTTTGGTACTTCCTTGACACTGCGCATGCACAGTGGGCAAAAGTATGGAGGACCATATAGGTCAAAAGTTTTTTTTTGATTTGGATGCATATTTTGTGGATGGGGGGTGGGGGGGTGGCAAAATTTGTGTTTGGCCCTGAATTTTAAGAATTAGCACCAGCTAAGTCTGGGTCATTGGTAAGTATAAAAAATATATAAATCACTTTAAATTTTTTCATTTTTCAAATGCCCACATTTCCAAAAATGTTTGACAGAGGACTGTTATTTGATAGGAAGCATCCATAGGACTGGTAATTGAGTAGGTAAGGAAAATTCCAGTCGGTTTTGTCATAGGGTACCGTATGGAGGATCGAAAAGTTTTGACTCCGCATATTTTCAAAAATTAATAAATACTCTTCTCTAGAAGCACTAGTCATACTTTATATTTGTTATATTAGATCCTTAAGGCCATACAAAGTTGATTGTCTGTTTCCCAGGCCATTTTTTTCCCCAAAAGCTTGCGGGCAGGTGTTTTTAGCTCACCTGACTGAAAGTCAGGGTGAGCTTTTCTTATCACTCTTCGTCCGTCGTCCGTCGTCCTGCGTGAAGGTGGTGTTTGAGCCTCTTTCTCCTAAACCACTGGCCACATTTTAATTAAATTTCATGTAAGTAGTGGTTATATAGGGGCATTTTGATTTTTAGGCAAATTAGGTTTCGGCTCATATTGAGCAGAGGTGTGGGGAAAAAATGGCCAAATTTTTTGAAAATCTTCATCTAATGAACCACCAGTAGCAGAGACTTGATATGTGATATACAGAGTCCTTTTGAGGTTTAGAATCAAGTTTGTTCAAGAGAAGTTTGTCAGGCATTATTTGCCTTCGTTATGGGAGGGGCAAAAATTTTGGCCACGCCTAAAATTTCTATTTTCTGAACCGTGAAGTTGATTTGAACCAAAATTGATATGAGATGATAATGGGTCATAAGTAGTTGATTGATGCAAAAAAATTTTTCTCATTGCCCCGTGGGAACCTCGGGAGCTAAAAATAGGAAAAACCTTAAAACTGCCATATCTCCTAAACTACACGGCACAGAGAATTCTTATTTTGTACAAAGCTAGCTTTTATCCAGTAGAATAGAATGGTTAAAAAAATCCCCATCGGTTTGATCACAAGGTACTTTTTTCAGGACTTTGAAAGAGTGCTGAGTCAGCACTTTTTAACACTGTAGGCAATGGGAAAAACATTAAAAAAATCTTCTTCTCCAGATCCAGCAGGCAGAATCTTTTCATATTTGGTATGCAACATTGTGGGGTGGATCTGATTCAAATTTGTTCAAATCGGCTCCCTAGATTCATATTTGGGCTCACTATAGAAGCTCGAATTCGAACTTAGTGCATTTCAGGCAAATTTCTTCAAAAATCTTCTTCTCCAGATCCAGCAGGCATAATCTTTTCATATTCGGTATGCAACATTGTGGGGTGGATCTGATTCAAGTTTGTTCAAATCGGCTCCCTAGATTCATATTTGGGCTCACTATAGAAGCTCGAATTCAAACTTAGTGCATTTCAGGCAAATTTCTTCAAAAATCTTCTTCTCCAAATCCAGCAGGCAGAATCTTTTCATATTTGGAATGCAACATTGTGGGGTGGATCTGATTCAAGTTTGTTCAAATCGGCCCCCTGGATTCATATTTGGGCTCACTATAGAAGCCCAAATTCGAACTTAGTGCATTTCAGGCAAATTTCTTTAAAAATCATCTTCTCCAGATTCAGCAGGCAAAATCTTTTGATATTTGGTATGCAACATTGTGGGGTGGATCTGATTCAAGTTTGTTCAAACCGGCCCCCTGGGTTTATATTTGGGCTCAGTATAGGAGCCCAAATTTGAACTTAGTGCATTTCAGGCAAATTTCTTTGAAAATCTTCTTCTCCAGATCCAGCAGGCAGAATATTTTGATATTGGGTATGCACCATGCTTAGGTGGGTGAGATTCAAGTTTGGTCAAGCCAATTCCCTGGATTCATATGGGTTCATATGTGGGCTCACTGTGGTTGCCCGAATTATAACTTGGTTCAAAATGAGGAATTTTCTTTAAAAATCTTCTTCAGATCCAGCAGTCGGAATGTTTTGATATTTGGTATGCAGCATCCTTAGGGGGTGAGATTCAAGTTTGTTGAAGCCATGTCCCTAGGTCCATATTTGGACTCACTGTGGGAGCTCGAATTGTAACTTAGTTCAAAATGAGGAATTTTCTTTAAAAACCTTCTTCTTCAGATCCAGCAGTCGGAATGTTTTGATATTTGGTGTGCAGCATCCTTAGGGGGGTGAGATTCAAGTTTGTTAAAGCCAAGTCCCTGAGTTCATATATGGGCTCCCTGTGGGAGTCTGAATTATAACTTAGTTCAATATGAGGAATATTCTTTAAAAATCTTTTTTTATTTAGATCCACTGATCAGAATCTTTGGATATTTGGTATAAGCTTTTCTTAGGAGGAGCAGCTGGTACCTGTTGAAATCAATTCTCTGGGTTGATATTTAGGCTGTCAGGTGAGCGCCCTTGTTTTTTTTGTTTTTTTTATTTTCTCCCCGAGAGGTTGTTTGTGGTAATTTGACTCCCACCCAAACGCCTGGTGGACCACGCAAAATTTCACAAATATATTGGTTATTCACCATAGGGGTGTTGGGTCGTAAATGAAGTGGGGTTTGAATGTTTGTTTTTTCAGTGAAACGTGAAAATTATAACACAGGACGAAAGTCACGAAACGCCTCGTGGGTGAAACGTCTCGCGCTGAAACGTCTCTGGGACAAATCAAACGTCGAAGTGCCAACTTTCAGAGATTTATTTTACCCCCCCAAAAAATCCTTTCACAACCTGCCTAATAAAAATCGTGAATTGCAACTTTTCTCCATTATATTCAAAATTATCACAACCCATTTGAACGGGCAGTTCATCCATAAATCATATTTTTTGGAAATCTGAAAATGAAATACAAAACGAATGTTTGCGTGTTTTTATTAACCAATTCGACCGCACATACCTGCCTATATGCGATTTATTTTCAACTATGACTGTTACTTTTATATCAAGCAACGGTTACTATTAGTTATCCAATTATCCTGCATCTCAAATGCATTTATTTAAATTAACTGGGAAACTCATAACGGTTTCAAATAACAGTACACAAATTCCCAATGATGGCCATTTACAATACAAGTGTTACTAAAAATAAATGCCAGGAGACTGTGTTCCATTCAACATAGCACCTGACTTTGCAGACTTTCTGAGGGTTGGTGCGAATCAAACGTGGTGAGAATCGACGATTCCCCTTTGTAACTGTTTGTTGTCAGACTGAAAGACACCTTCCTTCTTGCTGTCATTATGACTTACCTTTTACAGAATAAAACACTTTCTATCGTGAATATTGCTAAAACCCACCCACTTTATTAAAGTATGTATGATGTAGAAAAATCTTGAAGTGTGTTAATTTAAAATTTGTGAACATCGATATCAATTTACCAAAATGAGCACAATATCTCAAATTTTTTTTGAAGATTTTTTGGTGTCATAAAAAGGTTGCATGCGCACCAAAAATGACCATGCGCGTGGGCCTGAGAATCAGAGGGTCTTTTTTATGGCCTAAGAGGATCAGATTCAAGTTTGTTCCATTCAAGTCCCTGTATTCATATTTGGACTCCCTGCTATAGCAGCCTGTATTTTAACTTATTGCAATATGAGGAATATTGTTTGAATGAAAATCATCTTCTTCTGATCCACCTTGTTTGAATGGGGCAAGGGATGTTATCAAGCAGTTCGTCTATGAGTGTTGGGAGGAGAGAAGGAGCGTGGGAGTAGGGAGGAAGTTGGGAGCACAGGGTTAACCAAGGCCTTCTCACCCGAGAATCACGACAAGTCAGTGGCAAGCCAAAGTGTATTATTATTATTATTATGAAATCCTCAGTGAGGTTAGATTCAAGTTAGCTCAAATCATGTTCTTACTAATCAGTATTTGTAATAATGCAGTTTCTTTGTTGGAACTCTAAGTTAGGCATTGCTTGTTCTCTCAAACCACTATCTAAGTCAGTGGAAAAAATAAAAGTAAATAATAAGTGACAAATTATTGTTAAAAATTCCTTACATCACTTTGTGAAGAATCATTGGGCTTTTGTCAGGTGAGTGCTTGAGGCCTGTTGGGTCCTCTTGTTTATTCAAAAATGTCTGCTCTTGTAGTAATGATGAATAAATATTGGAAATTTAAAGTAATGTCTATATTTATCATACGTACCACCTGCAAAGACAGGAAGTGCCTTCCCGTGTGTTGTTCACTCTTGCCTTCCTGCATATGACTATAAACACTTAGCAGGTACAACAGAAGAATGATTAACTGTGTGAATGGACAGTACCTTCTGGGTCTCACTGCATGTGCAGACATCATTATGGAGAACTATACAGGACACTATATCTTTTATTATTTGGCTTAATTTTGGGTGGTTTGGGGGGTGTTCAAAATTAAGTCTTTCGTCTGATTCTTTGAACGAGTTGACTTAGCGAAGTCTGGGCCAGTGGTAGGTATGATTTTGTTCTATAGGTTAACACTATCTTATATAGTGTAATCTGCAGATGGGTTTTGATGTAAGGTCTCCACTTCCAGGCCTGTGTGAAAGTTTTTTAAAGTGGGCACATTTGTAGAAATAGTAAGGATGATCTATTCGATGTTCTCGATTTCCTGTGGTATGCACATCCAAGAGGATGTGAGAGGGTACTGTCCATCATAGCAACATATTTGTTTACAAACACATTTAACTGTTTTTCTTCCCTTGCTCCTTGTTGAATACTATTATTTCTGGAAGGAAGAAAGATCTAGTTGAAAAGTATATTTTCATTGTTCAACTGCTGTACGCCACTATGTAAATAACAGATTTTTTTTTTTCACTGGATCTTTCTTCTTTCAGAAAATTATACATGTAGCACAACATCTTGATAATTCTGGAGTCAGTCTTGCAATAGGGTAATTAAAATTCATTTTGAAAATATTGTTGTGTAGAGCTGGGAGGTTAACCGAAAAACAACTCGGTTTCAGTTATGAAAAAATAACCGACAACCGAGACCGACGATAAACTGAAAAACCGACTTTCTCGGTTATTTGAATGTCACGTGAGAATTACGTTTTTACGTGTTTTTTTCTGAAACAGTGGCGGCAATTACGGTCGAGAAGAGCCCTGTATGGGAACACTTTATCAAAACTGATAAAACTTCAAAATCGGCTGAGTGTAAATATTGTCATAAATATATTTCTTGTGAGCATGGCAACACCAGTAATTTGACAAGGCACATTGAGTCGAAGCATAAGGAAGAATACGTACATTTGAAAAAGAAACTGAACGAGCGTCTGAAGCGGAAATCTTTGGTAAGTTCAAACAATTTTTATGGAATATTACACTGCTATTCTTTCAAAAGAAACCACTGATGTACTTTTTGTTTGTAATCCGAAATCCGTAGATATAAGATATTATATAAATATAGTTTTAATATACAGTATTATACAATACTATTACTATATACACGAATGTTCGTGGGGGAAAATGTTGTAAAAAGACAAGCAGGGCCACCCCAAGATTGAATGCCAGTGACCTCGGCCCATGTCGATCTCGTCCCAGTGATTTCGACCCGATTTTGACACTTCGACTCGACCCATACTTGATGATCACTGAAATACACAGCCCTGTAATGTTCGTTTCATATGTCCGAATGTCCAATGAGCAAGAATTTTGGCGAAACGTCCAAAAAGTTTCGAAGGGGAGGGGGGGGGGGGGGGGGAGCTGATGTCAAGCGAGGATGATAAAACCTCCTACACTCTGGTGGTAGCTGTGCTTCAATATGTTCAATCCTATACCATGACCTGTCAGCATGAGAACTGGGCAATGGCCTAATTGAATGTTGTCTAGCTAGCATGCAAGTTGATTCTGAACCTGGGCATATACTGTTGGGTGGGGGCTGGACCGAGGCCAGCAAAAATCCACTGCAAAGCCGGCTCACAGAACTAATGTATATTACCCTCACGGTGCCCCCGCCACCCCTTTACAGCAAGTAAAAACTCAGCAAGTTAGCAAAGTGAAAAGTAAACAATGGATAATAAATGTGAACCGACCACACTCCTCGTAAATTATGATCCCATTCATATTTATTATTCAATTGTTTGCTGTTGACTCGCCAATTTACTAATTTCACTTGGGGTAAAAGGGGGGGGGGGGGGGGGGTGCAATTACCAATTTAGCTATTGGGCCAGTATTGTCCCCACTTCATATTATTCAATTGAAAGAAATGTTCGCTGTTTATGCGCCAATTTCCTAAATTTACTTGCGGTAAAGGGGGGGGGGGGGGGAGGGGCGGGGACAATTTAGCTATTCTGATCTCAGCCTAATGAATTCACAACATTACGAAATGAATAGTGAATACTTAATTACTAATTCTTTGTCCATTTTCTTATTTTCACAGGCTGCGACACAATCGTGCCCCAGTGACCAAGCAAGATTCTAAGCAGGTTAAAATTCAACGTTTTAGGAGAAATGAATCTAAATGGGGTAGCCGTGATCAACGACCAAAAAATGGCGATAAATTGCTGGCCAAAATGATATGCCAAGACATGCAGCCCTCAAGCATAGTAGAGGAAACTGGTTTTAAAAATTTCATAAAGTATATTCAGCCCAGCTACCAGCTGCCGACTCGACCACATTTAAGATACAATCTTATTCCTGAATTGTATAATGAATCGGTGACAAAAATTAAAAAAACTCTGAATGACTGTGAGTCCATGGGAATTACAATAGACCATTGGACGTCTTGTGCAAACCAGGCTTATATGTCTGTAACCGCCCATACCTTAACCGGTGACTTTGAAGTCAATGATATGTGTTTGAATGTGCTGCCAATGCCTCAGCGTCACACCGCTGAAAACATTTCGTTTGAGTTAATGGCGTGCATTAAATCAGGGATGCCTGACTATCAAGAGCAGCAAATTCCCATCTATGTTATCTCGGACAATGCTGCAAATGTTCAGGCCGCCATGAAAAAATTACCTTCGCAGTTCAGTGGCCTTAGTTGCTTTGCACTTATGTTGCAGTTGTGCATTGAGGATTCCATCAAAGCTCTTTCCGGTCTTGTCAATTTGATAGAAAAGGCAAAGCGTATAGTGAATCATTTTCACCATAGCTCGCAGGCTACGCTCGCTTGCAGAAATGCAAAAGGCTATGAAACATCCCGAGCACAAACTTAAAAGTTACTGTCCCACAAGATGGAATAGCACTTATTATCTCATTGAAAGATTAGTTGAACAACAGGCCCCTTTGACTGCCGTTTTGTCAACTATTGACGCAGTTACGAATTTACAAAATCACGAATGGAAAACGGCGGCAAGTTATGTTAAGGCTTTAAGACCATTTGAAGATTTGACAAGAATGATGAGTGCTTCGAGATATTCAACAATCAGCATGGTGATACCTGTTCTCAATATTTTAATAGAAAAGATGAAGGGGGTAGAAATGGACCAGTTTGGGGGAAAAGTGAAATCTAGTATAGAGAAGCGCTGGTCTGACTATGAGGGCAATGAAATTTATTCAATTAGTTCGCTGTTGGATCCCAGGTTCAAGGAATTTGCATTCTCTAGTGACGATGCAAAAAAAAACAGCCTTGGGTGAGCTTCTCGTTAAAATGATTGGTAACTATGAACAGTACTCTAAACCGGAATCTAGTAGGTTATTAAAAGGGAAGGGCTCAGAAATTTCAAATCTTCAATGTTCACCTGTGACCAAAGAGAAGTCAGAAGACTCAACTTCCTCAGGTGCTGCATCGGTCAAGTGCTCCGGTGAGAAAACAGGTCATATTTGGAACACGTTCAAGCAGATGGTTTCTGCAAAAATAAAAAAGTGATTCATCTGGAGAGGAGACAGAAACTGTCATCAAGGCTAAAATAGAGTACGAAATTGAGTTGTACTGCAGAGAGCCACTTTTGCACCCAAGTAGTTCTCCATTTGAGTGGTGGAATTCTCATAAGGGCCAGTTCCCAACCCTTGCCAACCTTGCACGTTCTTACCTTGCAATACCAGCCACTTCTGTGGCAAGTGAGAGGATCTTCAACAAAGCTGGGCTTACTATCTCTCAACGTCAATCTAGTTTGAAGCCATGAAATGCTGAAACACTGATCTGCTTAAGTCACAACTTCCCAAAGTAATCACTGATTAGAGAAAATGATCAGATGGATGATCAGATCATTACGAATTTACTTACATCATTAACAAGAGGATATTATTGAGACTGAACTTCTAGTCAATCTAGTGCAATCATGAGAGCACTACACTGTCACTGGAGTACGCACAGCATTCTAACCTACAGTCTGTACTCATAGTCATAGCTTATCATTCCAAAATTTACTAATGATAAGTTATGGGTATAGTTTCTACTGTAAAATTTTAGTTTCTAGAGTGACGGTGTTTCAGTATCAGTGATAGTACCCCACCATGTAATGTATTACCGTACACTGGTGAGGGTACTATCACTGACACTTAAACACCTGTGATAGAAATTATAGGTTTTTTTTCAGCTAAGGTAAAATTATAATTTGAATAATTTCTACCACAGGGGTGTTTCAGTATAATCAGTAATCAGTGTCAGTGATAGTACCCTCACCAAGTACTGTATTGGGGGGGGGGGGGGGGGGGGGAGGTCAGAATGGAGAGAACGATGTTATGAACTTCTGAGAGTACACACTGCATTCTGCACTCAATAGTCATAGCTAAGTAAATTATCATTCGGAAATTTACAATTGATAAGTTATGGGTGTTGTTTCTACTGTAAAATTTTAATTTCTACAATTGCGGTGTTTCAGTATCAGTGATAGTACCCCAATCATGTAGTGCATTACAGTACAGTGGTGAGGGTACTATCACTGACACTTAAACGCCTCTGATAGAAATGATAGTTTTTTCAGCTAAAAGTTCTGCTTTCAGAACGTGTGTGGGGGAGGAGGGGGTCTGGTAGAATTAGGCTCGAATGGGGAGCACAATGACAGTATTATGAACCTCTGATACTTACTAATTTTTTATGACTCAAGTTTTTGCAACTTTCTGAAAATAAATCCTGATAATGGGAATCGTAGTCATCGTGAATTATTACATTTGGGAATGGGAATTTTCTTTTATTATTTTGCTCACCCCTAGAAAACAAACCCAAGTTACAAAACACTGTATCGACAGTACAAGATTACTTTTCCTTTGCACAGACCGCAGAGTATATTAATCCGATTTACATTGTGACTGTCAACGAAAAAAAGGGTGACAGTCACAATGTGAATTGGATTAATTATACTCTGCTGTCTGCATAAAGGAAAAGTAATCTGTACTGACCATATCATCTGTTACAGATGATATGGTCAGTACAAGATTAGTTTTCTTTTCTGCAGACTGCAGAGTTTATTATTCCAATTCACATTGTGACTGTCATCCTTTTTTCATTTACTGAAGTCCGTGTCCGTGAAATGTCTTTGATAACAGTCGCCATATTGCCTGTTACAGAAAAATACATGGCGATCAAAATCGTAGCAAAAATGCTCACGGGGATTAGTTAACGAAAATAGATGACAAAACGGCAAAAGGCGATTTGGATTAATGCACCCCAGTGATCCCACAGCCCCCAGGTAAAGTAAATTCTTGCACTATCGAAAGTAGACCCATTTGCAGATATTTGTTTCGTAGGATGCAGGTATTAGAACTTTGTGATTAACCCCCCCAAACCACCCCCACCCCCCACACCACCCCCTGCATTCTGTTAGCTGAAATTAGCTCAACTATTAACCCAATTTCCACTAGTGACTCATTGTGTTAGCTACAAATTATTTTTAATTAACTTCGACAGAGACCGCGAGAGTTCGTCCTTAAAGTTTGTTTATATTATTTCCAAGTGTCAATGACTCAATAAAGTTTTTACACACTCAGAGAGAGTTTATTCAATCATTATTTAGTTCATACAACTTAATATTTTTATACTGTACCAATGACCCAGACATAGCTGGTGCTAACTCTTAAAATATAGGGCCAAACACAAATTTTGCCCCCCAATCCCCCAAATTTGCATCTAAAACCAAAGAAAACATGTCCTGAAAGGCCCTCCACACTTCACCTCTACTGCGCATGCGCAGTGTCAAGGACGTTCCGAAATTGGCGCCATTAATCATTCTAAGTTTGGCCCTTCATCAGTTAACATCTGACTGATCTTTGTGCTTGTAAATCTCAGTTTAAATGATGCCAGACACATAAATATTAGTGAAATGGTGATTCTAAGGAGGATAGAGAAGGAGGAGAGGAAAAATGTGTGAAAGAATATTATCAGGGCTGTAACTTAAAAATTTTTAATGAAATTATGTTAAGTTACCTATTTTCGAGGCAGCAGCCATTTTGTTGTCATTCTGATTATGTAGTTCCACTGATTTTTCAGTGTTTTCCTCTCTCCCTGTCCTTTAAGTCCCCCCTTGCTATTCTCCCATGCTTTTGGCATAGTTTTTGTTTTTGTAATTATTATTACTAAATTTTCTTGGGAGTTTTAGCTGAACAACAGAATGAATTCTGTTCTTTCCCCATGTTTACGTCTTCACCTACGGGTGGTTAGGCGTTGTGTTCTGCATCTACCATCTGATGTTCTGTAGTTTCTTCCCTGGAAGTCTCTGTTTTGCATCAGATAGTGTATTTTTGGTAACTGATTCCGGGCCTGGGTGCCTGGAGTCTTATTTTAGTGTTTTTACATTCATTGTTTACATTTACAACAGCCCTCTGTGTGAGGGGGGGATTTTTGGAAAATAATATCTTGATGTTATTTTAATCATAACTAGATACATTATTATTGTTCGTAAGTGTTGAATAAATTGTTTAAAATATTTTAAAAATTTTTGTCCACACTTAGGCTTGGGATCCATTGGGGCTCAACGTTACTTTTCAGAAACTTGGGCTATTCTGAAAAAATATTTTTTCAAAATATTTTGATTTCAATTATTTTTTCTATATTAATGGATCATATTATTATTATGTATTTTGATTATCAGGGGTTAGTGCGAGTACCAGGACTTGTTTTCTTTTCACATTGAAAGGATATTGATCAATTGTAATAAGAGGAAGTCTTCCTCTGACTTTTATATTCATTCTATATGTGGTCAGTGTACTCGCATTAACTCCTGTTCAGTATCGTATGATTTCGATGACAATATGGGAAGCGTATGTCACGGTATGTTATTGGGGAATTGGACACTCCGGTCCTTTCCCCGCAGGGTCACTCTACTTTATCAATTTCTATTTCAGACGATCAAGATTAGGGTGATGTATCTGTGATGTCTTCCAACAGTGTGCCTCCGTCGTCACAATTAATGAAGGACTAGCGGAAAAGTGCTCATGTATATATGCCAATTGCCTAAGAGGACCCTAGTAGGTTCGACGGCCTTTGACGTCCGCTAGCTCGCCCGGTGTAGCGTCCATTCACCGAATGGTTCGGCAGCCGGGTTCGTCCGTTGCGGTCTAGAAGGAATTTTGGGGTGATGCGAGCACTATAAATCAACCAAATGCACACCCAGTGACGGCGGATCGGAGGGAGAACGGAGGAAGCCTTTTAGTCCGGTTCATAGCTCGTTCTGGTCCATCCGGACGGCGAGCGAGAGAGGCCCCTCTCTCGTACAACAACATCTGGCCCCAGATGTTGTGGTACAAAATGTTTCGCATTCGGAGCATACGTCCGTCGCTCGGGACGCTCCGACATATAGTCAGTCCGGAGTAGACTGTCAATAAGGCTTCCTCATTCTCATGGTAGCGCACACGACCGCTCTTGGCTACGTGACCATGGATATCCAGTCAGCTTCGCCAGTCAGAGAATCATCGGCGACCAGGTCACACCATCCGGTAGCCAGGGACACGAGGCCTGCAGACTCCGGACGTTCGCATAGGAAGTGTGCGGGAGTCAACGTACACGGAGCTTCCGCCGGCAATGCATCGTAAGACCGCTACTGCACAGGCCTCGGGAACGGACGTGCTTTCCTAAATAGCACAGTTTATCGCAGCATCCCAGCATCAACCGAATCTGTCGCATATTTTTTATCCGACGATGCTGGGTCGGGACGCTCCGCGGAAGCGGGTACGGACGTCCGAATATTTCATCCGGTCCGACGGGATACCGAAAGGGATTTGGAGGATTTCGAGCTTTCCCTTTCGGAAACAACATATGCTGTTGTGTATGTCATCTGACTTGGTCTTCTACAGCTTCTTTCGTCGGACCAGATTGCTGCGATGCCGGATAAGAAACTGATAGCGTCGGTGGACTTAGAAATTTTTGGTTCGGTTCAGGGACATCGTCCCTCAGTTCCGACATAGTCCAATAATGTCACACAAACTTTCGAATTATTGAACGACGCTATATATATTATTATTATATGCTTGCTATAACCAAGCATTTCGAGTTTCTTGTTCGCAAAGTTACGGAGATGTCTTTCAAAAGTGTGCCTCTGTCGTCATAGTTAATGAAGAGCTAGCGGCAATAAGTGCTCATGGAATATGTCTATCGCCTACGGAGTGACATTCGCTAGCTCACCCGGTGTAGCGTGCATTCATCGAATGGTTCGGCTGCCGGGTTCGTCCGTTGCGGTCTAGGAAGGAGATTTGGGTGATGCGAGCACTTTAATTACTTTAGTACTCACCCAGTGACGGCAGATTGAGGACAGATCGGAGGAAGCCTGTTAGTCCGGTTCCTGGCTTGTCCAGGTCCGTCCGGGCTGTGAGCGAGATGTTGTGGTTCTGATATTTTACATTCGGAGCATATGTCTGTCGGTCGGGACGCTCCGTTATATTGACAGTCCGAGAGACTGTCCATAATGCTTCCTCATCCTCACAGCAGGGCACACGACCGCACATTGGCTACGTGACCTCGAGTATCCAATCAGTTTCGTCATTCAGTGATTCCACGGCGAATAGGTTGCGCCATCCGGTAGCCAAGGGACACGAGGCCTATACACTCCGTTCGCTCGCATATTGGTAGTATGCACGGGGTAACGATCACGGAGCTTCCAGCGGCAATGCATTGTAGAACCACTTCTCCTCAGGCCTCAGTGACGGACGTGCTATCCGAGTTAGCACAGTTGTTTCGCAGCATCCCAGCAATTGACAGTTTCTTGGTCGAATCAGGAATTATCCGACGGCGCTGGGTCGGTGCGGTTCGCGGTTGCATCAGGTACGGACGACCGAACGCTTTATAGGGTCCGACAGGATGGCGAAAGGGATTCGAAAGATTTCGTGTTTTCCCTTTTGTAGTATCGGAAGCTGCCATTCATATCTTCTGGCATTATCTTTCAGTGATTGTTATTTCCGACTACATTGCTGCAATGTTGGATAAGAGACTTATAGCGTCATTGGACTCGGAATTTTCGATCGGTTCGGGGACATTGTCCCTGACTTACCGACGCAGTCCAATAATTTCATTACAACATGTGTTTTATTTTTCGACGCTATATATGCATACAAGCCTGCTACCAAGCATGATAGTTTAGTTTCTTGTCCGCGTTGCTCATTTCTGCCGTTTTATCATTTATACGATTAGTTTATTTTGGCAGTGCAGGGCATACCGAGAGTTCATATGCGTCTAGACGGTGTGGTTAAAGACTGGAAATATTCTTTTTCGCTGTCTATGTCTTTTCCAACTTCAATGTTGGAAACGACAATGATGTCTAGTAGACTCAACTTAGACGCTTTATCATACGTGAGGTGTTATCATTACGTCTTCAAGAAAAGATTTACGGGATATTATTCTCAATGTAATTTCTTTTGAGGGCAGTAGTTTGTTCACGTATAACTCCGCCCTTCAGTGGCTGATTGGAGTTGGTTAGACGTGACGCAGCCCTAGCTACATCCACGTGCGTGGATAGTAGGTTAAGAACTCTCTCAGAGTCGCTTCGTTCTCGGAGAAGCTTCTCTTTGACGGCAACTTTTCGGCAATCCATGAATTGCTCGATTTACACGTTCTCTTGTCTATCTAGTGTTACAAGAGATTCAGACTGGGGCAAACATTCGGTGGTTGACTCAGAGAGTGCCACTGCAGTTGCCGGACCCGAGTGTTGCTGTTATGACTGTTGCCAGTCAAACAGATTGGGATATAATACTGATCCCAACGGATTCGAAGTGCCAGGGTCTTTGGGTTCCGCAGTCTCTTAGCAACCAATTATCTTCCTCGGAATAATGTTTTTTAGGCTTGCTTTATGTCATTGCATGAACATTATTCAGAAACGCATGCCCAAATCCTGTCCGTTAATTCGACAGTAGTGGCGTATCTTCGGAACCAGGGAGGCACTCTTTCGTTTCCGTTATTCAATTTAATGGAAAGAATCCGTCTGTTGGTTATAGTACACCAAGTTCTGTTTTGGTCCGTCATATTCCGGGTCGTCTGATTGTTTTACCGGACTCCCGTTCACTTAGGGGTCGCTTGTTGCTGTCAGAATGGACTCTCAACAAACAAGTATTCAATCAGATTTGCTATCTATGGGAGCGCCCAATGATGATTTATTTACGACACAGCTTGCTAATCAATTGCAGACGTATGTGTTGGCTTGTCCAGATCTCTGAGCTAATGTTGTTAACGCTCTATTGATCTATAGGACGGAATGATAGGATACGCGTATCCTCTGGCGCTGTTGTTTCAGCAGGTATTGCTAAGATAAACAACCACAATACATTTCTGTTGATAGCATCTCTATCTTCACAGAGACCATGGGTAATTTACTCTGTTGTCTACTGTGGGACTTAACGTGAAATCTTCCTCAATGTGAGGATCTTTTTTCACTGGGTAAATCGTGTCATCTTTATCACAACCCGCAAGGTCGCACCTTCATGTATTCCGTTGTGTGGTCCGTATTGCATTGTAAGCATTGTACTGGACGAGCTTTGGACGCGATTTCTTACTATAGGAGATCCTCTTCTTCGCTATTCTATGCGGCTAAAGTGGAGGCTGTTCCGTCGTTGGTGTAGGAATCATTATGTTCATATTGTTGATCCCTCCATACTACTCATTGCAATTTTTTAGTATACTTGTTTCACAAGATCTACTGCAGCCTGTTATTATTAAGGTTATAGGTTTATGTTACCTCATACCTATGCACTCTAGGATAGTTTACAATTGAGTCTTATGTCTCTTTATCTAAGTCAGTTAGTAACTTTTTGATAAATAGACTTAGAATCTTTAGATTAAATTCCTATATGGAATTTAACTTCGGTTCTTATTTAGCTAAGTAATCATTTGAGCCTCTGGAAACAGTAGTTTTCAAATTCTGACCTTTTAGACAGTAATTCTGTTGGTTTCTCTTTTACTGAAGAGTCAGTGAGTTTCATGCATTATCGATGGATGATTTTCACTTTCGTAGTTTCGGAATCACTACTTCCGTTACTATTTAGGTTGGATTTTTGCATAAGAGTTAGGCTCCTAATATCCGGAACCTATTGTTATTAAGGTCCTTCCGTCTTCGTATGGGCATAGGCCTTTACTCTTTCCGGGTAGAGTTTATGTATTTATAAACAGATATCTGTTTATTCTATGGGCGTAAGCTTCTTCTGTCTTTGATGCCTAGTAGAAGGACGTTACGCTCCATTCTATTGTTAATGGATTCTATTAAGTATCGGTACTGCTTATGGTATATCATTGTCTCAGCAGTTGTGCTTAAGATTTCGGCTCATGAAGTAAGAGTTCTTCTACATCTTGGGCTTACATTAATAGTGTCGCTATTATAGATTTTTGAAGGCTGCTCATTGCGCTCAGCCATCCACATTCATGAATTTTTATCTCAGAAATATCGAGTCCATTTCTGGAGACCTCTATTGTTAGGTCTATTATCTACTGCTCAGAATGTCATTCACTTAACAGTTGCTACTGTAGCTAGGTAGGCTGTCTGTTTCGGCAGTGTCTCCGTTCTGCTGCCCTCTTCGCTCTGGGCTATTTGACCCAGGGCAAGAAAAGGGGGGGGGGGGGGGGGAGGGTGTTCCCTTGGGTAACCTGTTTTACTATGAAAACAAGGGGATACCTCCTTCGGAGTTAGTAATTCTGAGCTGTTATTGGGATGGTTGTTTAGTGAGAAGTTTATGTTTTAAAAATTCATTCAAGTATTAGTTTTTAAAGTATAGATTTTGAATATTGCATATGTTAACGGACATGATTATGCAATCCTCAGACACTTTTAAGGAGTATAAGAGTCTCTATTCTCTAGACTTACTTTATTTATTGGCTTACTTTAAAAATTATTAGTATAAGGATTATTGGATATTAATAGAGTACATGGATGTATGAAGCTCAATTTTGGAAGGTGTTGTATCTTTCTAATTTATCATAAATAAGAAAGATACATGTAAGGCCTATTACTTCTTTTTCCCTACAGGGGATGACTCTATTTTATATTATTGAGCGTATTCCTTTTTGCTCTATGTCCTTGGCCCTCCAGCCTTTTTACTATTCAGCTATGTCTGGGTCATTGGTACAGTATAAAAATGTTAAAAAATTTATAGTAATTTCTATATTTTTTGTACTTACCAATGACCCAGACGGGGATGGCCCTCCCAGGAGTTGGGAACTCTTGCCTCCCCGCTGAGTACATAGCGCTTACCAGGCACTGGTTATTAGAATGATTAATGGCGCCAATTTCGGAACGTCCTTGACACTGCGCATGCACAGTAGAGGTGAAGTGTGGAGGGCCTTTCAGGATATGTTTTCTTTGGTTTTAGATGCAAATTTTGGGGATTGGGGGGCAAAATTTGTGTTTGGCCCTATATTTTAAGAGTTAGCACCAGCTATGTCTGGGTCATTGGTAAGAATAAAAAATATAGAAATTACTATAAATTTTTTAACTTTTTTATGTTATTTTGGTTTAGAATCTGTTTAATAAAAAAAACGAAACCGTAACCCGACTCTTTTATTAAAAACCGAGTTGTAACCAAAAACGACCCAAAATTCAATAACCTCCCAGCTCTATTGTTGTGTGAAAACTGTGATTGCTTTATGTCATATGGATAGTTTGTGAGAAAACAATAAATAACATCAGTTATGTACATGAAATCGAGAACTGTGCATAACTGATGCACAGTTATGCATCAGTTATGCACAGTCGGAATGTGGAGTGGTAATTCCCAGTAGTAAAAGTCAGCTTTATTTTTTTGTGTTTTAAGTAGCCATAGATGCTGGAAGTGACCTTAAACAATGATAAACAAACACAAGATATTTGTAACTTCTCGCATTTCTCTTACATCAGACCTTTGTGTGTTAACTTTCTATCATTGCCCTTGTGTCTTTTCTAGTCATTCCAGATGAGAAAAAGTTTTTTCAATGATGAAGACAAAGGTTATTTTAAAACTGAGAAGAGGGATCCTGTTGTTAAAAATCCTATGACAGGTAAATGTTTGTTTTTAGCTTAACTTGTCAAAGTCAAGATAAGCTATTGCCATCAAGTGTACTGAAATCTGTGAGTCTGTTCACTTTTTTTTAGCTCAGGCTACACCCTGTAGTTCTTGTCCAATCTTCACAAAATTTCATATGAAGGTCTGAGGTCATGTTCAGATGAGAATGTCCCTTTTGGTCACGATCCCTCAACCAAGCCCAAAACCTGAAAACCTTTAGCACAGTCTACAGGTCGTATATATGATGGGATTTCATTGTAACTTGGTAGGATGAATCCATATAAGGTCTAGATGAGAATGTCCCCTTTTGGTCGCGATCGGTCAGCCGTGATGGCTGAGCAGGCCCAAAACCCCAAAACCTTTAGCACAGTCTACAGGTTGTATTTGTGAAGGGATTTTATTGTAACTTCGTAGGATGATTCTGTATAATGTCTAGATGAGAACGTCCTATTTTGGTCAGGTTCAGTCTAGGGCTGTCACGATTTTTCAATTTAGGAATCGATTAATCGTCTCAAATAATCGATAATAATCGATTAATCGTACCTAGATGACCCCCACCCCCTCTCCCTCTCTTTGAAGTCGATAAAAATGGAGTTCAAGTCAGCTGACCTACCTCAAGTAAACAACGAAGACAATCAACTTTTAGGTACATTCAAAGCTTTGATGTTCTGAACTTTTGAACCGTCAGTGTAATAATCAAGACCGGTCGGCAGTTGCGATCTTCGCAACTGCTGACCGGTCTTGATTATTACACTGACGGTTCAAAGATTCAGAACATCAAAGCTTTGATGAATGTACCTGGAAGACAAATGCTTCCAACGGCTTCTTGGGGTTTAACATCGATGTTCTTAACTCAATACCTTTAGAAACAATAGTTTTTTCATCAAATTTTCTTTTAATTATTAAACATCTAAAACGGGATACGATTTACCGATTATTCGACAACGAAAAATACTAATCGATTTTGACGTGACCGATCAACAATCGATTAATCGATTGATCGTGACAGCCCTAGTTCAGTCAACCATGATGACCACAGGGGCCTGTTACCTAGATTCTTTTAGCACAGTATACAGCTTGCATTTATGAAGGGATTTCATTGCAAATTTGTAGGATGACTCGGTATAATGTCTAGATGAGAACGTCGTATTTTGGTTATGATCGGTCAGCCATGATGGCTGCACAGGCACTTGACCTAGATTTTTTTAGCACAGTCTACAGTTCATATTTATGAAGCGATTTCATTGTAACTTGGAAGGATAACTCAGTATGGTGTCTAGATCAGTCAGCCGTTACCGCCGCCTGATCACGTGACCTAGATTTCTTTAGCAAAGTTTAGGAATTATATTTATGAAGGAATTTCATTGTAACTTGGTAGGATGACTTCTTTTGGAACGATTTTACTGTAACATGGTAACTTGGGTTGACACATTAACAGTGAGGGCCACATTAATCCAGGCCTCAATTGTTTAGTACAGCCTACACCTCAAATTATTCTTATTGAAAACCTAAATTAACATATTCTCAATTATTACACTTCTCGTCTTATTTCATCATTCTTTCATAAACATTGAACATTATCCTTTCATCAGACACTACATGCAGTCAAGTTTAGCTACAGTGTCATTGACACTTTCATTGTGAAATCTCGTCTGTGTCTTCAGTACAGACACATGGAGCAGTCTGGTGTTCAGGCACCTTTTAACCCTTTAACTGACAAATCTGCCACATCTGCCCACTTAATTCACAAATTAAGCAGTTGAAAAAAATGATTTTTTAAAAAAATTTCAACAAAACAATATCGTGTGACCCTTCGTTGGAATGAGCTTGTTGAGCTTGAACCAATGAGGGGGTTGCATTATATATTTTTTTTTAAATATTTGAAAGAAAACAGTAATTAAAATGATCAATTTTGATATTCTTCGCATTGGATAAAAGGTTAAATTGTGAATAAATTCTGTTACTAGTTTCAGTAAAAATTGACATCTTTTTGCTTGTATTGAATGTAATCATTTTTACATGATAAGGTATTCTGTACAGTAATGCATGTACAGATCCTTATCTAGTGTGGTAATACAGTATCAGGAAAAAGATTTTTCTAGGCAGTTGTCTCATTTTGTAAAATGAGATAAAAACCAGATAAAAAGATTTAAAATTTACTGTTCAAAATATGTACTTATCCTGCTGACAAGCTGTTGATGTAAATCAGGCCTGTCATTCTTTAGGAGTGCTGCACACCTATCAAAAATTGAGGAAGGCAATTTTTTGCATCGCTCCCCTTGATATTTTTATACTATAACCCAATGGCCCAGACTTAGCTGGTGCTAACTCAAAGTTATCAAGCGCCAAACACAAATTTTGAACCCCCCCCCCCCCCAATCCCCAAAATTAACTTGCAAAACTGAAAAGTAAAAGTCCTATCTGGTCCTCCGTACTTTTACTCTCCGCACATGCACAGTCGCCGGGAAGTGACCGAAATTAGTACCAACATCATTCTTTGTTTGGCCCTAAAGTCATCAACAATGAAATGACATCTGTGCTTTAAAATCTCCTTTTTAGCTCACCTGGCCAAAAAGACCATGTGAGCTTTTCTCATCACTTGGCATCTGTCGGTTGTCGTCGGGTGTCCGTAAACTTTTCACATTTTCATCTTCTTCTCTGTAACCGCTGAGCCGGTGTGAAACTAATCCGTCGGATGAAAAAAATGGCTTCCAGAGGCATTCTTTGATTCTGGTTGGTGGATATTCAAAAATCTTCTCCTCTGAAACTGCCAGGCCAAATGTTTTGAAACTTCACATAAGTGATTACTGGGACCCTCTCTACCAACGATCCTCATTTAATGTTGATCGGCTTGTAAACATGGCCACAATTGCAGCTTATAGTTACTATAGAAACCCTATGGGAAATCACATTTTCATCTTCTCTGGAACTACTGAGCCAACGTGAACCAAATTCACAGGAATGGTCTATGAGAGGATGGAAATATGTGGCCACCAGAGGCTACATTCTAATGCTTAACCCAATGCCTCTTCTGTCTCCCACGAAGATTGGTACTGTCAGCAAAATACTTGTTTTTTGAGAATCTGGTAAGGGTGGGTTCCAGTTTTTCTCCACTGAGAACTGGGAAAAAAAACCCAAAATATACAGGACAGGTCAAAATAAGCTGTTGCATAACTGCAATAAACTAAGTAAACTGCTGCTCCTGCACTGACAAGATCAGAATCAGACATTTTCTGGAAAAGCTATCAGTGAGAGCTTTCCAGAAAGTAGTGTCAGCTTCTGGCCGTTTCAGTGTAGGAAGAGAAAGATACATAGTATATAGGATTAACCTAACTTATTTTGACTTGTACTGTAAAACAACTTCAACTGTAAAGTAATTATCTACTCGCTCTTACTTATCAGAAACACAGTGACTGATGACAGATGTTTGAAAAGAATGGAAGTTTGTTTACATTCTGTTCACATCATGTCAGCTTAGATGACAGTAATTATATTTATCTTTTGAGATTTAACAAAAATTGGAGTAAATCGTGTTTCCTGTAACCCTTTACTATCCAAAAGCTATATTGAAAGAGAATAGAGTCTGAAAAAAATAATTTTCATAATATTTTAACCCTTTTTTACAGATTTTTTTTGTTGAAACAGAATTCATATAAATGTGTGCATTTTCAAGAAAATCCTCTTTGAAACTATAAGGCCAAATGGTTTGAAAAACTTAATGTGACTGATGACTGTAACCCTCTCTACAGGGACTGATATAAGCTTCATACACCGTAACCTTAAAATAGGTTATGGTGTGCCTAGCATACCGTAACCTGTAGGTTTCTGTAGTGTAGATTTTAGGTAAATTATTAAGGTATTCACTTTCCTCTCGTAACCTAATAATAGGTCTCGAGTTTATAGAAACATGTAACCTCCCCCATAACCTAACCTGTAGGTTAGGGCTTATGTCGGACCCTGCCTCTACCAATGATCCTCATTTAATCTTCATCTGGTTGCAATTATGGCTGCATTTGTGGCTTACAGTTACTATAGAAACTACAGGAAAATCACATTTTCATCATCTTCACTGAAAGTACTGAGCTAATGTGAACCAGGCTTGGCAGGCAGGGACCAGCCTACAAGGTGAAGTAGGCGATATCTTCGCCCTTAACACCATGTCTTCGCCCAATTTCTTTCTCTGGGCGAAGTTGAAGTCGCCTTACCGTTTTGAAAAGTCGCTGAGAAAAGTTATTTCCGGTGATTCCGTTGCTAACTTCGCTTGGAAAAAATAGAAAAAAATAAGTGCAGTGAAAGCAAATAATTGGGCATGTAAAATAATTACTAAATATATTGATTTTACTTCCAATAAAACCCCAAAATAATACCAGCCACGGCACGATTTCGTCATGACATTCAAGTTTTCACTAGAGTGAAGTTAGATGACAAGACGAAAAATGCTCAAGTTCTTTTTTAATGTTTCATTTCAAAAGTGATTTCCACCATCAAGCTTCGCTATTTATTTAAAAACAACATTTTTGGTTGATGATAAAAATGTTTAATTTTTAGTTTGCACTTGTGAGTTTAAAGCAAGTGGTTTTTAAAAATTATTGTTGGGTGTGTTCCATTTGTGGCGGTCACAATAAGGGTCCCACTAAATTACCAAAAAGTAGCAGTTTACAGAAATAAATGGTGTAAAAAAGCAAACTGACAAATTCAATTATCTTCTTTGATAACAGAACATTTGCCTGGAAGAAATGATTCTCTAAACTGAATTGAAGTGATATTTGGTTGGCAAAAATAATTTAACCCCCCCCCCCCCCCCCCCATCCCCACTAATAGATTTTAAACTGAATTGAACCCTTACCTAAACAGCTTTTTGTGAAATAATATTTGGTTAGCAAAAACAATCTGCTAAACTGAATGTAACCCTTTACCTAACAGCTTTTTGAGAAAAATTTGGTTGGTAAACATAATTTGCTAAATTGAATTTAACCCTTTACCTAACACAGTTTTTGAGTATAATACTTGGTTGACAAATAAATAATTTCCTAACCGAACTTTAACTCTTTACCTAAAGCAGCCTAAAACAGCTTTTTGAGAAATAACATTTGGTTGGCAAAAGTAAATTTGATAAACTGAATTTAACCCTTTACCTAACACAGGTTCTTGAGAATATTTTTTGTCAAAAGTAATTTGATAAACTGAATTTAACCCTTTACTTGACATAGCTTTTTGAGAAATAATATTTTTTGCTCACTTCTCCCTATTTTCACCTCACTTCTCCTTAAAACCTTGGGAGGGAGAAGTGACTTCTCCCTGAATTTAGCCTCTAGGCTGGTCTCTGTTGGCAGGTATGGTCTATGAGAGGTTCTCTACAACTGTTACTCATTTTATTCCTGTTGGGTGAAATATGTGCCCGCCAGAAGCATTCTTTGATTCTGATTGGTCAATTTTGAAAACTCTTCTCCTCTGAAACCACAGGGCCAAATGTTTTGAAATTGTGCATGGTTGATGGTTGGGACACCCTCTACCAACACTCCTCATTTAATATTGATCGTTTTGCAAACATGGCCACAATTGTGGTTTATACTTACTGTAGAAAACCCCTATGGGAAATAATATTTTCATTTTCTCTCTGGAACTACTGAGCCGACGTGAACCAAAAACTTGGCAAGAATGGTCTATACGAGGCCCTCTACAAACGATCCTCTTTTTGTTCCTGTTGGTTGAAAAATATGGCCACCAGAGACATTCTATGATTCTGTTTGGTGGATTCATATGTTTTGAAACTTCATGTCATTGAAGACTGGGACACCTTCTACCAATGATCCTCATGTAATGTTGATGTAATGTTGCAAGCATGGCCACAATTGCAGCTCATAGTTACCATGGAAAGCCTATGGTAAATCAGATTTTTTTAGCCCGACTGTTTACAGTGAGGGCTATAGTAATGACTTTTGTCTGTCCGTCCATCCGTCCGTCCGTCCGTCTGTCCATCTGTTAACTTTTAGATTTTTGGTTAAAGTTTGTGGTTAAAGTTTTTTTATTCAACCTTCAAGTACAGGCTATACCTGGTAGTTCTTGTCTGATCATCATGAAATTTCATATGCAGGTTTTAGGTCATGTCTATATGAGAACGTCCCCTTTTGGTCATGATCGGTCAACCAGTATGGATGCCCGACCCCAAAACCCGAAAACCATTAGCACAGTCTACAGGTCGTATTTATGAAGGGATTTCATTGCAACTTCATAGAATGCCTCTGTATAATGCCTAGATGAGAACGTCCCCGTTTGGGTTTCATCTGTCAACCGTGATTTCTGCCCGAGCCCGAAACCCAAAAACTTTTAGCACAGTCTGCAGGTCATGTTTAATATGGAGGGATTTCATTGTAACTTGATACAATGACTCTGTATGATGTCTAGATGAGAATTTCCCCATTTGGGTGTGATCTATCAACCATCACAACTGCCCGAGCCCAAAACCCGAAAACCTTTAGCACACTCTACAGGTCATATTTATGGAGGGATTTCATTGTAACTTCATAGTTTGACTCTGTATGATGTCTACATGAGAATTTCACCATTTGGGCGTGATCTATCAACCGTCACGACTGCCCGAGCCCAAAACCCGAAAACCTTTAGCACAGTCTACAGGTCATATTTATGGAGGGATTTTATTGTAACTTGATAGGTTCACTTCATATAATGTCTACATGAGAAAGTCCCCTTTTGGACGTGATCTGTGATGGCTACAGGTGCCCGAAGCCCGAAAACCTTCAGCACAGTCTACAGGTCATATTTTTGAAGGGATTTCATTGTAACTTCGTAGGATCAATCCACATGATGCCCAGATGAGAATGTCCCCTTTTGTTTGCGATCATTCAACCATGATGGCTGCCCAAGCCCAAAGCCCGAAAACCTTTATCACAGTCTACACGTCATATTTATGGAGGGATTTCATTGTAACTTTAAAGGTTGACTTCATATAATGTCTACATGAGAACGTCCCCTTTTGGGCATCTGTGACTGCAACAGGGGCCCGAAGCCCGAAAACCTTTAGCGCAGCCTACAGGTCATATTTATGGAGGGATTTCATTGTAACTTGATAGGTTGACTTCATATAATGTCTACATGAGAACGGTCCCTTTTGGGCAACTGTGACGGCAACAGAGGCCCGAAGCCCAAAAACCTTTAGAATATTCCACAGGCCATAATTATGAAGGGATTTTATTGTAGCTTGGTAGAATGACTCCAAGTTTATGGTTAAAAACCCAAACAGCCCCCTCCCCCCCCCCCCCCCCCCCCCCCCCCAATTAGGCTTTTTTTTTCTTCTTTTCTCCAATATGCATTTTGAACTATTTGCATTCACTACATGCGGAACCTTTTTTTTAAACTTATGTACCCCCGGCACACCCACCCCACCCCTCCCAATTATGCACTTTTTTTTTGTTTCGTCAAAAATGCTTGTTTACAGTTTTGGTTAAAAAACCAGACAAACACCACCGCACCCCCCTCCCCCCAATTAGACATTTTTTTTGTTTTATTATTTCCTCCAATATGCATTTTGAACTATTTACGGTCACTACATGCAGAACCTTTTTTTTCCTTTTGTCAAAAATGCTTCTTTACAGTTTTGGTTAAAGTTTGTGGTTAAAAATCCAGACAGAAATTTACCCCCCCACCCCCCACCGCCCCCCCCCCCCCCCCCCCCCCCCCCATCCCCCAATCAGGCATTTTTTTTTCCTTTCCTCGAATATGCATTTTGAACTATTTACAGTCACTACATGTGGAACCTTTTTTTAAACTCATGTAAACCCCACCCCTCCCCCCAATGGTGGGGGGCAATTAGGCACTTTTTTTCTTTCGTCAGAAATGCTTTTTACAGTTTTGGTTAAAGTTTGTGGCTAAAAACCCAGACAACCACCACCACACACCCCCATGGTGCCAGTTAGGTATTTTTTTTTCTCTGCTCAAAATGCATTCTGAAGGATTTAGACCGACCACATGTGGAAAAAAAATGGACTCCCCTAACACACCCCCATTCTCCCCCACCCCTCACCCCCCACTCCACCTCCTCCTCACCCAGGGCCATTCATGCAATATTTCTTCTTTGGTACAAAATGCATTTTTAGCCTGACTGTTTATAGTCAGGGCTACAGTCATGACTTTTGTCCGTCCATCTGTCGGTCCATCCATCTGCCTGTAAACAATTGGTTTCTGACTGATAACTCCAGTTTGGATTATTTGATTTCAACCAAAGTTGATGTGTATTTTCCAGCTAGTAATAGAGGTCAGGTTTCAATATAGGTTCCAAAACTCCCTCCCTCCCATCCCCCCCCCCCCCCCCCCCCCCCCCACACACACACACAAACGTGTCACTTAGGCAATTATTCCCAAAATGCGTTTTGAAAGATTGGGAGTTGTTACATGCAAAAAAGAAAATCGTCTCATATAGCCCAACATTGCTTTATGTACTGCATCTTTAATCCTTTACCTAACACAAGTTGAAGCCAACAGTACAAATTATTTTTCTGAAACATCGGAGTTTTTCATTTTTTATTTATTTCTAACCATGGCTTATTACTCCTTATTGGAGCAAGCTCATCAAGTTTGTTCCATTAATAGGTCAGGAGCTGCAAGCCGAGAGGTCCTCGGTTCGAATCGTACCTGCGGCAACCACGTTGTGTCCTTGGGCAAAACACTTCACCCCCATTGCCCATGTGGGGGCACGGTGATGCTGTATACAAAAGGGTACTGCACGTCGATGGTGCACCTGTCTTCAGCCAATGCTAACCCTGCTTGTGTGGAGTTCGTATGTTGGGGAGCTGACAGTTGCTCGCCGTTGCTCGGTGGTTCTCTCCGGGTACTCCGGCTTCCTCCACCCGTAAAACTGTTGTGGTCATGATTAGCCATTGTGCAGAAATATGTGACCTTAAACACCAATAAATAAATAAATAAATAATAAGTCATGAGGTATGTTTTGAAGTAGAGAAATGAAAAAATAAAATTTGAATAGCAAATTTTGTACATCACGAATGCAGATATGGCAGATTCGTTAGGTAAATGGTTAACAAAGAATGACTCCGACTATTTTGTGTCTAAGCATTTCCAGTGCTGGGACAGTCGGGCTGCCTGCGTGGCATCACTCTAGTTATATGTAGTTCCAGGTGAGCGATTACAGGCTCTGTAGAGCCTCTAGTTTGGGGATGCCAGACACAAATCATTGCAAGAAATGGTGGATCCAAAGCTGTTATTGGGTGATGGAAGTGTTCAACGGTGGTTTTTGACGTTTAGGGCTGTAACTTTATAATAATTATAAAATTATTTCAGGTTTCCCAATTTCAGGACATACACCTGACGTCATCATTTTTCTTAATGATTATTCCAGTGTTTGTGGAGAATTCCTAATTCCTTCCCTATCCTTCCATGAACCCTTCCTGTTAAACTCCCTAAGTTTTTTGACTAATTGTTAATGAAATTTTTCATTAAATTTCTTGGGAGTTGAACTTTTATTACATGATATTATTCTGTTTTTTCCCCATGGTTGCGTCCTCACTAGGGGTGTTAGGTCATTATCCCCGCATTTTAAAAAATGCGGGGATATTGTCATGATCTCCGTCCGTACGTCCGTACGTCCGGTTTTGTAATTCGAAACGCTGTAACTTTCTACAGTTGTTCGATAGGGTCTGTGCAACCCAAAAGTACAACTTTTAAATTTTTGTGCCACCAGGTGGCTTCTGTGGAGCCACTTAAAAAATGCGTTATTTTTTCACTTTTTTGCTGAATAGTCCCAACCTATGTAATTCGGAGTTCTAAAATTACACTAGGGTGTTGCTAAATGATCTGTAGATATGTAGGAAGGTTTCGGATTTTTCGGGTGCCACGTGGCTGTGCCACCGTAGCCACTTTTGTGTTTTCTTAGACCGTTTCCGGCAAAAGGCTCGTAGGATATGTAATTCGAAATGCTAAATCCATGCTCAGATGTTGCAGTAGGATCTATAGATGCGCACGAAGGTTTCGGATTTTTCGGGTGCCACGTGGCTGTGCCACCGTAGCCACTTTCGTGTTTTCTTAGACCGTTTCCGGCAAAAGGCTCCTAGGGTATGTAATTCGAAACGCTAAAACCATGCTCAAATGTTGCAGTAGGGTCTGTAGATGTGCACAAAGGTTTCAGATTTTTCAGGTGCCACGTGGCTGTGCCACCATTGCCACTTTTGTGTTTTCTTAGACCGTTTCCGGCGAAAGGCTCCTAGGGTATGTAATTCGAAACGCTAAAACCATGCTCAAATGTTGCAGTGGGGTCTGTAGATGCGCATGAAGGTTTCGGATTTTTCAGGTGCCACGTGGCTGTGCCACCGTTGCCACTTTTGTTTTTTCTTAGACCGTTTCCGGCGATAGGCTCCTAGGGTATGTAATTCGAAATGCTAAAACCATGCTCAAATGTTGCAGTGGGGTCTGTAGATGTGCACGAAGGTTTCGGATTTTTCAGCTGCCACCTGGCTGCGCCACCATTGCCACTTTCGTGTTTTCTTAGACCGTTTCCGGCGAAAGGCTCCTAGGGTATGTAATTCGAAACGCTAAAACCATGCTCAAATGTTGCAGTAGGGTCTGTAGATGTGCACAAAGGTTTCCGATTTTTCAGGTGCCACGTGGCTGTGCCACCGTTGCCACTTTTGTGTTTTCTTAGACCGTTTCCGGCGATAGGCTCCTAAGGTATGTAATTCGAAACGCTAAAACCATGCTCAAATGTTGCAGTGGGGTCTGTAGATGTGCATGAAGGTTTTGGATTTTTCAGGTGCCACGTGGCTGTGCCACCGTTGCCACTTTTGTGTTTTCTTAGACCGTTTCCGGCGAAAGGCTCCTGGGGTATGTAATTTGAAACGCTAAAACCATGCTCAAATGTTGCAGTAGGGTCTGTAGATGTGCACAAAGGTTTCCGATTTTCCAGGTGCCTGTGGCTGTGCCACCATTGCCACTTTTGTGTTTTCTTAGCCCGTTTGCAGCAAAAGGCTCCTAGGGTATGTAATTCGAAATGCTAAAACCATGCTCAAATGTTGCAGTAGGGTCTGTAGATGTGCACAAAGGTTTCGGATTTTTCAGGTGCCACATGGCTGTGCCACCGTTGCCACTTTTGTGTTTTCTTAGACCGTTTCCGGCGAAAGGCTCCTAGGGTATGTAATTCGAAATGCTAAAACCATGCTCAAATGTTGCAGTGGGGTCTGTAGATGCGCATGGAGATTTCGGATTTTTCAGCTGCCACCTGGCTGCGACACCATTGCCACTTTCGTGTTTTCTTAGACCGTTTCCGGCGAAAGGCTGCAAGGGTATGTAATTCGAAATGCTAAAACCATGCTCAAATGTTGCAGTAGGATCTGTAGATGTGCACGAAGGTTTCCGATTTTTCAGGTGCCACGTGGCTGTGCCACCATTGCCACTTCTGTGTTTTCTTAGACCGTTTCCAGCGAAAGGCTCCTAGGGTATGTAATTCGAAACGCTAAAACCATGCTCAGATGTTGCAGTGGGGTCTGTAGATGCGCACGAAGGTTTCGGATTTTTCAGGTGCCACGTGGCTGTGCCACTTTTGTGTTTTCTTAGACCGTTTCCGGCGAAAGGCTCCTAGGGTATGTAATTCGAAACGCTAAAACCATGCTCAAATTTTTCAGTGGGGTCTGTAGATGTGCACGAAGGTTTCAGATTTTTCAGCTGCCTAGTGGCTGTGCTGTTGCCACTTTTACATTTTCTTAGACCGTTTCTGGTGAAAGGCTCCTAGGGTATGTAATTCGAAATCCTAAAACCATGCTCAAATGTTGCAGTAGGGTCTGTAGATGCGCACGAAGGTTTTGGATTTTTGGGGTGCCACGTGGCTGTGCTACCGTTGCCTCTTTCATGTTCTCTTAGACCATTTCCGGCAAAAGGCTCCTACAGTATGTATTTCAAAATGGTAAAACCATGCTCAAATGTTGCAGTAGGGTCTGTAGATGTGCACAAAGATTTTGGATTGTTCAGGTGCCCAGTGGCTGTGCCACCATTGCCACTTTTGTGTTTTCTTAGACCGTTTCCGGCGAAAGGCTCCTAGGGTATGTAATTCGAAATGCTAAAACCATGCTCAAATGTTGCAGTGGGGTCTGTAGATGCGCATGGAGATTTCGGATTTTTCAGCTGCCACCTGGCTGCGACACCATTGCCACTTTCGTGTTTTCTTAGACCGTTTCCGGCGAAAGGCTGCAAGGGTATGTAATTCGAAATGCTAAAACCATGCTCAAATGTTGCAGTAGGATCTGTAGATGTGCACGAAGGTTTCCGATTTTTCAGGTGCCACGTGGCTGTGCCACCATTGCCACTTCTGTGTTTTCTTAGACCGTTTCCAGCGAAAGGCTCCTAGGGTATGTAATTCGAAACGCTAAAACCATGCTCAAATGTTGCAGTGGGGTCTGTAGATGCGCACGAAGGTTTCGGATTTTTCAGGTGCCATGTGGCTGTGCCACTTTTGTGTTTTCTTAGACCGTTTCCGGCGAAAGGCTCCTAGGGTATGTAATTCGAAACGCTAAAACCATGCTCAAATTTTTCAGTGGGGTCTGTAGATGTGCACGAAGGTTTCAGATTTTTCAGCTGCCTAGTGGCTGTGCTGTTGCCACTTTTACATTTTCTTAGACCGTTTCTGGTGAAAGACTCCTAGGGTATGTAATTCGAAATCCTAAAACCATGCTCAAATGTTGCAGTAGGGTCTGTAGATGCGCACGAAGGTTTTGGATTTTTGGGGTGCCACGTGGCTGTGCTACCGTTGCCTCTTTCATGTTCTCTTAGACCATTTCCGGCAAAAGGCTCCTACAGTATGTATTTCAAAATGGTAAAACCATGCTCAAATGTTGCAGTAGGGTCTGTATATGTGCACAAAGATTTTGGATTGTTCAGGTGCCCAGTGGCTGTGCCACCATTGCCACTTTCGTGTTTTCTTAGACCGTTTCCGGCAAAAGTCTCCTAGAGTATGTAATTCGAAACGCTAAAACCATGCTGAGATGTTGCAGTAGAGTCTGTAAATGCGTAGGAAGGTTTTGGATTTTTTGGGTGCTAAGTGGCTGTGTCACCGTTGCCACTTTTGTGTTTTCTTAGACCGTTTCCAGCGAAAGGCTCCTAGGGTAAGTAATTCGAAATGCTTAACACATGCTCAAATGTTGCAGTAAGGTCTGTAGATGCGTACAAAGGTTTCAGATTTTTCAGATGCCACGTGGCGGTGCCACCGTTTTTCTTTCGTGTTTTCTTAGATCATTTCCGGCGAAAAGCTCCCAGAGTATGTAATTTGAAATGCTAAAACTATGCTCAAAAGTTGCAGTAGGGTCTGTAGATGTGCACGAAGGTTTCGGATTTTTGGGGTGCCACCGTTGCCACTTTCATGTTTTCTTAGACCGTTTCCGGCGAAAGGCTCCCAGGGTACATGTATGTAATTTGAAACGCTAAAACCATGCCCAAATGTTGCAGTGGAGTCTGTAGGTGCGCACGAAGCTGTGTCACCTGTGCCACTCAATATGATTTTAGTGTGTCATATAATACATTTCTTCTTTGTATCAAGCATTCATACAAAGTCAAGGATGCAAATGCGGGGATACACTATAGTGTGCTTTGCACACAAGTGACACCATCTAGTTTAGTCTTTCATCTTCTATCCGATGTATCATTTTCTTCTTTGTATGAAGATCTAGCTTTGCATCTGGTAGTATCAATTGCTTTCTGATTTTGGGCCTTTTTGTGTGCCTGATGTCTTGTTTACATTGACCTTGTTTACATTGACAACGTTCTGATATACAGGTAGTTTTTTATATTCTATTACTGTAGGATACATGGATTATTATTCCGGTAGTGTATAAGTCAAAAAATTTGAATTTTGTCCACGCTTAGGCTCTTTTGGGATGCCTTTGGGCTCTTAATATTCCCTTTGGGAACTTGGGCATTTTTCAAAATTTTTTTTTTTCCCAAAAATATTTTGAATTAGTTTTTGATTGCTATTATTCATGTATCTTAATTATATATATTTTGTTCTGGAGTGTGGAGGTCTGATATCAACTTTAGTCGATGCACTCCTGTGGACTCTTGTCATATTTATATTCACTGGAATGACTAATGTTGGAGACGGGTGTCTCTGTACGTTGTTGGCGGTGAGATTCTGAGGCCAGGACTCTCACTGCATTATAATTCATTGTGTCAGTTTCTATTTCAGAGGAACATGAACGTGGTGATGATATTCTGACACCCATCCAAGTGTGCTACCGTCGTCGCACTCTGTGGAGCATATAGAGCTAGCTGCAGTGTTCATGATTGCAAGAGTTAGGTCCTTTTGTTAAGGGTTTTAATGTCTTGCATGCAGCTAGCTCGACCAGTGAAGCGGAACTCCGTCCATGGGTGCCAAAATGTCAGGTAAATCCGTTGCGGTCGAAGAAGTGGATTGGGTAAAGCGAGCACTTTAATATAAATAGCTCACCTAGCGATGACAGAAATAGGGAGGAAGTCAACAAGTTTCTTGTACTTGGCGAGGTCTATAGACCCCAAGCGGGAGAGGCCCCTCTCTAACCTAACAGACATTTGGGGCCATATTTTGTTATGAGAAACTTGCACGAGCTGGAGCATATGTCCGCCCTCCACTCAGGACGCTCTGTTTAGTCTGCAGCCGGGGTCGGCATCAATCACGGCTTCCTCCGCTACATTTCACAAGCCGAAATGAAGTTTTCTGGTTGGAAACTTGCACGAGATGGAGCATATGTCTGCCCACTGCTCGGGACGCTCCATCTAGTCTGCAACCGGGGTCGGCTTCAGTCTCAGCTTCCTTCGCTACATTATTAAAGCACACGCAACCACATCCTAGCTACCCGACTTTGGATATCCAGTCTGCTGCACGAAGAAGGAACTACTCTTCGCCTGTGAAGTCGAATCATCCGGTAGCTAGGGAGACGAGGCCTCGATCATTGGGACTTTCGGAGAAGAGATCCACCTGGGTCGCACCATCCCAGGAGCAGCAATAGAAACAGAAGACTGCTGCTCCTCAGGCCTTGATGACGGACTTGCTGTCGCCGATTGCGCAGCTGATCGCAGCATCCCAGTAAGTGCAGATGCAGCCTCCCTCAGTCTCAAAACCTGAGCTGTCTGACTGTGCTGGGTCGGTCCAGTCATCTGTTCATGCAGATGCAAGGGACAGAGATTCACAACTGATTCTCTCTGGTGAAAGGGATAAGGAAGAGGATTACCCTTCCCTTTCGAAACAGCACAGGGTTGCCATGGATTTCATCCATCAATACTACCCTGAATTTGTTCCGACAAATCAGAATGCTGCGACGACAAGGAAGAAACCGCTGGCGTTGTTGGACGCAAGACTTTATCCAGACAAAGGAGGAAGTCCTTTCATTTCCTGTCCTGTCTAGGCAGGTGTCGCAGGCCTTCAGCCATATAGACGACGCCGTGTTTAACCTCTCGAGTGCGAGAAGGAAAGGCGGTTTCTTAGCTACATCTTCCTTAAACATACAGTTTCATGGACTACGTTCATTTAAAAATGGTTGAAGAAGATGTTCGGAGAGCTCCTCTGCATTTGAATGAGCAGCATGGGGATCTAGCTAGATGTATCTTTGCCTGCATCATTCACTATTCACTAAGACACAATTACAATGGCATTTTCATCAAGTAGAGCGAATTTGGAAGCAATGTCTTATGCAGATCACCTTAACAGAGCTATGGCGCAACGTCTCAACGGGAAGGTATTGGAGGATGTTTTTACCTCTCTTAGAGTTCTTTCCAGAACAACATTCCACGTATAACTCTGCCCTTACAGTGGCGAATCTTGAATTAATTTAGATGTGATTCTGCCCTTGCGTCGTCATCATTTATAGGTGACAAGGTGAAAAGCTCTCTCCGAGTCGCTCCAGCCTACGGACATACTATTTTGGATGACAAGCTTTCGGCAGCCTGTGATCAGGCTATTTAGAACGCGTCAAGTGATCTGCTATTGAAGTCGGCGTTTCATCCACAGGTACTCAGTACAAGCTGGGAAATCGAAAAAAAAATTATATTTGATACCATTTTTGAATCTATGCTGACGTGCCCCTGTAATGGTATATAAATATTAACAAGGTAAACAACTCACTTTTCGAAAACGATAGCACTCATCTTCGTTTTTCCCCTCTCAAATTTGATTCACACAATGTATCCAACAATACCCAGTACCAGCGGAAAGGGGAATGAATAAGCTTTACAGTGGTGTATTACATGACTGTTGGGTGTTCTTGGGTTGTTGATGATAACTGGGAGAAGTCGCAGAAAAGGCCGAAAAACATTTAGTCGGACAAGAAACTGCACAGTGAAATGAGGTTTACGAGCGACAATTATCTGATTTATTATAAATAATTCGAGATCCCATTGTATATGGAGGGCAGATTCAAATATTAACCATATACCTTTATCAATTACTAATCTCGAATCCACATTTATTAATTTCTGGAGTTCACATTGAACGTTTATACACTTTTTAGCCGTAACTTTGACATCTTTTCCCAAGTTGACCTGAGTAGACGGCGTCCTTGGATACGCGACTTGCGCAAAAGCTTTCCCCATTCTCCCATTGGCTTATTTTCATCGATGATTTTCTCGGCATAAATAATAGCCAATGGGATGTCATTGTGCTTCTATGGATGCCGCTACCTTTTTAATTCCTAGGGAACGTTAAAAAAATGTATAAACGGCAAATGTGAACTCCAGAAATTAATAAATGTGGATCCGAGATTAGTAATTGATAAAGGTATACGGTTAATATTTGAATCTGCCCTCCATATACAATGGGACCTCGACCATCAACGGAATGATTTCATTTTTGGTAACCTACTATAGAACGATGACTTACAGATCAAGTTTGAGTTTCATGCTGATTGCATTATTCTTGTGTGAGTTATGGCCCTTGGAAATATGGAAAAGCGTCAAAATATCAGTTTTTCGGACTTTTTCTGGAAACGCTTCAACAGAATGATTTCATTTTTGGTAACCTACTATAGAACGATGACTTACAGATCAAGTTTCATTTACACTCTGTCCATCCATCCGTCAGTCTGTCAGTCAGTCTGTCAGTCATACTTTAGTTTTCCGGACTTTATTTGGAAATGCTTCAACGGAATGATTTCATTTTTGGTAACCAACTATAGAACGATGACTTACAGATCAAGTTTCATTTGCACTCTGTCCATCCGTCAGTCTGTCAGTCAGTCAGTCTGTCAGTCATACTTTAGTTTTCCGGACTTTTTTTGGAAATGCTTCAACCGAATAATTTCATTCTTGGTAACCTACTATAGAATGATGACTTACAGATCAAGTTTGAGTTTCATGCTGATTGCATTATTCTTGTGTGAGTTATGGCCCTTGGAAATATGGAAAAACGCCAAAATATCAGTTTTCTGGACTTTTTTTGGAAATGCTTCAACGGAATTCATGCTGATCACATCTAGGTTATAACATTTGTATAATTATTAATGCTCATTAGTCCAGTAGGGGACATTGTATTGCTTCAGCAATACGTGCGCTCTTGTTTTAATATATTTACTCATATTTCAGCTGCTCGGGGAATAAAATTTTATTAAATCCACGTGTGTTGTTCGTATTTTTTTCAGTAAACATTGTTGTTTCTGGTAATTGCATCACATGTAAACAAGGACGAAAACCAGCAAATTAAACGCCCAAACAAGCCAACTATACAATCTCATCAGAGGGAATTCACTTGAAGTGACAAAATAACAATACAACAAACCCAGTTTTATCTTTTTTATTATTCAATAACACTAATTACTCAATAAAACATCAAATAAATAATGCAAATATAAAATAAAACACGTGATTAAAAAAACGCCCAAAATAGCACAAATCACAAAGATGTACGTGCGTGAACTCGCCCTCAGGTGACATGCAAAGAAACAACAACAAAAAATTCTCATTTTATGCGAATTCACACTGGGTGCAAATTCAGTTCATTCACAGGAATTGAGATTTTTTTTTCTTTCCATGTCACCTGAGGGACTCGCTCATTTCATATTCATTACAATACTTATTCTCCCCAAGTTACACCCACTCTTGACTCAATACTAATCCCCCCCCCCCCCCCCATCATGATCATCCCAGTTGGAAATTTCAAGTAGATCTGTGACTTTCACAACATTCTAGAGTGGCAGTGATCTAATAGCCAGGTGGAGTATATTCGCTCTTGAATTTTGTGAAAATCACATCAACAGATCAATTTCTGCTTGGACCGCTGCTTCCCCCTCCTCTTGTTGAGTTGCAGAGTCTCCTGGCTTCGGACCAGCCAGAGGTACTTTGGTAAACTACTATAGAAAATGTATTAATACACTTTTAATAGTTTCCTGTAGTACTCCAGGGTGCCATCATTATAGTATGCTTATGGGATATATTGAAGTCAATACACTTTTCATGATAGTTTCTCTTAATACTCGAGGGTTCCATCACTGTGGTGCACTTATGGGGGATTGACTATTGGGGGAAAATTCACATAATGTCTACCCCTATGATGGTACCCTGGATTACTCAGGAAATTTACTATAGAAAATGTATTGACCCTAATACTTCTAAAAGAAATTACCAATTAACAAGTTCAAATGCCTGATTTATTATTAGATTCCAATGCGATGACTGTTTGATTCAGTCACTGGCTGGCCCAGGTTTTATACATATTGTGGGAAAAGCCATACAAATATCATTGGCAGACTTTAAAGACATTTATTTTGTGTGTGACTGTGTTGTCAACACAGCCACATGCGATTATTATAATAAAGAAAACAAACAGAACCTCTGATCGATCAAGTGGTTGTTTCTAATTGTGTACACAATAATTTGTAATTTCTGCAACTTGTATAGATTCTTGTATGGATTCACCCCCCAAGGTGTCTTCAAAAATAACCCGATGCACTAGAAAGCAATTACAATTCATTTGTTAAAAATATATATTTAACACATCCTGGTTCATGTATAAATTATTCAGTCTGTTATGGGCGTGTTTTTTGGAATAATTGACAAGTAAGGTGCTTGTCAAGTTTGTGGATATTATTCAGCAAAGTGAATTCGTGAAAATAAAAACATAATTTTTGCTTCAGAATGAATTTTATTTTAATAAAATAAAACCACTTACCTCATTTTGACATATCAAGGCATTCAACAATCAATTTCTTGAACGTTAGATGGAAAAGTAAATTTGCACTGTTTTCCAGCCTCCAGGTAATGACAACACATTGTTACTCACCTAATTTTGTTTCAATTTCACCTGCGAACTGGCAGACTTTTACAGTTTTTGAAATTGGGGGAGTGGGCTTAAACACGGAGAGGGCACCTTGTTTTCGAAATGCAGAAAGTTGGGGGGTGGGCCTAATCATGAATATGGGCTTTGACACGGGTCAGTACGGTATGTGTATGGTGTACATTATATAACCGGTTTTCGACCTATCTACGTATGCAGACTCCAGTATACGTTACTAGCGGGTGATATTAATTACCGGGATCTTCACTATAGCCTTAGCTTCTGAAATGGCATTAAGACCAATTTATTAATAACAATTAATACTTGGGTGTCTTTTCAACGAATATTTATATTGTTATTTGGTACCACTTTTATTGATTCCAGAGCACTCCCCTCTTCTTCTTTCAAAAGTGTGTGGGGTGATTTTTTACCTCTCATCTGGCTTAATAAGTATGTAACTATGAGTGAAGCTGTTTTGTCTGTTGATTATGTCCTGGGTACATCTTATGTTTATTGTATATGGCGTATGTTTTGGGGGATAGCCTCTCATTCTCAAATACGTCATCCTAATTTTTGGGACTTAGTCCAGACTAGCCTTAAAAAATTGGGTCTCGTTACATCTAATTAACATAGTCTTCATGCTAAGAATATGGAATTACTTCAATTTGGTTCCTTATTGATGATATGTCTTCTCACTGTATAGAGAAACATACATGTAATTCCTTTTAAATTTAATTTCCTTTCACCTTGGATTACAGGCTTAGGAACTATACTACTCAAAGTTTGCTAAGCACCAAGTACATCCAACTACCTATTTTACGTTTTGTTTGAAATATTGTACTGAAAGGTGTATGTATTTTTTATTTAATTATATCTTTAATGATTTAAGTACAGAAATTAAGATTTTATTTGTGTTTGACATTATATATTTTTCCACTATACCAATGGCCCAGACTAGCTAGCTGGTGCAACCCAATTTATTACCAGGGCCAAACACAAATTTTGAATCCCCCAAACCCCCCAAAATTTGCCAAAAAACGCAAAAACAAGAAGACCAGTATGGTCCTCCATACTTTTGCGCAATGCGCAACTTGTTGTCAAGGACAACAATAGGCTACCGCCATCATGTCATTCTGTTGTTTGGCCCATGTCAGATCAACACGTATCCTGACTTTTGTGCTATAAAATCCTACAGTATAATGTAGCCAGACACAATTTTGAAGTGGAATGGTGGAATAATTGCAGCAGAATGCAGCTGAATATAGACATTGAGTTTTTGAACATCAGGGCTATAACTTTATTGAAATTAAAATAATACTTCTTGTTCTTCCCGTTTTCAGGACATGCACCTGATTTGTTCATTCTTTGTTTATCACATGTGTGTGTTCAATGTTCACCTTTTTCCCCTTGAATCCTCTCATTAGATTTTTAAGAACTAATTGCTGTTAGCGAATTTGTTATTAATTAAAATTCTTCTTAAAAATCTTAGATAATTTACGGAATGTGGATTATTCGTACCCCCTTTGTTGCATACCGGTTATTTTTGACTTAGTCGGACGTGTCTGTTTGCCATTACCCTTCTCTGTGGGGAATCTTCTGTGAAGTTTCTCTATTGTTAAGGGTATTATTGGGATACCGGTTGTCTGACCTGGGCCTTTGTTGTGCCTGTTTTGGACTTGGTTACCGGCTTCTATTCAGTTTAAATTTTTGCCTCGGGCGTGTGGGTATTATGAAGTCCTCATGTTCGAAATGTAAGAGGAAGAAGTCCTCTCTTGATTCTCATTCATCATGTTTGGCTTGCACTCGTTGCTCGAAAGATGTTACCTGTGCAACTTGCTGTTCTTGGGATTCCAAGCGATGGAATTCTCTCTCTACTTATGTATGTGTTGGCGAAGCGCCGATTTCGGTGCATTCGCCTAAGGTAACTAATCAGAATTTAGTTTCCATTTCAGAGGAACAAGAACATGGTATTGGTCATGGTATAACATCAAGTTCTGTGCTGCCGTCGTCTTCAGATACAGAGCATGTTGACTTACGTGGTATCGCAGAATACTCGGTACCTCGGGCAAGCAGACGGTCAACTAGCTCGACCGGTGTAACAGAGCCTTTAATTAGTGCTTCAATACCGGGAAAATCCGTAGCGGTCCAGGATACGGAGGATGGAAGACAGTCCTCTGTTCAGACGACGGCACGTAAGGGGAAGAGGCCAGTCAAATTGAAAGGTGCATCAGTAGCGAAGCATTCTTCTGTTTTGGGGACAAAACAGAAAGATTCGACTTTTGTTGCCAGTTCCGCTGGTAGTCCGGTAGAAAATGCTTCGGAGCCAGTTGTTTCTGATGTACCTTTCTCTGCCAGTGCGGCTGGCAGTAATTTTGATATAAGAGCCTCTTCTTCGTCCGTTTCCAGGACTCAGCACAGTAGACCGCATGCTAGCCGGCAAGATCCAGAGGTAGAGAGTCAGAGCCAGGATACTGCTCTCTCTAAGGCTAGCATTTCGTGGCAAACGTCTTTTTCAAAAAGACGGACACAGGGCGCTGTGTCAGATCACCTTCCGGAGCCTAAAAGACGTAGAATGGGGGTGAACATAGCCTCGAATACGGAATTGCTGGAGCAAATTGCCCAGCTAATTGCAGACTCCCAGCAGCATAATATGCGGCCGTCATCGATCTCCGCTTCGGATGATTCGGACAGTGCTGGATCGGCAGAAAGAAGGGTTTCCTCAAATAATTAGTATGCCGATAATAGACCAGACCAGGAACCTCTAGCTGGTAGTGTTAGGGAGTTTGATGAAGACGAGACTGACACTACATCTTTGGCTGAGCAACATATGGAAACTATGAGGTTCCTGCAGGATTTTTCACCTGAATTAATTCCTTCTGGTCAGAGTTCTGCACCTTCTAGAGCCAAGCGCCTGTCTTCTTTAGACAGGGAGGTCATTAAGTCGAAGGAAAGTATCCTTCTGTATCCATCTCAATCAGTCCAAGCTTCAGATGCATTTGATTGTTGTGACGAGGCTATTGCTGACCTGGCTCAGGCTAGAAAAAATTCTTTCCTTTCGGAAAAGAAGCTTGACCTACCGTTTAGAGGCAATACCTTCTTAAATACGGTAGGCGAGAATAAGATTCCAAGAGCTCCTCTGCGATTGGATGACGGAGCTAGGGACTTGGGTATGTCTCTTCCATCATCGTGTAGCATCAGTTCTTTTGTTATAGATACTTGCATTGAATCTAGCAGAAGTATTTTGGACGCTATGTCTTATGCAGATCATATTTGCAGAGCATTGGCCGGCAATCTGGAATCTGAGAGCTTACAGGAGTTGTTATCTCCTTTGAGAGTGCTCTCTCGTGCCATAATGTATACAACATCCCACTCTGCTCTTTCAGTAGCAAATTTAGAGTTGGTCAGGCGCGATGCTGCCCTTAAATCTACGTCATTTATTGACGACAGTGTTAAGAGCTCTCTAAGGGCCGCACCCGTTTCGAGCTCTTCGTTGTTTAATGATAAGCTAAAAGCTGTATTTGAAGATGCTTCTAAGAAAGCTACAAGTCAGCTTTTGTTGCGCTCAGCTTCGCAACCTCAGCCTTCCACAAGTGGTACTCCTCGGAGAGGTAAATTTTTCTCCAAGAGAGGCTCAGCCCGTGCTGCTTCTAAAGCTAATCGTGGGCGTGGTGGCTCGAAACGGGAGCAATTTCAAAATGGGGATGGCGCAGTCGGATAATAACGAAACGCGTAACCCCACACCGACGTCACAGAGGGGTGCGAGAGCTTCACGAGGTTTCTCCTCGTATAAGCCTCATAAGTCCTACAAATGAAGATTTCGACCTCTACTGTTCTCCGGTTGGCGGAAGGTTTTCAAAATTCGCAAGCAACTGGAACAAAATAACTCAGGATCTTTGGGTTCGAGACGTTGTGAAAAATGGTCTACGTCTTTCGTTCCGGAGAAAACCTCCATTAACGCGGATTCTGCGATTTGTGAGCCTTCCACAAAATATAACAGAGAGGCTTTGATTTCTGCAGTAGACTCTCTCCTACAAAAGGAGGCAGTAGAGGTCATAGAGAATCCCAATTCAAAGGGATTCTACAGTCATCTTTTTCTTGTGCCGAAGCCAGACGGCTCGTACAGACCGGTCATCGATCTCAGTTGGATAAACAAGCTAATAATTGCTCCAAGATTTTATATGGAGACAATTCGATCGGTAAGAGGCAGCATCCGAGTGAACGATTGCACCGCAAGTATAGATTTGAAGGACGCGTATTTTCACATCATGATTCATCCAGCTTTTCGGAAATACCTCCGTTTCGCGGTTCAAGGAAAGGTATACCAGTTCAGAGCAATGTGTTTTGGCCTGAACCTTGCTCCGTGGGCATTCACTCGGGTGATGAATGCGGTAAGCCATTTCAGAGCACACTCGGCTTCGATGACGTCGGCATATCTGGACGACATACTTCAAAGGTACGAAAATTTTCATGCTCTCCAAAGCGACGTTCAGAGTCTGCTATCGCTGCTTCGATGCCTAGGTTTTATAATCAATGCCGACGAGGTCGTTTGTTCATCTGGGAATGAGTTTCGATACTCAAAACAATCGGGTCAGTTTGCTGGTAGCAAGAGCAAAATTAGTTTCGCTTTACGCAAAATACTGCATAAACGCACAAGTCATTACTGCAAGAGAGTTTATGCGTCTGTTAGGACTTTGCGGCGCCGCCACGGAGTTAATTCCACTAGGTCGTTTACGCACTCGTCCACTTCAAATTTATCTAATTCAAAATTGGAGCGTAAAATGTCAGTTGTTGGACAGTCCGATTGTTTTAACACAGTCAGTAAAACATCATCTTCAAATTTGGGCGGATATCCAGTGGTTATCCCAGGGAATACCGCTTCAGATTCAGGAGCCGTCATTCATAATCATGACGGACACCAGTCAAGAGGGTTGGGGTGCTTCTCTGATTCCGGGCGATCAAGTGTGTCACGGTTTATGGGAGAGTCAGTTTCTTGTGTCCCATATAAACTACAAAGAAATGAGGGCAATTTGCTTAGCTATAAATCATTGGCTCAGTCAAGTAATACACTCACATGTTCAAATTCTGTCGGACAGTTCAACAGTAGTAGCCTATATTCGGAATCAGGGAGGTACTCATTCCGTCCAGCTGATGAATCTTACCGAAAAGATTCTTCTTTTCTCTCAAGAGAATCAGATTCTGATATTGATTCGTCATATTCCAGGTCGTCTCAGTGTAATAGCAGACTCTCTATCGAGAAAGGATCTCCTGCTACCTTCAGAATGGATGTTAAAAAAGTCTGTCTTCAATCAGATTTGCTTCCAGTGGGAACGTCCAATGATCAATCTTTTTGCCACGAGTCTGAACAATCAGTTACAGACGTTTGTGTCTCCATGCCCGGACCCTCAGGCTTATGCAGTAGACGCTCTGTCAATTTCTTGGAACAGGATCATAGGGTATGCTTACCCTCCAGCTCCCCTCATTCAACAGATCTTGCTAAAGATAAAACAGTCTTCTTGCAAGATTCTTCTGGTTGCAAGTCTGTCGGCTCACAGACCATGGATAAATCTTCTCCGGGAACTTCTTTGGGACGTTCCACGGAAGTTACCACCTCTCCGGGATCTTCTGACACAGGGGAAACTCCGTCGGCTTCATCACAATCCGGAAGGCCTCAACCTTCACGTTTTTCCGTTGTGTGGTCCTTCTTGCAGGGTAAAAACAGTTTTCCAGACGAGCAATTTACGCAATTTCTAACTGTAGGAGGACCTCCTCTTCATTAAATTATGAAGCGAAGTGGAAGGCTTTTGTTCGTTGGTGTGAATCACGATTGATTTTTTTAACCCAACTATTCCTCAATTAGCTAACTTTTTTATTTATCTTTTTGATGAAGTTAAGCTACAGCCAGTCACTATTAAGGGCTATAGGTCTATGCTTTCTGACACCTATGCACACCAAGGGAAATTAAACATTGGGTCAGATTTATCTTTAAATAAATTAATGAGGAACTTCTCTGTGAATAGACCTCGCACCTTGAGACTAGTTCCTAAGTGGAATTTAGCTTGGGTTCTTCTGAAACTTCAGGAAACACCTTTTGAACCGTTAAATACTGTTGAGTTTAAATTTCTTACTTATAAAATGGTTTTTCTCTTAGCATTTGCGTCAGCTAGAAGAGTTAGTGAGCTTCATGCTTTGTCTGTTGAAGACTCTCATTATCGTAGTGTTGGTAATTCTATTACCCTCACTACAAAAGTGGGATTCTTAGCTAAGAATCAGGTTCCGGACAAACGGCCTAGTCCTATTCTTATTAAAGCATTACCGTCTTCAGATGGTCAGAGACCTTTGTTGTGTCCAGTAAGAGCGCTTAGGATTTATAAGGAGCGTTCTAGTTTTATTAGAAGAGGTAGGAAGAGGTTATTTCTTTCTCTTCTTCCTAACAGAAATGATATTTCTGTTCATTCCATATCTAGATGGATTCAATTAGCTATTCGGTCGGCTTATAATGCTTTGTCTGTGAATCAGAGAATAGCTTATAAGATTTCAGCTCACAAAGTTAGAGCTTTAGCTTCTTCTTGGGCTTATGCTAGTAGTACTTCTTTGAAGGATTTGATGCAAGCAGCTTACTGGATACAACAGACGACTTTTACCAAATTTTATCTTCGAGATTTAGAATCAATTTCAGATGATCTCAGATCTTTAGGACCATTATCGGTAGCTCAGAATGTCGTCCATTCTAATTAGGATTTTCATTCTGCTCTAGCTCTGTCTCCAGTCTGCTACCCTCTTCGTTTTGAAGTGCAGTTACTTTCAAAACAAGGGGAAGGGGGGGGGGGGAATGGTGTTTCCAAATAGTCATCTGGCTTTATAGTGAAAAGTATGGACATACCTCCTTCAGTGATAGTATCCTGGGGTCGGTGCTATGGTAGTTTTAATGTGTAGCTTGGTATGAAGCAATTTTCAATGTATTATATGCTTTTAATGTGTAGCTCGATGTGAAGCGTTATTGTATATGTCATGTGTCAAGACGAGCTTTACTATACAATACTCGGACACTTTTAATGATTTATAAAGAGTCTCATTTCTCTGGACTTCTTTATATTTTGGCTTCCTTTATCAAATTAGCATAATGCGTTATGCTAGGCCTTAAATAGAGTTACACCTATATTTTCATTGTTTTTTCTGTAATAAGAGCAATGAATATCAAGTACTGGGCCCGCCTGCCTGTTTACTGTTCTCAGCTAGTCTGGGCCATTGGTATAGTGGAAAAATATGAAAAATTTATACCAATTTTAATAATTTTAATACTTACCAATGGCCCAGACGGGGATGGCCCTCCCTGGAGTAGACACTCCTTCCTCCCCGCTGAGTTATATATTACAGTTCTTAATAACATTTAACAGGCACAACAATAAAGAATGACATGATGGCAGTAGCCTATTGTTGTCCTTGACAACAAGTTGCGCATTGCGCAAAAGTATGGAGGACCATACTGGTCTTCTCGTTTTTGCGTTTTTTGGCAAATTTTGGGGGGTTTGGGGTATTCAAAATTTGTGTTTAGCCCTGGTAATAAAATGGGTTTCTTTGTTTGGCCCTTCAATCAGTAACATCTCACTGATATCTGTGCTTATAATCTCAGTTAAAATGATGCCAGACACAAAATCATGAAAGAAATGGTGGATCTAAGGATGAAATAAGAGGATGAGAGGAAGAAACAGTGGAAGGATGTGTTCAGGGCTGTAACTTATAATTTTTATGCAAAATTATTTCATGTTCCCTAATTTCGGGGCATGGGCCTGATATTTACCTTCTTGTTATGAAATTTCCATTGTTTGTTCAGTGTTTCCTCTCTCCCTTTCCTTAATACCCCCCTTGCTATTCTCCCATGCTTTTGGCTTAATTTTTGTAATTATTTTAACTGAAATTTCTTGGGAGTTTTGTCTTGGTAACAGAATGTTTATTCTGTTTTTCCCCATGGTTACGTCCTCACCCTAGGGTGGTTAGGCGTTTCGGTCATGCATCTACCATCCGATGTACTGCAGTTTCTTCTCAGGAAGCCTCTGTTTTACATCGGATAGTGTTAAAATTGGTTATTGATTTCGGGCCATATTTTCATTGTCTGGAGTGTTGTTTCCATTTTTTATTCACTTTTGTTTACATTGACAACGGTTACTTCTGATAGTGTTTCCTTGTCTTCTGTTAGTTCTGCTCATAGCCAGATACATTAATATTGTCCGTAAGTGTAACATTAATTTTTAGACATGTTTTAAAATTTTTGTCCACACTTAGGCTTTTTTGGGATCCATTTGGGCTCATCGTTCCCATAGGGAACTTGGGCTCATCTTGAAATTTTTTAGAAAATGTTTTTTTCTTTTTAATTAAATTTTCGAAATGTTTGTAATGGATTATTATTATTATGTATCTTTATTTTCAAGGGTTGGTGCGAGTATGATGACTGTTTAATATTTTTTCAAAATGAAAAAATATTGTTCAATTGTAAATCAAGGAAGTCTCCTTCTGATTCTCATGTTCATTTTATTTGCTGTAGTCTGTGTACTCGCACTAATTCTTGCTCAGTGTGTGCCATTTCGGATGACAAACGTTGGAGACGTGTGTCACGGTATATTGTTAGTGGTGAGAGGTCCATACCGATCCTCTCTCCACAGGGTCACTCTAGTTTTTTCAGTCTCTTTTTCAGAGGAACAAGAACAGGGTGATGTTTTCGTGATGTCCTCAAAAGTGTGCTTCTGTCGTCGCAATCATGCTAGCGACAAAGTGCTCAAGGAAATGCGGCAAGTGCCTAAGAGGTCCCTAGTAGGATCGATGGTCACTTGTCACCCGCTAGCTCCCCTGGTGAAGCAATCATTCACAAAATGGTTGTGATGCCGGGTTCATCCATTGCGGTCCAGGAGAGAAGGGGTGTTGCGAGTACAATAATCTTGAATCACGCACACCCGGCGGCGACTGATCGGAGGATGGAACGGAGGAAGCCAGTCAGTCCGGTAGCTAGCTCGTTCAGGTCTGCCCAGATCACGAGCGAGAGAGGCCCCCCTCTCTCTTACAACAACATCTGGGCCCAGATGTTGTATGTACGTTCGTTAGTCGGAGCATACGTCCACTCCTCCTGCTCGGGACGCTCATTCGCATAGACAGACCGACGCGGCTTGTCTATTGGCTTCCTCATCCTCACGTCAGCACACACGACCGCACCTTGGCTATGTGACCGCAGATATCCAGCCTGCTTCGCCGACCAGGAATTCCATGTCGACCAGGTCACGCCATCCGCTAGCCAAGGACACGAGGCCTTTCCAGTCGGGACGTTCGCATATGAGAAGTATTTAGGAATTAACGTCCCAGGAGCTTCCAGCGGCTAAATTACGTAAGACCGTGGCTCCACAGGCCTCCATGACGGACTTGCTATCACAGATAGCTCAATTCATCGCAGCATCCCAGCAGCCATCAGAAACTTTTGCAGAAAAGAAACTGTCTGATGAAGCTGGGTCGGTTTGCCCCCCTGCAGAGTCAGAAAGGGACGACTGAGGTTCTCATGTGGTCCAGTTGGATGGTGAAAGGGAATCAGTGGAGCTGAAATTTTCCCTTTCCGAACAACTTAAGGTGGCCGTAGAAATAAACGGCAACCCTTTCAGAAGTTGTTTTGCTGCGTTACCTGATAAGAGACTGATAGCGTCACTGGACTTATTTGGCTGGAATAGGGACATTGCGCCTGAGTTTACTACCCAGTCCAGAAATGTCACTCGGACATTTGAACTTCTTGATGACGCTATATTCAAGCTAGCCGCTAAGACTGGCAAATCCGGTTTCTTATCGTCTCATGCTCTACAGCTGCCTTTCATCAATCATAGAAATAGATTTGAAATGGCAGGACAGGGCGTGCCGAGAGTTCCTCTGCATTTAGACGACCAGGCAGACGACTTGAAGTTGTCATTGCCGGCATCTATGTCGATTTATTCCAGTAAGCTGGTGACGACTATCTCGTCTAACAGAATCAGTTTAGATGCATTTTACGCAGATCACCTAACCAGAGCGTTATCATTATGTCTCGAAGGAAAAGAATTCCAGGATGTTCAAAACTTCCTTGAGAGTTCTTTCGAGGGCCATAGCATATTCTACGTATAACTCCGCCCTTTCAGTGGCAATCTGGAGTTAGTCAGACGTGATGCTGCCCTGACTGCATCCACAAGAGTGGATAGTAAGGTGAAAAACTCTCTTCCAGTCGCTCCGATCTCAGGAGAGCTTCTCTTCGATGGTAAGCTTTCTATAATCTATCAACAGATTACTAAGAAAACTTCGGATTCTCTGCTTTTAAATCTGCTTTGAAAAAGTCAGACTCAGCAGAGAGGAGTAAGGCAGGCACTTCGGGGGCAAATACGTCCATGGGAAGTTCCTATAGAGGATCGAAGAAGGCCTCTACGTCTTACTCTGGAGACCGTCAGAGTAGTGACTCAGGTAGGGGTCGTAATGCTGGCCGAGATACCAGTCAGATGCCCCTAGGTCGACTGGGCGAGGTGCGGGTCATGAAGGACGTGGTTTCTCCTCCCGCAAGCCTTGCAGGGCCAGGAGGTGATGGTCTAGCCTCTTTTGCATTCCACTGGACGGAATGCTGTCGAGATTCTTAACCAATTGGTTGTCTATTACAGATGACCCATGGGTGCAAGGGGTTATTTCCGAAGGTCTAAAACTGTCCTTCAAGGAAAAACCTCTGTTAACTTGAAGTCCACGTTGGACTCAGCTTCCGTCAAATGTTCAGAAGAGAGATTCGCTTCTATCAGAAGTTCAATCTCTTCTGGACAAGAACGCTATAGACGTAGAAAACCAGGAATCTCAGGTTTCTACAGTCACCTGTTCCTGGTTCCAAAACCAGATGGCTCGTTTCATCCAGTTATAGATCTGAGCTGGATATACAAGCTGAGCGAGCATTCGAGTGAACGATATTGCTGCGAGCATAGATCTCAAGGATGCGTACTTTCACGTCATGGTACATCCGGCATTCAGAAAGTATCTTCGATTCGCTGTCCTAGGAATCGTTTATCAGTTCCGAGCAGTGTGCTTTGGTCTGAATCTAGTGCTCTGGACCTTCACTCGAATAATGAATTCGGTAATGACTCATTTCCGAGCTCATTCGTCTGTGATAACATCGGCCTACTTGGATGGCATTCTTCAGAGGTACAGCAACAAGTTAACGCTTCAGAACGATGTTCTGAGTCTGCTTCAATTGCTCCGTCGTCTCAGTTTCATAGTAAACGAGAAGAAGTCGGATCTAGTGCCGTCCAAGTCATTTACCCACCTGGGAATGAGCTTCGAGATGCACAACAATCTCGTTCGTCTGCCGTTAACCAGAGCGAAATTAGTCAGTTGTTACGCTCACTTTTGTCTTCACTCAGATGTAGAGCGAGAGAATTCATGAGACTGACAGGTTTGTGCAGAGCCGCTGCGGATCTTATTCCGATGGGGCGTCTACACACTCATCCACTCCAGATATTTTTTACTAGAATTGGAGTGTGAGGACTCATTCGCTCGAAACGAACATCATCTTGTCGAATCAAGTGAAACAAGAGATTCAGACTTGGGCAGATATTCAGTAGTTAACTCGGGAAGTACCACTGCAACTACCAGATCCGATTTTTACGATAATGACAGATGCGAGTCAAACAGGTTGGGATGCAACTTTGTGCCCAACAGATTCGAGGTTCCAGGGTCTTTGGGATCCGCAGTTCCTAAACAGGCACATAAACATCAAAGAGATAATGTCAATTTGGCTTGCGCTATGTCAGTGGATGAACATTATTCATAATTCGCATGTTCAAATTCTGTCCGACAATTCGACAGTAGTAGCGTATATTCGGAACCAGAGAGGCACTCATTCCATTCCGTTGTTCAATCTAACGGAAAGAATCCTTCTGTTTGACATAGAGCATCAAGTTCTTCTATCGGTCTGTCATATTCCGGGTCATCTGAACGTTCTAGCGGACTCCCTTTCTCGGAAAGGTCGTATGTTGCCGTTAGAATGGACTCTCAACAATCGAATATTCAATCAGATTTGCTCAGGCTGCAAGCCGAGAGGTCCTCGGTTCGAATCCCACCCGCGGCAATCGCGTTGTGTCCTTGGGCAAGACACTTTACCCAATTGCCCATGTGGTGACGGTGACGCTGTGTTCTATGGCGTACTGCACGTCGATAGTGCACCTGTCTTCAACCAATGCTAACCCTGCTTGTGTGGAGTTAGTATGTTGGGGAGCTGACAGTTGCTCGCCGTTACTCGGTGGTTCTCTCTGGATACTCCGGCTTCCTCCACCCGTAAAACTGTCGAGGTCATGATTAGTCATTGTGCAGAAATATGTGACCTTAAACACCAATAATTAAATAAATAAATAATCAGATTTGCTACCAATGGGATCGTCCTATGATAGACTTATTTGCAACGCATCTCAACAATCAGTTGCAGATGTATGTGTCTCCATGCCCAGATCCTCAAGCGTTTGCAGTAGACGCCCTCTCGATCACTTTGGACGGAATGATAGGATACACGTATCCTCCAGCTCCGTTGATTCAACAGATATTGCTAAAAATCAAGCAATCTCACTGCAAGATTCTGTTGGTAGCATCTCTGTCACCCCAGAGACCATGGATAAATCTACTCAGGTGTCTGTTGTGGGACATTCTGCGGAAGCTTCCTCCATCTGCAGACCTTCTTTCACAGGGGAAATCGCGCACACTGCATCACAACCCGCAAGGTCTCAGCCTTCACGTATTTCCATTGTGCGGTCCTTCTTGAACGGCAAGCATTTTACAGGACGAGCAGTGGACGCAATTTCTTACTGTAGGAGGACCTCCTCTTCGCTAAATTATGCTGCTAAGTGGAAGGTTTTCTCTCAATGGTGTAGGGATCATTCTGTTGATTTTTATGATCCCTCCATTTCAGACATTGCTAATTTTCTGGTCTACATGTTTGACGAGATCAAACTGCAGCCAATAACTATTAAGGGTTGTAGGTCTATGCTATCGGATACCTATGCTCATCATGATAGCTTACAGATTGGATCTAATGTCTCTTTATCTAAGTTGGTGAAAAACTTTTTGATAAATAGACCTAGAACCCTTAGGTTAATCCCTAAGTGGAATTTAGCTTGGGTTCTTCTGAAGCTAAAAGAAGCGCCATTTGAACCTCTTGATACAGTGGATTTCAAATACTTATCTTATAAGACAGCTTTTCTCTTAGCCTTCTCTTCTGCTAGAAGAGTTAGTGAGCTTCATGCACTATCTGTTGATGATTCTCACTATCGTAGTGTTGGTAATTCTATTACATTAACTACTAATGTTGGATTTTTGGCTAAAAATCAGGCTCCTAATAAGTACCCTGATCCTATTGTTATTAAGGCTCTTCCATCTTCAGACGGTCATAGGCCTTTGCTGTGTCCAGTCAGAGCTATGCGTATTTACAAACGTAGATCCGAGTTTATCAGAAAGGGACGTAAGCATTTCTTTCTGTCTTTGCTGCCTAAGAGAAAGGACATTATGGTCCATTCTATTGCAAGGTGGATTCAATTAACTATCCATACTGCTTATGAATAATTATATATCTCCGCAGTCTGTGCTTAAGATTTCGGCGCATGAAGTAAGAGGGCTGTCTACATCTTGGGCTTATGCTAATAGTGTGGCTATTACCGATTTGATAAAGGCTGCATATTGGTCTCAGCCTTCCACGTTCCCAAAGTTTTATCTTAGAAATATTGAGTCCATTTCTGGCAACCTGCATTGTTTAGGTCCGTTATCTGTTGCTCAGAATGTCGTCCACTAAACAGTTGCAACTATAGTTATGCAGGCTTTCTGTTCCGGCAGTGTCTCTGTCCTGCTGCCCTCTTCATTCTGGGGTATTTGACCCAGAGCAAGGGGAAGGGGGGATGGTGTTCCCTTATATCACCTGCTTTATAGTGAAAAGCAAGGGAATACCTCCTCTAGAGTCAGTAATTCCGAGTCGGTGCCGGGATGGTTTTAAAGTGTAAAGCTAATGTCTATCTCATTTATGTAATATTTTTAAAGTGTAGCTCGGTGTGAAGCATTTGTATATGTCACATGTCATACGAGCGTTAATATACAATCCTCGGACACTTTTAAATGAGTATAAAGAGTCTCAATTCTCTGGACTATCTTTATTTATTGGCTTTCCTTTAATAAATTAGTATAATGGGTTATACTGGATGTTAATAGAGATCATTGATGTTATTGTGCTCAATTACGGAATGGTATTGTGTCTTTCTCTTTTGGTATAAACAAGAAAGATACATGTAAAGCCTGTTCTCCTCTTCTCCTTGAGGGGATAATTCTGTTTACATGTAATTGAGTCTATTAGATTATCCTTTATGTCCTAGGCCCTCCAGCCTTTTTTCTATTCACCTAAGTCTGGGTCATTGGTACAGTATAAAAATGTTAAAAAATTTATAGTAATTTATTTATTTTTTATACTTACCAATAACCCAGACAAGGATGGCCCTCCCATGAGTTGGGAACTCATACCTCCCCGCTGATTACATAATTCTTACCAGGCACTGGTTGTAAGAATGAGGATTTGGCTCCAATTTTGGACTTCCTTGACACTGCTCCTGTGGGAACCCTGGGTAGTGAAGCAGTGCTTGTTTACTGTGGTAAACAAGCTCTGTTTCACTGGTAAAATAGGACCCAGTCACTAATGCTTGGGGTGCGAGTCCTCTAAAATAGGCAACATGGGGTATAAACGATTGACTGACCTTGACTTTATCTCCATGTTGTGGTCATGATTAGCCATTGTGCAGAAGTATGTGACCTTCAACAACAATAAATATAAATATTTTTATACTGTACCAATGACTCAGACATAGCTGGTGCTAACTCTTAAAATTCTAGGGCCAAACACAAATTTTGCCCCCCAATCCCCAAAATTTGCATCTAAAACCAAAAGAAATCATGTCCTGAAGGTCCTCCATACTTTGCCTTCACTGCGCATGCGCAGTGTCAAGGACGTCCCGAAATTGGCGCCAATTATCATTCTTTGTTTGGCCCTTCATCAGTTCACATCTGACTGATATTTGTGCTTGTAAATCTCAGTTTAAATGATGCCAGACACATAAATATTAGAGAAATGGTGGATCTAAAGAGGATATAGAAGGAGGAGTGACAGAAAATATTCAGGGCTGCAACTTAAAATTTTTTAATGAAATTATGTTAAGTTGCCTATATTTTTATACTGTACCAATGACCCAGACATAGCTGGTGCTAACTCTTAAAATATAGGGCCAAACACAAATTTTGCCCCCCAATCCCCAAAATTTGCATCTAAAACCAAAGAAAACATGTCCTGAAAGGCCCTCCACACTTCGCCTCTACTGCGCATGCGCAGTGTCAAGGACGTTCCGAAATTGGCGCCATTAATCATTCTAAGTTTGGCCCTTCATCAGTTAACATCTGACTGATCTTTGTGCTTGTAAATCTCAGTTTAAATGATGCCAGACACATAAATATTAGTGAAATGGTGATTCTAAGGAGGATAGAGAAGGAGGAGAGGAAAAAATGTGTGACAGAATATTATCAGGGCTGTAACTTAAAATTTTTTAATGAAATTATGTTAAGTTACCTATTTTCGAGGCAGCAGCCATTTTGTTGTCATTCTGATTGTTTAGTTACACTGTTTCTTTTTTCCTCTCTCCCTGTCCTTTAAGACCCCCTTACTATTCTCCCATGCTTTTGGCATAGTTTTTGTAATTATTATTACTAAATTTTCTTGGGAGTTTTAGCTGAATAACAGAATGAATTCTGTTCTTTTCCCCATGTTTACGTCTTCACCTACGGGTGGTTAGGCGTTGTGTTCTGCATCTACCATCTGATGTTCTGCAGTTTCTTCCCTGGAAGTCTCTGTTTTGCATCAGATAGTGTATTTTTGGTAACTGATTTCGGGCCTGGGTGCCTGGAGTCTTATTTTAGTGTTTTTACACTCATTGTTTACATTTACAACAGCCCTCTGTGTGAGGGGGGGATTTTTGGAAAATAATATCTTGATGTTATTTTAATCATAACTAGATACATTATTATTGTTCGTAAGTGTTGAATAAATTGTTTAAAATATTTTTAAAATTTTTGTCCACACTTAGGCTTGGGATCCATTGGGGCTCAACGTTACTTTTCAGAAACTTGGGCTGTTTTGAAAAAATATTTTTTCAAAATATTTTGATTTCAATTATTTTTTCTATATTAATGGATCATATTATTATTATGTATTTTGATTGCCAGGGGTTAGTGCGAGTACCAGGACTTGTTTTCTTTTCACATTGAAAGGATATTGATCAATTGTATTAAGAGGAAGTCTTCCTCTGACTTTATAATCATTCTATATGTGGTCAGTGTTCTCGCATTAACTCCTGTTCTGTATCGTATGATTTTGATGACAATATGGGAAGCGTATGTCACGGTATGTTATTGGGGAATTGGACACTCCGGTCCTTTCCCCGCAGGGTCACTCTACTTTATCAATTTCTATTTCAGACGATCAAGATTAGGGTGATGTATCTGTGATGTCTTCCAACAGTGTGCCTCCGTCGTCACAATTAATGAAGGGCTAGCGGAAAAGTGCTCATGTAAATACGCCAATTGCCTAAGAGGACCCTAGTAGGTTCGACGGCCTTTGACGTCCGCTAGCTCGCCCGGTGTAGCGTCCATTCACCGAATGGTTCGGCAGCCGGGTTCGTCCGTTGCGGTCTAGAAGGAATTTTGGGGTGATGCGAGCACTATAAATCAACCTAATGCACACCCAGTGACGGCGGATCGGAGGGAGAACGGAGGAAGCCTTTTAGTCCGGTTCATAGCCCGTTCCGGTCCATCCGGACGGCAAGCGAGAGAGGCCCCTCTCTCGTTCAACAACATCTGGCCCCAGATGTTGTGGTACAAAATGTGTCGCAAGCGGAGCATACGTCCGTCGCTCGGGACGCTCCGTTGTATAGGCAGTCCGCGGAGACTGCTAAGGCTTCCTCTTCTCGTCAGCGCACGCGACCGCACCTTGGCTGCGTGACCGCCGATATATTACCAGCTTCGCCGATCTAGGATTCTTCGGCGACCAGGTCACACCATCCGGTAGCCAGGGACACGAGGCCTGCAGACTCCGGACGTTCGCATAGGAAGTGTGCGGGAGTCAACGTACACGGAGCTTCCGGCGGCAATGCATCGTAAGACCGCTACTGCACAGGCCTCGGGAACGGACGTGCTTTCCTAAATAGCACAGTTTATCGCAGCATCCCAGCATCAACTGAATCTGTCGCATATTTTTTATCCGACGATGCTGGGTCGGGACGCTCAGCTGAAGCGGGTACGGATGTCCGAAAGTTTCATCCGGTCCGACGGGATACCGAAAGGGATTTGGAGGATTTCGAGCTTTCCCTTTCGGAACAACATATGCTGTTGTGTATGTCATCTGACTTGGTCTTCTACAGCTTCTTTCGTCGGACCAGAATGCTGCGATGCCGGATAAGAAACTGATAGCATCGGTGGACTTAGAAATTTTTGGTTCGGTTCAGGGACATCGTCCCTCAGTTCCGACATAGTCCAATAATGTCACACAAACTTTCGAATTATTGAACGACGCTATATATATTATTATTTTATGCTTGCTATAACCAAGCATTTCTGGTTTCTTGTTTGCAAAGTTACGGAGATGTCTTTCAAAGTGTGCCTCTGTCGTCATAGTTAATGAAGAGCTAGCGGCAATAAGTGCTCATGGAATATGTCTATCGCCTACGGAGTGACATTCGCTAGCTCACCCGGTGTAGCGTACATCCATCGAATGGTTCGGCTGCCGGGTTCATCCGTTGCGGTCTAGGAAGGAGATTTGGGTGATGCGAGCACTTTAATTACTTTAGTACTCACCCAGTGACGGCAGATTGAGGACAGATCGGAGGAAACCTGTTAGTCCGGTTCCTGGCTTGTCCAGGTCCGTCCGGGCTGTGAGCGAGAGAGGTCCCTCTCTCGTCCAACAACATAGGGGACCGCATGTTGTGGTTCAGATATTTTACATTCGGAGCATATGTCCGTCGGTCGGGACGCTCCGTTATATTGACAGTCCGAGAGACTGTCCTTAATGCTTCCTCATCCTCACAGCAGGGCACACGACCGCACATTGGCTACGTGACCTCGAGTATTTGATCAGTTTCGTCTTCAGTGATTCCACGGCGAATAGGTCGCGCCATCCGGTAGCCAAGGGACACGAGGCCTATACACTCCGTTCGCTCGCATATTGGTAGTATGCACGGGGTAACGATCACGGAGCTTCCAGCGGCAATGCATCGTAAGACCGCTTCTCCTCAGGCCTCAGTGACGGACGTGCTATCCGAGTTAGCACAGTTGTTTCGCAGCATCCCAGCAATTGACAGTTTCTCGGTCGAATCAGGAATTATCCGACGGCGCTGGGTCGGTGCGGTCCGCGGTTGCATCAGGTACGGACGACCGAACGCTTTATAGGGTCCGACAGGATGGCGAAAGGGATTCGAAAGATTTCGAGTTTTCCCTTTAGTAGTATCGGAAGCTGCCTTTCATATCTTCTGGCATTATCTTCCAGTGATTGTTATTTCGGACTTCATTGCTGCGATCTTGGATAAGAGACTTATAGCGTCATTGGACTCGGATTTTTCGATCGGTTCAGGGACATTGTCCCTGACTTACTGACGCAGTCCAATATTGTCATTACAACATGTGTTTTATTTTTCGACGCTATATATATATATATATACAAGCCTGCTACCAAGCATGATAGTTTAGTTTCTTGTCCGCGTTGCTCATTTCTGCCATTTTATCATTTATATGAATAGTTTATTTTGGCAGAGCAGGGCATACCGAGAGTTCATATGCGTCTAGATGGTGTGGTTAAAGACTGGATATATTCTTTTTCGCCGTTTATGTCTTTTCCAACTTCAATGTTGGAAACGACATGATGTATAGTAGACTTAGCTTAGACGCTTTATCATACGTAATCCGCCTTACTGAGGCGTTATCATTACGTCTTCAAGAAAAGATTTACGGGATATTATTCTCAATGTAATTTCTTTTGAGGGCAGTATTTTGTTCATGTATAACTCCGCCCTTCGGTGGCTGATTGGAGTTGGTTAGACGTGACGCAGCCCTAGCTACATCCACACGCGTGGATAGTAAGGTTAAGAACTCTCTCAGAGTCGCTTCCTTCTCGGAGGAGCTTCTCTTCGACGGCAACTTTTCGGCAATCCATGAATTGCTCGATTTACACGTTCTCTTGTCTATCTAGTGTTACAAGAGATTCAGACTGGGGCAAACATTCGGTGGTTGACTCAGAGAGTGCCACCGCAGTTGCCGGACCTGAGTGTGGCTGTTATGACGGTTGCCAGTCAAACAGATTGGGATATAATACTGATCCCTACGGATTCGAAGTGCCAGGGTCTTTGGGTTCCGCAGTCTCTTAGCAACCAGTTTTCTTCCGCGGAATAATGTTTTTTTAGGCTTGCTTTATGTCATTGCATGAACATTATTCAGAAACGCATGCCCAAATCCTGTCCTTTAATTCGACAGTAGTGGCGTATCTCCGGAACCAGGGAGGCACTCTTTCGTTTCCGTTATTCAATTTAATGGAAAGAATCCGTCTGTTGGTTATAGTACACCAAGTTCTGTTTTGGTCCGTCATATTCCGGGTCGTCTGATTGTTTTACCGGACTCCCGTTCTCTTACGGGTCGCTTGTTGCCGTCAGAATGGACTCTCAACAAACAAGTATTCAATCAGATTTGCTATCTATGGGAGTGCCCAATGATGATTTATTTACGACACAGCTTGCTAATCAATTGCAGACGTATGTGTTGGCTTGTCCAGATCTCTGAGCTAATGTTGTTAACGCTCTATTGATCTATAGGACGGAATGATAGGATATGCGTATCCTCCGGCGCTGTTGTTTCAGCAGGTATTGCTAAGATAAACAACCACAATACATTTCTGTTGATAGCATCTCTATCTTCACAGAGATCATGGGTAATTTACCCTCTTGTCTACTGTGGGTCTTAACGTGAAATCTTCCTCTATGTGAGGATCTTTTTTCACTGGGTAAATCGTGTCATCTTTATCACAACCCGCAAGGTCGCAACCTTCATGTATTCCGTTGTGTGGTCCGTGTTGCATTGTAAGCACTGTATTGGACGAGCTTTGGACGCGATTTCTTACTATAGGAGATCCTCTTCTTCGCTATTCTATGAGGCTAAAGTGGAGGCTCTTCCGTCGTTGGTGTAGGGATCATTATGTTCATATTGTTGATCCCTCCATACTACTCATTGCAATTTTTTAGTATACTTGTTTCACAAGATCTACTGCAGCCTGTTATTATTAAGGTTATAGGTTTATGTTACCTCATACCTATGCACTCTAGGATAGTTTACAATTGAGTCTTATGTCTCTTTATCTAAGTCAGTTAGTAACTTTTTGATAAATAGACTTAGAATCTTTAGATTAAATTCCTATATGGATTTTAACTTCGGTTCTTATTTAGCTAAGTAATCATTTGAGCCTCTGGAAACAGTAGTTTTCAAATTCTGACCTTTTAGACAGTAATTCTGTTGGTTTCTCTTTTACTGTAGAGTCAGTGAGTTTCATGCACTATCGATGGATGATTTTCACTTTCGTAGTTTCGGAATCACTATTCCGTTACTATTTAGGTTGGATTTTTGCATAAGAGTTAGGCTCCTAATATGCGGAACCTATTGTTATTAAAGTCCTTCCGTCTTCGTACGGGCATAGGCCTTTACTCTTTCCGGGTAGAGTTTATGTGTTTATAAACAGATATCTGTTTATTACTATGGGCGTAAGCTTCTTCTGTCTTTGATGCCTAGTAGAAGGACGTTACGCTCCATTCTATTGTTAATGGATTCTATTGACTATCGGTACTGCTTATGGTATATCATTGACTTAGCAGTTGTGCTTTAGATTTCGGCTCATGAAGTAAGAGATCTTCTACATCTTGGGCTTACATTAATAGTGTCGCTATTATAGATTTTTGAAGGCTGCTCATTGCGCTCAGCCATCCACATTCATGAATTTTTATCTCAGAAATATCGAGTCCATTTCTGGAGGCCTCTATTGTTAGGTCTATTATCTACTGCTCAGAATGTCATTCACTTAACAGTTGCTACTATAGCTAGGTAGGCTGTCTGTTTCGGCAGTGTCTCCGTTCGGCTGCCCTCTTCGCTCTGGGCTATTTGACCCAGGGCAAGAAAAGGGGGGGGGGGGAGGGTGTTCCCTTGGGTCACCTGTTTTACTATGAAAACAAGGGGATACCTCCTCCGGAGTTAGTAATTCTGAGCTGTTATTGGGATGGTTGTTTAGTGAGAAGTTTAGGTTTTTAAAATTCATTCAAGTCTTAGTTTTTAAAGTATAGCTTTTGATTATTGCATATGTCAACGGACATGATTATGCAATCCTCAGACACTTTTAGGAGTATAAGAGTCTCTATTCTCTAGACTTACTTTATTTATTGGCTTACTTTAAAAATTATTAGTATAAGGATTATACTAGATATTAATAGAGTTCATGGATGTATGATGCTCAATTTTGCAAGGTGTTGTATCTTTCTAATTTAACATAAATAAGAAAGATACATGTAAGGCCTAATACTTCTTTTTCCCTAGAGGGGATGACTCTATTTTATATAATTGAGCGTATTCCAACTTGCTCTATGTCCTAGGCCCTCCAGCCTTTTTACTATTCAGCTATGTCTGGGTCATTGGTACAGTATAAAAATGTTAAAAAATTTATAGTAATTTCTATATTTTTTATACTTACCAATGACCCAGATGGGGATGGCCCTCCCAGGAGTTGGGAACTCTTGCCTCCCCACTGAGTACATAGCGCTTACCAGGTACTGGTTTTTAGAATGATTAATGGCGCCAATTTCGGAACGTCCTTGACACTGCGCATGCGCAGTAGAGGCGAAGTGTGGAGGGCCTTTCAGGACATGTTTTCTTTGGTTTTAGATGCAAATTTTGGGGATTGGGGGGCAAAATTTGTGTTTGGCCCTATATTTTAAGAGTTAGCACCAGCTATGTCTGGGTCATTGGTAAGTATAAAAAATATAGAAATTACTATAAATTTTTTAACTTTCGAGGCATGGGCCTGTTGTTGTCATTCTTGCTATAAAGTTACACTGCTTGTTCAGTGTTTCCTCTCTCCTTTTCCTTTAAGTCCCCCTTGCTATTCTCCCATGCTTTTGGCATATTTTTGAGTAATATTATTACTAAAATTTCTTGGGAGTTTTAGCTGGGTAACAGAATGAATTCTGTTCTTTTCCCCATGTTTACGTACTCACCCATGGGTGTTTAGGCGTAGTGTTCTGCATCTACCATCTGATGTTCTGCAGTTTCTTCCCTGGAAGTCTCTGTTTTGCATCAGATAGTGTATTATTGGTAACTGATTTCGGGCCAGGGTTATCAGTGCCTGGAGTCATGTTTCTGGTGTTTATACACTTCTTGTTTACATTGGCAACAGTCTCTGTGGAGGGGGATTTTTTGTCTTTGTACTAGTTTAATCATTTCAAGATACATTATTATTATTCGTAAGTGTTGCATTAATTTTTAAAAATATTTTTAAAATTTTTGTCCACACTTAGGCTTGGGATCCATTGCGGCTCAACGTTACTTTTCAGAAACTTGGGCTTTGCTGAAAAAATATTTTTTCCAAAATTTTTTTTTTTTGATTTCAATTATTTTTTCTATGCTAACCCTTTACCTAACATGAAAAGCAGACGACACTTGCAAAAAAAATTCTTGAATAACAAATTTTTTTCATTTTTTGTCTCAAAAACATAGGTTATGACCCCTCGTTGGAACGAGCTCGAGAAGCTCGTTCCAACGAGGTGTCATAACCTATGTTTTTGAGACAAAAAATGAAAAAATAATGAAAATTAATTGGCGATTTTTGAGAATAGCGCTGGCCGGTTCTGGCCGTTACGTTGGGTAAAGGGTTAATGGATCATGTTATTATGTATCTTTGTTTTCAGGGGTTCGTGCGAGTACTAGGACTTTTTGTATTCTTTTCACAATGAAAGGATATTGTTCAAATTGTAATAAGAGGAAATCTTCCTCTGACTTTCATGATCATTGTATTAATTGTAGTCAGTGTACTCGCACTAACTCCTGTTCAGTATGTGTATATTGTGATGACAAACATTGGAAACGTGTGTCACGGTATGTTGTTAGCGGGGAAAGGGCCATGCCGGTCCTTTCTCCGCAGGGTCACTCTAGTTTATCAATCTCTATTTCAGAGGAACAAGAACAGGGTGATGTTTCCGTGATGTCTTCCAAAAGTGTGCCTCCGTCGTCACAATTAAGTGAAGAGCTAGCGGCAAAGGTGCTCATGGAAATACGTCAATTGCCTAAGAGGTCCCTAGTAGGATTGACGGCATTGACGTCCGCTAGCTCGCCCGGTGTAGCATCCATTCATCGAATGGTTCGGCAGCTGGGTTCGTCCGTTGCGGTCTAGGAAGGAGATTTGGGTGATGCGAGCACTATAAATAAACAAGGTGCACACCCAGTGATGGTGGATCAGAGGAGAGAACGGAGGAAGCCTATTAGTCCGGTTCCTAGCTCGTCCAGGTCCATCCGGGCTGCGAGCGAGAGAGGCCCCTCTCGTACAACAACATCGGGGACCAGATGTTGTGGTACAAAATGTTTCGCATTCGAAGCATACGTCTGCCGCTCGGGCTGCTCCGTTACATAGACAGTCCGGAGAGACTGTCCAAAAGGCTTCCTCATCCTCTCAGCAGCGCACACGACCGCACCTTGGCTACGTGACCACGAATATCCAGCCAGCTTCGCCAATCAGGGATTCCACGGTGACCAGGTCACGCCATCCGGTAGCCAGGGACAAGAGGACTGTAGACTCCGGACGTTCGCATAAGAGAAGTATGCAGGAGTCAGTGTACACGGAGCTTCCAGCGGCTAAGCAATGTAAGACCGCTACTCCACAGGCCTCAGTGACGGGCGTGCTATCCCAAATAGCACAAATTATCGCAGCATCCCAGCAAACAACAGAATCTCTGTCGGATCAAGAATTTTCCGACGACGCTGGGTCGGTACGCTCCGCCGAAGCATCAGGTACGGACGACCGAGAACATCATGGGGTCCGACAGGATGGCGAAAGGGATTCCGAGGATTTGGAGCTATCCCTTTCGGAACAACATAAAGCTGCCGTAGATTTCATCCGGCATTACCTTCCACAAGTTGTACCATTGGGCCAGATTGCTGCGATGCCGGATAAGAGACTGATAGCGTCATTGGACACAGAATTCTTTGATCGGTTCAGAGACATCGTCCCTGAGTTTCCGTCACAGTCCAATAATGTCACAAGAACATTCGAATTATTGAACGATGCTATCTATAAGCTTGCTACCAAAACAGGCAAGGCTGGTTTCTTGTCCGCTAATGCTCTCAATCTGCCTTTCATCAATTCAAGGAATAAATTCGAAACGGCAGGACAGGGCATACCGAGAGTTCCTCTGCGTCTAGACGACGAGGCGGAAGACTTGGAATTGTCTTTGCCGTCGTCTATGTCTATTCCAACCGCGACATTGGAAACGACAATAATGTCTAACAGAGCAAGCTTAGACGTTTTATCATACGCAGACCTCCTTACTAAGGCGTTATCATTGCGTCTTCAAGGGAAAGAATTCCAGGATATACAATCCTCATTAAGACTTCTTTCAAGGGCAGTAGCTTATTCCACGTATAACTCCGCCCTTTCAGTGGCAAACCTGGAGTTGGTTAGACGTGTCGCAGCCCTAGCTACATCCACGCGCGTGGATAGTAAGGTGAAGAACTCTCTCAGAGTCGCTTCGGTCCCCGGAGAGCTTCTCTTCGATGGCAAGCTTTCAGCAATCTATGATAAGATAACTAAGAAAGCTTCGGATTCTCTGCTTTTCAAATCCGCTTACAAAAAGTCGGATACAGCAGAAAAGAGTAAGACAGGCACTTCTGGGACAAGTACGCCCAAGAGAAGTTCCTATAGAGGTTCTTATACATCCTCTAGGTTTTATTCTAGAGACCGTCAAGGCAGCGACTCACGTACGGGACGTTATTCGGGCCGAGACAACCGGTCTGACGTCCCGAGGTCGACGGGACGAGGTGTGGGTCGTGGAGGACGTAGTTTCTCCTTCTGCAGGCCTCGCAGGTCCAGGAGGTGATGGTTTGAACCTCTATCGTGTTCCGGTGAGCGGAAGATTATCGAGTTTTATAAATGAGTGGGCGTCGATTACGGACGACCCCTGGGTCCGAGGGGTAATTTCGGAAGGACTAAGAATATCCTTCAAACGAAAGCCTCCATTAACACGAAGTCCAAAATAGACTCAGCTTCCGTCTAATCCGCAGAAAAGAGATGCTCTTTTATCGGAAGTACAGTCTCTTCTGATGAAGAATGCGGTAGAGGTCGTAGAAGACCAGGAATCACTGGGTTTCTACAGCCATCTGTTTCTGGTTCCGAAACCAGACGGCTCGTTCCGTTCAGTCATAGCTCTGAGCTGGATAAACATGCTGATCGTCGCTCCGAAGTTCTATATGGAGACGATTCGATCGGTCAGAGCGAGTATTCGGGTGAACGACTATGCTACAAGCATAGATCTCAAAGATGCGTACTTTCACGTCATGGTACATCCGACATTCAGAAAGTATCTACGCTTCGCAGTCCTAGGAGTTGTATATCAATTCCGGGCGATGTGCTTCGGTTTGAACCTAGCGCACTGGGCTTTCACTCGAATAATGAACTCGGTAATGATACATTTCCGAGCTCATTCGTCTGCGGTAATTTTGGCCTACCTGGACGACATTCTTCAGAGGTACGGCAATGAGTTAACGCTTCAGAACGATGTGCAGAATCTGCTTCTATTACTCCGACGTCTCGGTTTAATTATAAACGTCGGATCTGGTGCCGTCCAAGTCATTCACTCATCTGGGAATGAGCTTCGAGACGCACAACAATCTCGTTCGTCTGCCATTAACCAGAGCGAAATTAATCAGTTGTTACGCTCGCTATTGTCTTCACTCAGACAAAGTCACAGCCAGGGAGTTCATGAGACTGATAGGTCTGTGCGGAGCTGCTGCGGATCTCATTCCGATGGGGCGGTTGCGCACTCGTCCTCTCCAAATTTTCTTGACTCAGAATTGGAGTGTAAAGATTCATTCACTCGATATAGACATTCTCTTGTCAAATCAAGTGAAACAAGAGATTCAGACTTGGGCAAACATTCAGTGGTTGACTCAGGGAGTTCCACTGCAGTTGCCGGATCCGGGTTTTACGATTATGACGGATGCCAGTCAAACAGGTTGGGGTGCAACATTGATCCCAATGGATTCGAAGTGCCAGGGTCTTTGGGGTCCGCAGTTTCTAGGCAAGCACATAAACATCAAGGAAATGATGTCAATTTGGCTTGCATTACGTCATTGGATGAACATTATTCAGAAAGCACATGTCCAAATCCTGTCCGACAATACGACAGTAGTGGCGTATATCCGGAACCAGGGAGGCACTCATTCAGTTCTGTTATTCAATTTAACGGAAAGAATCCTTCTGTTTGTTCTAGAACACCAAGTTCTACTTTCGACCCGTCATATTCCGGGTCGTCTGAATGTATTAGCAGACTCCCTTTCACGGAAGGGTCGCTTGTTGCCGTCAGAATGGACTCTCAACAAACAGGTATTCAATCAGATTTGCTACCAATGGGAACGGCCAATGATAGACTTATTTGCAACACAACTCAACAATCAGTTGCAGACGTATGTGTCACCATGTCCGGATCCCCAAGCATATGCAGTAGACGCTCTATCGATCTCGTGGGACGGAATGATAGGATATGCGTATCCTCCAGCGCCGTTGATTCAGCAAATATTGCTAAAGATAAAACAATCTCAATGCAAAATTCTGTTGGTAGCATCTCTGTCTCCACAGAGACCGTGGATAAATCTACTCAGGTGTCTGCTGTGGGACTTACTGCGAAAACTTCCTCCACGAGAGGATCTTCTTTCGCAGGGGAAGTCGCGTCAACTTCATCACAACCCGCAAGGTCTCAACCTTCACGTATTTCCGTTGTGCGGTCCTTCTTGCACGGCAAGCATTTTACAGGACGAGCAGTGGACTCGATTTCTAACTGTAGGAGGTCCTCCTCTTCGCTAAACTATGCGGCTAAGTGGAAGGTCTTTCGTCGTTGGTGTAGGGATCGTTCTGTTGATATTTTTGATCCCTCCATACCAGACATTGCAAACTTTCTAGTATACTTGTTTGACGAGATCAAACTGCAGCCTGTTACTATTAAAGGTTATAGGTCTATGTTATCTGATACCTATGCACACCATGATAGTTTACAAATTGGATCTAATGTCTCTTTATCTAAATTAGTTAGAAACTTCTCGATAAATAGACCCAGAACTCTTAGATTAATTCCTGAATGGAATTTAGCTTGGGGTCTTCTTAAACTGAAAGAAAAGCCATTTGAGCCTCTTGGGACAGTAGATTTCAAATTCTTGTCTTATAAGACAGCATTTCTCTTAGCTTTCTCTTCTGCTAGAAGAGTCAGTGAGCTTCATGCACTATCGGTGGACGATTCTCACTATCGTAGTGTCAGGAACACTATTACCTTTACTACTAATGTTGGATTTTTAGCTAAGAATCAGGCTCCTAATAAATATCCGGAACCTATTGTTATTAAGGCCCTTCCGTCTTCAGACGGGCGTAGGCCTTTACTCTGTCCTGTTAGAGCTTTACGTATTTATAAACAAGATCTCAGTTTATCAGAAAGGGACGAAAACGCTTCTTTCTGTCTCTGATGCCTAATAGAAAGGACATTTCGGTCCATTCTATTGCTAGATGGATTCAATTAACTATCCGTACTGCTTATGATAATCTATCTTCAACTCAGCAGTCGGTGCTTAAGATTTCGGCTCATGAAGTAAGAGCTCTTTCTACATCTTGGGCTTACGCAAATAGTGTTGCTATTACAGATTTAATGAAGGCTGCATATTGGTCTCAGCCATCCACATTCACAAATTTTTATCTCAGAAATATTGAGTCCATTTCTGGAGACCTGCATTGTTTAGGTCCGTTATCTGTTGCTCAGAATGTCGTCCACTAAACAGTTGCAACTATAGTTATGCAGGCGTTCTGTTCCGGCAGTGACTCAGTCCTGCTGCCCTCTTCGCTCTGGGGTATTTGACCCAGGGCAAGGGGAAGGGTGGGGGGGGGGGGGGGAGGGTGTTCCCTTAGGTCACCTGCTTTATAGTGAAAAGCAAGGGGATTCCTCCTCCGGAGTCAGTAATTCTGAGTCGTTACCGGGATGGTTTTAAAGTGTAATATTAATGTTAAAAATTCATTCATGTCATATTTTTAAAGTGTAGCTCGGTGTGAAGCATTTGTATATGTCACGTGTCAAACGGGCGTTAATATACAATCCTCGGACACTTTTAAGAGAATATAAAGAGTCTCAATTCCCCGGACTAACTTTATTTGTTGGCTTACTTTAAAAATAATTAGTATAAGGGGTTATACTGGATGTTAATAGAGAACATGAATGTTATTATGCTCAATTATGGAGGGTGTTGTGTCTTTCTAATTTATCATAAAATAAGAAAGATACATGTAAAGCCTAATACTCCTTTTCTCCTCGAGGGGTTGACTCTATTTATATTGTTGAGCTTATTGGATTTTCCTCTATGTCCTAGGCCCTCCAGCCTTTTTACTATTCAGCTATGTCTGGGTCATTGGTACAGTATAAAAATGTTAAAAAATTTATAGTAATTTCTATATTTTTTTATACTTACCAATGACCCAGACGGGGATGGCCCTCCCAGGAGTTGGGAACTCATACCTCCCCGCTGAGTACATAGCGCTGACCAGGCACTGCTTGTAAGAATGATAATTGGCGCCAATTTCGGGACGTCCTTGACACTGCACATGCGCAGTGAAGGCAAAGTATGGAGGACCTTCAGGACGGGGATGGCCCTCCCAGGAGTTGGGAACTCTTGCCTCCCCACTGAGTACATAGCGCTTACCAGGTACTGGTTTTTAGAATGATTAATGGCGCCAATTTCGGAACGTCCTTGACACTGCGCATGCGCAGTAGAGGCAAAGTGTGGAGGGCCTTTCAGGACATGTTTTCTTTGGTTTTAGATTCAAATTTTGGGGATTGGGGGGCAAAATTGGCCGTAGAATTTTAAGAGTTAGCACCAGCTATGTCTGGGTCATTGGTAAGTATAAAAAATATAGAAATTACTATAAATTTTTTAACATTTCTTGACACTGCGCATGCGCAGTGGATAAAAGTATGGAGGACCACATAGGACATCTAATTTTTGGATTTTGATGCAAATTTTGGGGACTGGGGGGGGGGGGGGGTGTTAAAAATTTGTGTTTGGCGCTTGATAACTTTGAGTTAGCACCGGCTAAGTCTGGGCCATTGGTAAGTATAAAAAATATACAAATTACTTTAAATTTATAATTTTCTGGAATGCCAGACCTGTTTGGAACTGCCTTTAAAATCTTTTATCATTTGTCAATGTTGCATTGATTCGCAATAATTCATGACACATTCTGTGTTGCATTTCGATACATTTTGAGTGTAGAAGACAGTCACATAAAAATTGAATGCAACATTTGGAATAATGAGAAGATGTGTGTGCCAATTTCACCACTATGTAGCTGAATGTAGTACAATTTTTCAGTCACAGTATTAATACCTTGAAGTGAATATAACCAAAATAGCATACAAGTATGTGCATTAAAAATTTCAGGTGCAGTTGCACTCCCAATCAATCTGAGGAGGGCAATTGTTTTGCACTGCTTGATTTTGTGGATTGAAAGGCCTGGTAAATATTGGTTATACCATCATACAGGTTTTTTAAGATGATGTATTGAAGTTGAGACCTCATCTCTGGCCGTATATCGAGTCCGTTAGGATGAGTCCTTATATGACCCAGAGGCGAGGTCGAGATTTCAATACACCCTCTTGGAAACCCACTTATATTCTTGTGCTATGCATGACGTAATCCCCATTCATTATTCTACTTGTACCATAGCCACTGATGTTTATAGCCATTTTTCAGCTGTGCATTTCTTTGTTTTTGGTCGAGTTGTGTTAACCGAGACCTATGGTTTGGATGTTTGCCGTCAGTCGGTGTGCACCCGGGTGGGGTGGTGCCATCCGGGCAACCACAGACTGCTAACGCAATAACTTGAACAAACGTTCTCCGATTTAACTAATATTTGCCAAACAGCCTTTAGCAATGATATTTTAGACGAGTTCGAAAACTAGCCTGGGCAGATTTTTTTTTTTTACAGAGTTATGGCCTTAATTAGTCAATTTTTACAAATTTTGAGCTTCTTAGCACAATAACTTGAACAAACGGTCTCTGATTTGACTAATATTTGACATACAGATCTTTTGCAATAACATCTCAAGCGAGTTGGAAAACCGGTCCATCCTGATTTCTTATTACAGAGTTATGGGCCTTAATTAGTCAATTTTTATGAATTTTGAGCTCGTTAGCATAAATTTTTATGAATTTTGAGCTCATGTTGTGCAGTGACTTTTCTGATTTTCAATAGAGCGTGCATGAAGAAAGTAGTCACAACACAATGCCTGCTTCTCCAATGCACACTTCTTGTATTTTTTAGGCTTAAAGCATGGAAGGCCAATATAAAAATATAATCATGCCAAAAATGATCTAGTCTAATTCATTGAGTTGATTATTTATCATTTATTTATTTTATCAAAAACAGTGGCCCCAACATGTGTAAACAGTTTTCGATGAGCGTGTGGGTAAAAACGTTCTTTCCTAAACGAATGCTTGCATGTGTGGTTGCTATCCTGAATACAGATTTGTATTTTTATCTAGACGATTTTCACTTGTATTGGGGGAAATATTTTCTTGTAAGATAAAACTACTTACTGTGCCAGATCTGATATTCATTTTCACAAGCATGACTGGACAAGCAGTTCCCTGAATTCTGCAAGTTTCTGTCACCCAAAGAAAGTTTGGTACAGAAATACGTACCATCTGTCCATGTGTGCATGCATGCATCCACCTGTACCTGCATTTATCTGTTCATCGACAAATTTTGTGAACATAATAACTTGAACAAATATAATCAGATTTTGATAAAACTTAGGACATGTTTACATGTCTCCGATTGGATGTTCATCCAATTTCATTGAATTTGGCAGAAGTTATGCCCCTTTTTTTGTTTAAAATTTGGTGTTTGTCTGATAATGACTAATGTGAACATGATAGCTTTGAACAAATATAATTGGATTTTGATAACACTTGGTACATGCATACATTGGGAGAAGATGACTCTTGATTCGATATTCAACCAATGTTGTCAGTTTATGTCGAAGTTATGCCCTGTTTTATTTGAAAATATGGTTTTCTTCGGATAATGACTTTGTGAAAGCAATAACATGAATAGATATAATCAAATTTTGCTAAAACTTTGTTATGTATTGTTTTTAAAGTGTAGCTCACTGTGAAGCATTTGTATATGTTACGTGTCAAACGGAGGTTAATATCCAATCCTCGGACACTTTTAAATGAGTATAAACAGTCTCATTCTCTGGACTGTCTTTTTTTTATTGACTTCCCTTCACCGAATTAGCATAATGGGTTATGCTGGCATTAAATGGAGAATTATATAATATGTAATGCTCAATTACATTGTTGGTGTTATGTCTTTCTCATTTCTTGCAAATGAGAAAGACATATATAATTCCTTTCTCTCCTATTGTCCTGTAGGAGATATCTTTTAAGAAGTTATTGAGTAATTGCATTTTCCTTTATGTCCTAGGCCCTCCAGTCTTTTTACGATTCAGCTAGTCTGGGCCATTAGTTATTGTATAAAAATATTTTAAATTCAAAGTAATCTGTATATTTTTTATACTTAACCAATGGCCCAGATGGGGATGGCCCTCCCATGAGTGGGCACTCATACCTCCCCGCTGTTTACAACATTTAGCGGGCAATTTCTAGAAAGAATGATGGTTGGCGCCAATTTCGGTGTCTTCCTGGATACTGCGCAGAAGCAGTTTGCAAAAGTATGGAGGACCAGATAGAACATGAAATTTTCGGCTTTGCATGCAAATTTGGGGGATTGGAGGGCAAAATTTGTGTTTGGCCCTGGATTAATTTTAGAGTTAGTACCAGCTAGCCTGGGCCATTGGTAAGTATAAAAAATATACAAATTACTTTGAATTTATAATATTGATATATATAATTTTGATATCCTGTGCATTGGGTAAAAGATTAAAAATGTAAAGTTACTCTTTTTCAAATGACCTTAAGTTTTAATGTGCACAGACCTATTAAAATGAATAAGAAACAGTTTAACCTTTTTTTCCCAGATTTCTCAATGATGACATGGATGTTAAAAGACAGTGTAAAATATTTTTACCATGAATATTAAATAATTTCTTCTGATGTTCCAGATCCCTCAATGATGACAGATATGTTAAAAGGCAATGTAACAAATGTACTGCCAATGATTATCATTGGAGGCTGGATCAATTGGGCATTTTCAGGATTTCTCACAAGTAAGTCTCAAACTGCTTTTATGGTTATCATTTGTTTTTATTTTTTGTAGAGTTGTGTCAACAATTTGACCTATGTTTTAATGAATGTTGGTGGGCATCTGGTGTCAGCATGATAACTTGAACAAACATTATCCAATATATATGAGAATGTCTTGGATGAGCTCAAAAAACAGTCCTGCCTGAATTTTTTATACCCCTGCTTTTATAAAAGGGGGAGGGGGTATATTGTAATCACTTCGTCTGTCCATCACACTGGTTTCCAGGCAATAACTTTTGTACCATTGATTGCACAGTAGTCATAATTCACAGGTGGAATGCATCTGGTGTCAACATGATAACTTGAACAAACATTATCCAATATATATGAGAATGTCTTGGATGAGCTCAAAAAACAGTCCTGCCTGAATTTTTTATACCCCTGCTTTTATAAAAGGGGGAGGGGGTATATTGTAATCACTTTGTCTGTCCATCATACTGGTTTCCAGGCAATAACTTTTGTACCATTAATTGCACAGTACTCATAATTCACAGGCGGGATGATAATTGGGATTGCTCTTGGGATCTGTCAAGGTCACTGTTATGGTAAATAGAATTTTTGGTTTCCGTGCAATAACTTTTGTGTACGAAGCTATAACTTGATATTGTGGTTGCAATTGAGGTATCGATCGTTGAGATTGCATTTGGAGATCAATAGGTCAAGGTCACTTATACTGTAAATAGATTTTTGGTTTCCATGCAATAACTTTAGTTTTCGCTATAACTTCATATCCTAATTGCATTTGGGGGTCAATATGTCAAAGGTCAAGGTCACTGTTACTATATATAGAATGTGTTTACACAGTAAACCAATGACCCAGACTAGCTGGTGCTTAACTCAAAGTTATTAAGGGTCAAACACAAATTTTAAACCCCCCTAATCCCCAAAATTTGCTTGCAAAACCGAAAATTAAAAGTCCTATATGGCCCTCCATACATTTACTCTCCGCACATGCGCAGACATCAGGAAGTTACCGGAATAGGCACCAACATCATTCTTTGTTTTGCCCTAAAAGTCATCAACAATGAAATGATATCTGTGCTTTTAAATCTCCTTTTTTGAGGATGCCAGACACAAATCAATGTAAGAATTGGTGAATACAAGGCTGTTATTGGATGAAGGAAGTGTTCAACAGTGGTTTTGGACGTTCAGGGCTTTAACTTTATAATATTTATAAAATTATTTTATGTTTCCCAATTTCGGGACATATGCCTGACATCATCATTTTTAAAAATGATTATTCCTCTGTGTGTTAAGTATTCCTTCCCTATCCTTTCATGAACCCTTCCTGTTAAACTCTTAAACTTTTTGGCTATTTTTTTTATTGAAATTTTTTATTAAATTTCTTGGGAGTTTAACATTTTTTAACATTTTTTACAGAATATTATTCTGTTTCTTCCCCAGGGTTACGTCCTCACCCTAGGGGTGTTAGGTTGTTTAGTCTTGCATCTTCTATCCGATGTATCGTTTTTTCTTCGTATGAACATCTAGCTTTGCATTTGATAGCATTTCAATTGGTTCTGATTTTGGGCCGGTTTTGTGTGCTTGATGTCTTGTTTACATTGACATAGTTTACATTATCATCGACCTCATATGTGGGTAGTTTCTTATATTGTATTACTGTAATATACTGAAGAATACATGGATTATTATTCCGGTAGTGTAGCTCAAACAATTTTGTCCACACTTAGGCTCTATCGGGATGCCTTTGGGCTCTTCATGTTCCCTTTGGGAACTAGGGCGTTTTTAAAAAAAAAATTTTGTTTCCAAAAAATATTTTGAATTCAATTATGATTGCTATTATTCATGTCTCTCAGTTATATATATATATTGTTGTGGAATTTGGAGGACTGATATCGACTTTAGTTGATACACTCCTGCAGACTCGTGTCATTCTTGTGTTGCACTGAGATGACTGATGTTGGAGTCGGTTGTCGTGGTACATTGTTGGCGGTGAGGTTCTGAGGATCAGAGCCTTATACCGCGTTTTAATTCATTCTGTCAGTTTCTGTTTCAGAGGAACATGAACATGGTGATGATATTCTGACACCCATCCAAGTGTGCTACTGTCGTCGCACTCTGTGGAGCATATAGAGCTAGCTGCAGTGCTCATTATTGCAAGAGTTAGGGCCTTTGGTTGAAGGTTTTAATCTCTTGCAAGCAGTCCATGGGTACCTTGACGTGTGGTAAGTCCATTGCGGTCTAAGAGGTGGATTGGGTAGAGCGAGCACTATAATATAAATAGCTCACCCAGCAACAATGGAAATAGGGAGGAAATGGGGAGGAAGTCTGCAAGTTCTTGTACTCAGCAAGGTCTGATAGAAAGCGAGCGGGAGAGGCCCCCCTCTCTAATATAGCAGCATCTGGGGTCAGATGTTGTGTTGATAAACTTGCTCAAGTCGGAGCATGCATATGTCTGCCCTCCACGCACAAGGCCAAAATGAAGTTTTCTGATTGGTAACTTGCACGAGATGGAGCATATGTCTGCCCGCCGCTCGGGACGCTCCGTCTAGTCTGCGGTCGGTTTCAGTCATGGCTTCCTCCGCTATGTTATTTAAGCACACATGACTGCATCCTAGCTACCTGACTTCAGATATCCAGCCTGCTGCACGAAGAAGGAACCACTCTTTGCCCATGAAGTCGGACCATCCGATAGCTAGGGAGACGAGGCCTTGATCATCAGGGCGCTCGGAGATCCGTTTCTGACACACCGTCCCAGGAGCAGCATGCGGCTATAGAACGGAAATCCGCTGCTCCTCAGGACTCGATGACAGACTTGCTGTCACAGATTGCGCAGATAATCACAGCATCCCAGCAGATGCAGCCCCCCTCAGACTCAGAATCTGACCTGTCGAATGGTGCTGGGTCGGTCCAGTCGTCTGTTCGCGCAGATGCAATGGACCGAGATTCGCAACTGATTCTCTTGGATGGTGAAAGGGATAAGGAAGAGGAACAGTACATGGTTGTGATGGCTTTCATCCATCAATACTACCCTGCTTTTGTTCCGCCGAATCAGAATGCTGCGACGACAAGAGAGAAACGGCTGGCGCCGTTAGGCGCAGACTTTATCCGGACAAAGGAGGAAGTCCTTTCTTCTCCGGTTCAGTTTATGCAGGTGTCGCAGGCCTTCGGCCATATAGTCGTCGCCGTATTTATCCTCTTGAGTGCAAGGAAGAAGGCGGTTTCTTATCTTCATCTTCCGTATACATACCGTTTTTTGGACCACGTTCATTTAAAAACGGTCAGGGAAGATGTTCAGAGAGTTCTTCTGCATTTCGATGAGCAGGCCGGGGATCTAGAGGTATCTTTACCTGTATCATTCACTATTCGCTCAGATGCAATTGAGACGGCAATTTCTTCAAATAGAGCGAATTTGGACGTTATGTCTTACGCAGATCACCTTAAAAGAGCTATGACGCAACGTCTCAAGGGAAAGGAATTTTGAGGATGTTCGTACCTCTCTTAGAGTTCTTTCCAGGGGAATTATGTATAACACGTATAACTCCACCCTAACAGTGGCTAATCTGGAGTTAATCAGACGTGATGCTGCCCTTGCGTCGTCATCACTGATAAGATGACAAGGTGAAAAGCTCTCTCCAAGTCACTCCAAGTCGCTCCGGTTTCCGGACATTTTATTTTTGACAACTATCTTTCGTTAGTCTATGAACAGGCTGCTAAGAAAGCGTCTAGTGCTCTGCTTTTGAAGTTGGCATATCAACGACCCACTTCAGCAGACAAGAGTAAAGGAGGGCGGTCCAGGCAAAAAAAGAAACTCCTCAGGAGGGTACAAGAAACCCTCTTATAATTACTCCGGATGGTCATCAGTGTAGCGACTCGGAAAAGGGGCGTAGGTCTGATCGGGACTATAGTTCAGACGCCCCTAGGCCGACGAGACGTGGTTTTTCGTGGGGAGGATGTGGTTCCTCCTCCCGTAAGCCTTCCAGATCATACAGGTGATGGTTAAGACCTCTACTGCTGGCCATTTGGCAGAAGGTTATCAAGCTCCGCAAAAAACTGGATAACAATCACGGAAGATCAGAGAGTGAGAAGTGTAGTCTCGGACGGCTTACAGCTATCATTCCGAGTAAAACCCCACTAACAAGTTGTTCGCGTTGGACAAATCTTCCATTAAATTCTTGCATAAGAGAGTTTCTCCTACCGGAGGTATAAGCTCTCTTATCAAAGGAAGCAACGCAGGTCATCAAGAATCAGGATTTTCAAGATTTTTACAGTCACCTGCTCCTCGTATCAAAGCCAGATGGCTCGTCCGACCGGTAATAGACTTGAGCTAGGTAACAAGTTTATAATGGCTCTAAAAGTTAATTTATGGAAATCATTCAGTCGGTAAAAGCGAGTGTTCGAGTGATTGACTATGCGGCAAGCATAGATCTAAGGATCTGTACTTTCATGTCCTGGTACATCTGGCATTCTAAAAGTATCGTCCGCCGTATAAGGGAAGGTGTATCAGTTCAGAACAATATGCTTTGGTCTGAATCTGGCCCCCTGGGCGTTTCACTTGAATAATGAACTCGGTAATGTGACTAATCTCTTACTTACGAGCTCATTTGTCTGCGGTAACATCGACTTACTTGGACGATCTTCTGTAGGGATACGGCAACAGAATTCTTCAGAACGATGTTCAGAGTCAGCTTCTATTGCTCCGACGTCTCGGTTTCATTGTATCTAGCTCTGTACAAGTCGCATATTCACTTGGGATTGAGCTTTGGGACTCACAACAATCTGGTTCACCTGCCGTTACCCAGAGCAAAATTAGTCAGTTGTTATGCTCGCTTTTGTCTACACTCAGACGCATTAATAGTGAGGGAATTCATACGCCTGTTGGAGCTGTGCGGAGCGGCTGTGGATCTCATTCCGATGGGCTGTCTGCGCGGATGTCCCCTCCAGATATTCCTTAATCAGAACTGGAGTGTGAAGACGCTTTCGCTTGAACCAGTATTGTTTTAACGGACCTAGTAAAACAAGGGTTCAAATTGGGCAGATATTCAGTGGTTAACTCAGGGAATTATGCTGCAACTGCCGGATCCGGCTTTCATGATTATGACGGATGTGAGTCAGATGGGTTGAGGCGCGACCCTAAGTCCCGCAGTCTTGAGGTGTCTGGGTCTTTGGGACCATCGGTTCCAGGAGAAACACATAAACATCAACGAGATGATGTTAATTAGCTAGCGCTACAACAGTGGATTCACATAATAACGGATGCCCATGAATTTGGTCGGACAACTCGACAGTAGTAGCGTACATCGGAAACCAGGGCGGCACTCATTCATTTCCGTTATGCCAACTAACGGAGAAAATTTTCCTAATACGTCATGAATCATCATTTTCATCTTTTTATCATCTGTTCATCTTTTTATCCGTCATATACCGCATCGTCTGAACGGACTAGGAGACTCGCTCTCTCGGGAAGGTCGCCTGTTGCAATTGGAATGGACACTGAACAAGCGAGTATTTGGACAGTTTTACTACCAGAGGGATCGCCCCATGATAGATCCGTTTGCGGCGCACCGGAACAATCAGTTACCGTTGTTTGTGTCGCCATGCCCAGACCATTGAGCGCATGCAGTAGACGCTCTGCCGATCTCATGGAGATGGATGATAGGATAAGTGTCTCCTCCAATTCATTTGATTCAGTAGATTATGTCGAAGATCAAACAGTCTTGTTGTGAATCCTACTAGTAGCACCTCTGTCGTCACAGAAACCTTGGATCAGTCTTCTCAAGTGTCTGTTATGGGACGTTTTCCGGAAGCTTCCTCCATGAGAGGACCTTTATCGGGAAGTTTTTGTTCTTCATGTCCTCCGCCCATAGTGGCATAATTGAGTCGGTTAGACGTGAGGGAACCATTGCAGTTCCTATATTATTTTATGACTAACACAAGAACGATTAAGTAATGTGGGTAAGGAGGGTTTGATATGACTTTGAGTGCCTTTTCGACGAATATTTATATTGTTTTTTGGTACCGCTTTTACTGATCCCAGAGTGCTCCCCTCTTTCTTTTCGAAGATTCCTTCAAAAGAAAAGGGAGGGGGATGATTTTTTACCTCTCCTCCGGCTTGATAGGTATGTAACTATGAGGGAAGCTGTTTTGTCCGTAATTATATTCTGCATACAGCTGGAGTTTTATTGTGTATGGCATATGTTTGTGGGGGATATTCTCTTATTCTCAAATATGCCATCTTAATTTTTGGGGCTTAGTCCGTGCTAACCTGAAAAATTGGGAACTTGTTACATCCAATTAGCATAGTCTTCATGCTAAGTATACGGAATTACTTGAACTGGGCTCTTTTTGTATGATATATCTTCTCTATTACTGTATAGAGAGAAATACATGTAATTCCTAATAATTTTAATTTCCTTTCACCTTGGATTACAGGATTGGAACTATGTTGGTCTACTAATTCTGAAGTCCTAGGCCCTCCACCTTTTTAGTCCCCTACCGGCATCGCCGGAGGGGACTATAGGTTTGCACTCTGTCCATCCGTCAGTCTGTCGGTCTGCCAGTCACACTTCAGTTTTCCTGAGTTTTTTGGAAATGCTTCAACGGAATGATTTCAATTTTGGTAAACTACTTTAGGACAATGACTTACAGATCAAGTTTGAGTTTCATGCTGATTGCATTATTCTTGTGTGAGTTACGGCCCTTGGAAATATGGGAAAAAGCACCAAAATATCAGTTTTCCGGAGTTTTTTGGAAACGCTTCAACGGAATGATTTCATTTTTGGTAAACCACTATAGAACGATGACTTACAGATCAAGTTTGAGTTTCATGCTGATTGCCTTATTCTTGTGTGAGTTATGGCCCTTGGAATTATGGAAAAGCGCCAAAATGTCAGTTTTCCGGACTTTTTCGAGAAACGCTTCAACGGAATGATTTCATTTTTGGTAACCTACTATAGAACGATGACTTACAGATCAAGTTTTATTTACACTCTGTCCATCCATCCGTCAGTCTGTCAGTCAGTCTGTCGGTCATACTTTAGTTTTCCAGCCTATTTTTGGAAACGCTTCAACGGAATGATTTCATTTTTGGTAACCTGCTATAGAACGATGACTTACAGATCAAGTTTCTTTTGTACTCTGTCCATCTGTCAGTCTGTCAGTCATACTTTAGTTTTCCAGACTTTTTTTGGAAATGCTTCAACCGAATGATTTCATTCTTGGTAACCTACTATAGAACGATGACTTACAGATCAAGTTTGAGTTTCATGCTGATTGCATTATTCTTGTGTGAGTTATGGCCCTTGGAAATATGGAAAAGCGCCAAAATATCAGTTTTCTGGACTTTTTGGGGGAAATGCTTCAACGGAATTCATGCTGATCTCATCTTGGTTATAACATTTGTAGAATTATTAATGCTCATTAGTCCAGAAGGGGACATTGTATTGCTTCAGTGATACGTGCACTCTTGTTATGATTCAGCTAGTCTGGGCCATTGGTTTACGGTGTAAAAATATGATAAATTCATAGTAATTTGTATATTTTTATACTTACCAATGGCCCAGATGGAGATGGCGCTTCCATGAGTGGGCACTCATACCTCCCCGTTGAATTTTTATGTCGTACTCTCTTCTATGAAGAATGATGTTGGCACCAATTCCAGTCATTTCCTGGCAGCTGCGCATGCGCGGAGAGAAAATGTATGGACTTTTAATTTTCGGTTTTGCAATCAAATTTGGGGGATTGGGGGGTTCAAAATTTGTGTTTGGCCCTTAATAACTTTGAGTTAAGCACCAGTTAGTCTGGGCCATTGGTAAGTATATAAATATACAAATTACTATGAATTTATAATTTTTTGTTTCCATGCAATAACTTTAGTTTTCTTTTGTGTACGAAGCCATAACTTCATACTGTGGTTGCATTTGAGATGTCAATCGTTGGGATTGCATTTGTGATCAATAGGTCAAAGGTCAAGGTCACTGTTACTATAAATAGATTTTTGGTCTCCATGCAATAACCAGTTTTCACTATAACTTCATATTGTGATTGCATTTGAGGTGTTGATTGTTCCAATGAGGTGTTACTCGTTCCAATGAGGAGTCATAAGCTTGTTTTTGAGACAAAAATTGAAAACATAATAAAATTTGAAATTGAATGGAGATTTTTGTGTAATAAAGCTGGCTGGCTTTTCCCATTTCATTGGGTAAAGGGTTAATTAAATCACCTTCAGATGGTGAGCCGCCACTCATTTTGTTCTTCTTTATTTTTCCGGAGTTCTGCTTCTTTGATTGTTTTATTCTTTGAATTTCCATCTTGCAGACCATGTCTGCATGATAACTTGATCGAACAACATCCAATTGTTACCAAATCGGGGGGGCTCTGCTCAAAAATGTCTTGGATGAGTCTCTCTGTGTCCATCTGTCGCGCTTTGGTTTCCGGTCATTATTTTGTTAACCATATATCGATTGTCTCAAACTTGGATGGATAATGTCCTTTGGGAAGAGGAAGAACCCTATTGATTTTGGGGTCAGTAGGTCAAAGATTAAGATCATGGCCACTATAAGTGGACTTGAATTTAGGACTTCAAATGTTGAAAGGGTTTCTTGGAGATTATCTTTGCAACGATTCAACCAATTCCCATCAAACTTGCAGTTATGCATCAATATTTACCTTTGGCACACCCTGCAGGGCACATTTATAATCAGATTACTTTGAAACTTGGTGTGCTTGTTTGGGGTGACCTCTAGATGAGAGCTATCGATTTTCTTCCATTTCCATCAACAAAATGTTGCAGCTGCAACAGCCTTTGAACTTAGTTTAGTCAGACCTCAATCTTTCCCTTTGGCACACCCTACAGGGCACATTTATGATCATATTTCTTTGAAACCTGGTATGCTTATTTGGGGTGACCTCTAGACCGATTTTCATCCATTTCCGGCAAAAAATGTTGCTGCTGTCAACGACCTTTGATGAACTTAGTGCAGTTGTGCATCAATATTTCCCTTTGACACACCCATTGGATTGCTTTGAAACTTGGTATGCATGTCTGGGGTGACCTCCAGATGTGAGCTGTGGAATTTTTTTCATTTCCATAAAAAATTATTGTCTTTATTATTGTAAATTTTTGTAATTTTATTATTGTAAATTATTGTAATTTTTTGTAATTTTATTATTGTAAATTATTGTAATTTTTGAAATTAGTGCATTTGTGTAGCAACTTATCCCTTTTTCACTCTCTGCAGGGTATATTTATGAATTTCCATAAAACAGAAAAAAAGACCATTACCACCAGCAATGACCTTCAAACTTAGTGCATTTGTGCATTAACATCTTCCTTTTCAGAGGGCGCATTCATTGTCAGGTTGTTTTGAAACTTCGTATGCTTATTCAGGATGACAGAGATAGGAGCTGTCGATTTTCTTTTCATTTCTATCAAAACCTTTTGCTGTTAGCACCAATCTTTGAATTCATTGCATTTATGCCTGTACATTCTTTTTTGACATGGCCTACAGGGCACATTTATCGTAGGTTTGTTTTTGAACTTGGTGTGCTCTTATGGAAGCCCAAATTTTAACTTAGTGTAATATGGGGGATAATCTTTAAAAATCTTCTTCAGATCCACCAGTCAGAATGCTTTCATATCTGGTATACAACATCTCTAGGATGGTCAGATTCAAGTTTGTTCAAATCGGGTCCCTGGGATTATATTTGGGCTCTATATGGTAGCCCAAATTTTAACTTAGAGCAGTATGAGGAACTTTCTTTAAAAACAGAGCAATATGAGGAAATTTCTTTAAAAATCTTCTTCAGATCCACTAGTCAGAATACTTTCATATTTGGTATACAACATCTCTGGGGGAGGGGTCAGATTCAAATTTGTTCAAATCTGGTCTGTGGGTTAATATTTGGGCCCCCTAAGGTAGCCTGAATTTTAACTTAGTATAATATGAGGAAATTTCTTTAAAAACTTCTTAGATTCGCCCGTCAGAATCCCCTCATATTTGGTGTACAACATCTCTAGGGAGGTCAGATTCAAGTTTGTTTAAATCGGGTCCTTAGGTTAATATTTGGGCTTCCTATGGTAGCCTGAATTTTAACTTGGTGTAATATGAGGAAATATCTTTGTAAATCGTCTTCAGATCCACCAGTCAGAATCAATTGGTATTTGGTTTACAACATCTCTAGTTCACTATTCAGAACTCTTAGTCTGATTTTAACAAAATTTATGATATGCAGCATAAGTGGGAAATAGATATTTGATTTATATGAAAAAAATTAACCTTAGTTATCGTTGGACTCAATGTGTGCGCAAAATAGAAACATAATTCCAAGTTAATTTTATAAGGAGCCGTGTAACTGTAGGATTAGAATTTTTTTATTAAGTGCCCTCTAGAGGTGTGTAACTAAGATTAATCCACATAGGTTGTATCAAGGGCCTCCATAGGGGAGCTCCACTTTTTACATAATGTTTACCGGTAACTGAAGAAAAGGCATAATGCTTGGACTATTTTAATCACTTCTGAGGGGCTCCAGGATTGACAGTGGATCTTATGGAGATTGGTTGCTTAATGTAGATTCATTCTTGGCCTCTGTTTATATTGGGTTCTGTTCAAAGTGAGTACTTCAGGCCCTGTGGGGCCTCTTGTATTCCTGATATACTTGCTTTTAAAACTTTAACTGTATCACTACCTGCATTGAATTTGATACCAGCTCTGACTGGCATATCGTAACACTGCTTACCTCTGAATAGGATGGCATTTTGTACTGGTCAGTCAGCAACCTTACTAAATTTAATCATACATGTACAGTACTCACAAAATATTAATATTTCTTTTTCGTATCATGATCGGGTCTTGAAACAACATCTTAGGATCAAACTTCAGAAACAAAATCCTTTGAAATCAAGACTGAATAAAGAAAAAAAAAAAGAAAATTGCATCTTGTTTGTGCACTTTTAGCTCCCCTGAGTGAAGTTCAAGGGGAAATTTTGTGATCACTTTCTGGTCGTCGTCAATCTCGCATGAACTTTACATTTTTTTTTTATGTCTCCTTATAAACTACTTCACCAAATTGAACCAAATTTGATATGCATGTTCATTATCATATGGCAATTCAAGCTTGTTCAAATAAAGTTACCAGGTCCAAGTTGGGCCTACAATCGACGTAACTCAGTATGCCCCCAAAATTTAAAAAATCTTCTTCTCCAGAACCACCAATCAGAATCTTTTGATATTTGGCAGCTTAGATTAGGATGGTTAGACTAAATTTAGTTTATTCAAATCAAAACCCTGAGTATATATTTGGGCACCCTAGGTATATATTTGGTCTCCCTGTGTGGGCCTGAATTTTAACTTGGTGCAGTTATCGGTGGAATATTTTTAAAAATCATCTTCAGAACCATTAGTCAGAATCTTTTGTTTTATAGTATATAGCATCCTAATTATGGTCAGATTCAAGTTGGTTCAAATCAATACCCTGGGTCCATTTTTTGGGCTTTGTATGTGACCTGAATTTGAACTTCATGCAAAATGAGGAACATTCTTTTTAAGTATCCTCTTCTTGAGAAGTTGAGATCCACCAGTTGGAATTATCTGATATTTCATATACAGCATCCTTATGAGGACAAGATTCAAATTAAGTCCCTGTGTCCATATTTGGGCTTCTTATATGAGCCCGAATTTTAACTTGCCAGTGCCAGATTCAAATTTGTTCAAATCAAGTTCCTGGTTCCATTTTTTGGCTTCTTATGTGAGCCTGAATTTTAACTTCAAGGAATATAGGAATATTCTTTAAGAATCCTCTCCTTCAGATCAACTGGTCATAATCTTCTCTGTATTTTTTAATGTTTTTCAAGTAATGGCTGCTGTGTTGCAGCCATGACTAAATTTGATAAAAAATTCATGTAAACTTAATTCGAGAAATCATTGGTCAGACAATCCAATAAGCAAGGGAGAATTTGGATGAAAATTCTCAAACTAGACTTATTTCAATGACTACTATTCCACGTCCTAGGTAGGAATATGTACCAGCAGCATGCAAGGAGTTAAAAGAAAGTCTCTTGTTCCCATATTATATTTTTATAATACAATGTTTGTTTTTCAGCAAAAGTACCTTTTCCATTAACGCTGAGATTTAAGCCTATGTTACAAAGGGGAGTGGAGCTATCATCCTTAGATGCCTCATGGTAAGATATTTTATGTTCTGCCCTTTTATAGTGATCTGAAACAGTCATTTACTCAATTGTATTTTGGATATGAACTAATAAAAAAAATGTATGGCAAAGCTCAAGAAAACCACTCATCCATCCATGGTGATTTAAAATTAGCTTTGGCAAGTGGTTTCATATCAACGGTTTATTCACCAAATAGATATCTTGTCTGGTCATCCAGTGAATGAAATTAGATTTGGAATGGGGTTTCTTATTAACCATATGTCTGCCAGACAAATAGATTTCTTTCTCTGATCATTCACTATGAGAGAAAAAAGTAGATTTGGTGAATGGTTTTATATCAACCACATGTCCACCAGACAAATAGATTTCTTGTCTGGTCATTCATGAAAATTAGTGAAAATTTCATGGGTGAAAATTAGATTTGTCATAGAGTTTCATATCAAAAATTTGTGTGCAGACAAATAGATTTCTGATCTGGTCATTTACAATGAGTGAAAATTAGATTTTGGTGGTGGTTTCCTATCAACCAGTTGTCCACCAGACAAATAGATTTCTTGCCTGGTAATCCTGAGTGGAAATCATATTTGACAAGTGATTTTGTATCAAACATTTCCTGTCAGACAAATTTCTCATCTGGTCATCCATGATAAGTGATCATGATCTGATCATCCACGATGGGTGAAAATCAAACTTGGAAGTGACTTTGTATCAAACAGTAGTCTGCCAGACAAATAAATTTCTCGTCTAGTCATCCTTGACCTGGGGGGTTTGACCATCCCCTACTAGGCGGGTTCTCAGGTGGCAGATAGAGGATGGCCTGCTCAATTGGCCAGGTTTGCTGGTTTTTAATTAGCAGGTTTGCTCAATTGAGCTGGTTCGCTGCAAAATACACAAATACACAGCCCCGGACCAAAATGGTCAATCCTGCAAATTCCATCTTGCAGGCACCTTGTTCACCCGTGAGGTGCATTCCGAAGGCCCCGGAGGAAGGAATCCTGAGAGTTGAGAACAGACTAGGTCCCGGTTAGGACAAATCTCCGGGATGGAGATCAGGTCGTAAATACCGCGTTGGCCCTGGTCTCCATCATGGAGGTACCTGTTCAATACACTGCTTTGGCCCCAACTTCGGGAGTAGGCGGATGGCCCGTTCTGGCCAATCGGGAGGCCCCAACCCCCCCAAAATACCGGGTGTCACGTCAGGGGGCATTGGGTTGTCATTCAATCAGTCATATCTTTTAGTCACTTTTATCATTGATACAGAGTATTGACTCTTTTTGTCATTTTTAACTATTTAACATACATGGTTTTGTTGCGCTGTCTGCATCAGTTCTCTGTAGTAATTGTCATTACACAAGTTTTACAAAATGATTGGTTGAATGACCTCCACGACCTGGCACTTCCCAAACACTCGCCGGGTCAATCCTCCAGCGGTATGCATTAACATCAACGCTGGGGGGGGGGGGGGGGGGGGGGTGGGGGGAGGGGGTTGTGGCATAGTAGGCTATTCATGCACTCTTGGTGTTGTTCGCTGGAATTCTGCAACGTAACCCCCAAGGTTGGGCTCAGAGTAATGGTGAGAGCCATGAAGAGAAGAATTTTAAAATCATATAACATGGATAAAATACCACACAAAATTACAAAACGATGTTACAATTTTAGTGATGAAGATTCTGACTTTGACTTAGGACATACAGCACCTCCAGTTGTACCATGGCCAAAATTTGTTCTCATCTGCTCAAACAAAGAAGGCAAACTAGCAACAAATATCAATCTGTTCGCCTTGGAAAAATCGATAATGGGAATTGCAGGCAGTGTTGCTAATGTCAAGAAATTAAGATCAGGTATGTTGTTAGTAGAATGCAAAAATGCAGCCCAAGCAAGGAATCTATTAAAAACTGATCATTTGGTAGATATAAAAATAAATATCTTTCCTCACAGAAACCTAAATACCAGCAAGGGAGTAGTGAGAACTAGGGAACTAGCGGGCATTGACGAAATGGAAATTAGAAAACAATTAGAACCACAGTGTGTTTCAGCTGTCAAAAGAATTGAAATTATAAAGCTGGAAATACAATACTAATGCCGTTAAGTGTTGTAATTGTCAGGGCAACCATGTGCAGCATCGAGGGATTGCCCTGTTTGGTGGAAAGAAAAACAAATACAGAAAATTAAGTGTGAAAGACAACTAAGTTTTAAAGAGGCCTGAGAAATTGTATCATCAATGCCTGGCATGAATTCATCATCGCTATCATATGCTACCAAATTATCGCAAAAATTACAAACCAAATCTATAGAATGTCATACACCATGGACTTTGCTTGACAGCACCATTCCATCGTTATTGCAAGCCTTTACTATAGAACACTCCAATAACGTCGAACCCAACTCAACAAAATCTACATCAACTTCTACAATTATTACTGATAAAATAGCACAACAAAAACAAATCCAAACACCTAAGCCAGAGCCAATTAAAGACCAACAAACTAAGCCAGAACCAAGAAATGCATCGAACAAACCAAAACTAGATCAGAACCACAGACCACAACAACAAAACCTAAGTCAGAGTCAGAGACGAAGTCAAGAAAAAGAAAGGAAGAAAAAAGAAAAAGAACAACAAAAAATTATTTCGAATCGAACACCTAAGTTTTTGAAAAATGTCGTCACGACAAACAGCATGTTTGACGGGATAGAAGAGGTGTCAGTCGATGAGTGCATCGATGATACATTCTCCAGTCAATTACCCCTGAATTCTTCTCTGGGTAAGTCCCCATGTAAATCATCACCCAAACGAAACACGGCGGCTATATCTCCTATACGTGCACCACCTAAATCACCACCCAAACATTGATAGTACATTTAAAACCAATATAATACAATGGAATTGTCAAGGTTTTAGACCGAATTTTAATGAACTGAGCCTTTTAAGCCAAAAAAATAAACCTTCTGCTTTTTGCCTGCAGGAAACTCTTTTAAAGAAACCTGAAGCTCAAGATCATTCAGCTTTTAAATATTATACTTTGTATAATGCCTGGGCAGATGAAACTGATCTTCATATTCGTGGAATATCCATCTTGGTTAGAAACGACATTATTCACATTTCTGTAGCTTTACAATCAAATTTACAGGCTGTAGCGGTATGTCTAACTTTAGACAAGACAATCACATTATGTTCTATTTACGTTTCACCGGGTAGAGCGCTGCAGCTGAATGATCTTGAATTACTTGTCCAACAACTTCCAACTCCATATATTTTGTTCGGTGATTTTAATTCACATAGCCCCATTTGAGGTAATTCCTGCAGTCAAGAAGATGCAGAAGGTAAAACTGTAGAGGAGTTCATTACAAAATATGACTTGTGTTTGTTTAATGATGGTTCAGACACTTATCTGCACCCTGCATCTGGTTTGTATGCATCAATTGATCTTTCAGTTGCGTGCCCTTCTATCTTCCTCGATTATTCTTGGAAGGTAAAAGATGACTTGTGCTGGAGTGATCACTTTCCAATTGTATTGGAGAGTGTAGTTCCAGCAGACAAGAGGGTGCCCCAGTGGAATGTTAAAAAGGCTGACTGCAACTTTCTCGTCGCTCTGTTCTGAACACCTCACCCAGGAGACATTTCAGGAGAGTACTGACCAGATTGAACATTTCACCACAGAGTTTATTGACATTGCAAGCCAAGTCATTCCTAAAACCTCAGCAAATCCAAAACCTTTCACAAAACCATGGTTTGATACTGAGTGCAAACAGGCTATAAAAGATCGCAAGAAATTTGAGAGGGAATTTAATAAGTCATCAACCACACAAAACTTGGACAGATTACGCATAAATCGGGCAAAAACAAGGCGACTTGTAAAACAAAAAAAGAAAAGTTCATGGGAAACTTATGTTTCTAAACTTAATCAAAACACTCCCATCACTAAAATTTGGAAAATGATTAAAAAAATTAAAGGAAAAGAAACAAAATCAGCTGTACAACACCTACATGATAATAACTCCCTAATTACTTCAAAAAAAAAAATTTCAAACAAATTGGCCTCCACATTTTCGAAACATTCGTCGTCTGAAAATTGTAGTCCAGAATTTATCAAAATTGAAAAACAGCAAGAGAAAGAAAAGATCAAATTTAACTCCAATAATTTAGAGGATTACAATGAACCTTTCTCTATGGAAGAATTAACTAACTCTTTGCATAGAGCAAAGGACTCTGCTACTGGACCCGATGAAATACATTACAAAATTTTTTAAAATCTGCCACATGCATCACTTGAACTTTTGCTGTCAATTTTTAATAACATTTGGGTGACTGGCCAGTTTCCACCTTCCTGGCGAAAGGCAACAATTATTCCCATTCCAAAGCCTGATAAGGATCACAGTAATCCAAGTAATTACAGACCAATTGCATTAACTAGTTGTCTGTGTAAGAACAGCGAGAGGATGATCAATGATCGACTTGTCTGGTTTCTGGAATCGAACAATCTACTTGTGAATGTTCAGTGTGGTTTCAGAAACCAAAGAAGTACTGGGATCATTTGGTCAGACTTGAAATGTTTATTCGAAATGCCTTTGCTAGAAAGGAACATGTGGTCGCAATTTTCTTTGACCTGGAAAAGGCATATGCTACTACATGGATGTATGGGATTTTAAAAGATCTTTTTAACATGTGGTTGAGAGGTCGTATGCCTCTTTTTATTGAAAACTTTTTAAAGGACTGTCAATTTCAGGTTTGTGTTGGGTCAACGTTATCTGATCCTCACAAGCAAGAATTGGGGGTTCCTCAGGGTAGTATTTTATCTGTTACCCTTTTCTCGGTGAAAATCAATAGTATCATTGATGCAATTGAGAATATGGTAGATTCTTCATTGTAAGTCGATGATTTTTATCCCCCCGCAGGGAAGGTATATAGCAAAGACATCCGTGTGTCTGTGCATCCGTGTGTCCATCCACCCGAATTCTTCGTTTACACAATAACTTCGTTCACGTTTATGGTATGGCTCTCATTTTTGGTATGTGAGTTTAGTACCACAATATCTCGATTAAGTTCTTAAATCAGTTTTGTTGAATGTTTGTTTACCAAGTTATGGCCCTTTGTTGATTTTTTGTTAATTTTTGTTCGTTTATGGTATAACTTGCAAATGGTTGAAGGCATGTTTCCAATTTTTTGCACATGAGTTTAGTACCAAAATATCTCGATCAAGTTCGATTTGGGGTTCGGTCTGACAAAAATTACTGGAGTTATGCCCCGTTATGACTTTGAAAATCTTCGATTTTTAGCTCAACTTTGACGAAGTCAGATTTGAGCTATTGTCATGGCCCGCCGTCCGTCTGTCCGCCTGTCCGTACGTCAACAATTGGCTATGGCTCGGGCTAGAGGTCGTATTTATGAACTGATCTTTACGAAACTTCTTGTGTACCTTTGTTATGACCCTGGGACAGGAACGAGTGTTTTTAGGTGTGGTCCGAAATTCAAGATGGCTGCCAGCGACCATTTTGTACCGATGATGCAAAAATCAGTATTTTTATACTGTACCAATGACCCAGACATAGCTGGTGCTAACTCTTAAAATATAGGGCCAAACACAAATTTTGCCCCCCAATCCCCAAAATTTGCATCTAAAACTAAAGAAAACATGTCCTGAAAGGCCCTCCACACTTCGCCCCTACTGCGCATGCGCAGTGTCAAGGACGTTCCGAAATTGGCGCCATTTATCATTCTAAGTTTGGCCCTTCATCAGTTAACATCTGACTGATCTTTGTGCTTTTAAATCTCAGTTTAAATGATGCCAGACACATAAATATTAGTGAAATGGTGATTCTAAGGAGGATAGAAAAGGAGGAGAGGAAAAGAATGTGTGACAGAATATTATCAGGGCTGTAACTTAAAATTTTTTAATGAAATTATGTTAAGTTACCTATTTTCAAGGCAGCAGCCATTTTGTTGTCATTCTGATTATTTAGTTACACTGTTTTTTCAAGTGTTTTTCCTCTCTCCCTGTCCTTTAAGTTCCCCCTTGCTATTCTCCCATGCTTTTGGCATAGTTTATGTAATTATTATTACTAAAATTTCTTGGGAGTTTTAGCTGAATAACAGAATGAATTCTGTTCTTTCCCCATGTTTACGTCTTCACCTACGGGTGGTTAGGCGTTGTGTTCTGCATCTACCATCTGATGTTCTGCAGTTTCTTCCCTGGAAGTCTCTGTTTTGCATCAGATGGTGTATTTTTGGTAACTGATTTCGGGCCTGGGTGCCTGGAGTCTTATTTAGTGTTTTTACACTCATTGTTTACATTTACAACAGCCCTCTGTGTGAGGGGGGGATTTCTAAATAATAATATCTTTATGTTATTTTAATCATAACTAGATACATTATTATTGTTCGTAAGTGTTGAATAAATTGTTTAAAATATTTTTAAAATTTTTTTCCACACTTAGGCTTGGGATCCATTGGGGCTCAACGTTACTTTTCAGAAACTTGGGCTGTTCTGAAAAAATATTTTTTCAAAATATTTTGATTTCAATTATTTTTTCTATATTAATGGATCATATTATTATTATGTATTTTGCCAGGGGTTAGTGCGAGTACCAGGACTTGTTTTCTTTTCACATTGAAAGGATATTGATCAATTGTTTTAGAGGAAGTCTTCCTCTGACCTTATTATCATTCTATATGTGGTCAGTGTACTCGCATTAACTCCTGTTCTGTATCGTATGATTTCGATGACAATATGGGAAGCGTATGTCACGGTATGTTGTTGGGGATTTGGACACTCCGGTCCTTTCCCCGCAGGGTCACTCTACCCTATCAATTTCTATTTCAGACGATCAAGATTAGGGTGATGTTTCTGTGATGTCTTCCAACAGTGTGCCTCCGTCGTCACAATTAATGAAGGGCTAGCGGAAAAGTGCTCATGTAATACGCCAATTGCCTAAGAGGACCCTAGTAGGTTCGGCGGCCTTTGACGTCCGCTAGCTCGCCCGGTGTAGCGTCCATTCACCGAATGGTTCGGCAGCCGGGTTCGTCCGTTGCGGTCTAGAAGGAATTTTGGGGTGATGCGAGCACTATAAAATTAACTTAATGCACACCCAGTGACGGCGGATCGGAGGGAGAACGGAGGAAGCCTTTTAGTCCGGTTCATAGCTCGTTCCGATCCATCCGGACGGCAAGCGAGAGAGGCCCCTCTCTCGTTCAACAACATCTGGCCCCAGATGTTGTGATACAAATGTGTCGCTAGCGGAACATACGTCCGTCGCTCGGGACGCTCCGTTGTATAGGCAGTCCGCTGAGACTGCTAAGGCTTCCTCTTCTCGTCAGCGCACACGACCGCACCTTGGCTGCGTGACCGCCGATATATTACCAGCTTCGCCGATCAAGGATTCTTTGGCGACCAGGTCACACCATCCGGCAGCCAGGGATTCGAGACCGATGGACTCCGGACGTTCGCATAGGAAGTATGCGGGAGCCATCTGATGCGGAGCTGCCCTCGGCGAAGCAGCGATAGACTGCGCCTCCGCAGGTCTCGACGCCGGACATTCTTGTGCACATAGCACAGCTTATCGCAGCATCCCAGCAGCCGACAGAAACGGTGTCGGATCGAGAATTATCCGACAGCGCTGGGTCGGTAGCCGGGGACTCGAGGCCTGCAGACTCCGGACGTTCGCATAGGAAGTGTGCGGGAGTCAACGTACACGGAGCTTCCAGCGGCAATGCATCGTAAGTCCGCTACTGCACAGGCCTCGGGAACGGACGTGCTTTCCTTAATAGCACAGTTTATCGCAGCATCCCAGCATCAACTGAATCTGTCGCATATATTTTATCCGACGATGCTGGGTCGGGACGCTCCACGGAAGCGGGTACGGACGTCCGAAAGTTTCATCCGGTCCGACGGGATGCCGAAAGGGATTCGGAGGATTTCAAGCTTTCCCTTTCGGAACAAAATATGCTGCGATGCCGGATAAGAAACCGATAGCGTCGGTGGACTTAGAAATTTTTGGTTCGGTTCAGGGACATCGTCCCTCAGTTCCGACATAGTCCAATAATGTCACACAAACTTTCGAATTATTGAACGACGCTATATATATTATTATTTTATGCTTGGTATCCAAGCATTTCTGGTTTCTTGTTCGAAGAATTATGGAGATGTCTTTCAAAAGTGTGCCTCTGTCGTCATAGTTAATGAAGAGTTAGCGGCAATAAGTGCTCATGGAATATGTCTATCGCTTACGGAGTGACATTCGCTAGCTCACCCGGTGTAGCGTACATTCATCGAATGGTTCGGCTGCCGGGTTCGTCCGTTGCGGTCTAGGAAGGAGATTTGGGTGATGCGAGCACTTTAATTACTTTAGTACTCACCCAGTGACGGCAGATTGAGGACAGATCGGAGGAAGCCAACAGCATAGGGGACCGCATGTTGTGGTTCAGATATTTTACATTCGGAGCATATGTCCGTTGCTCGGGACGCTCCGTTATATTGACAGTCCGAGAGACTGTCTTTAATGCTTCCTCATCCTCACAGCAGGGCACACGACCGCACATTGGCTACGTGACCTCGAGTATCCGATCAGTTTCGGCATTCAGTGATTCCACAGCGAATAGGTCGCGCCATCCGGTAGCCAAGGGACACGAGGCCTATACACTCCGTTCACTCGCATATTGGAAGTATGCACGGAGTAACGATCTCGGAGCTTCCTGCGGCAATGCATCGTAAGACCGCTGCTCCTCAGGCCTCAGTGACGGACGTGCTATCCGAGTTAGCACAGTTGTTTCGCAGCATCCCAGCAATTGACAGTTTCTCGGTCGAATCAGGAATTATCCGACGGCGCTGGGTCGGTGCGGTCCGCGGTTGCATCAAGCTACGGACGACCGAACGCTTTATAGGGTCCGACAGGATGGCGAAAGGGATTCGAAAGATTTCGAGTTTTCCCTTTAGTAGTATCGGAAGATGCCTTTCATATCTTCTGGCATTTCTTCCAGTGGTTATTTTTCGGACTTCATTGCTGCGATCTTGGATAAGAGACTTATAGCGTCATTGGACTCGGATTTTTCGATCGGTACAGGGACTTTGTCCCTGACTTACCGACGCAGTCCAATATTGTCATTACAACATGTGTTTTATTTTTCAACGCTATATATTTATATATATATACAAGCCTGCTACTAAGCATGATAGTTTAGTTTCTTGTCCGCGTGGCTCATTTCTGCCATTTTATCTTTTTTACATATAGTTTATTTTGGCAGAGCAGGGCATACCGAGAGTTCATACGCGTCTAGACGGTGTGATTAAAGACTGCATATATATTCTTTTTCGCCGTTTATGTCTTTTCCAATTTCAATGTTGGGAACGACATTATGTATAGTAGACTTAACTTAGACGCTTTATTATACGTAATCCGCCTTACTGAGGCGTTATCATTACGTCTTCAAGAAAAGATTTACGGGATATTATTCTCAACGTAATTTCTTTTGAGGGCAGTAGTTTGTTCACGTATAACTCCGCCCTTCAGTGGCTGATTGGAGTTGGTTAGACGTGATGCAGCCCTAGCTACATCCACGCGTGGATAGTAGGTTAAGAACTCTCTCAGAGTCGCTTCGTTCTCGGAGGAGCTTCTCTTCGACGGCAACTTTCCGGCAATCCATGAATTGCTTGATTTATACATTCTCTTGTCTATCTAGTGTTACAAGAGATTCAGACTGGGGCAAACATTCGGTGGTTGACTCAGAGAGTGCCGCCGCAGTTGCCGGACCCGAGTGTGGCTGTTATGACGGTTGCCAGTCAAACAGATTGGGATATATACTGATCCCTACGGATTCGAAGTGCCAGGGTCTTTGGGTTCCGCAGTCTTTTAGCTATCAGTTTAACTTCCGCGGAATAATGTTTTTTAGGCTTGCTTTATGTCATTGCATGAACATTATTCAGAAACGCATGCCCAAATTCCTGTCCTTTTATTCGACAGTAGTGGCGTATCTCCGGAACCAGGGAGGCACTCTTTCGTTTCCGTTATTCAATTTAATGGAAAGAATCCGTCTGTTGGTTATAGTACACCAAGTTCAGTTTTGGTCCGTCATATTCTGGGTCGTCTGATTGTTTTATCGCACTCCCGTTCTCTTACGGGTCGCTTGTTGCTGTCAGAATGGACTCTCAACAAACAAGTATTCATTCAGATTTGCTATCTATGGGAGCGCCCAATGATGTTTTTTTTTTTTTTTTTTTATGACACAGCTTGCTAATAAATTGCAGACGTATGTGTTGGCTTGTCCAGATCTCTGAGCTAATACTGTTAACGCTCTATTGATCTATAGGACGGAATGATAGGATACGCGTATCCTCCGGCGCTGTTGTTTTAGCAGGTATTGCTAAGATAAACAACCACAATACATTTCTGTTGATAGCATCTCTATCTTCACAGAGATCATGAGTAATTTACTCTCTTGTCTACTGTGGATCTTAACGTGAAATCTTCCTCTATGTGAGGATCTTTTTTCACTGGGTAAATCGTGTCATCTTTATCACAACCAGCAAGGTCGCAACCTTCATGTATTCCGTTGTGTGGTCCGTATTGCATTGTAAGCACTGTACTGGACGAGCTTTGGACGCGATTTCTTACTATAGGAGATCCTCTTCTTCGCTATTCTGTGCGACTAAAGTGGAGGCTCTTCCGTCGTGGTGTAGGGATCATTATGTTCATATGGTTGATCCCTCCATACTACTCATTGCTATTTTTTAGTATACTTGTTTCACAAGATCTACTGCAGCCTGTTGTTATTTAGGTTATAGGTTTATGTTACCTCATACCTATGCACTCTACGATAGTTTACAATTGAGTCTTTTGTCTCTTTATCTAAGTCAGTTAGTAACTTTTTGATAAATAGACTTAGAATCTTTAGATTAAATTCCTATACGGATTTTAACTTCGGTTCTTATTTAGCTAAGTAATCATTTGAGCCTCTGGAAACAGTAGTTTTCAAATTCTGACCTTTTAGACAGTAATTCTGTTGGTTTCTCTTTTACTGTAGAGTCAGTGAGTTTCATGCACTATCGATGGATGATTTTCACTTTCATAGTTTCGGAATCTATACTTCCGTTACTATTTAGGTTGGATTGTTGCATAAGAGTTAGGCTCCTATTATCCGGAACCTATTATTTTAAGGTCCTTCCGTCTTCGTATGGGCATAGGCCTTTACTCTTTCCGGGTACAGTTTATGTATTTATAAACAGATATCTGTTTATTACAAGGGCGTAAGCTTCTTCTGTCTTTGATGTCTAGTAGAAGGACGTTACGCTCCATTTTATTGTTAATGGATTCTATTAACTAGCGTACTGCTTATGGTATATCATTGGCTTAGCAGTTGTGCTTAAGATTTCGGCTCATGAAGTAAGAGTTCTTCTACTTCTTGGGCTTACATTAATAGTGTTGCTATTATAGATTTTTGAAGGCTGCTCATTGCGCTCAGCCATCCATTCATGAATTTTATCTCAGAAATATCGAGTCCATTTCTGGAGGCCTCTATTGTTAGGTCTATTATCTACTGCTCAGAATGTCATTCACTTAACAGTTGCTACTATAGCTAGGTAGGCTGTCTGTTTCGGCAGTGTCTCCGTTCGGCTGCCCTCTTCGCTCTGGGCTATTTGACCCAGGGCAAGAAAAAGGGGGGGGGGGGAGGGTGTTCCCTTGGGTCACCTGTTTTTACTATGAAAACAAGGGGATACCTCCTCCGGAGTTAGTAATTCTGAGCTGTTATTGGGATGGTTGTTTAGTGAGAAGTTTAAGTTTATAAAATTCATTCAAGTCTTAGTTTTTAAAGTATAGCTTTTGAATATTGCATATGTCAACGGACATGATTATGCAATTCTCACACACTTTTAGGAGTATAAGAGTCTCTATTCTCTAGACTTACTTTATTATTGGCTTACTTTAAAAATTATTAGTATAAGGATTATTGGATATTAATAGAGTACATGGATGTATGAAGCTCAATTTTTGGAAGGTGTTGTATCTTTCTAATTTATCATAAATAAGAAAGATACATATAAGGCCTATTACTTCTTTTCCCTACAGGGGATGACTCTATTTTATTTTATTGAGCGTATTCCATTTTGCTCTATGTCCTTGGCCCTCCAGCCTTTTTACTATTCAGCTATGTCTGGGTCATTGGTACAGTATAAAAATGTTAAAAAATTTATAGTAATTTATATATTTTTTATACTTACCAATGACCCAGACGGGGATGGCCCTCCCAGGAGTTGGGAACTCTTGCCTCCCCACTGAGTACATAGCGCTTACCAGGCACTGGTTATTAGAATGATAAATGGCGCCAATTTCGGAACGTCCTTGACACTGCGCATGCGCAGTAGGGGCGAAGTGTGGAGGGCCTTTCAGGACATGTTTTCTTTAGTTTTAGATGCAAATTTTGGGGATTGGGGGGCAAAATTTGTGTTTGGCCCTATATTTTAAGAGTTAGCACCAGCTATGTCTGGGTCATTGGTAAGTATAAAAAATATATAAATTACTATAAATTTTTTAACTTTTTGTACAGAACTTCTGTATGAAAGTTCTGATTCGAATAAAGTTTTGTATAAATGTTTAGTACCATGGGATACATCACATATAATACGGGTTTTTTTCTCGTGCGTAAATTATGCAAATTAGACTGACTTTGATTTATTTAGTGTTACTTTCAGAGCTGTAAGTGCCAAGCTGCTATGGCTCGGGCTAGAGGCCGTATTTATGAACCAATCTTTACGAAAGTTCTTGGGTACCTTTGTTATGACCGTGGGATGAGAACAAGTGTTTTTGGGTGCAGTCCGAAATTCAAGATGGCTGCCAGCAGCCATTTTGTACCGACGATGCAGAAATTTTTTTTTTGTACAGAACTTCCATATGAAAGCTCTGATTTGAATAATTTTTCGTATGAATGTTTAGTACCATGAGATACATTACATATCATATGGGTTTTTTTCTCGTGCTTATATTATGCAAATTAGACTAACTTTGATTTATTTAGTGTTACTTTCAGCACTCTTAAGTGCAAATCCCTAGAGGCCGTATTTATGAACCGATCTTTACGAAACATCATGGGTACCTTTGTTATCACTGTGAGACAAGAACGATTGTTTTGGGGGTCTGGTCGGAAATTCAAGATGGCCGCTGGCAGCCATTTTGTACAAAATTAGGGGCAATCAGATTTTTGCACAGAACTTCCATATGAAAGCTCTGATTTGAATAATTTTTTGTATGAATGTTTAGTACCATGGGATACATTACATATAATATGGGTTTTTTTCTTGTGCGTAAATTATGCAAATTAGGCTAACTTTGATTTATTTAGTGTTACTTTCAGCACTGTGAGTGCAAATCCCAATACGGCTCGGGCTAGAGGCCGTATTTATGAATTGATCTTCATGAAACTGCTTGGGTACCTTTGTTATCACTGTGGGATCAGAAGGAGTGTTTTGGGGTCCAGTCTGAAATTCAAGATGGCCGCTAGCAGCCATTTTGTTCAAAATTAGGTGCAATGAGATGTTTGCGCACAACTTCCAAATGAAAGATCTGATTTGAATAAATTTTTGTATGAATTTTTAGTACCATGGGATACATTACATATAATAAGGGGTTTTTTCTCGTGCATAAATTATGCAAATTAGGGGTCCGGGTGGGACTTAGAAAACATGTCAATACTGATCAGGCTAGAGGCTGTATTTATCAACCGATCTTCACGAAACTTCTTGGGTACCTTTGTTATCACCTTAGGACGAGAAACAGTGTTTCTGAGTGCGGTCCAAAATTCAAGATGGCTGCCAGTGGCCATTTTGTACCGAAATTAGGTCCAATCAGTTTTTTGTCACAACTTCTATACAGCTCGTATTTATGAACTGATCTTCACGAAACTTCTTGGGTACCTTTGTTTTCATCTTGGGACAGGAATGAGTGTGTTTTGGGGTGCCTTTGTATCACTGTGCTATGAGAACAAATATTTTGGGGTTCAGTCAGACCCACCCTGGGACTCAAAGATTTCTTTTCTAATTTAGCATCTGACTGTCACCCACCTTTACAATACTTTACCTATACATTTGTTTCAGGCTACGGTCAGTATTTATGTACAGACTGTTACAATACTTTATATGTTCCTTTGTTATCAGGTCATTACCTAGGTGTTTGTCATTGCTATGTCACATACTATACATGTACATGTCTTGACAAGTTGAGCTACAGTGTCATTGACACTTTCATTTGGTATCCATTGAATTATAATTGTTTAGCTGGACCAATCAATTTCATGTTTAATCTGTTTATTACTATTGTCAAAATACAGAACATGTTTAAATTCAGGTTCGGTCTGCTAAATTTTACTTGAGTTATGCCCCTTTATGAGTTTGAAAATCTTCGATTTTTTGGTGTCCATCTTTTTCATCTCATATTCTAATTTTCTTTTCATGAAGCCTCAATGAAATGCTGTTGATTGCATTTTTCTACGGCTCACAAAGTCCTCATTGAGAATCATCTTTTCAGCTTGCCAACTTGCCTTTCAGCTTTTAAAATCCACCACTCCCCCCCCCCCCCCCCCCCTCTCTCATTGATATTTGTGGAGGGATATGCCATGCTTGACGTTGCCTTCATTAATCTGTTATAGCAGTAAAAATATGAATGCTATTGAGCGCAAACTTCAGCTGTGTTTAAATAGAATCCAGAAATGGGCTGCAGAAAATGGTTTCAAGTTTTCAAAGACCAAGACAAATTGTGTTCATTTCTGTAAGCTCCGGAAGCATCATCTTGATCCAGAGTTGAAAATGGATGGAAGTACTATTAAAGTTGTAAAAGAAGTGAAATTCTTAGGTTTGTTGTTTGACAGCAAACTGAATTTCACTTCTCACATAAAACAACTGAAAGTTAAATGTAAGAGAGCATTAAACCTACTGAAGGTTGTTGGTAGCACTGATTGGGGTGCAGATAAAAAAACATTACTTCATCTGTATAGATCACTTGTCAGGTCTAAATTAGATTACAGTTGTGTGGTTTACGGATCTGCAAGGAAGTCGTATCTCAAGCCACTGGATGTGATTCATAAAAGTGGCATCAGAATTAGTCTAGGTGCATTTCGAACATCACCAAGAGATTCAAAGCTTGTTTAAGCTGTGGAGCCTTTTCTTGAGAAGCGTTGAATTAAACTGTCTCTCCAATATGTATCTAAACTATTGGCTAATCCATCAAATCCTGCTTATAATTGTGTTTCAGAACCTCAAATGTTGAGTTTTTTGACCGACATCAGAAACATATTCCTGCATTGGGAATTAGAATTAAACTCCACTTGGAGTCAGCAAAAATTGATTCTGATTCTTTAAAAGAAAACCATAAATCACATATTCCTCCTTGGCATCTTCAAAAACCTACAGTTATTTTAGACCTTGCTTCTACCAAAAATCTGATACCAATTCCTTGCAGTTTAAACAAAAATATGCCGAAATAAAGTCCAAGTATAGTACATATACAAGGATTTATACAGATGGATCTAAAGATGGTGATAAAGTATCATCAGCTGCTGTTACTGGTGATCATCTCTTCTCAGAATACCGAATCAAAGTTCTATTTTCACAGCTAAAGTTAAAGCTATACAACTCGTGCTTGAACACACCGAGAATGAACAGGAAAAGAAGTCGATTATTTTTTCCGACTCTCTTTCCTCTTTACTTGCTTTACTCAACCCCAAGATGAAGAACCCTCTCATTTTGGAACTTCATGAGAAGTTAACAACTCTAATGTCTGACCAATATGATATCGTGTTTTGCTGGTTACCCGGACATGTAGGTATCGCTGGTAACACCAGGGCAGACAGTGCAGCAAAACAGGCTTTATCCAAGCCTCTCACTAATTTTAACATCCCTTTCAGTGACTTGAAACCACATATCAATAAGTACATCAAATCTGTGTGGTAGGTGGATTGGGATGGAGCGGCAAATAACAAGCTCCATCGATTCTGACCAAATATTTGTGATTACTACCCGTCTAGTAACCTTTGTAGAAAGGATCTTGCAGTTTTGATGCAATGCCATATTGGTCATACACGATTTACACATTCCTTTTTGTTAGTGTGACCAGAGTGTGTTCCCTGCCAGCAGGTGCTGTCAGTGGAGCACATTCTTTTACATTGTACTGATTTTAATCATGTCAGAGGGCAGTATTTTACTGTTGGATCTTTGAGAGATTTATTTTATCTTACAAGCCCGCAAAAAGTCATCTCATTTTTGAAAGTAATCAACCTTTTTAATAAATTTTAAATTGTTTTTACCTTCTTAAATTTCATCTTTCTATATTTATTTCATAGGTTGATTTACACAGCATTTTTTGTACAACTGGTCTCACTTTCTCATTATGGTTTACACTCCTTAGTTTTATTCCTCTTATTCCTGTCATTTCATATTTCAACGAAGTTTTTAGATTACTTCATTGTGGATAATGGTCTTTTTAAGATACATACTTTCATCGCCATGATATAGTCTAAGCTGCTGATGTTGCGTAAAGCACAATTGGCCGGATTTAGATCTCCTTTGGTATGCTGAAAGACCCGCATGGGGCAGGGTTCGTACGGATCCTGGAATCATGGAAAAGTCATGGAATTTTGAAAAAAAATTCAAGGGCCTTGAAAAGTTTTGGAAAAGGGGCTGGAAGAGTTAAAGTTTTGAAAAAGTCATGGAATTCGTCGTAACCAGGTTTAAAAGGGGTAGATTTTGTGTAAAAATTATGCGCGACTTGTGCAAAAGTTATGCAAAAAACGAAGCTTTTCTGTTTGGGTGTGAACTAACCCGGTCATGGAATTTTTTTGAAAAGTTTTGGAAAAGTCATGAAATTTGATTCTTTGAAAAGTGTATGAACCTTGACGGGGAAACGGATATGCACAAGGAATGGGTTCCATCCAATAATTTTTCCCAGAGTTTTGGCCCTATTCACTTTTTGGACTTAGAAAATGTTCACTCTTTTGATTTAGAACATTTTTCTGTCCCTCAATACCTTTAAGGCTACTTTGAACATGCCTACAGGTTGGGGGCAGTGGTACATGCTTGTTTTTTTCAGCTCAACTTGACAAAGTCAAGCTGAGCTATTGCCATCACTTCTCGTCCGTCGACGTACGTACGTTAGTACGTACGTCCACAATTTCCTTTGGCACACCTCACAGGTCGCATATATGATCAGATCACTTTGAAACTTGGTATGCTTGTTTGGGGTGACCTCTAGATGGGAGCTATCGATTTTCTTCAATTTTCGTCAAAAAATGTTGCCGCGGCCAACGTTCTTAGAACTTAGTTTAGTCAAACCACAATATTTCCCTTTGGCACACCCTACAGGGCACATTTATGATTGGATTGCTTTGAAACCTGGTATGCTTGTTTAGGGTGACCTCTAGATGGGAGCTATCGATTTTCTTCAATTTCCGTCAAAAATGTTGCCACGGCTAACGTTCTTAGACTTAGTTTAGTTAGACCTCAATATTTCCCTTTGGCACACCCTACAGGGCACATTTATGATCAGATTGCTTTGAAACCTGGTATGCTTGTTTGGGGAGACCTTTAGATGGGTGCTATCGATTTTCTTCAATTTTCGTCAAAAAATGTTGCCGCAGTCAACGTTCTTAGAACCTAGTTTAGTCCGAAGACCTCAATATTTCTCTTTGGCACACCCTACAGGGCACATTTATGATCGGATTGCTTTGAAACCTGGCATGCTTGTTTGGGTGACCTCTAGATGGGAGCTGTCGATTTTCTTCAATTTCCGTAAGAAAATGTTGCCGCGGCCAACGTTCTTAGAACTTAGTTTAGTCAAACCACAATATTTCCCTTTGGCACACCCTACAGAGCACATTTATGATTGGATTGATTTGAAACCTGGTATGCTTGTTTAGGGTGACCTCTAGATGGGAGTAATCGATTTTCTTCAATTTCCATAAAAATATGTTGCCACGGCCAACGTTCTTAGAACTTAGTTTAGTCAGACCTCTATATTTCCCCTTGGCACACCCTACAGGGCACATTTATGATCGGATTGCTTTGAAACCTGGTATGCATGTTTGGGGTCACCTCTAGATGGGAGCTATTGATTTTTTTCCATTTCCGTCGAAAATGTTGCCGCGGCCAACATTCTTTGAACTTAGCTCAGTCAGAAGATCTCGATATTTCTCTTTGGCACACCCTACAGGGCACATTTATGATCGGATTGCTTTGAAACCTGGCATGCTTGTTTGGGGTGAGCTCTAGATGGGAGCTGTCGATTTTCTTCCATTTCCGTCAAAAAATGTTGCCAAGGCCAACGTTCTTAGAACTTAGTTTAGTCAGACCTCAATATTTCCATTTGGCACACCCTACAGGGCACATTTATGATCGGATTGCTTTGAAACCTGGTATGCTTGTTTGGGGAGACCTCTAGATGGGAGCTATTGATTTTCTTCCATTTCCATCGAAAAATGTTGCTGCTGCCAACGTTCTTAGAACTTAGTTTAGTCAGACCTCGATATTTCCCTTTGGCACACCCGACAGGGCACACTTATGATTGGATTGCTTTGAAACCTGGCATGCTTGTTTGGGGTGACCTCTACATGGAAGCTAACGATTTTCTTCAATTTCCGTAAGAAAATGTTGCCGCAGCCAACGTTCTTAGAACTTAGTTTAGTCAGACCTCAATATTTCTCTTTGGCACACCCTACAGGGCACATTTATGATTAGATTGCTTTGAAACCTGGTATGCTTGTTTAACTTGGTGTGCTCATTAGACAAGACCTTTCGATAAGAACTATTGATTAGCATTCATTTCTGTGAAAAAAGTTGCCATTTACAGTAACCTCTGAACATACTGCATTTGTGTATCAACATTCTTCCTTTAGCCAGTCTTACAGTTTACATTTAAAAAGTGATGGATTACTCTGTTCTTCAATTTTGCCATTTCATTTATAACTTACCAAGTTCAAGTTTATCAAGTTGAGCTACAGTGTCATTGACACTTTCATTTTATTTTTGTGTCTCCAACACATAGCTTGTAAACCTGCCTCCATATTGACTCCGGCTTGTTCCAGTGAGGGGTCATAAGTTATGTTTTTGTTTTTTTTAGTTATTCAGAAGTTTTTTGGGGGGATGGGTAAAGGGTTAGGCCTGTAAAAGTTAAAAATCTTTTTCTCCGGTCCTCCCACTTAGTCCCACATAAAGCCACATGCTTGTCCAACATAGAGCCACATGCACACTTTTTATAACCAATGCAAATGGAACAAAAATAAAAATTAAATGGTTTATACAAAAATGAAATAAAAAAATGCCTGCCCATAGAGGCCCATGTGCAATTTTTCACAAAAAAATGGCCTGTGATACAAAATCTACTTTGTCGGGCCACAATAGTGGTATATTTTTCGGTTGACCTGATTCAGTCATAGTCAGCCTTTGGATGGTAAACCTGTTGGTTAATTTTTGTTTTGTAACATCCAATAATGAAGAATGAAATTGAAAAACTACTTTTAGATTTGTCAGGTTACTTGATGTGACCAAAAATCTTTTTTTCGACCTCATTGACAAGCTTTCAAGCCATTAGTTATGGCATGGAAAGAGTCGAGCTCTTGACCCTTTACCTAACACAAAAGACAGGAGACACTTGCAAACTTCCTGAATAACCATTTTCAGCTCAACTTTGGCGAAGCCAAATTTGAGCTTTTGTCTTGGCCTGTTGTCTGTCTGTCCGTACGTCAACAATTGGATACGGCTCGGGCTAGAGAACGAGTGTTTTTGGGTGCGGTCTGAAATTCAAGGTGGCTGCCAGCCGCCATTTTGTACTGACGATGCAGAAATCTGTTTTTTGTACAGAACTTCCATATGAAAGCTCTGATTTGAATAAGTTTTTGTGTGAATGTTTAGTACCATGGGATACATCAAATATAATACGGGTTTTTTTCTCGTGCAGAAATTATGCAAATTAGATGAACTTTGATTTTTTCAGTGCGACTTACACACAGTAAGTACACATGTCAATACGGCTCAGACTAGAGTCTGTATTTATGAACTGATCTTCTCGAAATGTCTTGGGTACCTTTGTTATCACCTTGGGACGAGAACGAGTGTTTCTGGGTGCGGTCTAAAATTCAAGATGGCTGCCAGTGCCCATTTTGTACCGAAATTAGGTCAAATCAGTTTTTTGGACACAACTTCTATACAGCTCAGACTAGAGGCCATATTTATGAACCAATCTTTACGAAACTTCTTGGGTACCTTTGTTATCACCGTGGGATGAGAGCGAGTGTTTTTGGGTGTGGTCCGAAATTCAAGATGGCCACCTGCAGCCATTTGGTACCAAAATTAGTGCAGTCAGTCTTTTGTACAGAACTTCTGTATGAAAGTTCTGATTTGAATAAATTTTTGTATGAATGTTTAGTAACATGGAATACATCACATATTGTAAGGGGTTTTTTTTCGTGCATAAATTATGCAAATTAGATGAACTTTGATTTATTCAGTGCTACTTACACAGTGTAAGCGCACATGTCAATACGGCTCAGGGCAGAGGCTGTATTTATGAACCGATCTTCACAAAACTTCTTGGGTACCTTTGTTATCACCTTGGGATGCAAAGGAGTGTTTCTGGGTATGGTCCAAAATTGAAGATGGCTGCCAGTGGCCATTTTGTACCGAAATTAGGTCCAATCAGTTTTTTGTCACAAGTTCTATACAGCTTGTATTTATGAACTGATCTTCACAAAACTTCTTGGGTACCTTTGTTTTCACCTTGGGACAGGAATGAGTGTGTTTTGGGGTGCCTTTGTTATCACTGTGCTATGAGAACAAATATTTTGGGGTTCAGTCAGACCCACTCTGGGACTCAAAGATTTCTTTTCTAGTTTAGCATCTGACTGTCACTTACCTTGACAATACTTTACCTATACATTTGTTACAGGCAACGGTCAGTATTTATGTACAGACCGTTACAATACTTTATATGTACCTTTGTTATCAGGTCATTACCTAGATGTTTGTCATTGCTGTGTCACATACTATACATGTACATGTCTTTGTCTTGACAAGTAGAGCTACAGTGTCATTGACACTTTCATTTTTTGTTTGCCTCAAAAACAACTTATAACGCCACATTGGAATGAACTCAATGAGCTCGCTCCAAAGAGGGGTCATAAGCCATGTTTTTGAGACAAAAAATGAAAATTGAATAGTGATTTTGGCTCACCAATGTTAGTTGCGTGAGCCTATGGCATAGCCCTCATGTTGGCGTCGGCGTTGTCTCTCAAATATTTTGAACTTTTGTGTACAGGTTTTGATATTTTTATACTGTACCAATGACCCAGACTTAGCTGGTGCTAACTCTAACAAAACCAGGGCCAAACACAAATTTTGCCCCCCAATCCCCAAAATTTGCATCCAAAACAAAAAGAAATCATGTCCTAAAGGACCTCCATACTACGCCTCTACTGCGCATGCGCAGTGACGCAGACGTCCCGAAATTGGCGCCAATTATCATTCTCTGTTTGGCCCTTCATCAGTCAACATCTCACTGATCTTTGTGCTTGTAAATCTCAGTTTAAAGGATGCCAGACACGTAATTCTTGGAGAAAATGTGATTCTAAGGAGGATAGAAGGAGGAGAGAAAAAAGAAGTGACAAAAAATAATCAGGGCTGTACTTAAAATTTTTTGATGAAATTATGTTAAGTTGCCTATTTTCGAGGCATGGGCCTCTTGTTGTCATTCTTGCTAATTGTTGCACTGCTTATTCAGTGTTTCCTCTCCCCTAGCCTTCTAAAGTCCCCCCTTGCAATTCTCCCATGCTTTTGGCATATTTTTGAGAAATTTCATTTCTAAAATTTCCTGGGAGAGTTGCTTGGTTACAGAATGTTTTCTGTTATTTTCCCCATAGTTACGTTTTCACCCATGGGTGTATAACGTTTGTGTTCTGCATCTTCCATCTGATGTTCTACAGATTCTCCCCTGGGAGTCTCTGTTTTGCATCAGATAGAGTGTAATTGATGACTGATTCCGGGCCAGTTTTTTCAGTGCCTGGAGTCATGTTTTCTGGTGTTTTTACACTGTTTGTTTTCATTGGCAACAGCCTTTTTTGAGGGGGGCTGTTTGCCTTTGCTGTAGTTTATCTCACTATAAGATACATTTATATTATCCGAAAGTGTCTCATTAATTATTTAATATAAATTAAAAATTTTTGACCACACTTTGCCATCGGATCCATCGGGGCTCAATGTTACTTTTCAGCAACTTGGGCTTCGCTGAAAAAAAATTTTTTCAAAATTATTTTGTTTTGCAATTGTTTTTTCATTTATTAATGGATCATGTTATTATGTATCTTTGTGTCAGGGATTTTTGCGAGTAACTAGGACTTATTGTTGTTCTTTCACAATGAAGGGACATTGTTCAAATTGTAATAGGAAGAAATCTTCCTCTGACTTTCATGATCATTGTATTAATTGTAGTCAGTGTTCTCGCATTAATCCCTGTCCTATATGTGAACATTGGGATGAGAAACATTGGAAACGTGTGTCACGATATGTTGTTTCTGGAGAAAGAGCGATTCCGGCTCTTTCTCCGCAAGGTCACTCTACTCTCTCAGTTTCTATTTCAGAGGAACCAGAACAGGGTGATGTTTCCATGTTATCTTCTTCAAGTGTGAATTCAGAGCTAGCGGCAAAAGTGCTCATGGAGATTAGACAAATGTCGTCCGCTAGCTCGCCCGGTGTAGCGTCCATTCACCGAATGGTTCGGCAGCCGGGTTCGTCCGATGCGGTCCAAGAGGAAATTTTGGGTGATGCGAGCACTATAAATAAAATAGATGCACACCCAGTGACGGCGGATAGTAAGCGAGAACGGAGGAAGCCTTTGAGTCCGGTTCCTAGCTCGTCCAGGTCCAGCCGGGCCGCAAGCGAGAGAGGCCCCTCTCTCATACAACAACATCTGGGACCAGATGTTGTGGTACAAAATGTGTCTTTAGTGGAGCATACGTCCGTCGCTCGGGACGCTCCGTTGTATAAGCAGTCCGCAGAGACTGTTAAGGCTTCCTCTTCTCGTCAGCGCACACGACCGCACCTTGGCTGCGTGACCGCCGATATATTACCAGCTTCGCCGATCAAGGATTCTTCGGCGACCAGGTCACACCATCCGGCAGCCAGGGATTCGAGACCGATGGACTCCGGACGTTCGCATAGGAAAAGTATGCGGGAGCCATCTGATGCGGAGCTGCCCTCGGCGAAGCAGCGAAAGACTGCACCTCCGCAGGTCTCGACGCCGGACATTCTTGTGCAGATAGCACAGCTTATCACAGCATCCCAGCAACCGACAGAAACGGTGTCGGATCGAGAATTATCCGACGGCGCTGGGTCGGTACGCTCCGCCGAAGCATCGGGGGCGGACGACCGGGAACATCATGAGGTCCGACCGGATGGTGAAAGGGATACGGATGACTTGGAGCTATCCCTTTCGGAACAACATAAAGCTGCCGTGGACTTCATCCGGCACTTTCTCCCTCAAGTTGTTCCGTCGGGCCAGACTGCTGCGCTTCCGGACAAGAGAATTATAGCGTCATTGGACTCTGAATTTTTTGAGCGGTTCAGGGACATCGCTCCCGAGTTTCCGTCGCAGTCCAATAATGTTGCAGGAACATTTGAATTATTGAACGACGCTATATTTAAACTTGCTTCCAGGACGGGGAAAGCAGGTTTCTTGTCCGCTAATACTCTCAACCTACCTTTCATTAATGCAAGGAATAAATTCGATACGGCAGGACAGGGTATACCGAGAGTTCCTCTGCGTATGGACGACGAGGCGGAAGACTTAGAGCTATCATTACCGTAGTCAGCTTCTATTCCAACCGCGGTGTTGGAAACAGCTATTGCGTCTAACAGAGCCAATTTAGATGCCTTATCTTACGCAGATCACCTTACTAAGGCGTTATCACTGCGCCTTCAGGGGAAAGAGTTTCAGGATATACAATCCTCTTTAAGACTTCTTTCAAGGGCAGTAGCTTATTCCACGTGTAACTCCGCCCTTTCAGTGGCAAATCTGGAGTTGGTTAGACGTGACGCAGCCCTAGCTACATCCACACTAGTGGATTCTAAGGTGAAGAACTCTCTTAGAGTCGCTTCGGTCTCAGGAGAACTTCTCTTTGACGGCAAGCTTTCCGCTATTTATGATAAAATTACAAAGAAAGCTAAGGATTCTCTGTTGTTCAAATCTGCTCTTAAGAAGTCGGATACAGCAGACACGAATAAAACAGGCACTTCTGGGTCTAATGCGCCCAAGAGAGGTTCCTATAGAGGTTCCGGTGCGTCCTCTTGGTCTTATTCGAGAGACCGTCAGGATAGCGACTCTCGTTCGGGACGTCCTTCAGGCCGGGACAATCGGTCGGACGCCCCGAGGTCGACGGGGCGAGGTGCGGGTCGTGGAAGACGTGGTTTCTCCTACCGCAGGCCTCGCAGGTCCAGGAGGTGATGGCTTAAACCTCTATCGCGTTCTGGTTGGCGGAAGGTTGTCGAGCTTTTCACAAGAATGGGTGTCGATTACGGACGACCCTTGGGTGAGAGGAGTGACTTCGGAAGGTCTAAAGATATCCTTCAAACGAAAGCCTCCATTAACTCGAAGTCCAAAGTGGACTCATCTTCCGTCAAATCCGCAGAAAAGAGACGCTCTGTTATCAGAGGTGCAGTCTCTTTTAATGAAGAACGCGGTAGAGGTCGTAGAAAACCAGGAATCTCCGGGATTCTACAGCCATCTGTTTCTGGTTCCGAAACCAGACGGCTCGTTCCGTCCAGTCATAGATTTGAGCTGGATAAACAAGCTGATCGTCGCTCCGAAGTTTTATATGGAGACGATTCGATCGGTCAGAGCGAGTATTCGGGTGAACGATTATGCAACGAGCATAGATCTCAAAGATGCGTACTTTCACGTCATGGTACATCTGACATTCCGAAAGTATCTACGCTTCGCAGTCCTAGGAGTGGTGTATCAATTCCGGGCGATGTGCTTCGGATTGAATCTAGCACCCTGGGCTTTCACTCGGGTAATGAACTCGGTAATGATCTACTTCCGAGCTCATTCGTCTGCGGTAACGTCGGCCTACCTGGACGACATTCTTCAGAGGTACGGCAACGAGTTAACGCTTCAGAACGATGTTCAGAATCTTCTTCTATTGCTCCAACGTCTCGGTTTTATAGTAAACGAGGAGAAGTCGGATCTGGTGCCGTCCAAGTCATTCACTCATCTGGGAATGAGCTTCGAGACACACAACAATCTCGTTCGTCTGCCGTTAACCAGAGCGAAATTAGTCAGTTGTTACGCTCGCTATTGTCTGCACGCAGACAAAGTCACGGCGAGAGAATTTATGAGACTGATAGGTCTGTGCGGAGCCGCCGCGGATCTCATTCCGATGGGGCGGTTACGCACACGTCCTCTTCAAATTTTCCTGACTCAGAATTGGAGTGTGAAAATTCATTCGCTCGATGTGGACGTTCTCTTGTCAGATCAAGTGAAACAAGAGATTCAGACTTGGGCAAACATTCAGTGGTTAACTCAAGGAGTTCCGCTGCAGTTGCCGGATCCGAGTTTTACCGTTATGACGGATGCCAGTCAAACAGGTTGGGGTGCATCATTAATCCCAACGGATTCGAGATGCCAGGGTCTTTGGGATCCGCAATTCCTGTGCAAGCACATAAACATCAAGGAAATGATGTCAATTTGGCTTGCGTTACGTCACTGGATGGACATTATTCACGATGCTCATGTCCAAATCCTATCCGACAATACGACAGTAGTGGCGTATATACGGAATCAGGGAGGCACTCATTCAGTTCCGTTGTTCAATCTAACGGAAAGAATTCTTCTGTTTGCATTAGAACATCACGTTCTTCTTTCGGTCCGTCACATACCGGGTCATCTGAATGTGCTAGCAGACTCCCTTTCACGAAAGGGTCGCTTGTTGCCGTCGGAGTGGACTCTCAACAAACAAGTATTCAATCAGATTTGCTACCAATGGGAACGGCCAATGATAGACTTATTTGCGACACATCTCAACAATCAGTTGCAGACGTATGTGTCTCCGTGTCCGGATCCAAGAGCATTTGCAGTAGACGCTCTGTCGATCCCTTGGGACGGAATGATAGGATATGCGTATCCTCCAGCGCCGTTAATTCAACAAGTATTGCTAAAGATAAAACAATCTCAATGCAAGATTCTGTTGGTAGCATCTCTGTCGCCACAGAGACCGTGGATAAATCTACTCAGGTGTCTGTTGTGGGACCTACCGCGGAAGCTTCCTCCACGGGAGGATCTTCTTTCGCAGGGGAAATCGCGCCAACTCCATCACAACCCGCAAGGTCTCAACCTTCACGTTTTTCCGTTGTGCGGTCCTTCTTGCATGGCAAGCACTTTACAGGACGAGCAGTGGACGCGATTTCTAACTGTAGGAGGACCTCCTCTTCGCTAAACTATGCGGCTAAGTGGAAGGTTTTTCGTCGTTGGTGTAGGGATCATTCTGTAGATATATTCGATCCCTCTATACCAGACATTGCAAACTTTCTAGTATACTTGTTTGACGAAATCAAACTGCAGCCTGTTACTATAAAGGGTTATAGATCTATGTTATCTGATACCTATGCACATCATGATAGTTTACAAATTGGATCTAATGTCTCTTTATCGAAGTTGGTTAGAAACTTTTCGATAAATAGACCCAGAACTCTTAGATTAATTCCTAAGTGGAATTTAGCTTGGGTTCTTCTTAAATTGAAGGAAAAGCCATTTGAACCTCTTGGGACAGTAGATTTCAAATTCTTATCTTATAAGACAGCTTTTCTCTTAGCTTTCTCTTCTGCTAGAAGAGTCAGTGAGCTTCATGCACTATCGGTGGATGATTCTCATTATCGTAGTGTTGGGAATACTATCACCTTCACTACTAATGTGGGTTTTTTAGCTAAGAATCAGGCTCCTAATAAATATCCGGAACCTATTGTTATTAAGGCTCTTCCGTCTTCAGACGGGCGTAGGCCTTTACTCTGTCCTGTTAGAGCATTACGTATCTATAAACAGAGATCTCAGTTTATCAGAAAGGGACGGAAACGTTTCTTTCTGTCTTTGATGCCTAATAGAAAGGATATTTCAGTCCATTCTATTGCTAGATGGATTCAGTTAACTATCCGTACTGCTTATGAAGATTTATCTTCTTCTCAGCAGTCTGTGCTTAAGATTTCTGCTCATGAAGTAAGAGCTCTTTCTACTTCCTGGGCTTATGCTAATAGTGTTGCTATTACAGATTTAATGAAGGCTGCTTATTGGTCTCAGCCATCCACATTTACGAATTTTTATCTCAGAAATATTGAGTCCATTTCTGGAGACCTGCATTGTTTAGGTCCGTTATCTGTTGCTCAGAATGTCGTCCACTAAACAGTTGCAACTATAGTTATGCAGGCTTTCTGTTCCGGCAGTGACTCCGTCCGGCTGCCCTCTTCGCTCTGGGCTATTTGACCCAGGGGAAGGGGGGGGGGGCGGGTGTTCCCTTAGGTCACCTGCTTTATAGTGAAAAGCAAGGGAATGCCTCCTCCAAGTCAGTATTTCTGAGTCGCTTCCGGGATGGTTTTAAAGTGTAATATTAATGTTTAAAATTCATTCATGTCTTATTTTTAAAGTGTAGCTCGGTGTGAAGCATTTGTATATGTCAAGTGTCAAACGGGCTTTAATATACAATACTCGGACACTTTTAAATGACTATAAAGAGTCTCAATTCTCTGGACTACTTTATTTATTGGCTTGCTTTAAAAATAATTTGTATAAGGGTTATACTGGATGTTAATAGAGAACATGAATGTTATTGTGCTCAATTATTAAGGGTAGTGTATCTTTCTAATTTAAGATTAAATAAGAAAGATACATGTAAAGCCTAATACTCCTTTTCTCCTTAAGGGGTTACCTCTTTACTATATAGTTGAGCTTATTGGATTTTCCTCTATGTCCTAGGCCCTCCAGCCTGTTTACTATTCAGCTAAGTCTGGGTCATTGGTACAGTATAAAAATGTTAAAAAATTTATAGTAATTTATATATTTTTTATACTTACCAATGACCCAGACGGGGATGGCCCTCCCTGGAGTTGGGAACTCTTGCCTCCCCGCTGAGTACATAGCGCTGACCAGGCACTGCCAGTAAGAATGATAATTGGCGCCAATTTCGGGACGTCTGCGTCACTGCGCATGCGCAGTAGAGGCGTAGTATGGAGGTCCTTTAGGACATGATTTCTTTTTGTTTTGGATGCAAATTTTGGGGATTGGGGGGCAAAATTTGTGTTTGGCCCTGGTTTTGTTAGAGTTAGCACCAGCTAAGTCTGGGTCATTGGTAAGTATAAAAAATATATAAATTACTATAAATTTTTTAACTTTTTGGCTTTTTAAAATTTTGTTTAGTTTCTGCATATTGCTATGGTGGTTCATTATAACATTTAACTCTTTTTCAGGGTATTTTGTCTTAATTTTAACCCTTTGAATCAAATTTTAGACTTATTTTGATGTTTGCGTGTAGGTTTTGATGTTTTTTTTTTCCTTTCTTCCAAGTGGAGATTTACCTTGCAGCATATGGCCATGCTTTCTATTGTATGTAAACATGCATCTTAGGGCTAAGTTTGTATTATTTAACCCTTTTCCCACTGAATTACTTCAATTTTGGACTTTTATGTACAGGTTTTGGACTCAGGCTTACAGCTTTTTACTTTTATGTACAGGTTGTGATAAAAAAAAAAAAATTAAATTGAGGTTGACCTCACTGCATATTGCAGTGGTGGTTACTATAACATTGATATCTTTCCAGTGCATTTTTTAAAAAATTTTAACCCTTTCAATCGATTTTTATTACACTTATTTTGACGTTTGCGTCCAGGTTTTGATGCTTTTTCTTTTCCTTTCTTCCAAGTGGAGATTTACCTTGTAGCATCTGTCCATGCTTTCTATTGTATGTAAACATGCATCTTAGAGCTATGTTTGTATTATTTAACCCTTTTCCTGCTGAATTACTTCAATTTTGGACTTTTATGTGCAGCTTTTGGACTTAGGCTTACAGCTTCTTACTTTTATGTACAGATTGTGATAAAAAAAAACAATTTCACGTGAGGTTGACCTCATTGCATATTGCAGTGGTGGTTATTATAACACTGATATCTTTCCAGTGCATTTTTAAAAAATTTTTTAACCCTTTGAATAGATTTTTAGACTTATTTTGATGTTTGCGTGCTGGTTTTCATGTTTTGTTTTTTTTACTTTCTTACAAGTGTAGATTTACCTTGTAGCATATGTCCATGCTTTCTATTGTATGTAAAAATGCATCTTAGGGCTACGTTGTATTCTTTAACCCTTTTCCTGCTTAATTACTTCAATTTTGGACTTCTTTTGTCTACAGGTTTGGATTTTTGTGCTTTTTAAAAAAAAATTTTTCTTCTTTGCATATTGCTATGGGGTTCACGATAACATTTAACTCTTTTCCAGGGTATTTCATCTTAATTTTAACCCTTTGAATCAAATTTTGGACTTATTTTGACGTTTGTGTGCAGGTTTTGATGTTTTTTTTACTTTTATGTGCAGGTTTTGAGGTTTGTCTTTCTTTTCTTTCAAGTGAATATTTTTCAAGTAGAGTTTCACCTTTCTGGCATATTGCCATGTGGTTACTGTGACAGGGTATTTTTCTCAATTTTAACCCCTTGAAACAAATGTGATACTTTTTTTTATTTTTATGTGCAGGTTTTGAGGTTTGTCTTTCTTTTCTTCCAAGTGGTGACTTACCTTGTAGCATATTGCCATGGTTCCTATTTTATGTTAGGATGCTTCTTGGGCTATTTTTATATTATTTAACCCTTTAGCTGCTTATTTACTTTAATTTTGGACTTTTGTGTGCAGGTTTTGTACTTTTGTGTGCAGGTTTGGATATTTTTTTTAAGTGGAGTTTTACCTCACTGGCATATTGCCACGCTGGTTATTGTAACTTTTTCAGGGCATTTTGCTAAATTTTAACCCTTTGAAACAAATGTGATACTTTTTTGACTTTTATGTGCAGGTTTTGAGGTTTTTCTTTCTTTTCTTCCATGTGGATATTTTTCAGGTAGGGTTTCACCTTACTGGCATATTTCTCAATTCCTTTAGTACACCCTACAGGTCGCAGCTCTTATCTGATCAGTTCCAAATTTCATGCATGGCTTTAGGGCATTGTCTATATGGGAGCTATCAAATATTTACGAATTTCATTGAAAAACATGGCCGTCAGTGGCCATCTTAGATTTGGCATATAAATTGTCAACAATTCCATTAGCTCACCATACAGGCCACATCTCTCACTCGATCTTTTTCAAATTTCATATGTAGCTTTGGTGTGATGTCTTGATGGGAGCTAGCAAATTTGTCTTGAGTTTTGTTGAAAAACTTGTCCACCAGCAGCCATCTCGGATTTGGATATAAATTGTCCAACAACTCCTTTAGCACAACCTTCAGGCCACAGCTATGACCCGATCAGTCCCAAGTTTCATATGTAGCTTTGGGGCAGTGTCTAGATGTGAGCTATCAAATTTTTCCGAATTTTGTTGAAAAACATGGCTGCCAGCAGCCATCATGGATTTGGATATAAATTGACAACAATTCCATTAGCACACTCTACAGGCCACATCTCTCACCTGACCTTTTTAGAATTTCTAATATAGCTGTGGTGTGATGTCTAGATGGGAAATATCAAATTTTTCTGAATTTTGTTCACCAGCAGCCATCTTGGATTTGGAATATGAATTGTCAGCAACTCCATTAGTGCACTCTGCAAGGCGCATCTCACACCCAATCTTTTTCAAATTTCATATGTAGTTTTGGAGTGATGTCTAGATGGGAGCTATCAGATTTTACAGAATTTTGTTGAAAAACAGGGCTGCCAGCAGCCATCTTGGATTTGGCATATAAATTGTCAACAATCCCATTAGCACACCTTAGAGGCTGCATCCCTCACCCTATCTTTTTTTGAAATTTCACATGTTCCTTTGGGGTGATGTCTAGATGGGAGCTAACAAATTTTTCTGAATTTTGTTGAAAAACATGGTCGTAAATGGCCATCTTGGATGGGGCATATATAAATTGTCCAGCACTTCTTTTAGCACACCATGCAGGCTGCAGCTCTCACCCGATAAGTCCCAAATTTAATTTGTAGCTTTGGGGCAATATCTAGATGGGAGCTATCAAATTTTTCCGAATATCATTGAAAAACATGGTTGCCAGTGGCCATCTTAGATTTGGCATATAAATTGTCAACAATTCCATTAAAAGACCCTACAGGCCCCACCTCTCACCCTATCTTTTTCAAATTTCATAGGTAGCTTTGGTGTGATGTCTTTTCTGTAGAAAACTGAGTGAATGACTTGGCATTCATTACTGGATCTTTCTATTTAGTTCAGTCTCTTCTTGGACAAGTTGAGCTGCAGTGTCATTGGCACTTTCATTTCATTTTTTATCTCAAAACATAGCTTATGACTCCTCATTGGAACGAGTTCATTCCAGTGAGGGGCCATAAGCTATGTTTTTGCATCCAAAACTGAAAAAATGTAATTATGCAAGAATTTTGTTTGCAAGTGTCATCTGCTTTTCATGTTATGTGAAGGGTTAATATGTTGAGGTTTTCAAAGTGAAATAAATACTTATTGATTGAATTATCTATAATTGGTTTTGTTTATTGGGGCTTGATGACACTTAATAAAGATGGGTGGTTAACCGAAAATTTGGTTCGGTTTCGGTTTTGTTATCAAAACCAAACCGAAATAATTACAGAAAACCCATCGTTGCGGTTTTCAACTTCAGTGTTGAAAAACTCTAATCAAGTCTTCACTTCTCTGAATAAAGAGAGAAACAACCTTAAGTTAACCTTGTTTTCAAACTTCAGAGTCATGATACCCCTTTTTAAGAACAGCTGCACTAATTGGTATTGCTTTGAGCGTGGCAAAATTACCTCTTATGCATCATGGTTTAAACATTCATCTGTTTATCAAATGCGATTTCCTTTGCAGAACTGGAACTTGTCACTTGTTTATAATGACAAATATATTTATTTCTACATGTAATTTTGAAAGCTTAAACTCCAAAGCCAGCGTAAAAATCACAGTTGAAGTTGGATGGAAGTTATGGGTTACAATGACCTGTATGAGCGACTTTTACTTGATAAAATTTTATGGTCGGTACAATATTTTTTAGGGTGTGTCAGGTTATCCTAAACACTTGGGGGTGGGGGGGGGGGGGGACTAATTTTACAACACACTCAAGGCAAAAATAATTTTTCTCAAACTTGAAACTCTTCAGATAATTTATGCAAATACATTGTGCTCAGGAAATCAGAGTACCGCTATAGGCCATTACACAGGTGCATTGCCCTGGAAAGTGAGTCCCTGTGACTCTGACTGTTACCAAATACATCTTATATGCAAATACAATGTAATGTTATGTTTGTACAATCAAAACCGAAACCAAAAACCCGGCTCTTTGAATGAAACCAAAACCGGAACCGACATGAAATTTGAAGACCACCCATCTCTAACTTTTTACAGTGATGGTTAAACCATGTTAGCATCTATAACTGGAGCTCAAAAGAATGTGTGTAATCAGCTTCTGTTGTTTTAGAATTTTGTTGTGTTGATGATGAAATTAATATTGGTAGATTTGCTACATATAAGATGTTAAGACATGAAAAAGTTAGTTTTCATTAGACACATGCCTTGTATGATCTTTAAAATATGAGAAAGTCAAAATAAAATTAAGATCAAGTGAATGCCCAGCCAACCTGGCCAATCATCTATACACTTTAATAGCATAAGCGGAAACAAGGATGGAGGAGACAGCCTTCTCTCAAAAATACACCAGGAACCAGCAGGTTCAGTGGAAGCAATAATTAACTGTTTAGCCCTTTGACAATTTCACCTTACAGTATCCAGCATATGATATTAAAGGCTTTAAGCACTTGTCAATAGATCGCAGATTTCACAAGATTTTTTTCCTCCCTTGTGCCAACAGCCAACCTGTCAATTATGGAATTATAGTGAGAGTGAAAAAGTGGAAAAGAGTAATTGATTAACCAGTAATGAAATGGTTACAAGTTTTTCCAGTTACGATGTGTTTTGGTTACTGTTCATTCACCTTATTCTGTATTTAACACTCACTATTAAAATCTCTTTGGTATTTGGCCATTTCAATAAAGTTTCCCCATTAAAAACGTGTGTAGTGCATATTAGAATATTTAGGGATTTGCAGAGCCGAGATATTACAGAATTTACCATCTGCAATCAGTACGAGATCGCCACCATTCCCAGCTGATCGAAGTCACTGGTCTTCAATCATGGTTCTGTACAACATTGCATTGGGTACATGTATAAATAAAATGTGTTCAGCCAGTAGTCTGTAGTACTTCATGATGCAAGCATCACGATACAACAAGAAATTAAAATTGAAGAAAAACTAAAAAGCATTTTTTTTTTCGATGGCAGATGATTGTTACGCAACATATAAGTCATATGACTGTCACAAACACTTTTTCAGTTTGTCAAGTTCATTTTTAATTCAGTTACCTCCCTTGATGTTTCTCTCCAACGTTGATTGCAGAGAACATGTAAACACTGAAAAAACACATCAAGGGAGGTAACAAGTTGAACAATAAACATTAAATAATATATTCTGACGTTGCATGTGTATCTGTAAATAATGCACCATACAACTTCACAACACACTTTAACATCAAAGTTATTATTCAATTAAGACACAAAGTTTGTCTGCTCAGTATCTTCCTGGTTAATACAGCCTAGTGTATTGTATTCTTACACAAAACTGTATTAACACTATTTACCAGAATAACACACAATCATCACAAGAGAACAATATTATGTGGTTGTATCATTTCTAACGATCTTCCCCCATCCCAACTCCCAAAAATGCAAATATTATTTTGACTAATATTGCCCAGCACTAAACATGCATACTCTGGGAACTTATGTGGTATTAAGCTTTCGTAATTGGTGATTTATCAACAAAATTCTGCAGTATAACAGACACTAACAGATTTTCTTCTGGGTCCTATTTCAGCCATTGGAATCGGCATTGAAATTGGCATAATCGGCAGAGCAATAATCGGTGATCGGTTCATAGCAAGTTTTGATAATCGGTTCATCACTAATAATTCTGTTAGCAACCCACAATTTTTTTTTTTTAAAATTAGAAAACTCGTCTTCAGAACTATCAATCAGAATCTTTTGATACGTGGTATACAAAATCCTTGGAGGGATCAGATTCAGGTTTGTTTGAAAGAAGTCCCTGGTTTCATATTTGGGCTCCCTATGGGAACTCAAATTTTAACTTCATTCAATATGAAGAAATAAATTTAAAAATTTTCTTCAAATCCACTGGCCAGAATCTCTTGATATTAGAGATACTGCATCTTTAAGGGGGTCAGCATGAAGTTTGTTCAAATTAAGTCCCTGGAGACATATTTGGGCTTACATTAGGGACCCAAAGTTTAACTTAGTGTAACATGAGGAATATTTTTTTTAAAATCTTCTTCATATCAATCAGTCAGAATCTTTTGATATTTGGTATGCAACATTCTTAGTGCAACGAGATTCAAGTTTGTTGAAATCAAGTCTCTGGGTTCATTTTTAGCTTATCTTGACAAAGTCAAGCTAAGCTATTTTCATGGGGCATGCGGAAGTCTGTGAGTCTGTAAGTCTGTGAGTCTGTCCACAATTTGTATGGTGCAGTCTACAGCCCGTAGTTCTTATCCGATCATCACCAAATTTCATATGCATGTTCAGGTTGGTGTCTAGATGAGAACGTCCTATTTTGGTCATGGTCGGCTGATTACATTGGCTGCTGCAGCAGCCATCATGAATTTTGTATGGCGCAGGCTACAGGCCGTAGTTCTCATCTGATCATCACCAAATTTCATCCGCTTGTTCGGGTTGATGTCTAGATGACAACATCCTATTTTGGTCACAGTTGGCTGCACACAGTGGCTGCTGCAGCAGCAGTAGTGTGGGGGTGATTTAAAAAAAAAAATTTATCTTAATAACCTATTTTCTTGAAATTTGGCAGGTTGTCTTAGACTGATGAGTAGATGAAACCTTCCTATTTTGGTCATGGTGGCTGCCCCTGGGGTGTGGGAATTGAGGGGTGAAATTGTTTTGGCTTGTTTTCTCCACTACATTGAGTGAAAAAAACCAATAAAGCACTGAATAAAATTGTCTTTGTGTGAATGTAATATGATATCTCAGGCATGCAGGACACTGTCATCAACTCTGTGTGTTTGAGATCAGTAAGTACATTCTAAATGTGTATTTATTTTCTCCAATTGATGAAATTTCATTTGCAGGTTTTATAGCTTTGACCATGACTACTTTTCATAATGTTTGACTTCAAATCAGCCAATGGTAGCATGGCTGCTGCAGCCGTGTATTTTTTTTCTCCGATTTTAGCAAAATTTCATATGCAGGTTTAGCTTTGACCATGACTACTTTTCATAATGTTTGGCTTCAAATCAGCCAATGTTAGAATGGCTGCCACAGCCATGTATTTTTTCCTCCGATTTTTACAAAATTTTATATACGAGTTCAGCAGTGACCATGACTACTTTTCATAACGTTTGGCTTTAAATCAGTCAGTGGTAGCATGACTGCTCCAGCCATGTATTTTTTTCTCCGATTTCAACAAAATTTCATATGTAGGTTTAGCTTTGACCATCAGTACTTTTCATAATGGTTGGCTTCAAATCAGCCAATTGTAGCATGGCTACTGCAGCTATATTTTTTTCGGCTTTCAAATAATAAGTTTTGAAGGATTAGAAGTGATTTTATGCAATATATATAAAATTGCTTGACAATCCAAGCAATATTTTTTTGAGTTATCTCATGCTAAAAAGATTGGAAGAATTCTCAATTTGAAGCATAAAGAGTTATATTATTATATATATAATTGTCCAGTTCAGCCTGTGGGGGGAGGGGCTAGGGTTCAGGGGGGGGGGGGGGGGGGCATGGGTGAATTTGTTTTTGCTTTAGAGTTTATTTTGGGGGATTTTGAGTAATTTCATTTCAAAAAAATTTCATCCACGGAGCAATTCAAATTTTTTTTCTGCATGAAATCACTAAAAATGCCCCCAAAACACATTTTAAGGCCAAGGAAAAAAATTGTTCACCCAGTTCACCACATGTGGTGGGGGGTGGGGGGAGGTTCTTTTTTTACCTTTTTTTTAAAATGTGTTTTGGGGGATTTTGAGAGATATCATGAAAAAAAAAAAAAAAAAAATTGCCCATACAGTTGGGCTTGGGGTGATAGGTTCATGGGGTGAAATTTTTTGAATAAAATCTCTCAAAATCCCCTAAAACATAATTAGGTGCAATATTTTTTCCTTGTTCACCCCATGGGGTGGGTGTGGGGTCCCAGTAGATGAAAGTGATTTGATGCAAACCCCCCCCCCCCCCCCCCCCCCCCCCCAATTCAACCAGTTGGCCATATAAGATGCCCTGGGCAGGCAGTCGGGAATTGTTTTTTGCATTAAATTACTCAAAATCCTCCAAAATGCTTTTTAAAGTAAAAAAATATTCACCTTATGGAACCAGTCACATTGAATAACTTGGGATAGACTCTCTGGTGTTTACTCTGGAAAGGTTTACTTCATTTATTATTTGTTGAGTGCAGTATGATGAACATGACTGTCCGTGACCTACTCAAATGTTTCAGGTGTTAAATCTGTCTCATTTTGATTAATGAGGGTCAGATGGAACAATGTAAACTCATTGTTTAATGAACTTTTGTTAGCTCACCTGAGCAAAGCTCAAGGTGAGCTTTACTAATCGCTTTCCGTCCGGCGTCCGTTTCCGTCGTCGCCCGGCGTAAACTTTACAAAACCAACTTCTCCGAAGAAACCACTGGCCCAATATTTTTCAAATGTTGGGTAAATGTTTACTACCTAATGTCAATTCAGATTTGTTCAAATGAAGTTGCCCCTCCTCCTGGGTGGGGCCATGCTCCCAAGGGGCACCAAAATCTTTGAAAATCTTCTCATGAACCAGCAGTAGCAGAGACTTGATATTTGGTATGCAGCTTCCTTTTGAGGTGTAGAATCAAGTTTGTTCAAGAGAAGTTTGTCGGGCATTATTTGCCTTGTTATGGGAGGGGCAAAAATTTTGGCCACGCCTAAAATTTCTATTTTCTGAACTGTGAGGTCGATTTGAACCAAATTTGATATGAGATGATAATGGGTCATAAGTAGTTGATTGGTGCAAAAAAAAATTTTCTCATTGCCCTGTGGGAATCTCGGGACCTAAAAATAGGAAAAACCTTAAAACTGCCATATCTCCAAAACTACACGGCACAGAGAATTCTTATTTTGTATATTACTTTTATCCAGTAGAATAGAATGGTTAAAAAAAATTCCTATCGGTTTGATCACAAGGTACTTTTTTCAGGACTTTGAAAAAGTGCTGAGTCAGCACTTTTTAACACTGTAAGCAATGGGAAAAACATTAAAAAATCTTCTTCTCCAGATCCAGCAGTCAGAATCTTTTGATATTTGTATGCAACATTGTGGGGTGGATCTGATTCAAGTTTGTTCAAATCGGCCCCCCTGGGTTTATATTTGGGCTCGGTATAGGAGTCCAAATTTGAATTTAGAGCATTTCAGGCAAATTTCTTTGAAATCTTCTTCTCAAGATTCAGCAGGCAGAATCTTTTGATATTGGGTATGCACCATGCTTAGGGGGGTGAGATTCAAGTTTGTTCAAGCCAAGTCCCTGTGTTCATATTTGGGCTCACTGTGGTAGCCTGAATTATAACTTAGTTCAAAATGAGGAATTTTCTTTAAAAATCTTCTTCAGAATGTTATGATATTTTGTATGCAGCATCCTTAGGGGGTGAGATTCAAGTTTGTTCAAGCCATGTCCCTAGGTCCATATTTGGACTCACTGTGGGAGCTTGAATTGTAACTTAGTTCAAAATGATGAATTTTCTTTAAAAAATCTTCTTCAGATCCAGCAGTCGGAATGTTTTGATATTTGGTGTGCAGCATCCTTAGGGGGGTGAGATTTAAGTTTGTTAAAGCCAAGTCCCTGAGTTCATATATGGGCTCCCTGTGTGAGCCTGAATTATAACTTAGTTCAATATGAGGAATATTCTTTAAAAATCTTTTTTTTTTAGATCCACTGGTTAGAATCTTTGGATATTTGGTATAAGCTTTTCTTAGGAGGAGCAGATGCAACTTGTTGAAATCAATTCTCTGGGTTGATATTTAGGCTACCATGTCAGGTGAGCGCCCTCAGGCCCCTTGGGGCCTCTTGTTTTTGTATACTTTCACAGAGTTGAATGGGAATTTATCAGTTTCTTTGGTATTTATAGTCAGTTTGGTCATCTAGTTTATTTATTGGTGTTTAAGGTTATTAGCTCATCTTGACAAAGTCAAGCTGAGCTAATCTCATCGCTTCCCATCCGTCGTCCGTCAACACCATGTTTTGGTCTTTTTCTCCAAAGCCACTGGGCCAATTCAAGTGAAAGTTTGTGTGAGTGATGGTCCCAAAGGGGCATTTCATTTTTGTTCAACTCAGCATTCCCAGCCCCATAGGGAGTTAGTGGGGGAAAATGCTCCAAAATATTTTAAAAATCTTCTTCTCAAGAACCAGTGTGTACAGTGACTTGATATTTGCTATGGAGCTTCCATATGAGGTGTAGAATCAAGTTTGTTCAAACGAAGTTCGTAAAGTAATATTTGGATTTGTAATAGGAGGGGTAAGATTTTTGGCCCCGCCCAAAATTTCTATTTTCTGAACCGATGATCCGGTATGAACCAAATTTGGTTTGTGGTAGTATTGGGTCATAAGTACTTGACCCATGCAAAAAAAAAAATTCCCGCATCCCCATGGGAACCCTGGGAGCTAAAAATAAAAATATTTTCAAATGCCCATATTTCCCAAACCCCACGGAACAGAGAGCTTTTATTTGGTATGAAGTATCCTTATGACCAGTAGAATTGAATGATAAAACAAAAATTGCCATCGGTTATGTTAGGGTGTTCTGTAATGGGCATAGAAAAAATGCTGAGTCAGCATATTTTCAAAAATTTAAAAAAATCTTTTCTCCAGAACCAATCATCAGAATCTTTTGATATTTGGTATACAGCATTCATAGGGGGGTCAGATAAAAGTTTGCTGAAATAAAGCTCATTGGTTCATATTTGGGCTCTCTACAGGAGCCCAAAGTTTTAACATAGGGTAATATGGGGAATATTCTTTAAAAATCTTCTTCTTCAGAACCACCAGTCAGAATCTTTTAATATTTGGTATACATCATTGTTATGAGGGTCAGATTCTAGATTGTTCAAACCAAGTCCCTAGGTTAATATTTGGGCTTTCTACGGAAGCCCAAATTTTATCTTTGTTCAATATGGAGGATAATTTAAAAAAATCTTCTTCTTCAGATCCATCAGTCAGAATGGTTTGATATTTGGTATGCAACATCTCTATGGGGGTCAGATTGAAGTTTGTTCAAAGCAAATCCCTAGGTATATATTTGGGCTCACTATGGTAGCCCAAATTTTTACTTAGTGCAATATGAGAAAATTTTTTTTTAAATCTTCTTCTTCAGATCCACCAGTCGGAATGCTTTTAAATTTGGTATACAACATCTCTAGGGGGGGTCAGATTCCAGGTTGTTCAATTCGAGTGCCTAGGTTAATATTTGGGCTCCATATGGGAACATGAAATTTAACTTAGTACAATATGAGGGAATTCCTTCAAAAATCTTCTTCTTCAGATTCACTTGTCAGAATGCTTTCACATTTGGTGTACAACATCTCTAGGGGGGTCAGATTCAAGTTTGTTCAAATCGGATCCATTGGTCAATATTTGGGCTCGCTATGGTAGCCCAAATTTGAACTTAGTGCAATTCGAAGAAATTTCTTTACAATTTCTCTTCTTCAGATCCAACAGTCAGAATGCTTTCATATTCGGTACACAATATCTCTAGGGAAGTCAGATTTAACTGTGTTCAAATCAAGAGCCTGGGTTAATATTTGGGCTCTCTATGGGAGCCGGAATTGGCCATTTTGCTGAAGAATTAAAAATTTTGTATTCAGTACCCTCTGGAGGTACTAAGATTAATCCACATAGGTTGTATCAAGGGGCTTCATAGGGGAGCTCTACATTTTACTTATGATCAACTGAAGAAAAGACACGATGCCCAGATTATTTTTGTCACTTCTGAGGGACTCAAGGATTGACAGTGTAGCCTATGGAGATGACTTGCTTAATGTAGACTCATTCTTGGACATTGTTTAAATTGTGTTCTGTACAAGATGAGCGCTTCAGGCCCCGTGGGGCCTCTTGTTTTTCTGCACCTATGGCTAAATGTGACCACAATAAAGGGCTAAAGTCAGGTTTAGCCAATCATTTACCCCAATAATCTTGCCCCCAAGTTCCCCTCCAGGTAAAAAAAAAATTTTTGCCCCAACCTAGTTTGTTTTCTTCTCAAGTTTTTTTTTTTTTTTATGTCCTGTATGTTATTTGCCAATACCATGAGAAAACCTCTCATTAACCCCCAAAAAATTTTAAATTTTTAACATGGTCAATAATATCAGGCAGGTGGCCAGTTTTCAAAGGCCAATGAAAAAACAATGATATGCATTCTTTCAATCCCACTTAAGGCCTTTCATAGCATTTTAAACCTTTTTTCTCCCTTTTTATGTGTACCCATACTATGTATGGTACACATAATGCCGGGGGGCACGGTGGCTCAGTTGGTAGAGGGGCAGGCTGCAAGCCGAGTGGTCCTCAGTTTGAATCGCACCTGCGGCAACCTCGTTGTGTCCTTGGGCAAGACATTTCACCCCCATTGCCCACGTGGTGGCATGGTGACGTATACTAAGGCATACGGCACGTCGATGGTGCACTTGTCTTCAACCAATGCTAACGCTGCTTGTGTGGAGTGAGTATGTTGGGGAGCTGACAGTTGCTCACCATTGTTCGGTGGTTCTCTCCGGGTACTCCGGCTTCCTCCACCCTTAAAACTGTCATGGTCATGATTAGCCATTGTGCAGAAATATGTGACCTTAAACACCAATAAATAATAGGGGTAGACCCAGAGTAGGGCTTAAGGTTGGGGGAGTTAGGTACCGGGGGTGGGTGGGGTTAGGGTCTGGGGTGGGATTTTTAGGGTTTAGGGTCAGGGTGGGGTAGGGTTAGGGTTAGGGTGTGGTTTTTGGGTGGAGGGGTGGGGTTAGGGTTAAATATAAGTTCTAGGGTGGAGGGGTGGGGTTCTAGGTAAAATAAGGTTTTGGACATACAAAATGTTTTTTTGGTAGCCCATAGACCCGAAATGTTGGAGCGTCCATCCGTCCGTCCGTCTGTCCGGCATCCATATCCATTTCGTTGGCATTTGACAAGTTGGAAAATATTGCTTGGATTGTCAAGTTACTTTATATTTGTGTTCAGGTTACTGATGTGCCGAGCTGTATAGTTTTGGGTGTAAATCTGATAATTTGATCCCGAGATATTAACTCTTTATCCTTCAAATTGAGAATTCTTCCAATCTCTTTAGCATGAGATAACTCAAAAAATATCAATCCAATTGTCATGTTATTTTATATATATCTTCAGGTTACTGATGTTCCGAGCTGTATAGTTTTTGGTGTAAATCTGTTATTTTGATCCTTAGATATTAACCCTTTATCCTTCAAATTGAAAATTCCTACAATCCCTTTGGCATTCGATAACTTGAAAAATATTGCCTGGATTGTCAAGTTACTTTATATTTCTGTTCAGGTTACTGATGTGCCAAGCTGTATAGTTTTTAGTGTAAATCTGTTATTTTGATCCTGAGATATTAACCCATTATTCTTCAAATTGAAAATTTCTCCAATCCCTTTGGCATTCGATAACTTGAAAAATATTGCTTGGATTGTCAAGTTACTTTATATTTGTGTTCAGGTTACTGATGTGCCGAGCTGTATAGTTTTTGGTGTAAATCTGATAATTTGATCCTGAGATATTTATTAGCCCTTTATCCTTCAAATTGAAAATTTATCCAATCCCTTTGGCATGAGATAACTCAAAAAATTTCAGTCCGATTGTCATATTACTTCATATATGTGTTCAGGTTACTAATGTGCCGAGCTGTATAGTTTTCGGTGTAAATCTGATAATTTGATTTTGTGATATTAACCTTTTATCCTTCAAATTGAGAACTCCTCCAATCCATTTCTTGAGCATGCGATAACTCAAAAAATATTAATCCGATTATCAGGTTACTTTAAAAATGCATTCAGGTTACTGATGTGCTGTGCTGTGTAGTTTATTATGTAAATCTAAAAATTTGATCCGGAGATATTAACCCTTTATTTATCAAATTAGACACTCCTCCAATCCATTTCTATATGTACCCATACCATGTATGGTGTACATAATGTTGGCATCCAGGGTGGCCCTCCATCATACAGCTTTCTACTAGTTGCGCGTATGGGTACACTTCTGACGATTTCATCGGCCTATTTTTGTTAGCTCACCTACATCTGTAAGATGTGGTGAGCTATTGTGATAACCTCGGGCGTCGGCGTCCGGCGTGTCCAGTATTGTAAGAGTTAATGTTAAGGTGAATTTCTCAAGCATCAGTGGGCTCAGGCCTTTGATATTGCATATGTAGGTTCTAGGGGACTATTAGAACAGTATTTAACCCTGAAACTACGACTTTTTTCCAAATTTCAGCTAAAATTTTCTGCCAAAAGTTGTTGTAAGAATTTGCATTTAGGTATTCTACACTTGGGTTACTGAACTCCATTGCAGTAATATTTAACCCTCATTACATGCATATTTGAGGAATTTGAGGCTGATTTTCTGCCAAAACTTGTTGTAAGAATTAGCGTTTAGGTGTTGTAAGAATTTGCGTTAAAGTCAGCTTTTGTGCAAATTGTGGTGCTTTAACTTCTCATTACTGTTGATTTTCATATTTCAATAACAACTGTAGGTATTAACCCGACTGTATGCAGAAATTTAACGGAATTTTTTTTTTTTTTCAGTCAAAATTTTCATGTTTTTCTCGGACTTAGTAAATTTTAAGTTCTAAAAGTTTGTGTTAAGGTGAGTTCTCAAAGATCAGTGGGCTCAGGCCTTTGATATTGCATATGTAGGTTGTAGGGGACTATCAGAACAGTATTTAACCCTGATACTACAACTTTTTTCCAAATTTCACCTAAAATTTTCTGCCAAAAGTTGTTGTAAGAATTTGCGTTTAGGTGTTGTAAGAATTTGCGTTAAAGTCAGCTTTTGTGCAGCTTGTGCTACTTTAATTTCTCATTACTGTTGATTTTCATATTTCATTAACAACTGTAGGTATTAACCCTACTGTATGCAGAAATTTAATGGAAATTTTCTTTTTTTTCAGTCAAAATTTTCATGTTTTTCTCGGACTTAGTAAATTTTAAGTTGTAAAACTTTGTAAACTTTGTGTTTAGGTGAGTTGTGTTTCTATGTTTGTTTCCAGGCGATTAATATTCTACGCTTGGGTTACTGAACTCCATTGCAGTAATATTTAACCCTCATTACATGCATATTTGAGGAATTTGAGGCTGATTTTCTGCCAAAACTTGTAAGAATTAGCGTTTAGGTGTTGTAAGAATTTGTGTTAAAGTCAGCTTTTGTGCAGATTGTGGTGCCTTCATCTCTCATTACTGTTTATTTTCTCATTTCAATAACAACTGTAGGTATTAACCCTACTGTATGCAGAAATTTAACTGATTTCTTTTCTTTTTTTCAGTCACAATGTTCACGTTTTTGTCTGACTTACTCAATTTTAAGTTCAAAAAGTTTGTGTTAAGGTGAGGGGGATTTTTGGGACTTATATTCACTTTCTTTAAAAAAAATTTTTTTAACTTTTTTTTTTTAATACTTTCTCATACTTGTTACTAGTAACATTAAGGCTTATTTTAGTTGTTGATGTGATGTATTTTTGTTGGGACTTATAGTCACTTTCTTGAATGAATGTTTTTTCGCAACTCCTCTTTAACCAATGAATGTACATACAATTTCAGTGATTTATGAAAGCCTTGAATGAATGTTTTCCGCAACTCCTCTTTAACCAATGAATGTACTTACAATTTCAGTGATTTATGAAAGCCTTTCCTAATTCTTATTTATGATTTAATATCTGGCCTCACGATTCATATTCTTAATCATAAACATTTCTAAAAGATGTATCCAATGATTCTATGTTGAATTGATATATAATAAATGCAGAAATATAGACTTTCCAAAGCCATCACATAAACCACATTAATCATTTGATGCCTAGTTAATGATTTATATTAACTAAATATTAGGCATGTTACATTGGAACGACATTATCAAGCGCGAATGTAGGTGAGCGTTGGGATGTAACATCCCTCTTGTTTTTTTTACTTTATTTTTTTTCACAGAAAGGGGCAACTTTGGAAAACTGAGGGGCAATATTCACCAAAGCCCCTAAATGTCGGCAATATACAGTGTTTCAGGAATTCAAGACATGAGGTATTCATTTCAGAGCAGCCATAGCTCTGTGGACTTCTTTCAAATGATAAGAATTAGGTTTCCAAAAACAAAATGGTGTCCAAGATGACAGCCTTTCCCAGGATAAACACCTTCTCATTTCAGTGTTGTCCAAAACTATACACCTGGAAGAAATATATAGAAATAACTGTCATTTGTGCAAAATTCTAATATCAAAATCTAAAATGGCAGACAAAATAGCAACTAAACAGAAAGAAGCCGAAACTGTCAAAAAGTTTGCAATTTTCACAAAATTTCTCAACATCCATTCCATATTCATAATACTATCAACACGAATGGCATGGAGTGGATTCTGTAGTTTCTGATAGACAACAAAAAAAGTCAATAATTATGGCACAATTTACTTGAATGTAAAATAAAAGTTTAGTAATTATGACATTAATCCCCAAAATATACCAATATTTCATTTATGTTACAGTGTCATTGACACTTTCATCAGTTCAAGCATGATTTATTTCCAAGTTCCATTATAATACAATAGAACATGGGATACATATTTGTGGATTCAACAGAAAGCTAAAACCTTATGTTAAGCTGTTTCCACACTATTAACATATTTAACATTTCACATAATGTTAAATGCTGAATAGTTTTGATATCTGAATAAAAGTATAAAAAAACAAACAGAAAACATATTTCACATTATTGGCAGATGTGACGGCGATTTACATTCAACTTGGTTCATATTTGGGTTCCCACAGGGAACCTAAATTTTAACTTGGTGCAATATGAAGAAATGTACTTAAAAATCTTCTTCTTCATATCTAGCTGTCCAAATCTCTTGATGTTTAGTATACTGCAGTTTTAGGCAGTCAGCTTGAAGTCTGTTCAAATTAAGTCCCTGGAGGTATATTTGGGCTTACTGCGGGGGCTTGAACTTTAACTTGTGTAACATAAGGAATATTTTTTTTTAATATTTGTTATTTAGTGGGGTGAGATATATAGAATAAACGTATAGTGTTTTCAAGTAAAAAAATTATTCTACTCGTAGAATTAAGAATGAAACCGACTCGCCTGGCGAGTCAGTTTCATTCTTAATTCTACGAGTAGAATAAATTTTTTACTTGTAAACACTATATGTTTATTTTGTTTATCCCATAAATCTTCTACAGGGCAGTTGCTGTAAAATCGTGCCATAATTTGCTACAAAACACAGCGAGAAGTGAGGAGCACATAGGTCCAATTCGATTGACCCGCAAAATCAGAGTCTTTTGCCGAAAGGTATAGAGCATCAGATTTAAGTTTGTTCAAATGAAGTCCCTGTGGACATAATTGGGCTCCCATCTGGGAACTCGAACTGTAACTTAGTGCAGTATGGGGAATGTTTTTTTTAAATCTTCTTCAGATCTACCACTCAGAATCTTTTTGATATTTGATATGCAGCATCGTTACATTGAGTTTGTTCAAATCAAGTTTTAACTTTGTGCAATAAGAGTAATATTCTTCAAAAAATCCTTTTCATCAGATCCATCATCAGAATCTTTTGATATTTGGTTTGCAGTTTCCTTCGTGGTGTCAAATTCCAGTTTGTTCAAAGTTCCTGTGTTTATATTTTGGCTCCCCATGGCAACCTAATTTTTAAATCTGTGCAATATGGGGAAATAATATGTGGGACCCCAAATGTTAACTTGATACAATATAAGGACTATTCTTTAAAATTTTATTCACAGGGTGGGTGGGGCAGAAGGTACATTGGGCAAAATTAAATGTTTTTGCTTGAAAAGGTTTGGAAAGATGTGACGTTACAAAAAACCCCAACTTTCCACCCTTTTGGAGGGGGGAGTGAGAGGGGCTGCACCAGGAGAATTTTTTCTCTTTGCCGCAAAATGTGTTAAAGCAGCCATGACTTGATTTGATGAAAAATTCACTAAAGTTGGACTCCAGAAACTGCTGGTCAAAAGGTTTGTACAATTTGTATGTGAAAATTTGATTTGGTAGCCGGTTTGGGGTCATATCTAGATGAGAACGTCCCCTTTTGGTCGCGATCGGGCAACCGGTATGGCTTCCCGAGCCCAAAACACGAAAACCATTAGCACAGTCTACAGGTCGTATTTATGAAGGGATTTCATTGTAACCTGGTAGGATGCCTCTGTATAATGCCAAGATGAGAACGTCCCCTTTTGGGCATGATCTATCAACCGTAATGGCTGCCTAAGCCGAAACCCAAAAACTTTTAGCACAGTCTGCAGGTCATGTTTAATGTGGAGGGATTTCATTGTAACTTGGTAGGATGACTCCTTATGATGTCTTGATGAGAATTTCCCCACTTGGGCATGATCTGCAAACCGTGACGACTGCCCAAGCCCAAAATCCGAAAACCTTTAACACAGTCTACAGGTCATATTTATTGAGGAATTTCATTGTAACTTGGTGGGTTGACTTCATACAATGTCTAGATGAGAAAGTCCCCTTTTGGACGTGATTGAGTAACTGTGATGGCTACAGTGGCCCGAAACCCGAAAACCTTTAGCACAGTCTAGAGGTCATATTTATGAAGGGATTTCATTGTAACTTGGTAGGATGACTCCAAATAATGTCTAGATGAGAACGTCCCATTTTGATCGTGATCATGCAGCCTTGATAGGTGCCCGAGCCCAAAAACCTTTAGCATAGGCAAAAGGTCATATTTATGGAAGGATTTCATTGAACGCAATTGGGAAACTGACGGCTACAGGGGCCCGAAGCCCGAAAACCGTTAGCACAGTCTACAGGCCATATTTATGAAGGGATTTTAATGTAACTTGATTATGATAGGATGACTCGTTTTGGAATAATTTCACTGTAACTTGGTAACTTTTGTTGATATACCTTAACTGTGAGGGCCACATACATTAACTGTGCGGTCATATTAACCCACCCCTCAGCTCTTTAGTACAGTGTACACCTCATATTATTTTTATCATAAACATAGCATACAGGGAACAGAAATGAACATATTCCCAATTATCACAATTCTTGTCTTATTTCATAATCCTTTCATAAACATTGAACATGATCCTTTTCATCAAACACAACACACAAGTTAAGCTACAGTGTCATTGATACTTTCATTTAACTCCCCCCCCCCCCCCCCCCAAAAAAAAAAAAAAAAGTTTATTATCCTTTTTTGGAATGAGCTTGTTGCAGTGAGGGGGTCATAAGCTATGTTTTACAGACAAAAATTTAAAGTTTTTAGAAATTAAGGTAATTATTATGTGTCATCTTCTGGCTTTCTTTGGTAAACAGTAAAGTGAGGCAAAGTATTGTTTCATCTTACTTGACTTGCTTTAAAATAACTTTTAATTGCACTCTTCAATGGTTCACTCTTAACCTGCTAAGTATTTTCTTGAATATCTCATAAAATCAAGTTATGGATTCTGAAGAGGAGTCATGACTTGATTTTATGAGAAATTCAATCAGGTCTGGCATCTTGTAAAAGAAGATTGCTTCTATTTGTAGAGGTATATTTTGTTAACAGAGGAAGAATCATCCCCTACAGGATATTTTAGTACCTGGCAGGAAGTCTGCCCGCAGCAGGCAATGAATTGATCATGTCACACCAGCTGAATCTACAAAACAAATTTAAGACATTCTTAAGTTTGAAAAGGTTCACTAAAATTGTAATATCTTTTGAAGAATGCCATTTCATTTTCTTTTTGTAATTTGAATTTGCTCTTAAATGACTGGAAGTGCAGTGGCTCAATTGTTATGGCATTGAACTTCAAACTGAGAGGTTCATGTTTTGAGCCCTGCCAGGGGGAACTGCGTTGTGTCCTTGGTGGCACTTAATCCTGATTGCCCATGTGGTCACATTGTGGCGCTGTGTACTCTTGCGTAATACACGTCGATGGTGCACCTGTCTTCAACTAATGCTAACCCTGTATGTGTGAAGTTAATATGTTGGGAAGGTTGACAGTTGCTTTCTATTGCTTGGTGGTTCTCTCCAGGTACTTTGTCTTCTGCCACCCATAAAACTGTCTGACATGAGGTGACCCTTGAGGTCAAAAGTGTCATTAAAACAATGACTGTTTTGTTACATTTTATCTATGAATACCTCTATACACTTGCTCCCCAAAATTGTAGCCGAAGAAAACAATTTAAAAAAAAATATTTGCCAATAGCTGAAGATGCTGCACATAATAAGAATGTGAGAATTCATTATAGCATTTTTATACATACATCCCAATTATGAGGCGTCCGGTGCAGGAACATTGTTATACCCCCTGCAAACAAAGTTTGGGGGGGTATATAGGAATCACCCTGTCTGTCCGTCTGTCCATCCTTGTAAGCGCAACTCCTCCTAAACCGTTTGAAGAATTTTCATGAAACTTTACACAATGGAAGAACTCCATATGAAGATGTGCATGAAGCAATATAATTCCGTTCTGACATTTCCATGGGGAGATAATCTAACTTATACCTTCTGTCCATCCTTGTAAGTGCAACTCCTCCTAAACCATTCGAAGAATTTTCATGAAACTTTACACAATGGAAGAACTCCATATGAAGATGTGCATGGAGCAATATAATTCCGTTCTGACATTTCCAAGGGGAGATAATCTAACTTATGCCGTTTGTCCATCCTTGTAAGCGCAACTCCTCCTAAACCATTTTAAGAATTTTCATGAAACTTTACACAATGGAAGAACTCCATATGAAGATGTGCATGAAGCAATATAATTCCGTTCTGACATTTCTAAGGGGAGATAATCTAACTTATACATTTCAGGTGTGGGGTTGTATCACTTTGTGAGTTTGCTCACAGTACCTCTAGTTAGTTACTAACATCAGTTTGTAAGCTCATATTTGTATGATCACAAGTAGCCATTTTGGAGGTTCTCTCTATCTAACCCTCTGCACAATGATACCAAAATATGGGAATATTTTTATACTAGAAGCAATGGCCCAGACTTAGCTGGTGCAAACTCAATAATATCCAAGGCCAAACACAAATTTTCAACCCCCCAACCCCCAAAATTTGCATACAAATCCGAAAATTCACGGTCCTATCTGGTCCTCCATACTTTTGTACTGCGCATGCATGGTAACCAGGAAGACACCGAAATTGGTGCAAAGGATCAATCTTTTGTTTGGCCCAAATCAGTAAACATCTCAACTGACATCTGTCCTTTAAATCTCTTTTTTAGCTTAACTTGACAAAGTCAAGATAAGCTATTGCCATCAAACGTGCGGAAGTCTGAGTCTGTGAGTCTGTTTCCTTCAGCACAGGCTGCACCCCGTAGTTCTTGTCTGATCATCACGAAATTTCATATGCAGGTTTGGGGTCATATCTAGATGAGAACGTCCCCTTTTGGTCGCGATCGGACAACTGGTATGGCTGCCCGGGCCCAAAACACAAAAACCATTAGCACAGTCTACAGGTCGTATTTATGAATGGATTTCACTGTAACTTGATAGGATGCCTCTGTATAATGCCTAGATGAGAACGTCTCCTTTTAATCATGATCTGTCAATCGTGATGGCTGCCCAAGCCCGAAACCAAAAAACTTTTTAGCACAGTCTGCAGGTCATATTTAATATGGAGGAATTTCATTGTAACTCGGTAGGATGACTCCGGATGATGTCTAGATGAGAACTTCCCCATTTGGTCGCGATCTGTCAACCGAGCCCAAAACCAGAAAACCTTTAGCACAGTCTACAGGTCATATTTATGGAGGGATTTCATTGTAACTTGGTAGGTTGACTTCATATAATGTCTAGATGAGAACGTCCCCTTTTGGACGTGATTGGGCAACTGTGCCGGCTACAGGGGCCCGAAGCCTGAAAACCTTTAGCACAGTCTACAGGTCATATTTATGAAGGGATTTCATTGTAGCTTGGTAGGATGACCCCAATTAATGTCTAGATGAGAACATTCCCTTTTGGTCACGATCATTCAGCCTTTATGGCTGCCCCGAGCCCAAAAGCCTTTAGCATAGTCTATAGGTCATATTTATTTAAGAATTTCATTGTAACTTGTTAGGTTGACTCCATATAATGCCTAGATGATGACATCCCCTTTTGGTCGTGATTGGTCAACTGTGACGGCTACAGGGCCGTGAAGCTCGAAAACCTTGAGCATAGTCTACAGGTCATATTTATGAAGGGATTTCATTTTAACTTCGTAGGATCACTCCAGAGAATGTCCCCTTTTGGTTGCGACCATTCAACCATGATGGCTGCCCGAGCCTGAAGCCTGAAAACCTTTAGCACAGTCTACAGGTCATATTTATGAAGGGATTTCATTGTAACCTGGTTGGTTGACTTCACATAATGTCTAGATGAGAAAGTCCCCTTTTGGATGTGATTGGGCAACTGTGATGGCTACAGGGGCCCTAAGCCCAAAAACCTTTAGCACAGTCTACAGGTCATATTTACGAAGGGATTTCATTGTAACTTGGTAGGATGACTCCAAATAATTCTAGATGAGAATGTCCCCTTTTGGTCGCAATCATTCATCCTTGATGGCTGCCCGAGCCCCAAACCAAAAAACCTTTAGCATATTCTATAGGTCGTATTTAAGTAAGGATTTTATTGTAACTTGTTAGGTTGACTCCATATAATGCCTAGATGATGACATCCCCTTTTGATCGTGATTGGTCAACAGTGTTGGCTTCAGGGGCCCGAAGCCCGAAAACCTTGAGCGCAGTCTACAGGTCATATTTATGAAGGGATTTCATTGTAACTTCGTAGGATCACTCCAGATGATGCCCAGATGACAACGTCTCCTTTTGGTCGCGATCATTCAACCACGATGGTTTCCTGAGCCCAAAACCAAAAAAACTTTAGTACAGACTACAGGTCGTATTTGTGAAGGGATTTCATTGTAACTTAATAGATTGACTCAGTATAATGTCGAGATGAGGACGTCCCATTTTAGTAGTAATCGGTCAACCATCATGGCTACAAAGGCCTTAAGCCTGAAAACCTTTAGCACAGTCTACAGGCCATATTTATGAAGGGATTTCAATGTAACTTGATAGGATGACTCGTTTCTGTAACTTCACTGTAACTTGGTAACTTTCGTTGACATACGTTAGCTGTTAGGGCCACATACGTTAACTGTGAGGTCATATTAACCCACCCCTCTGCCCTTTAGTACAGTGTACACCTGATATTATTTTTATTATAAACATAGCATACAAGGAACAGAAATTATCATATTCCCAATTATCACAATTCTTGTCTTATTTCATAATCCTTTCATAAACATTGAATATTATCCTTTTCATCAAACACAACACACAGACAAGTTAAGCTACACTGTCATTGACACTTTCATTGAAGATGCCAGACACAAATTAATGATGGTTATGGTGGAATCAAGACTCTAACAGGATGCTGGAAGTGAACAATGGGGTTTTTGACGTTCAGGACTCTAACTTTGAAATAGTTATATAAAATTATTCATGTTTCCTGTTTTCGGGATATTCACCTGAACATCGTCATTCTTGCTAATGATTACACTATTGTTTAAGTGTTCCTTCCCTGTCCTCTCCTGAACCCTCCTGTTAGATTCCCAAGCTCTTTCGTCTTTTTTGATTGAAAATTTTGTATTAAAGTTCTTGGGAGTGTAACGTGTTTTACGAAATGGGTATTCCATTTACCCCTGTGTTTATGACCTCATCTTTTGATGTTTAGGATGTTTTGTTGTATTGCATCTTCTACCAGATGCATTTTTTTTCTTCCTATGAAGATCTAGCTTTGCATCAGGTGGTTGTTGATCAGTTACAGACTTCGGGCCACTGTTGTGCCTGTTTGTTTAGTTTCTGTTTTTTTCTCTTGACGTTTTCTGTTTAACAACATTTTGGATATGTATTAGATCAGAGTTTAGTGTAGCACAGTTACTGTTTTTCTATTAGGAGACATATTATTCCCTATTCTGGTAGTTTAGCTTTAATTATGTAGTGCTTTTCCACACTAAGGCTCTATCGGGATGCCCTTGGGCTCATGAGGTGCCCTTGGGGTACTTAAGCTTCATTCAAAATTTTTCTAAAAAATTTATACTTCTTTTTCGAAAATGTTTTTGATTGTCTAAGTTATGTACCCTTTCTATGTATAGTTTATATGTTATTACTTAGGAGTGCAGCAGACTTGGTATTTTTGGCTTTGTAATTTCTAATATGAAAACTTTTTGTTCCGAGTGTAAGTCGAGGAAGTCTTCCACAGATTTACATGCTTGCTGACTTGCCTGTAGTCGCTGAACTCCTTCTAATACTTGTGCTACTTGTGAAGATTGGGATGCGAAACGTTGGAAGCTGGTGCCAGCCTACATGGTGGGCGGTGAAGTTCCGATGCCGGAACTTTCACCGCATGCTAATTCTAGTCTTTCAGTTTCTTTTTCAGAGGAACAAGAACATGGTGGTGGTATAGCGACACCCGTCCATAACATGCTGCCGTTGTAACGCTCTAATGAGCAAACAGAGCTAGCTGCAAAGGTGCACATGAATATTAAGCAAGGAATAAGGCCTCTAGTTAGTACTCTTAATCCTTTGCAGGCAACTAACTCGACCAGTGAAGCGGTTCCCCAGTTAGTGGGAGCCGGAACTCCGGGTGTGTCCATAGCAGTCGAGGAGAGTGTAGACGTGGGTTGAGCGAGCTCCTCATAATCCAAAGCTCACCCATCGACGACGGCAGAGGGGAAGAAGCCTGCAAGTTTCTCAACGGGACCCTCGGCACGATCTGGGGTCTGATTGCGACTTGGAGAACCCTCTCTGTCCCATCAGCAGTCAGAGTTGACTGTTTCCGTCGTGAGAAACTTCAGTGAGTCGGGGCGCTCATCCACACTTGTGCTTCGGGACGCTCATTCCACACTGCAGCCAGGATCGGCGGCAGTTATGGCTGCTTCTTCTTCAACGGCAAAGTACGTTAGACCGCAGACTAGCTGTCCGACTTCGGATGTTCCTACTGTTTCACAGAGACATTCCCAGTCTTCGCCACCGAAGTCAGATCAACCTGAAGCTAGTGGTTCAGACCTGCTGTCACAGATTGCACAGCTTATCGCAGCATCCCTGCAGTCACAGGTTCTACCGTCAACAGGCCCTGGTAGCGAGCTGTCTGACCGTGCTGGGTCGGTCCAGTAATCTGTCCAATCGGATGGTGTTGACCAAAATTCTCAGATGGAATAGTCAGATGGCGAGAGGGCTACGGAGGATGATTCTCCATTCCTTGCGGAACAGCACATGGACAATATGAATTTCATTCATCAGTTCTTCCCAGATCTTGTTCCATCTGATCAACAGTCTGCGACTGCTAGACGATGGAAACCGCTATCTTCCCTTGATAAGGGTACCGTGCGGAGGAAAGAGGAGGTTCTTTCCTTCCCGGGTCAGTCTGCTCAGGTATCGGAGGCCTTCGGTCTACTTTACGATGCCACCTTTGGCCCAGCAAATACTAAAAAGAAGGGCGGTTTCTTTTATCTTCTGCTTCTCTACAATTACCGTTTTCTGGATCATGTTATTTGAAAATGGTAGGAGATGTTCAGAGAGCTCCTTTGTGCTTGGATGAGCGGGTGTCGGAATTAGATATTTCATTGCCCGCTTCATTCAATGTCCATTCCGACGTTCTGGAATCTTCTATTGATTCCAGTCATGCAGTTCTGGATGCAATGTCTTACGCAGATCATATCACTAGGGCTTTGGCTCAGTGTCTTAGTGGAAAGGATTTTGATGGCATTACTCTACCGCTCAGAGTCCTTTCTTGAGCAGTCATGTAGGCCATGTATCACTCCACCCTTTCAGTGGCTAATTTGGATTTGATTAGACATGATGGAGCCTTAGCATCGTTTACCTTGTTCGACGATCAGGTGAAAAGCTCTCTCAGAGTTGAGTTGGTATCTGGTCATACTTTGTTTAATGACAAATTATCCTTTGTGTATGAGGAAGCTACCAAAAAGGCCTCTAACACTTTGTTGTCAGTTTCGCAGCAGGTGTCGAAGAGGAGTTCCTCTCATGGTTCCAAGAAACCCTCTATGGTAATTTGGGAAACCATCAATCTAGCGACTCTGGTAATGGGCATAAGTCTTATAAGGACTTTATAAGGACTTTAAGTCTGACGCCTCTAAGCTGACTACACAAGGAGGTTCTTGGGGAGGACATAGTTTCTCTTCCCGAAAGCCTCGTAAGTCCTACAAATGATGTTGTAGACCTCTATTGCTCTCCAGTTGGTGGAAGGTTATCAAAATTTGCAACTAACTGGATAGAAAAAATGGAAGATCAGTGGGTAAGGAATGTAGTCAAAAAGTATCTTCGGCTATCATTCCGATCAAAGCCTCCCCTTACAAGAAGTCCACGTTGAATGAATCTTCCGGCAAATTCTTCAAAGTTCAATCACTCTTAAAAAAAGAGGCAATAAAGGATGTAGAGAATCCCAATTCTCCGGGATTCTACAGTCATTTGTTTCTAGTGCCGAAGCCAGATGGCTCATTTCAACTGGTTATAGATTTGAGCTGGATAAACAAATTTATTATAGGTCCAAAGTTTTACATGGAAACTATTTGGTCGGTAAGAGCGAGCATCCGAGTGAACGACTTTGCGGCAAGCATAGACCTAAAAGGCACGTACTTTCACGTCTTGGTTCATCCAGCATTTAGAAAGTATCTGTGTTTTGCCATTCAAGGGAAGGTGTACCAGTTCAGAGCGGTGTGTTTCGGTCTGAATCTGGCTCTTTGGGCGTTCACTCGGATAATGAACTCGGTCATGTTTTATTTCCGAGCTCAGTCGGCAGTAAAAAGGTCTGCTTATCATTCTTCAAAGATACGGTGACAAAAACATGCTTCAGAACGATGTGTGGAGTCTGCTTCTGTTATTCCGACGTCTGGGTTTCATTGTAAACGAAAAGAAGTCAGATTTGACTCCATCGAGGTTCTTCATTCACTTGGAAATGAGTTTCGAAACTCACAACAATCTGGTTTGTCTTCCCACAACCAGGGTGAAGCTGGTCAGTTATTATGCTCGTTTTCTCTTAAACTCTCTCAGTGTCAGCAAGGGAGTTTATGATATTGATTGGACTGTGGGGAGCGGTTGCAGAACTGATTCCATTAGGTCGTTTACGCACACGTCCTCTATTGATTTTCTTCAATCAGAACTGGAGTGTCAAGATGCAAAAGTCAGATTGTTTTAACGGACCAAGTAAAACAAAAGATTCAGATTCTAATTTGGGAGGACCTTCAATGGCTGATTTTGGGAATTCCACTTCAGGTACCAGATCCGGTCTACACTATTATGCCGGACGCCAGTCAGACGGGTTTGGGTGCATCCCTGATTCCTGCAGCTCTAAAGTGTCAGGCTCTTTGGGACTCTTCGTTCCTGGAGAAACACATAAACATCAAGGAGATAATGTCCATTTGGCGAGCCCTAAAGCATTGGATTGTTCACGTAGTGAACGTCCATGTTCAGATTTTGTCAGACAATTCCACAGTAGAGGTTTATGAGGGTGGCACTCATTCCATTCATCTTTTCGGATTGACGGTTAAAATTCCCCTATTTGCTGTGGATCATCATGTTCTTCTTTCGTTCCGTCATATTTCAGATCGTCCGAACGTACTTGCAGACTCGATCTCAAGGAAAGGTCGCCTGTTACCCTCGGAGTGGTCTCTCAACAGACGTGTCTTCAGGCAGATTTGCTACCAGTGGAATTGCCCCATGATAGATCTTTCTGCCCCGAACTTGAACAATCGGCTTCCGACCTCTGTGTTGCCGTGTCTGGATCCTTGGGCATATGCAGTAGATGCTCTATCAATTTCATGGAATGGAATAGTAGGATATGCCTTTCCTCCAACTCCTCTTATTCAGCAGATCCTATTGAAAATCAAACAGTCTCATTGCAAAATTCTGCTGGTAGCATCTCTTTCAACACAGAAACCTTGGATCAATCACGTCAGGTGTCTGTTGTGGGACATCCCTCGGAAACTCCACTCAAGGATCTTCTGTTTCAGGGGAAGCCCCACAAACTGCATCACAATCCGGGAGGTCTCAACCTTCACGTATTTCCGTTGTCTGGTCCCTCTTGCATGGAAAGCAGTTTTCAGGACGAGCAGTGGACACAATTTCTAACTGTAGGATGACCTCCTCTTCGTTAAACTCTGCAGCTAAGTGGAGAGGAGTCTTCCGTTGGTGTTCGGACCAGTCAGTGGATATCAAAAATACATCTATACCTCAAATTGCTAAGTTTTTGGTCTACCTTTTTGACATATTAAAACTGCAGCCCGTTACTGTTAAGGGCTATAGGTCTATGTTATCAGATACATATGCTCATCATGAGCAGTTGTCTATTGGATCAGATCTTTCTTTATCCAAGCTAGTTAGAAATTTCTCTATCAAAAGACCTAGAGCCCTAAAATTAATCCCTAAATGGAATTTAGCTTGGGTTCTCCTGAAGTTACAGGAAGCTCCTTTTGAGCCGTTAGATGAGGTGGAATTTAAATATCTTACTTATAAAACGGCCTTTCTCTTAGCCTTTGCTTCTGCTAGAAGAGTTAGTGAACTTCGTGCTTTACCAGTAGAAGATGCTCATTTCCATAGTGTGGGTAATACTATTACTCTTAGTGTTGAAACGATTTGTCGGTTAGTCGTCGCCAATGCGATTTCTGTGAAAAGTTGACTCCTAAAATTCCTGTCGACTAGTCGGATATCCCTTGACAAGTACTGGCTAAATATTGTGAAATACAGTACAGCCTACATTAAAGTGTAAACCTGGATGTGCTCTTAGCATCATATTACGATGCTAGTAGTGCCAAATTTTCAATTGGATATCCTGATATTCTCATAGCAATGCCTCGTCAACCGATCGTAATTTCGCCAGTCCCAACATGGCATCAAGACAGCGATACTCAGAAACCATCTATTTCTGGCAACAGTATGTCATCTTTAGTTTCTAATAGTCACTCTAGGAGTATGTAGCACTCACATTAAAATGAAAGGAAGCCGTACATTCTTCGCCAAAATTTGAAATAGAATTTCGTTATTAAAATCTCAAAATGTGTGCATTATAATTTCGCAAATAAAAAACATTTTAATCCTTGCCATTTAACTCTTTACCCAAGGTAATGCCAAAACCAGACAGTGCTATTCACAAAAATCACCATCCTCCTTTTGACTCAAAAACATAGCTTATGACCCCTCATTGGAACAAGCTCATTCCATTGAGGGGTCATAAGCTGTTTTGGACGAAAAAAATTAGTTATTCAAGAATTTTATTTGCAAGTGTCATCTGCTATTCATGTTAGGTAAAGGGTTAACCCATCTCAGTGTTGATAACCAAATCAGTGTTTTCAAGGGAAGGGCAAGTGCAGTGAGGTGACATAGACATACAGGGCTCTTAATGTTAAGTGTGTCAGTATGTGAGTGTGTGTATGTGTTGCCCAAATGTTTTTATCTATTTACCTAAGTTCTATACTTTCTAGAATTTTACCCGGATTTTTGCCTATGTTTTACGGTTTTCTGGGTGAGTGGCGCTGTACTCTCGATCCTGTGTAATAAATTCTAGGCATAAATTAGGGTATGTGGAATACTTTTTCATATATTGTCCCATAAAAAATAGGAGAATTAAACCAACAGGTGTTTCGAATCCAAAAAGTTTTGGGACCCTCTTGTGTTGGTTGGGGCACACAAGGGAATTTTTCCAAATATACTTGTAGGTTCAGTCACCCTGGTAGGAGTTGGCCTAAAGGGCGGGGCTGCAAAGCATCAGTTGGAAAAAGATTTCACCTGCCCACCCCATCTGCAGAGCATTGCAGGAAGGAGCATATTTCTACCCCCCCCCCCCACACACCCCCCACCCCCTCCCCACCAGTCACAGTTGGAAGCATACTGCCACCCTCTTCTCTTCCTGGCGAAGCAACGGCTGAAACATAATTCACCGTTTTAAAATTGAATATGAAACATGTCAACCTGATTGACGACATTCACAGTTTTCTTTCGCTGCATGTCAAGGCAGCAGATGCAGCCTTAGGCTATAACATTTTCAATATCAGTCCTGGGACAATTCGTCCCAAGTCGATTTTGCTAGTGGGAAGATTCACCCGGGGTGTTTCGTTCCACAAATTATGCACAGTAAATCTGCATATGTGTGTGCTTTCTATGACGGGGTCTATTAGCCACAGTTGCGTTGCACGGAGATGCAGTGTTTTCTCAATGTTGATGTTGCACATGCGCTCTGAGCTTCCCAGTCTATCCAGTCCCAGATTGTTTGTATTTGAAATGAATATCTATATTGCTGTGATGTAACCGTCGATGGCAGGTCGTTTATGTGAAAGAGAAACACTAGGGGTCCTAGCACTGTGTCTTGAAGTAAGCCAGATTCAACTGGAACCCTGGTGAGAAATATCTGCCGAGTGCCACTCTCATGTGTCACTTCGTTTAAAAGGTTTTTAGCCAGTTAAGATTAGACCCTGTGATACCATACTTGTATAGTTTGTTGAGGAAATCCTTGTGTGGTATCTTGCCAAAGATCTAAATAATAAAAGACTGGTTGAGAAATGTGACGAACAAATTGTTTTTCTACCGCAGGAATGGAATTACACTGGGATGAATCGTCCCCATATTTTGAGACAAATCGTCCTGGCTTTGCATTTGGGGCGAAACATACTGGGTGAATCATCCCCGGACAAACTTATTTGGGGACGAAAGTAGTACTCAGTAGTCTTTGGTAATTTCTGGTGTCAAGTAAGCATGATAGTGCTCCACGAGAAACTATGACCGAAGAGGCCCCCCTCCCTCCATTAGAATCGTTACCAATTTATTGGCCAATTGCAATAGATTTTTCGCTCACTCAAACTACTTTAAGGTGAAACTATTCTGAAGCAAAGGTTTCTCGATGCAGTTCAGTGTTTTATGCACAAGATCCATAGACTCATTGGGCACTCATTTTGTTAACACAGTTGTAGTAAGTGATCGTTATAATTACATGGTATGCTGCCGATTAGTTGACTTTGACTCGATTTTTGTCCGATAACTAATCGACTCGGAAATTCAGGAGTCGTTTCAACACTAATTACTCTTACTACAGAGATGGGATTCTTGGCTAAGAACCAGATTCCGGATAGGCTGCCTGAGCCTATTATTATTAAGGCTTTACCATCTTCGGAGCACCTTAGACCAGTGTTGTGTCCAGTAAGAGCAATGCGTATTTATAAACGTCATTCTAGCTTTGTTAGAAAAGGCAGAAAGAGATTTTTTCTTTCTCTTCTTCCTAACAGAAAAGATATTTCTGTACATTCGGTTGCCAGGTGGATTCAATTGGCAATACGTATTGCCTATGAGAATCTTTCTTCAGATCAGCATTCTGTAAATAAGATTTCAGCTCAGAGCGTTGTCTTCTTAGGCTTATTCCAATAGTGTTGCCATTACTGGTTTAATGAAAGCAGCTTACTGGATGCAACCTTCTACTTTTACGAAGTTTTATCTTAGAAACTAAGAGTCTATCTCTAGTGCTGTGGTCACCCTGCATTTCCTGGTCACAAAACAGGCCTTGCCATTTAAAAATCACAGACATACGACATCTGAAAATCACAGACGTGCTGCATGCTTCACACCTGAAACAAAAGTTACGTTTGCAGTTTGTTCCCATGGGTGCGCATTTGAATTGAGAGACAAATGTCATTGATATTAGTTAAGAATTTTCCAACCAGTTTGTAAATTGTAGTTATACATAGTTATTAATTGACTGTATTAGCAAAGAGCCTCTTACCTTGAGTGGCTTGAATTCGATATGATCACCGGGACCGGGAGAATATGTAATCCTAATTTTTTGAGTATCTTTTTCTGTTCACTGCTAAGACAAAAGTCATAAGCTGTATGCTTACATTTATGGTACCTGTTACTCGCAATGAAATTTCTGGCAGGAATATGTTGCGAGTCATGATATGCCCCATTGATCAAGAGTCCCTCATTGTCCGACATTAACCATTGAAAAACAAATTTTAAAATGTTATATTTTAAAATAGGTTTTTTTTATGACATACGTTCATAGTTTTAAACAGTTTGATAAAATCAAAACATGTTTTTTCTGAAACATGTTTGTAAAGAACCAAACAGTCAATCTATTTAAAAAAGCACCGTTACTCACTGTGTGTGAGGGATTTTTTCAGCATTATAATCTTAACAGCACCTCATCAAAGAGAAGAATGTCAAATTTGTCTGTAGAAGACATTGTTACACTGACAGGCACATGCTCACTGCTGCCCATGCAGAAAACAACCGCAGTGCACTCGACTGTTGGCAGTTTGATACAAAGTTAACAAACATTTATCTGCATCTTGACAGCGACCAAAATAACTGTTCATTCAACATTCCAACACCTTAAGCCTTTCATGTTGCATCGAGTACACATTGTAAATCGACAAATGTTTGGTAAATTTGACAATGCTTGTTTCAGCAAAAAAATTCCAACGTCTTGCTGTCAAATACTATTTATTTTCTCTGACACTATCCTGTAAACAATAGGTATAACAGTTATCCGGTTGACAGCTTTTACAAACGGTTATCCGGTTGACAGCTTTTCCAAACGGTTATCCAGCTAACTGTTTGAGAACTAGTCGTGTGTCATACGAGCATTTATATACAATCCTCCGACTCTTTTAACTCAGTATAAAGCATCTCATTCTCTGGATTAGCTTTATAATTGGTTTCCTTCACCGATTTAGCATAAGGGTTATGCTGGCATTAAATGGAGAATTTATTATATATTACTCCTTTAAATTGTTGGTGTTATGTCTTCCTCTTTTTTTTATAGAGAAAGGCATATATAATTCCTCATTTATCTCCTAGGAGTCCTCCTTTCAGTCGGAGTAAAAGAGTTATTTTGTTTCCTTTAAAGTCCTTGGCCCTCCAGCCTTTTTAGGAGAGCTATAGTAATCACTTGCCGTCTGTCGTCCGTGAACATGGTGTTTGTTTTTTCTCCTCCCAAACAGCTGAACCAATTTAATTGATATTTGAGATAATAGTTTGTTATGACATCGTAATTTGATTTTGTTCAAATCAAGTTGCCTCACCCCTCGGTAGGGCCACACCCAAAAAGTGTGCTCAGATCTTAAAAAATCTTCTTCTCATGAACCAGCTGTAGTAGAGAGTTGATATTTGGTGTGCAGCTTCCTTTCGAAGTGTAGACTCAAATTTGTTCAAGAAGTTCGAGGAGCTATATTTGCCTTCGTTGTGGGAGAGACAAGAATTTTTACCCTGCCCAAAATTTCTATTTTCCAAACTGAGAGGCTGATTTGAACCAAATTTGATGTGAGGGCTTATTGAGTCATAAGTATTTAATTTATGCCCCCCAAAATTTTCACGTTGCCCCATGAGAACCGCAGAAGCTAAAAATAAACAAAAATTAAAATGTCCATATCCCCAAAACTACACTGCCCTGAGAATTCTTATTTGGTGTGAAGCTTCCTTAGGACCAACAGAATGGAATGGTAAAAGAAAATTGCTATCGGTTTTATCATAGGGTACTTTTTGGGGACTTTGAAAAAGTGCTGAGTTGGCATATTTTTATACTGTACCAATGACCCAGACTTAGCTGGTGCTAACTCTAACAAAACCAGGGCCAAACACAAATTTTGCCCCCCAATCCCCAAAATTTGCATCCAAAACCAAAAGAAATCATGTCCTATAGGACCTCCATACTACGCCCCCACTGCGCATGCGCAGTGTCAAGGACGTCCCGAAATTGGCGCCAATTATCATTCTCTGTTTGGCCCTTCATCAGTCAACATCTCACTGATCTTTGTGCTTGTAAATCTCAGTTTAAAGGATGCCAGACACGTAATTTTTGGAGAAATGGTGATTCTAAGGAGGATATAGAAGGAGGAGAGGAAAAAGAAGTGACAAAAAATAATCAGGGCTGTACTTAAAATTTTTTATGAAATTATGTTAAGTTGCCTATTTTCGAGGCATGGGCCTCTTGTTGTCATTCTTGCTAAATGTTGCACTGCTTATTCAGTGTTTCCTCTCCCCTAGCCTTCTAAAGTCCCCCCTTGCAATTCTCCCATGCTTTTGGCATATTTTTGAGAAAGTTCATTTCTAAAATTTTCTTGGGAGAGTTGCTTGGATACAGAATGTTTTCTGTTATTTTCCCCATAGTTACGTTTTCACCCATGGGTGTATAAACGTTGTGTTCTGCATCTTCCATCTGATGTTCTGCAGATTCTCCCCTGGGAGTCTCTGTCTTGCATCAGATAGAGTGTAATTTTGATGACTGATTTCGGGCCAGTTTTTTCAGTGCCTGGAGTCATGTTTTCTGGTGTTTTACACTGTTTGTTTACATTGGCAACAGCCTTTTTTGAGGGGGGCTGTTTGCCTTTGGTGTAGTTTATCTCACTATAAGATACATTTATATTATCCGTAAGTGTCTCATTAATTATTTAATATAAATTTAAAATTTTTGACCACACTTTGCCATCGGATCCATCGGGGTTCAACGTTACTTTTCAGAAACTTGGGCTTCGCTGAAAAAATATTTTTTCAAAATTATTTTGATTTGCATTTGTTTTTTCATTTATTAATGGATCATGTTATTATGTATCTTTGTGTCAGGGGTTTGTGCGAGTAACTAGGACTTGTTGTTGACTTTTCACAATGAAAGGATATTGTTCAAATTGTAATAGGAAGAAATCTTCCTCTGACTTTCATGATCATTGTATTAATTGTAGTCAGTGTTCTCGCACTAATCCCTGTCCTATATGTCAATTTTGGGATGACAAACATTGGAAACGTGTGTCACGGTATGTTGTTACTGGAGAAAGGGCTATGCCGGCTCTTTCTCCGCAAGGTCACTCTACTATCTCAGTTTCTATTTCAGAGGAACAAGAACAGGGTGATGTTTCCATGTTATCTTCTGCAAGTGCGCTTCCGTCGTCACAAATGAATTCAGAGCTAGCGGCAAAAGTGCTCATGGAGATTAGACAAATGTCGTCCGCTAGCTCGCCCAGTGTAGCGTCCATTCACCGAATGGTTCGGCAGCCGGGTTCGTCCGATGCGGTCCAGGAGGAAATGTTGGGTGATGCGAGCACTATAAACATTCAATGTGCACACCCAGTGACGGCGGATAGTAAGCGAGATCGGAGGAAGCCTTTGAGTCCGGTTCCCAGCTCGTCCAGGTCCAGCCGGGCCGCGAGCAAGAGAGGCCCCTCTCTCGTACAACAACATCTGGGACCAGATGTTGTGGTACAAAATGTGTCGCAAGCGGAGCATACGTCCATCGCTCGGGACGCTCCGTTCTATAGGCAGTCCGCGGAGACTGCTAAGGCTTCTTCTTCTCGTCAGCGCACACGACTGCACCTTGGCTGCGTGACCGCCGATATCTTACCAGCTTCGCCGATCAAGGATTCTTCAGTGACCAGGTCACACCATCCGGCAGCCAGGGACTCGAGGCCGATGGACTCCGGACGTTCGCATAGAAAAAGTATGCGGGAGCCATCTGATGCGGAGCTGCCCTCGGCAAAGCAGCGGAAGACTGCGCCTCCGCAGGTCTTGACGCCGGACATTCTTGTGCAGATAGCACAGCTTATCGCAGCATCCCAGCAGCCGACAGAAACGGTGTCGGATCGAGAATTATCCGACGGCGCTGGGTCGGTACGCTCCGCCGAAGCATCGGGGGCGGACGACCGGGAGCATCATGAGGTCCGACCGGATGGTGAAAGGGATACGGATGATTTGGAGCTATCCCTTTCGGAACAACATAAAGCTGCCGTGGACTTCATCCGGCACTTTCTCCCTCAAGTTGTTCCGTCGGGCCAGACTGCTGCGGTTCCGGACAAGAGTATTATAGCGTCATTGGACTCTGAATTTTTTGAGCGGTTCAGGGACATCGCTCCCGAGTTTCCGTCGCAGTCCAATAATGTTGCAAGAACATTTGAATTATTGAACGACGCTACATTTAAACTTGCTTCCAAGACAGGGAAAGCAGGTTTCTTGTCCGCCAATACTCTCAACCTGCCTTTCATTAATGCAAGGAATAAATTCGATACGGCAGGACAGGGTATCCCGAGAGTTCCTCTGCGTATGGACGACGAGGCGGAAGACTTAGAGCTATCATTACCGTCGTCGGCTTCTATTCCAACCGCGGTGTTGGAAACAGCTATTTCGTCTAACAGAGCCAATTTAGATGCCTTATCTTACGCAGATCACCTTACTAAGGCGTTATCACTGCGCCTTCAAGGGAAAGAATTTCAGGATATACAATCCTCTTTAAGACTTCTTTCAAGGGCAGTAGCTTATTCCACGTGTAACTCCGCCCTTTCTGTGGCAAACCTGGAGTTGGTTAGACGTGACGCAGCCCTAGCTACATCCACACTCGTGGATACTAAGGTGAAGAACTCTCTTAGAGTCGCTTCGGTCTCCGGAGAACTTCTCTTTGACGGCAAGCTTTCTGCTATTTATGATAAAATTACAAAGAAAGCTTCGGATTCTCTGTTGTTCAAATCTGCTTCTAAGAAGTCGGATACAGCAGACAAGAATAAGACAGGCACTTCTGGGTCTAATGCGCCCAAGAGAGGTTCCTATAGAGGTTCCGGTGCGTCCTCTTGGTCTTATTCGAGAGACCATCAGGGTAGCGACTCTCGTTCGGGACGTCCTTCGGGCCGGGACAACCGGTCGGACGCCCCGAGGTCGATGGGACGAGGTGCGGGTCGTGGAGGACGTGGTTTCTCCTACCGCAGGCCTCGCAGGTCCAGGAGGTGATGGCTTAAACCTCTATCGCATACCGGTTGGCGGAAGGTTGTCGAGCTTTTCACAAGAATGGGCGTCGATTACGGACGACCCTTGGGTGAGAGGAGTAACTTCGGAAGGCCTAAAGATATCCTTCAAACGAAAGCCTCCATTAACTCGAAGTCCAAAGTGGACTCAACTTCCGTCAAATCCGCAGAAAAGAGACGCTCTGTTATCAGAGGTGCAGTCTCTTTTAATGAAGAACGCGGTAGAGGTCGTAGAAAACCAGGAGACCCCGGGATTCTACAGCCATCTGTTTCTGGTTCCGAAACCAGACGGCTCGTTCCGTCCAGTCATAGATTTGAGCTGGATAAACAAGCTGATCGTCGCTCCAAAATTTTATATGGAGACGATTCGGTCGGTCAGAGCGAGTATTCGGGTGAACGATTATGCAACAAGCATAGATCTCAAAGATGCGTACTTTCACGTCATGGTACATCCGACATTCAGAAAGTATCTATGCTTCGCAGTCCTAGGAGTGGTGTATCAATTCCGGACGATGTGCTTCGGACTGAATCTAGCACCCTGGGCTTTCACTCGGGTAATGAACTCGGTAATGATCTATTTCCGAGCTCATTCGTCTGCGGTAACGTCGGCCTACCTGGACGACATTCTTCAGAGGTACGGCAACGAGTTAACGCTTCAGAACGATGTTCAGAATCTACTTCTATTGCTCCGACGTCTCGGTTTTATAGTAAACGAGGAGAAGTCGGATCTGGTGCCGTCCAAGTCATTCACTCATCTGGGAATGAGCTTCGAGACGCACAACAATCTCGTTTGTCTGCCGTTAACCAGAGCGAAATTAGTCAGTTGTTACGCTCGCTATTGTCTGCACGCAGACAAAGTCACAGCGAGAGAATTTATGAGACTGATAGGTCTGTGCGGAGCCGCTGCAGATCTCATTCCGATGGGGCGGTTACGCACGCGTCCTCTCCAAATTTTCTTGACTCAGAATTGGAGTGTGAAAATTCATTCGCTCGACGTAGACGTTCTCTTGTCAGATCAAGTGAAACAAGAGATTCAGACTTGGGCAAACATTCAGTGGTTAACTCAGGGAGTTCCGCTGCAGTTGCCGGATCCGAGTTTTACCATTATGACGGATGCCAGTCAAACAGGTTGGGGTGCATCATTGATCCCAACGGATTCGAGATGCCAGGGTCTTTGGGATCCGCAATTCCTGTGCAAGCACATAAACATCAAGGAAATGATGTCAATTTGGCTTGCGTTACGTCATTGGATGGACATTATTCACAATGCTCATGTCCAAATCCTATCCGACAATACGACAGTAGTGGCGTATATACGGAATCAGGGAGGCACTCATTCAGTTCCGTTGTTCAATCTAACGGAAAGAATCCTTCTGTTTGTGCTAGAACATCAGTTCTTCTTTCGGTCCGTCACATACCGGGTCGTCTGAATGTGCTAGCAGACTCCCTTTCACGAAAGGGTCGCTTGTTGCCGTCGGAGTGGACTCTCAACAAACAAGTATTCAATCAGATTTGCTACCAATGGGAACGGCCAATGATAGACTTATTTGCGACACATCTCAACAATCAGTTGCAGACGTATGTGTCTCCGTGTCCGGATCCAAGAGCATTTGCAGTAGACGCTCTGTCGATCCCTTGGGACGGAATGATAGGATATGCGTATCCTCCAGCGCCATTAATTCAACAAGTATTGCTAAAGATAAAACAATCTCAATGCAAGATTCTGTTGGTAGCATCTCTGTCGCCACAGAGACCGTGGATAAATCTACTCAGGTGTCTGTTGTGGGACCTACCGCGAAAGCTTCCTCCACGGGAGGATCTTCTTTCGCAGGGGAAATCGCGTCAACTCCATCACAACCCGCAAGGTCTCAACCTTCACGTTTTTCCGTTGTGCGGTCCTTCTTGCATGGCAAGCACTTTACAGGACGAGCAGTGGACGCGATTTCTAACTGTAGGAGGACCTCCTCTTCGCTAAACTATGCAGCTAAGTGGAAGGTTTTTCGCCATTGGTGTAGGGATCATTCTGTAGATATTTTTGATCCCTCTATACCAGACATTGCAAACTTTCTAGTATACTTGTTTGACGAAATCAAACTGCAGCCTGTTACTATTAAGGGTTATAGGTCTATGTTATCTGATACCTATGCACATCATGATAGTTTACAAATTGGATCTAATGTCTCTTTATCTAAGTTGGTTAGAAACTTTTCGATAAATAGACCCAGAACTCTTAGATTAATTCCTAAATGGAATTTAGCTTGGGTTCTTCTTAAATTGAAGGAAAAGCCATTTGAACCTCTTGGGACAGTAGATTTCAAATTCTTATCTTATAAGACAGCTTTTCTCTTAGCTTTCTCTTCTGCTAGAAGAGTCAGTGAGCTTCATGCACTGTCGGTGGATGATTCTCACTATCGTAGTGTCGGGAACACTATCACCTTCACTACTAATGTGGGTTTTTTAGCTAAGAATCAGGCTCCTAATAAATATCCGGAACCTATTGTTATTAAGGCTCTTCCGTCTTCAGACGGGCGTAGGCCTTTACTCTGTCCTGTTAGAGCGTTACGTATCTATAAACAGAGATCTCAGTTTATCAGAAAGGGACGGAAACGTTTCTTTCTGTCTTTGATGCCTAATAGAAGGGACATTTTGGTCCATTCTATTGCTAGATGGATTCAATTAACTATCCGTACTGTTATGAGAGTTTATCTTCTTCTCAGCAGTCTGTGCTTAAGATTTCCGCTCATGAAGTAAGAGCTCTTGCTACTTCTTGGGCTTATGCTAATAGTGTTGCTATTACAGATTTAATGAAGGCTGCTTATTGGTCTCAGCCATCCACATTCACAAATTTTTATCTCAGAAATATTGAGTCCATTTCTGGAGACCTACATTGTTTAGGTCCGTTATCTGTTGCTCAGAATGTTGTCCACTAAACAGTTGCAACTATAGTTATGCAGGCTTTCTGTTCTGGCAGTGACTCCGTCCGGCTGCCCTCTTCGCTCTGGGCTATTTGACCCAGGGAAGGGGGGGGGGGGGGGGGGGGGGGGGGCGGGTGTTCCCTTAGGTCACCTGCTTTATAGTGAAAAGCAAGGGAATGCCTCCTCCAAAGTCAGTATTTCTGAGTCGCTTCCAGGATGGTTTTAAAGTGTAATATTAATGTTAAAAATTCATTCATGTCATATTTTTAAAGTGTAGCTCGGTGTGAAGCATTTGTATATGTCAAGTGTCAAACAGGCTTTAATATACAATACTCGGACACTTTTAAAAGATTATAAAGAGTCTCAATTCTCTGGACTTCTTTATTTATTGGCTTACTTTAAAAATAATTAGTATAAGGGTTATACTGGATGTTAATAGAGAACATGAATATTATTGTGCTCAATTATTAAGGGTATTGTATCTTTCTAATTTAAATATTAAATAAGAAAGATACATGTAAAGCCTAATACTCCTTTTCTCCTTAAGGGGTTACCTCTTTATTATATAGTTGAGCTTATTGGATTTTCCTCTATGTCCTAGGCCCTCCAGCCTGTTTACTATTCAGCTAAGTCTGGGTCATTGGTACAGTATAAAAATGTTAAAAAATTTATAGTAATTTATATTTTTTTTATACTTACCAATGACCCAGACGGGGATGGCCCTCCCAGGAGTTGGGAACTCTTGCCTCCCCGCTGAGTACATAGCGCTGACCAGGCACTGCCAGTAAGAATGATAATTGGCGCCAATTTCGGGACGTCCTTGACACTGCGCATGCGCAGTGGGGGCGTAGTATGGAGGTCCTATAGGACATGATTTCTTTTGGTTTTGGATGCAAATTTGGGGGATTGGGGGGCAAAATTTGTGTTTGGCCCTGGTTTTGTTAGAGTTAGCACCAGCTAAGTCTGGGTCATTGGTAAGTATAAAAAATATATAAATTACTAGAAATTTTTTAACTTTTTAACACTTGTGTGGAATGGGAAAAACATTAAAGACTACTTTTCTCCCAAACCACTGCTCCGAAAGCTTTCAAATTTCACATATAACATCTTTGGAAGATTGTTTCACACGTTTATTGAAATCAAATCCCTGGGTCCATATTTCGGCTCTCTATGGGAGCCCGAATTATAACTTAGTTCAATATGAGGAATTTTTCTTTAAAAATCTTCTTCTTCAGATTCAGCAGTCGGAATGTTTTGATATTTGGCATGCAGCATCCTTAGGGAGGTGAGATTCAAGTTTGTTCAAGCCATGTCCCTAGGTCCATATTTGGGCTCACTGTGGGAGCTTGAATTGTAACTTAGTTCAAAATGAGGAATTTTCTTAAAAAATCTTCTTCTTCAGATCCAGCAGTCTGAATGTTTTGATATTTGGTGTGCAGCATCCTTAGGGGGTGAGATTCAAGTTTGTTAAAGCCAAGTCACTGGGTTCATATTTGGGCTCCCTGTGGGAGCCTGAATTATAACTTAGTTCAATATGAGGAATTTTTCTTTAAAAATCTTCTTCAGATTCAGCAGTCAGAATGTCTTGATATTTGGCATGTAGCATCCTTAGGGGGGTGAGATTCAAGTTTGATCAAGCCAAGTTCTTGGGTTCATTTTTGGGCTCCCTTTGGGAGCCCGAATTATAATTTAGTTCAATATGAGGAATGTTCTTCAAAAATCTTCTTCTTCACATCCACCAGTTAGATTCTTTTGATATTTTGTATACAGCATCCCACTGGAGGTGAGATTCATGTTTGTTCAAGCCAAGTCCGGGGTTCATATTTGGGCTCCCTGTGGGAGCCTGAATTATTACTTAGTTCAATATGAGTAATATACTTTAAAAATCTTTTTTTTTAGATCCACCGGTCAGAATCTTTGGATATTTGGTATAAGCTTTTCTTAGGAGGGGTAGATGCAACTTGTTGAAATCAATTCCCTGTGTTGATATTTAGGCTACCATGTCAGGTGAGCACCCTCAGGCCCCCAGGGCCTCTTGTTTACTATTCAGCTAAGTATGGGCCATTGGTTCTAGTATAATTTAAAACATTTAGCAGGCACAGCTAGAAAAAAATGATGCTTGGCGCCAATTTCGGTGTCTTCCTGGTTACTGCGCATGCACAGTACAAAAGTATGGAGGACCAGATAGGACTTTTAATTTTTGGATTTGTATGCAAATTTTGGGGGTTGGGGGAGGGTTCAAAATTTGTGTTTGACCCTGGATATTATTGAGTTTGCACCAGCTAAGTCTGGGCCATTGGTAAGTATAAAAAATATACAAATTACTTTAAATTTTTCATTTCATGCAGACAAGTTTTCTCTTCAACTGGAAATTTAATCTTGTTTGACAAGCATTAACTCAATGGAACAAGACTGAATTGGGTACGTTCCTGGTTGCATTATGAGAAAAATTTGCAGGTTCAAATTTTGTTGTCAGTGTGAAGGTCAGCTGGTCAAGTGCTAGAAGTCACCATCAGGGCTCGACTGAAAAGTGCTGAAAGCCACTTTAGTGGGTTTACTCTGTATTCATTACCTCATTTCCTCAGCAGTTGAAACACAGAAAATGTTTAACTTTTATGACTACCTTTAATGGAAAATTAATCTAAATGTGACATAAGAAATCATTGATTAAAAAATCCATTCAGTTTACAGGGGGAAAATTTGGGCAGGAATAAATGCCACCAGCATGCAAAGAGTTAAACAATGTTGTTTTACAATTTATTGCAGAGTGCAAATAGGCACTCCAATAAATTGTAACAAAACAATTGTTTATAGAAAATCTTATTAAACTGGGGCTCCTTTTACTTGCAGCATGGTAACCTTGAAAAAAAAAATTGTTTTGCAAATCACCTTGGAAAAATAAGTTAGCACTCTAACAGTTAAGAAGGGTGCGTGGTGGCTCAGTAGGTAGAGGTGCAGGTTGCAAGCCAAGAGGTCCTCGGTTCGAATCCCACCTGCGGCAACTGCATTTTGTCCTTGGGCAAGACACGGAATCCCAATTGCCAACATGGGTCATGGTAGTGTTGTATACTAAAGTGTAATGCACATCAGTGGTGGTCTTGTCTTCAGCCAATGCTAACCCTGCTTGTGTGGAGTTAGTACGTTATGTGTCTGACAGTTGCTTGTTGTTGCTCAATGGTTCTTTCTGGGTACTCTGGCTGAAGGTGTACTGCACATCAATGGTGGTCTTGTCTTCAGCCAATGCTAACCCTGCTTGTGTGGAGTTAGTACGTTGGGTGTCTGACAGTTGCTTGTTGTTGCTCAATGGTTCTCTCTGGGTACTCCGGCTTCCTCCACACATAAAACTGTCTGACACGAGGTGATCCTGGCTTTCAAACATGCTGTGCAACAGAAATTAAAACTTGGAAGCATCATTAAGGATTTAATCAAGGATTCTATCAAATAATCGAAGCCAGTCCTTCGTTCATCGATATCTACATTCTTAATAATTTATTTATTGTGGTTTAACAATACTTTCGACAGCCAGGGTCACCTCATGTCATACAGTTTTATGGGTGGAGGGAGCAGGAATACCTCTGAGCAATGATGAGCTATCGTCAGACTTCCCAATGCGCTAACTCCCCACAAGCAGGGTTGGCTTTAGTTGAAGACAAGTGCATCATCAACGTACAGTACGCCTTAGTACATGGCGCCACCATGTGGGCAATTGGGATTAAGTGCCTTGCCCAAGGACACAATGCAGTTACCTTTTGCAGGTACTGAGCTGTGGACTTTTTGGTTTAAAGTTCAATACTGTAACCAGTAAGCCACCCCTCTCTATATTGTTAATAATAAGTTTGCTAAAAGTTAATTAAACTGGTCTAGTCTCAAAAATTGTCTGAGAAGTCATTGAAAATTACGTGCAAGGGTCCTCCAAAGCCCTGGAATTAACCTCATCCATAAGACACTGAGCCCTTGATTGTTATCCAGATCTTCATTACCATTTCCACATTTTGTTCTTTTGTGTACTAAAAACAAAACCCAGTGTTTTGAGAAGTCAGCACCTAAAAATATAGCCAAAAATACACTCCTGATGTACAGCCAGTCAGGGCTCTGACACAAATGGTCCAGATAGTAATAAATAGGAAAAGATGTATGTTATCTGAACAGTTCTTTATTTTTAAGTGCCACCTGCCTGAATAGGTTAATGACACTTGCTTGACGAGAAACAACTGATACCCATAAGTCTTGATGATTGTGTTGTTTAGTAAATGTACTCTAATTTGACAGGCTTGTTTGATTTAATTTCAACTGAATCTTGTATTACAGGGTGAGCTCTGCTTCATGGTACTTTCTCAATGTGTTTGGGCTGAGGAGTATGTATACTTTAATATTAGGGCAAGACAATGGTAAGTTGTATTAATTATCAATACACCTACCTACATCACAGTAATGCATCACCGCTCACGAGATCCCAGTGGAATCCTGGGAACTGGATCAGTGCTTGTTTACTGTGGTAAAGAAATTATGTTTTACAGGTAAAATAGGATTGGTCAATGTGAGGAAAACCTGATTTAATGCCTGGGATTGAAGTCCTCTGAACTGCGCAGGACAGGTTCTGTCTAATTTTTTTTTTTTATACACATCTTCAAATCTATCTTTCAAAATCTCTTGATATTTGGCATACTGCATCTTTAATGGAGTAAGATTCATGTTTGTTCAAATCAAGTCCCTGGGTTCATATTTGGGCTCCCTATGGGAACCTGAATTTTAATTTGATCCATTCGATATAGAACATCCTTAGGGGTGTCAGATTCAAGTTTGTTCAAGTCCTTGGTGTATTACTTGGGCTCCCCATGGGAACTCTTAACTTCAGTATAGTGCAATATGAGGAAAAATATTTTTACAAAAATTTTCTTCATATCTGCCCGTCCAATCTTTTGATATTTGATATGCAGCATCCTTAGGAGGTTCAGATTCAAGTTTGTTCAAATCATGTCCCTGGTTTCATATTTGGGCTCCCTATGAGAACCCGGATTTTAAATTGGTGCAGTATGAGAAAATTTATTTAAAAATATTCTTCTGATGTGGCACTCAAAATCTCTTGATATTTGGTATATGCCATCTTTAGTGGGGGTCAGCTTGAAGTTTGTTCAGATTAAGTCTGTGAAGTGATATTTGGGCTCCCTCTGCGAGCCCAAATCTTAACTATATAATATGAGAAGGAAGTTTTTAACATCTTTTTCTTTATATCCACCAGTCAGAATCTTTTGATGATTTGTATGTAGCATCCTGATTCAAGTTTGTTCAAATCAAGTCCCTAGGATAATATTTGGGCACCTTATTGGAACTCAGAATTTTAACTTTGTGCAATATGAGGAATATTCTTTAACAATCTTGTTCTTCAGATCTACCAGTCAGAATTTTAAGACGTGAGTATCCTTAGCAGGTTCAAACGAGATTATATTTGAGCTCCATGTGGGAGCCCACATTTTAACTTAATGCAATATGAGGAATATTCTTTAAAAACCTTTTTCAGATTTCTCAGTCAGAATCTTTTGATTTTTGCATTGCAGTATCCTTAGTAGAATCTAATTTCAGTTTGCTCCAAGCAAGTCCCTGGGTTCATATTTGGGCTTCTTGTGGCAACCTAAATTTGAACCTTGTGCAATATGGGGAAATGCCTTCAAGAATTTCTCCCTGTGGGAGCCGCAGGAAGTGAAGCAGTGCTTGTTTACTGTGGTAAACTAGCTCTGTTTTACGCATAGAATAGGACCCCGGCCCCCATGGGGAGAAAGTTCTCTAAAATGGGCAAGATGGGTATAAACGACTGGCTGGACTTGACTTTATATCCATGTCGCAGTCATGATTAGCCATTGTGCAGACGTATGTGACCTTAAACACCAATAAATAAATAATTCCAAAATCTCCTTCAGATTCACCGGTCTGAATCATTTGACATCCGATATGCGTCGACCTTTTGTGATTCAGATTTCAATTTGTTCAAACCAAGACTTGTGGGTCATATTTGGGTTCCCTGTGGTATCCCAACTTTTAGCTTAGTGCAATATGAGGACCAAATTATTCTTTAAAAAAATCAGCATCTTCACATTCTCTATTCATTTGTTGCATAGTATTGACACCCTTAGTTTGGTAGGATTCAGGTTAGTTCAAATCAAATCCCTAGGCTCATATTTGGCCTTCCAATGGGAGCCTGAATTTTAACTTAGAGCAGCATGAGGAATATTCTTCAAGGCTCTTCTTCAGACCCACCAGGCAGAATCTTTTGATATTTGGTGTGTACCCTCACTATGACTCTTTGATTAAAGTTTGTTCAAAATGTTTCTCTTGTTTTCAGGTGAGCGATTAAGGCCACTTGGGGGGCTCTTGTTTTGTTTAATATTTGTTGGTTGTCAGAACTTGAGGATTACTCAGAATTAAAGGGATTTACGATTATGCTTTCATTTGCCTTACAGATGGAGTACCTTGAAGAGCCAAGTTATTCCTCTGACTGGTTATATACTTGGTCAATGAAGGTTGAATGGGTTGGTGATGGAGACATCACAATGCACTCAAAGAAAATAGATCAACTGAACAGTGCCGAATATAGATATTTTTATTTTTGTGTTCATTGTCCGGTAGAGTGCTGGAAGTCCATATTTGGTCTTTAGTGCAGGTGTTTAAAGGCTTCATAAAGTGAAATTCTCAAGTCAGTGTGGATTTGTCTTGTTAGAATTTATGGGAGAGTACCTATAGGCACTCTCCCATAAATTATAACAAGTCAAAGACAAGTGAACAAATTTTCAGGGCCTAATGTAATTCAGCACTCTACCACTTAAAAAGAAACACTGACAAAAGGGAGTGTGATGGAATTGGGGTTATCTTGACTCAAAAGGGTTATGCAGATTTATTTAGCATAACCTTTGTGGTGCTGTCTTATATTTTTAGCTCACCGAAGGGAGCTTAACTTATCACTGGTCGTCTGTCGTCCGTCGTCGTGAACATTTTTCAAACGACTTCTCCTTTGAAACCACTGGTCCGATTTTCACGAAACTTCATGTGGATGTTCATTACTATATGGCAATTCATGTTTGTTCAAATGAAATGGCCACGTCCCTTGGGGGCTCTGTATGGGACATAACTCTGATAGCACCATATGAATTATAGAAAAATTATTAAAAAATCTTTTTCTCCAGAACCAGTGGGCAGAATCTTTTGATACTTGGTATGCAGCATCTTGGTATGGATCTGATTCAAGTTTGTTAAAATCGGCCCCCTGGATTCATATTTGGGCTCACTATAGAAGTCCAAATTCGAACTTAGTGCATTTCAGGCAAATTTCTTAAAAAATCTTCTTCTCCAGATCCAGCAGGCAGAATCTTTTGATATTTGGTATGCAACATTGTGGGGTGGATCTGATTCAAGTTTGTTCAAATCAGCCCCCTGGATTCACATTTGGGCTCAGTGTAGAAGCCTGAATTCCAACTTAGTGCATTTCAGGCAAATTTCTTAAAAAATCTTCTTCTCCAGATCCAGCAGGCAGAATCTTTTGATATTTGGTATGCAACATTGTGGGGTGAATCTGATTCAAATTTGTTCAAATCGGCCCTCTGGATTCGTATTTGGGCTCAGTATAGAAGCCTGAATTCGAACTTAGTGCATTTCAGGCAAATTTCTTAAAAAAATCTTCTTCTCCAGATCCAGCAGGCAGAATCTTTTGATATTTGGTATGCAATATTGTGGGGTGGATCTGATTCAAGTTTGTTCAAATCGGCCCCCTGGATTCATATTTGGGCTCACTATAAAAACTTGAATTCGAACTTAGTGCATTTCAGGCAAATTTCTAAAAAAATCTTTTTCTCCATATCCAGCAGGCAGAATCTTTTGATATTTGGTATGCAACATTATGGGGTGGATCTGATTCAAGTTTGTTCAAATCGGCCCCCTGGGTTCATATTTCGGCTCAGTATAGGAGCCCAATTTGAACTTAGTGCATTTCAGGCAAATTTCTTTAAAAATCTTCTTCTCAAGATCCAGCTGGCAGAATCATTTGATTTTGGGTATGCAGTATGCTTAGGGGAGGTGAGATTCAAGTTTGTTCAAGCCATGTCCCAAGGTTCATATTTGGGCTCACTGTGGGAGCTTGAACTGTAACTTAGTTTGAAAAGAGGAATTTTCTTAAAAATCTTCTTCTTCAGATCCAGCAGTCGGAATGTTTTGATATGTGGTGTGTAGCATCCTTGGGGGGGGGGGGGGGGGGGGGGGGGGATTCAAGTTTGTTAAAGCCAAGTCCCTGGGTCCATATTTGGGCTCCCTGTGGGAACCCGAATTATAACTTAGTCAATATGAGGAATTTTTAGCTCACCAAATGGAGCTCAACTTATCACTTGCCGTCCGTTGTCGTGAACATTTTTCAAACGACTTCTCCTCTGAAACCTCTGGTCTGATATTCACGAAACTTCATGTGGGTGTTCATTACTATATGGCAATTCATGTTTGTTCAAATGAAATGGCCACGTCCCTTGGGGGCTCTGTATGGGGCATACCTCTGATAGCACCATATGAATTATAGAAAAATTATTAAAAAATCTTCTTCTCCAGAACCAGTGGACAGAATCTTTTGATACTTGGTATGCAGCATCTTGGTATGGGTCTGATTCAAGTTTGTTCAAATCGAGTCCCTCAACCAATATTGGGGCTCACTATGGGGGTGTGAATTTTTACTTAGTGCAATTTAAGAAAAATTCTTTAAAAATCTTCTTCTCCAGAACCAATGGGCAGAATCTTTTGATATTTGGTATGCAGCATCTTGGTTTGGGTCTGATTCAAGTTTGTTCAAATGAGTTCCTTGATCAATATTGGGGCATGAATTTTTCCTTAGTGCAATTTAAGGAAAAATTTTCTTCGCCAGAACCATGGGCAGAATCTTTTGATATTTGGTATACAGCATCTTGGTATGGGTCTGATTCAAGTTTGTTCAAATGGAGTCACTTGATCAATTTTGGGGCTCACTATGGGGACCTGAATTTTTACTTAGTGCAATTTAAGAAAAAATTTTAAAAAATCTTCTTCTCCAGAACCAATGGGCAGGATCTTTTGATATTTGGTATACAGCATCTTGGTATGGGTCTGATTCAAGTTTGTTCAAATTGAGTCCCTCGATCAATATTGGGGCTCACTAAAGGGGTGTGAATATTAACTTAGTGCAATTTAAGAAAATTTCTTTAAAAGTCTTCTTTTCCGGAACTGATCCATGGGCAGAATCTTTTGATATTTGGTATACAGCATCTTGGTATGGGTCTGATTCAAGTTTGTTCAAATTGAATCCCCCGTTCAATATTGGGGATCACTATGGGGGTGTGAATTTTTACTAAGTGCAATTTAAGAAAAAATCTTTAACAATCTTCTTCACCAGAACCAGTGGTCAGAATCTTTTGATATTTGGTATGCATCATCTTGGTATGGGTTGGATTCACATTTGTTCAAATTGAGTCTTTTGATCGATATTGGGGCTCACTATGTGGGTGTGAATGTTTACTTTGTGCAATTCAAGGAAAATTCTTTAAAAATCTTCTTCAGAACCATCATGCAGAATCTTTTGATATTTGATCAGCAGCATTGTCACATTCAGTCCTGTTGATGTTTTAGCTCCACAGAGAGTATAGATTTACTCTGTAGAACCTTAAGAATAGCTTTTGATAAAATTTGTGTCTTCACAGTATGGAACATTCGGTGAGCGCCTAATGCCCCCTGGGGCCTCTTGTTATGTGTACTCATACTATGTATGGTACACATAATGCCTGCGCCCGGGGTGGCCATCCGTCGTTCGTCGATCCTTTGTCCGTCTGTCTGTCTGCACACACAAATGACTACTTATGTGGCTACGAGTTAGTAAAACAGGATACTTATGTGGTTCAAGTCTGTTACGTGGCTAGCTACGTAACACAATCTCTTATTGTGGAGGGGGGGGGGTAAATGTAGAGTAGGGTTAGGGCATTCCAGGGTGGGGTTTAGGAGTGGGGTGGGGTGGGGGGTCAGTGAAGGGGTGCTAGCGTTATGTGGCTAGGGTTAGGGGAGGGTAGGTCAGGTTAGGTTAGGGTTAGCTGACCCCCCAAAAATTTTCCCCCAAAAAACTTGTTTTATTATGTTGGACATGTGTTTTAGGTTAGCCACCTAATATGTCCATGAAATAGCCACATAAGTAGTCATTTGTTAGAACGTGTGTATTTCTTTGGCGTTCGATAACTTGAAAAATATTGCTTGGATTGACAAGTTACTTTATATTTGTGTTCAGGTTACTGATGTGCCGCGCTGTACAGTTTTGGGTGTAAATCTGATAATTTGATCCTGAGATATTATCTCTTTATCCTACAAATTGAGAATTCTTCCAATCCCTTTGGCATGAGATAGCTCAAAAAATATCAATCTGATTGTCATGTTACTTTATATATATCTTCAGGTTACTGTTGTTCCGAGCTGTATAGTTTTTGGTGTAAATCTGTTATTTTGATCCTAAGATATTAACCCTTTATCCTTCAAATTGAAAATATCTCCAATCCCTTTGGCATTCGATAACTTGAAAAATATTGCTTGGATTGTCAAGTTACTTTATTTTTGTGTTCAGGTTACTGATGTGCCGAGCTGTATAGTTTTTGGTGTAGATCTGATAATTTGATCCTGAGATATTAACCCTTTATCCTTCAAATTGAAAATTCCTCCAATCCTTTTGGCATTCGATAACTTGAAAAATATTGCGTGGATTGTCTAGTTACTGTATATTTGTGTTCAGGTTACTGATTTGCCGAGCTGTATAGTTTTTGGTGTCAATCTGTTATTTTGATCCTGAGATATTAACCCTTTATCCTTCAAATTGAAAATTCCTCCAGTCCCTTTGGCATTTGAAAACTTGAAAAATATTGCTTGGATTGTCAAGTTACTTTATAGTTGTGTTTAGGTTACTGATGTGCCGAGCTGTATAGTTTTTGGTGTAAATCTGATAATTTAATCCTGATATATTAACCCTTTATCCTTCAAATTGAAATTTCCTCGAATCCCTTTGGCATTCGATAACTTGAAAAATATTGCTTGGATTGTCAAGTTACTTTATATTTGTGTTCAGGTTACTGATGTGCCGAGCTGTATAGTTTTTGGTGTAAATCTGTTATTTTGATCCTGAGATATTAACCCTTTATCCTTCAAATTGAAAATTCCTCCAATCCCTTTGGCATTCGATAACTTGAAAAATATTGCTTGGATTGTCAAGTTACTTTATAATTGTGTTTAGGTTACTGATGTGCCAAGCTGTATAGTTTTTGGTGTAAATCTGATAATTTGATCTTGAGATATTAACCCTTTATCCTTCAAATTGAAAATTCCTCCAATCCCTTTGGCATGAGATAACTCAAAAAATATTAATCCGTTTGTCATGTTACTTCATATATGTATTCAGGTTACTGATGTGCCAAGCGGTATAGTTTTTGGTGTAAATCTGAAAAGTTGATCCTGTGATATTAACCCTTTATCCTTCAAATTGAGAACTCCTCCAATCCATTTCTTCGGCATGCGATAACTCAATAAATATTAATCCGATTATCAGGTTACTTTATATATGTATTCAGGTTACTGATGTGCTGTGCTGTATAGTTTTTTATGTAAATCTAATAATTTGATCCGGAGTTATTAACCCTTTATCCATCAAATTAGGCACTCCTCCAATTCATTTCTATATGTACCCATACCATGTATGGTGTACATAATGTCAGCATCCAGGATGGCCCTCCGTCATACAGCTTTCTACTAATTGCACATATGGGTACACATCTGACGATTTCATCGGCCTATTTTTATACTGTACCAATGACCCAGGCATAGCTGGTGCTAACTCTTAAAAATTCAGGGCCAAACACAAATTTTGCCCTCCCAATCCCCAAAATCCTCCAAATCCAAAAAATCAATGTCCTATATGGTCCTCCATACTTTTGTCCACTGCACATGCGCAGTGTCAATGAAGTTCCGAAATTGGCGCCAAATCTTCATTTCTTTGTTTGGCCCTTCAATCAGTAACATCTCACTGATATCTGTGCTTATAATCTCAGTTAAAATGATGCCAGACACAAAATCATGAAGGAAATGGTGGATCCAAGGATGAAATAAGAGGATGAGAGGAAGAAACAGTGGAAGGATGTGTTCAGGGCTGTAACTTATAATATTTTTATACTGTACCAATGACCCAGACATAGCTGGTGCTAACTCTTAAAATATAGGGCCAAACACAAATTTTGCCCCCCAATCCCCAAAATTTGCATCTAAAACCAAAGAAAACATGTCCTGAATGGCCCTCCACACTTCACCTCTACTGCGCATACGCAGTGTCAAGGACGTTCCGAAATTGGCGCCATTAATCATTCTAAGTATGGCCCTTCATCAGTTAACATCTGACTGATCTTTGTGCTTGTAAATCTCAGTTTAAAATGATGCCAGACACATAAATATTAGTGAAATGGTGATTCTAAGGAGGATAGAGAAGGAGGAGAGGAAAAATGTGTGACAGAATATTATCAGGGCTGTAACTTAAAATTTTTTAATGAAATTATGTTAAGTTACCTATTTTCGAGGCAGCAGCCATTTTGTTGTCATTCTTGTTATTTAGTTACACTGATTTTTCAGTGTTTTCCTCTCTCCCTTTCCTTTAAGTCCCCTCTTGCTATTCTCCCATGCTTTTGGCATAGTTTCTGTTATTATTATTATTACTAAAATTTCTTGGGAGTTTTAGCTGAATAACAGAATGAATTCTGTTCTTTTCCCCATGTTTACGTCTTCACCTACGGGTGGTTAGGCGTTGTGTTCTGCATCTACCATCTGATGTTCTGCAGTTTCTTCCCTGGAAGTCTCTGTTTTGCATCAGATAGTGTATTTTTGGTAACTGATTTTGGGCCTGGGTGCCTGGAGTCTTATTTTAGTGTTTTTACACTCATTGTTTACATTTACAACAGCCCTCTGTGTGAGGGGGGGATTTCTTGAAAATAATATCTTGATGTTAATTTAATCATAACTAGATACATTATTATTGTTCGTAAGTGTTGCATAAATTGTTTAAAATATTTTTAAAATTTTTGTCCACACTTAGGCTTGGGATCCATTGGGGCTCAACGTTACTTTTCAGAAACTTGGGCTGTTCTGAAAAAATATTTTTTCAAAATATTTTGATTTCAATTATTTTTTCTATGTTAATGGATCATATTATTATTATGTATTTTGATTGTCAGGGGTTGGTGCGAGTACCAGGACTTTGTTTTCTTTTCACATTGAAAGGATTTTGATCAATTGTAATAAGAGGAAGTCTTCCTCTGACTTTTATAATCATTCTATATGTGGTCAGTGTACTCGCATTAACTCCTGTTCTGTATCTGATGATTTCGATGACAACATGGGAAGCGTATGTCACGGTATGTTAGTGGGGAATTGGACATTCCGGTCCTTTCCCCGCAGGGTCACTCTACTTTATCAATTTCTATTTCAGACGATCAAGATTAGGGTGATGTATCTCTGATGTCTTCCAACAGTGTGCCTCCGTCGTCACAATTAATGAAGGGCTAGCGGAAAAGTGCTCATGTAAATACGCCAATTGCCTAAGAGGACCCTAGTAGGTTCGACGGCCTTTGACGTCCGCTAGCTCGCCCGGTGTAGCGTCCATTCATCGAATGGTTCGGCAGCCGGGTTCGTCTGTTGCGGTCTAGAAGGAGTTTTGGGGTGATGCGAGCACTATAAATCAACCAAATGCACACCCAGTGACGGCGGATTAGAGGGAGAACGGAGGAAGCCTTTTAGTCCGGTTCATAGCTCGTTCTGGTCCATCCGGACGGCGAGCGAGAGAGGCCTCTCTCTCGTACAACAACATCTGGCCCCAGATGTTGTGGTACAAAATGTTTCGCATTCGGAGCATACGTCCATCGCTCGGGACGCTCCGACATATAGTCAGTCCGGAGAGACTGTCAATAAGGCTTCCTCATTCTCATGGTAGCGCACACGACCGCTCTTGGCTACGTGACCTCGGATATCCAGTCAGCTTCGCCAGTCAGAGAATCATCGGCGACCAGGTCACACCATCCGGTAGCCAGGGACACGAGGCCTGCAGACTCTGGACGTTCGCATAGGAAAGTGTGTGGGAGTCAACGTACATGGAGCTTCCGGCGGCAATGCATCGTAAGACCGCTACTGCACAGGCCTCGGGGACGGACGTGCTATCCTAAATAGCACAGCTTATCGCAGCATCCCAGCAACAACTGAATCTGTCGCATATGTTTTATCCAACGATGCTGGGTCGGGACGCTCCGCGGAAGCGGGTACGGACGTCCGAAAATTTCATCCGGTCCGACGGGATACCGAAAGGGATTCAGAGGATTTCGAGCTTTCCCTTTCGGAACAACATATGCTGTTGTGTATGTCATCTGACTTGATCTTCTACAGATTCTTTCGTCGGACCAGAATGCTGCGATGCCGGATAAGAAACTGATACCGTCGGTGGACTTAGAAATTTTTGGTTCGGTTCAGGGACTTCGTCCCTCAGTTCCGACATAGTCCAATAATGTCACACAAACTTTCGAATTATTGAACGACGCTATATATTTATTATTATATGCTTGCTATTACCAAGCATTTCTGGTTTCTTGTTCGCAAAGTTACGGAGATGTCTTTCAAAAGTGTGCCTCTGTCGTCATAGTTAATGAAGAGCTAGCGGCAATAAGTGCTCATGGAATATGTCTATCACCTAAGAGGTCCCTTGTAGGATCGACGGAGTGACATTCGCTAGCTCACCCGGTGTAGCGTACATTCATCGAATGGTTCGGCTGCCGTGTTCGTCCGTTGCGGTCTAGGAAGGAGATTTGGGTGATGCGAGTACTATAATTACTTTAGTACTCACCCAGTGACGGCGGATTGAGGACAGATCGGAGGAAGCCTGTTAGTCCGGTTCCTGGCTTGTCCAGGTCCGTCCGGGCTGTGAGCGAGAGAGGTCCCTCTCTCGTCCAACAACATAGGGGACCGCATGTTGTGGTTCAGATATTTTACATTCGGAGCATATGTCCGTCGCTCGGGACGCTCCGTTATATTGACAGTCCGAAAGACTGTCGATAATGCTTCCTCATCCTCACAGCAGTGCACACGACTGCACATTGGTTACGTGACCTCGAGTATCCGATCAGTTTCGTCATTCAGTGATTCCACGGCGAACAGGTCACGCCATCCGGTAGCCAAGGGACACGAGGCCTATACACTCCGTTCGCTCGCATATTAGTAGTATGCACGGGGTAACGATCACGGAGCTTCCAGCGGCATTGCATCGTAGGACCGCTTCTCCTCAGGCCTCAGTGACGGACGTGCTATCCGAGTTAGCATAGTTTTTTCGCAGCATCCCAGCAATCGAAGTTTCTTGGTCGAATCAGGAATTATCTGACGGTGCTGGGTCGGTGCGGTCCGCGGTTGCATCAGGTACGGACGACCAAACGCTTTATAGGGTCCGACAGGATGGCGAAAGGGATTCGAAAGATTTCGAGTTTTCCCTTTCGTAACATCGGAAGCTGCCATACATATCTTCCGGCATTGTCTTCCAGTGATTGTTATTTCGGACTACATTGCTGCGATGTTGGATAAGAGACTTATAGCGTCATTGGACACGGAATTTTGGATCGGTTCAGGGACATTGTCCCTGACTTACCGACACAGTCCAATAATGTCTTTAGAACATGTGTATTATTTATCGACGCTATATATATATATATAAGCCTGCTACCAAGCATGATAGTTTAGTTTCTTGTCCGCAATGCTCATTTCTGCCTTTTATCATTTATACGAATAATTTATTTTGGCAGAACAGGGCATACCGAGAGTTCATATGCGTCTAGACGGCGTGGTTAAAGACTGGAAATATTCTTTTTCGCCGTCTATGTCTTTTCCAACCACAATGTTGGAAACGACAATGATGTCTAATAGACTTAACTTAGACGCTTTATCATGCGTAATTCACCTTACTGAGGCATTATCATTACGTCGTCTAGAGAAAGAATTCCGGGATATTATCCTCAATGTGATTTCTTTTGAGGGCAGTAGTTTGTTCACGTATAACTCCGCCCTTCAATGGCTGCTTGGAGTTGGTTAGACGTGACGCAGCCCTAGCTACATCCACGCGAGTGGATAGTAAGGTGAAGAACTCTCTCAGAGTCGCTTCGTTCTCGGAGAAGCTTCTCTTCGACGGCAACTTTTCAGCAATCCATGAATTGCTCGATTTACACGTTCTCTTGTCTATCTAGTGTAGCAAGAGATTCAGACTGGGGCAAACATTCGGTGGTTGACTCAGAGAGTGCCACTGCAGTTGCCGGATCCGAGTTTTATAATTATGACGGTTGCCAGTCAAACAGGTTGGGATATAATATTGATCCCAACAGATTCGAAGTGCCAGGGTCTTTGGGTTCTGCAGTCTCTAAGCAAACACTTATCTTCCACGGAATAATGTTTTTTTAGGCTTGCTTTATGTCATTGGATGAACATTATTCAGAAACGCATGTCCAAATCCTGTCCGTTAATTCTACAGTAGTGGCGTATCTCCGGAACCAGGGAGGCACTCATTCGTTTCCGTTATTCAATTTAATGGAAAGAATCCTTCTGTTTGTTATAGTACACCAAGTTCTGCTTCGGTCCGTCATATTCTGGGTCGTCTGATTGTATTACCGGACTCTTGTTCACTTATGGGTCGCTTGTTGCCGTCAGAATGGACTCTCAACAAACAAGTATTCAATCAGATTTGCTATCAATGGGAGCGCCCAATGATAATTTATTTACGACACAACTTGCTTGTCAATTGCAGACGTTTGTGTTTGCTTGTCCGGATCTCTGATCTTATGTTGTTAACGCTCTATTGATCTAATAGGACGGAATGATAGGATATGCGTATCCTCCTGCGCTGTTGTTTCAGCAAGTATTGCTAAGATAAACAACCGCAATACATTTCTGTTGATAGCATCTCTGTCTTCACAGAGACCGTGGGTAAATTTACTCTGATGTCTACTGTGGGACTTGACGCGAAATCTTCCTCCATGAGAGGATCTTTTTTCGCTGGGTAAAATCGTGTCATCTTTATCACAACCCGCAAGGTCTCAACCTTCACGTATTCCGTTGTGTGGTCCTTATTGCATTGTAAGCATTGTACTGGACGAGCTTTGGACGCGATTTCTTACTATAGGAGAACCTCTTCTTCGCTATACTATGCGGCTAAAGTGGAGGCTCTTCCGTCGTTTGTGTAGGGATTACTATGTTGATATTGTTGATCCCTCCATACTAGTCATTGCAACTTTTTAGTATACTTGTTTGACAAGATCTACTGCAGCCTGTTATTATTAAGGTTATAGGTTTATGTTACCTCATACCTATGCACTCTATGATAGTTTACAATTGAGTCTTACGTCTCTTTATCTAAGTCAGTTAGTAACTTTTCGATAAATAGACTTAGAATCATTAGATTAAATTCCTATATGGAATTTAACTTCGGTTCTTATTTAGCTAAGTAATCATTTGAGCCTCTGGAAACAGTAGTTTTCAAATTCTGACCTTTTAGACAGTAATTCTGTTGGCTTCTCTTTTACTGAAGAGTCAGTGAGTTTCATGCACTATCGGTGGATGATTTTCACTTTCGTAGTTTCGGAATCACTACTTCCTTTACTATTTAGGTTGGATTTTTGCATAAGAGTCAGGCTCCTAATTAATATCCGGAACCTATTGTTATTAAGGTCCTTCCGTCTTCGTACGGGCATAGGCCTTTACTCTGTCCGGTTAGAGTTTATGTATTTATAAACAGTAAGCTTCTTCTGTCTTTGATGCCTAATAGAAGGACATTACGCTCCATTCTATTGCTAATGGATTCAATTAACTATCGATACTGCTTATGGTATATCATTGACTCAGCAGTTGTGTTTGAGATTTCGGCTCATGAAGTAAGAGTTCTTCTACATCTTGGGCTTACATTAATAGTGTCGCTATTATAGATTTTTGAAGGCTGCTCATTGTGCTCAGCCATCCACATTCATGAATTTTTATCTCAGAAATATTGAGTCCATTTCTGGAGGCCTCTATTGTTAGGTCTATTATCTACTGCTCAGAATGTCATTCACTTAACAGTTGCTACTATAGCTAGGTAGGCTGTCTGTTTCGGCAGTGACTCCGTTCTGCTGCCCTCTTCGCTCTGGGCTATTTGACCCAGGGCAAGAAAAGGGGGGGGGGGGGGGAGGAGGGTGTTCCCTTGGGTCACCTGTTTTACTATGAAAACAAGGGGATACCTCCTCCGGAGTTAGTAATTCTGAGCTGTTATTGGGATGGTTGTTTAGTGAGAAGTTTATGTTTTAAAAATTCATTCAGGTTTTAGTTTTTAAAGTATAGCTTTTGAATATAGCACGTGTCAACGGACATTATTATACAATCCTCAGACACTTTTAAGGAGTATAAAGAGTCTCTATTCTCTAGACTTACTTTATTTATTGGCTTACTTTAAAAATTATTAGTATGAGGATTATACTAGATATTAATAGAGTACATGGATGTATGATGCTCAATTTTCGAAGGTGTTGTATCTTTCTAATTAATCATAAATAAGAAAGATACATGTAAGGCCTAATACTTCTTTTTCCCTAGAGGGGATGACTCTATTTTATATAATTGAGCGTATTCCATCTTGCTCTATGTCCCTGGCCCTCCAGCCTTTTTACTATTCAGCTATGTCTGGGTCATTGGTACACTATAAAAATGTTAAAAAATTTATAGTAATTTATATATTTTTTATACTTACCAATGACCCAGACGGGGATGGCCCTCCCAGGAGTTGGGAACTCTTACCTCCCCGCTGAGTACATAGCGCTTTCCAGGCACTGGTTATTAGAATGATTAATGGCGCCAATTTCGGAACGTCCTTGACACTGCACATGCACAGTAGAGGTGAAGTGTGGAGGGCCATTCAGGACATGTTTTCTTTGGTTTTAGATGCAAATTTTGGGGATTGGGGGGCAAAATTTGTGTTTGGCCCTATATTTTAAGAGTTAGCACCAGCTATGTCTGAGTCATTGGTAAGTATAAAAATTATATAAATTACTATAAATTTTTTAACTTTTATGTAAAATTATTTCATGTTCCCTAATTTCGGGGCATGGGCCTGATGTTTTCATTCTTGCTATGAAATCTCCACTGTTTCTTCAGTGTTTCCTCTCTCCTTTTCCTTGATACCCCCCTTGCTAATCTCCCATGCTTTTGGTATTATTTTTTAATTTTTTTATTGAAATTTCTTGGGAGTTTTAGCATAGTTACAGAATGTTTATTCTGTTATCCCCATGGTTACGTCCTCACCCTAGGGGTGTTGAGGCGTTTTGGTCATGCATCTACCATCTGTTGTACTGCTGATTCTCTGGAAGATCTGTTCTACATCGGATAGTGTTTTAAATGGGTTACTGATTTTGGGCCATGTTTTTCAGTGCCTGGAGTCTTGTTTCCGTTTTTTATTGACTTTTGTTTACGTTGACAACAGTTACTTCTGTCAGTAATTCCTTGTCTTCTGTAAGGTTCATTCATAGCCAGATACATTAATATTGTCCGTAAGTGTAACATTAATTTTTTAGAAATGTTTTAAAATTTTTGTCCACACTTAGGCTTTTTTTGGGATCCATTTGGGCTCATCGTTCCCTCTGGGAACTTGGTCTCATGTCAAAATTTGTTCGAAAATTTTTTCTTTTGAATTATTTTTCGAAATTTTTGTAATGGATTATATTATTATTATATAGCTTTGTATTTTGAAGGGTTAGTGCAAGTACTACGGCTATTTTTAGCTCACCTGAGCGAAGCTCAAGGGGAGCTTTACTAATCACTTTCCGTCCGTCGTCCGTCGTCGTCCGTCGTCGTCGTCGTCCGGCGTTAACTTTACATTATCGACTTCTCCTCCTAAACCACTAGCCCAATTTTATTCAAATGTTGGCTAAATGTTTATTACCTAATGCCAATTCAGATTTGTTCAAATGAAGTTGCCCCTCCTCCTGGGTGGTGCCACGCCCCCAAGGGGCACCAAAATCTTTGTAAATCTTCTTCTCATGAACCAGCAGTAGCAGAGACTTGATATTTGGTGTGCAGCTTCCTTTTGAGGTGTAGACTCAGATTTGTTCAAGAGAAGTTTGTGGGGCTATACTTGGCGTCGATATGGGAGGGGCAAAATTTTTTGCCCCGCCCAAAATTTCTATTTTCCAAACCGAGAGGCTGATTTGAACCAAATTTTATGTGAGGGCTTATTGGGTCATGAGTACTTGATTTATGCAAAAAAAAATTTTCCCGCAGCCCCGTGGGAACCGCAGGAGCTAAAAATAGAAAAAAATTAAAACGCCCATATCTCCAAAACTGCACGGCACTGAGAATTTTTATTTGGTGTGCAGCTTCCTTAGGACCAACAGAAAGGATTGGTAAAAAAAAATTGCCATCGGTTTTATCATAGGGTACAGTTTCGGGACTTTGAAAAAGTGCTGAGTCAACACTTTTTAACACTGTAGGCAATGGGAAAAACATTAAAAAATCTTCTTCTCCAGATCCAGCAGGCAGAATCTTTTGATATTTGGTATGCAACATTGTAGGGTGGATCTGATTCAAGTTTGTTCAAATCGGCCCCCTGGGTTCATATTTGGGCTCAGTATAGGAGCCCGATTTCGAACTTAGTGCATTTCAGGCAAATTTCTTAAAAAATCTTCTTCTCCAGATCCAGCAGGCAGAACCTTTTGATATTTTGTATGCAACATTGTGGGGTTGATCTGATTCAAGTTTGTTCAAATCGGCCCCCTGGGTTTATATTTGGGCTCAGTATAGGAGCCCAAATTTGAACTTACTGCATTTCAGGCAAATTTCTTTGAAAATCTTCTCCAGATTCAGCAGGCAGAATCTTTTGATATTTGGTATGCAACATTGTAGGGTGGATCTGATTCAAGTTTGTTCAAATCGGCTCCCTAGATTCATATTTGGGCTCACTATAGGAGCTCGAATTCGAATTTAGTGCATTTCAGGCAAATTTCTTCAAAAATCTTCTTCTCCAGATCCAGCAGGCAGAATCTTTTGATATTTGGTATGCAACGTTGCGGGGTAGATCTGATTCATGTTTGTTCAAATCAGCCCCCTGGATTCATATTTGGGCTTACTATAGAAGCCCGAATTCGAACTTAGTGCATTTCAGACAAATTTCTTAAAAAATCTTCTTCTCCAGATCCAGCAGACAGAATCTTTTCATATTTGGTAAGCAACATTGTGGGGTGGATCTGATTCAAGATTGTTCAAATCGGCCCCCTGGGTTAATATTTGGGCTCAGTATAGGAGCCCGATTTCGAACTTAGTGCATTTCAGGCAAATTTCTTAAAAAATCTTCTTCTCCAGATCCAGCAGGCAGAATCTTTTGATATTTGGTATGCAACATTGTAGGGTGGATCTGATTCAAGTTTTTTCAAATCAGCCCCCTGGGTTCATATTTGGGCTCAGTATAGGAGCCCGATTTCGAACTTAGTGCATTTAGGCAAATTTCTTAAAAAATCTTCTTCTCCAGATCCAGAAGGCAGAATCTTTTGATATTTGGTATGCAACATTGTGGGGTGGATCTGATTCAAGTTTGTTCAAATCGGCTTCCTAGATTCATATTTGGGCTCACTATAGAAGCTCGAATTTGAACTTAGTGCATTTCAGGCAAATTTCTTAAAAAATCTTCTTCTCCAGATCCAGCAGGCAGAATCTTTTCATATTTGGTAAGCAACATTGTGGGGTCGATCTGATTCAAGTTTGTTCAAATCGGCCCCCAGGGTTTATATTTGGGCTCAGTATAGGAGCCCAAACTTGAACTTAGTGCATTTCAAGCAAATTTATTAAAAAATCTTCTTCTCCAGATCCAGCAGGCAGAATCTTTTGATATTTGGTATGCAACATTGTGGGGTGGATCTGATTCAAGTTTGTTCAAATCGGCTTCCTAGATTCATATTTGGGCTCACTATAGAAGCTCGAATTCGAACTTAGTGCATTTCAGGCAAATTTCTTAAAAAATTTTCTTCTCCAGATCCAGCAGGCAGAATCTTTTGATATTTGGTATGCAACATTGTGGGATGGATCTGATGCAAATTTGTTTAAATCGGCTCCCTAGATTCATATTTGGGCTTACTATAGAAGGTCGAATTCGAACTTAGTGCATTTCAGGCAAATTTCTTAAAAAATCATCTTCTCCAGATCCAGCAGGCAGAATCTTTTGATATTTAGTATGCAACATTGCGGGGTGGATCTGATTCAAGTTTGTTCAAATCGGCCCCCTGGATTCATATTTGGGCTCACTATAGAAGCTCGAATTCAAACTTAGTGCATTTCGGGCAAATTTCTTCAAAAATCTTCTTCTCCAGATCCAGTAGGCAGAATCTTTTGATATTTGGTATGCAACATTGCGGGGTGGATCTGATTCAAGTTTGTTCAAATCGGCCCCCTGGATTCATATTTGGGCTTAATATAGAAGCCCGAATTCGGGCTTAGTGCATTTCGGGCAAATTTATTAAAAAATCTTTTTCTCCAGATCCAGCAGGCAGAATCTTTTGATATTTGGTATGCAACATTGTGGGGTGGATCTGATTCAAGTTTGTTCAAATCGGCTTCCTAGATTCATATTTGGGCTCACTATAGAAGCTCGAATTCGAACTTAGTGCATTGCAGGCAAATTTCTTAAAAAATCATCTTCTCCAGATCCAGCAGGCAGAATCTTTTGATATTTGGTATGCAACATTGCGGGGTGGATCTGATTCAAGTTTGTTCAAATCGGCCCCCTGGATTCATATTTGGGCTCACTATAGAAGCTCGAATTCAAACTTAGTGCATTTCGGGCAAATTTCTTCAAAAATCTTCTCCAGATCCAGCAGGCAGAATCTTTTGATATTTGGTATGCAACATTGCGGGGTGGATCTGATTCAAGTTTGTTCAAATCGGCCCCCTGGATTCATATTTGGGCTTAATATAGAAGCTCGAATTCGCACTTAGTGCATTTCGGGCAAATTTATTAAAAAATCTTCTTCTCCAGATCCAGCAGGCAGAATCTTTTGATATTTGGTATGCAACATTGTGGGGTGGATCTGATTCAAGTTTGTTCAAATCGGCTTCCTAGTTTCATATTTGGGCTCAGTATAGAAGCTCGAATTCGAACTTAGTGCATATCAGGCAAATTTCTTAAAAAATCTTCTTCTCCAGATCCAGCTTCAGAATCTTTTCATATTTGGTAAGCAACATTGTGGGGTGGATCTGATTCAAGTTTGTTCAAATCGTCCCCCTTGGTTTATATTTGGGCTCCGTATAGGAGCCCAAATTTTAACTTAGTGCATTTAAGGCATATTTCTTAAAATATCTTCTTCTCCAGATCCAGCAGGCAGAATCTTTTGATATTTGGTATGCAACATTGTGGGGTGGATCTGATTGTGATTCATGAACGTATTTATTTGTAAAGTTGATAGAATCTTAGACAAAATTTGCAGAAAAGATCTACTATAGAAGGGGTGGTATCCAGGGTGAACCGTTTACCCAAATCTAGCAGTACTAATGCATTATTCACACAAATCTCCGTTCAAATTTTATGGCCCCTCATTGGAACACACGCATTCAGCTCATTCCAACAAAGGTCATATGCCATGTTTTCGAGACAAAAGAATAAAAATTTTAGTTATTCATGAAATTTTTAGGCAACTGTTGTCTGTTATTCACACTGCTTCATGAAATTTCAGTACTTTTAGAAGTTACCTCAGTAATCAAGGGTTAATTCCCCTTAATTAAATGTCGCCTCTAAAAAACAACCACTTTGCATATCTTACCTTTTTACCAGCATAACTGCCAAAACTTGTCAGCATTCTTCGCAAAAATCGCTATTCAAATTTTAATTTTTGTCTCTTAAACATACATGTACTTATCGCTTGTAAATACCCCATTGGAATGAGCTTTTTGAGCTCATTCCAATGAGAGGTCGCACACCATGCTTTTTGAGTCAAAAAAGCAATTTTTTTTTAGTTATTCCAGAATTTCGTACGTAAAACACAGCTTTATGACTTCACATTAAAATGAGCTCTCTAAGCTTGTTCCAATCAACATTCACGCACTATGTCTTTCACACAAAAAATAAAATTTTCCATTTATTCAGGAATTTTGTTTGCAAGAACACTCTTACCCCCCCCCCCACACACACACACACACACACAAACACACACACACACACACACACAAACACAGACACACACATCTAAAAGTTCGTCAGCAAAAAAACAGTTACTTCAATTTTTAAATGCATTATAGGAACAACTTGCCTAATCAAATTTAAATACTTTTGCATCATTCTGTATCTAGAACAAACCATTTACCATATCTTTACGCAAAATTCTCCAGCATCATTCACAAAAAAACACCATTATTTATATGTTCACATTTTTGTCTCAAAAATATACCTGATCTTCCCATACCCCTATTGAAATAAGCTATTTGAGCTAGTTCCAATGATGATAAATAAAACTAATATTTTGGAAAATTTGTGAAAATTTTTGTTTTCTTGCATGCAAATATATACATGTAGCACATGGAAGATATCCACAGTTGGGGAGAGATGTCCAAGGCTATCTCTTCACATTCCTTGTTTGTGCTTCATGCTAAACCAGTTTGTCTGCAGAGATAAATTTGCTTTATTAAAAATCATTGGAGATTGTCCACACACCAATGATTTTAAATAAAACTAATTTTAGGTAACAAATGTTGAACTTCAAACAAAATCTATCACTCAACCAGTTAATGTTGATGAAGCATGACATGGTGAAGGTGACCTAAAATACTTCTTAGAGTCACTTTGTCAGGTGAGCGATTAAGGCCACGTGGGGCCTCTTGTTTTGAATATGATTGTTCAAATTGTAAATCGAGGAAGTCTTCCTCTGATTCTCATGCTCATTGTATTTGCTGTAGTCACTGTAGTCGCACTAATTCTTGCTCAATGTGTGCCAATTGGGATGACAAATGTTGGAGACGTGTGTCACGGTATATTGTTAGTGGTGAGAGGTCCCCATACCGGTCCTCTCACCACAGGGTCACTCTAGTTTTTCAGTCTCTTTTTCAGAGGGACAAGAAGAGGGTGATGTTTCCGTGATGTCTTCAGTGCTGCCGTCGTCGCAATCGAATGAAGAGCTAGCAGCAAAAGTGCTCAAGGAGATTCGACAAGTGCCTAGATTCTTAGTAGGATTGACGACCTTGTCGCCAGCTAGCTTGCCCGGCGAAGCTATCACTCATAGAGTGGGTGATGTGATGCCGGGTTCGTCCGTTGCGGTCCAGGAGAGGAGAAGGGGTTTTGCGAGCACTATAATCTCGGAGCACGCACACCCGGCGACGATGGATCGGAGGATGGCTCAGAGGAAGCCAGTCAGTCCGGTAGCTAGCTCGTTCAGGTCTACCCGGACCTCGAGCGAGAGAGGCCCCTCTCTCTCTTACAACAACATCTGGGGCCAGATGTTGTCGTACATAACGTTCATCAGTCGGAGCATACGTCCACTCCTCCTGTTCAGGATACTTCGTCGCATAGACAGCCGGGGACGGCTAGTCTATTGGCTTCCTCTTCCACACGCCAGAACACACGACCGCACCTTTGCTACATGACCTCAGATCTCCAGCCTGCTTCGCCAACCAAGGATTCCACGTCTACCAGGTCACTCCATCCGGTAGCCAAGGACACGAGGCCTTACCAATCGGGACGTTCGCATAAAAGAATTATGCAAGAGGCACCGTCCCAGGAGCTTCCAGCGGCTAAACAACGTAAGACCACAGCTCCACAGGCCTCCGTGACGGACTTGCTATCGCAGATAGCGCAACTCATCGCAGCATCCCAGCAACCTTCGGAAACTCTTTCAGATCAGGAACTGTCTGAGGAAGCTGGGTCGGTATGCTCCCCTGCAATGTCAGATAGGGACGACCGAGATTCACATTTGGTCCAGTCGGATGGTGAAAGGGAATCTGCGAAGCTGGATTTTTCCCTTCTAGAACAACATAAGGTGGTCGTAAATTTCATCCGGCAACACCTTCCAGAAGTTGTTCCTCTGGACCAGAGAGCTGCGATACCAGATAAGAGACTGATAGCCTCACTGGACACAGACTTCTTCGGCCGGACTAAGGACGTCGCACCTGCGTTTCCAGCCCAGTCCAGAAATGTCTCACGGATGTTTGAATTTTGCTGAATGACGCTATTTTTTAGGCTAGCCTCTAAGACTGGCAGATCCAGTTTCTTATCGCAACAAGCTCTGCGTCTGCTGTTCATCAACAGTAGAAATAAATTTGAAACCACAGGACAGGGCGTTCTGAGAGTTCCTCTGCGTTTAGACGACCAGGCAGAAGATTTGGAGTTGTCATTGCCGGCATCTCTGTCGATTCTCTCCAGTACGTTGGAGACAACAATCTCGTCTAACAGAACCAGTTTAGACACCTTATCTTACGCAGATCACCTTACCAGAGCCTTATCACAACGTCTCAGTGGTAAAGAATTCCAGGATGTTCAAACTTCCTTGAGAGTTCTTTCGAGGGCAATCGCATGTTCCACGTATAACTCCGCCCTTTCAGTGGCAAATTTGGAGTTAGTCAGACGTGATGCTGCCCTGGCTTCAACCACTAAGGTGAAAAACTCTCTTCGAGTCGTTCCGGTTTCAGGAGAACTTCTCTTCGATGGTAAGCTTTCACTAATCTACGACCAGATTACCAAGAAAGCTTTGGACTGTCTGCTGTTTAAGTCCATTTCGAAAAAATCAGACTCAGCAGACAGGAGTAAGTCAGTGACATCTGGGGCGAGTACGTCCAAGGGAAGTTCCTATAGAGGACCTAAGAAAGCCTCTACATCTTACTCCAGAGACTGTCAGACTAGCGACTCAGGTAGGGGACGTAATGCTGGCCGAGACAACCGGTCATACATCCCTAGGTCGACTGGTCACGGTGCGGGTCGGTGAGCATGTAGTTTCTCCTCCCGCAACCCTCGCAGATACAGGAGGTGAAGGTCAGAACCTCTATTGCACTCCAGTGGGCGGAAGGCTGTCGAGATTCTTAACCAATTAGTTGTCAATTACGGACGACCGATGGGTTCAGGAGGTTATTTCAGAAGGTCTAAAACTGTCCTTTAGAGAAAAACCTCCATTAACACGAAGTCCACGATGGACTCAGCTTCCGGCAAACCTTCAGAAGAGAGATTCGCTTCTATCAGAGGTGCAATCTCTTCTGGAGAAGAACGCAATAGAGGTCATAGAAAACCAGGAATCTCCCGTTTTTTACAGTCACCTGTTCCTAGTACCAAAACCAGACGGCTCGTTCCATTCTTTTATAGATCTAAGCTGGATAAACAAGCTGATCGTGGTTCCAAAATTTTATATGGAGACCAATCGATCAGTGAGAGCGAACATTCGAGTGAACGACTATGCTACGAGCATAGATCTCAAGGATGCGTACTTTCACGTCATGGTACATCCGGCATTCAGAAAGTACCTTCGCTTCGCTTCCTAGGAGTCGTTTATCAGTTCCGAGCAATGTGCTTCGGACTGAATCTAGCACCCCGGGCCTTCACTCGAATAATGAACTCGGTAATGACTCATTTCCGAGCTCATTCATCTGTAGTAACGTTGGCCTACTTGGACGACATTCTTCAGAGGTACTGCGACAGATTAACGCTTCAGAACGGTGTTCAGAGTCTGCTTCAATTGCTCCGACGCCATAGTAAACGAAAAGAAGTCGGATTTAGTTCCGTCCAAGTCGTTCATTCACTTGAGAATGAGCTTCGAGACGCAACAATCTGGTTCGTCTGCCGTTACCCAGAGCCAAATTAGTCAGTTGTTACGCTCGCTTTTGTCTACACGAGGGGGCGCGGTGGCGTCGCGGTAACCGTTTCTAGTCAGCTCACCAAAGTTAAGCAGTCGAGCATGGTTAGTAGTTGGATGGATGACCATTTCATCGACTGATTCATGCTCCTGCGTTGTGTCCTTGGGCAAGGCACTTAACCCTGATTGCCTACTTGGGGACGCGATGACGCTGTGTAATAAGGCGTACTGCACATCGATGGTGCGCATGTCTCCAACCAATCTAACCCTGCCTGTGCCGAGGTGCAGAGTTCAGAGTTACGATGTTGGAGAGCTGACAGCTGCTCGTCATTGCTCGGTGGTTCTCTCCGGGTACTCCGGCTTCCTCCACCCGTAAAACTGTCACCGACATGATATGACCCTGGCTGTTAATGTGTCATTAAACCATAATAAATAAATAATTTTGTCTACACTCAGATGTAGTAACAGCGAGAGAATTTATGTGACTGATAGGTTTGTGCGGAGCCGCCTTATTCCAATGGGGCGTCTACACACTCATCCACTCGATATTTTTTACTCAGAATTGGAGTGTGAAGATTCATTCGCTCGAAACGAACATTGTCTTGTCGAACCAAGTAAAACAAGAGATTCAGACTTGGGCAGATATTCAGTGGTTAACTCATGGAGTTCCACTGCAACTGCCAGATCCGATTTTTACGATTATGACGGATGCAAGTCAAACAGGTTGGGGTGCGACATTGAGCCCAACAGATTCGAGGTGCCAGGGTCTTCGGGATCCGCAATTCCTGAACAAGCACCTAAACATTAAAGAGATGATGTCAATTTGGCTTGCGTTACGTCATTGGATGAACATTATTCAGAATTCACATGTTCAAATTCTGTCCGACAATTTGACAGTAGTAGAGTATATTCAGAACCAGGGAGGCACTCATTCCATTCCGCTGTTCAAATTAATGGAAAGAATCCTTCTGTTTGTCCTAGAGCATCAGGTTCTTCTGTCGGCCCATCATATTCCGGGTCGTCGGAACGTTCTAGCAGACTCCCTTTCTCCCTTTCTCGGAAAGGTCGTATGTTGCCATCAGAATGGTTATGCGTATCCTCCAGCTCTGTTGATTCAACAGATATTGCTAAAAATCAAGCAATCTCACTGCAAGATTCTGTTGGTAGCATCTCTGTCACCCCACAAATCCTGGATAAATCTACTCAGTGTCTCTTCGGAAGCTTCCACCGTGGGAGGACCTTCTTTCGCAGGGGAAATCGCACACACTGCATCACAACCCGCAGGACGAGCAGTGGACGCAATTTCTAACTGTAGGAGGACCTCCTCTTCACTAAATTATGCTGCTAAGTGAAAGGTTTTCTCTCGGTGTAGGGATCATTCTATTGATATTTATGATCCCTCCGTTCCAGACATTGCTAATTTTTTTGGTCTACTTGTTTGACGAGATCAAACTGCAGCTAATAACTATTAAGGGTTATAGGTCTATGCTATCGGATACTTATGCTCATCATGAGAGCTTACAAATTGGATCTAATGTCTCTTTATCAAAGTTAGTTAAAAACCTTTCGATAAATAGACCTAGAACCCTTAGGTTAATTCCTAAGTGGAATTTAGCTTGGGTTCTTCTTAAGCTAAAAGAAGCGCCATTTGAACCCCTTGATACGGTAGACTTCAAATACTTATCTTATACGACAGCTTTTCTCTTAGCCTTCTCTTCTGCTAGAAGAGTTAGTGAGCTTCATGCTCTATCTGTTGATGATTCTCACTATCGTAGTGTTGGTAATACTATTACTTTGACTACCAATGAGGGATTTTTGGCTAAGAATCAGGCTCCTAATAAGTACCCTGAACCTATTGTTATTAAGGCTCTTCTGTCCTCAGACGGCCATAGGCCTTTACTGTGTCCAGTTAGAGCTATGCGTATTTTCAAATGTAGATCAGAGTTTATCAGAAAGAGACGAAAACGTTTCTTTCTGTCTCTGCTGTCTAATAGAAGGGACATCACGATCCATTCTATTTCAAGGTAGATTCAATTGACTATTCATACTGCTTATGAAAGATTATCTTCTACTCAGCAGGCTGTAATTAAGATTTCAGTGCATGAAGTTAGAGCGCTGTCTACATCTTGGGCTTATGATAATAGTATTGCTATTACCGATTTGATGAGGGCTGCATACTGGTCTCAGCCTTCTACGTTCACAAATTTTTACCTTAGAAATATTGAGTCTATTTCTGGCGATCTTCGTTGTTTAGGTCCGTTATCTGTTGCTCAAAATGTCATCCACTAAACAGTTGCAACTATAGTTATGCAGGCTTTCTGTTCCAGCAGTGACTCTGTCCTGCTGCCCTCTTCGTTCTGGGGTGATTGACCCAGAGCAAGTGGAAGGGGGTGGGGGGTGGGGGATGGTGTTCCCTTACATCACCTGATTTATAGTGAAAAGCAAGGGAATACCTCCTCTGGAGTCAGTAATTCCGAGTCGGTGCTGGGATGGTTTCAAAGTGTAAAGCTAATGTTTATCTCATTTATGTAATATTTTTAAAGTGTAGCTCGGTGTGAAGCATTTGTATATGTCACGTGTCATACGAGCGTTAATATTCAATCCTCAGACACTTTTAAATGAGTATAAAGAGTCTCATTCTCTATACTATCTTTATTTATTGGCTTTCCTTTAAAAAATTAGTATAAATGGGTAAAACTGGATGTTAATAGAGATCATTGATGTTATTGTGCTCAATTACGGATTGGTAATATGTCTTTCTTTTTTTTGTATAAACAAGAAAGAAAAATGTAAATCCTGTTTCTCCTTTTCTCCTTGAGGGGATAATTCTGTTTATATGCAATTGAGCCTATTGGATTTCCCTTTATGTCCTAGGCTCTCCAGCCTTTTTTCTATTCAGCTAAGTCTGGGTCATTGGTACAGTATAAAAATATGAAAACATTTAAAGTAATTTATATAGTTTTTATACTTATCAATGACCCAGACGGGGATGGCCCTCCCATGAGTTGGGAACTCATACCTACCCACTGATTATATAACATTTACCAGGCACTGGTTGTAAGAATGAAGATTTGGCGCCAATTTCGGTACTTCCTTGACACTGTGCATGTGCAGTGGACAAAAGTATGGAGGACCATATAGGACATTGATTTTTGGGATTTGGATGCAAATTTTGGGGATTGGGGGAGGCAAAATTTGTGTTTGGCCCTGAATTTTTAAGAGTTAGCACCAGCTAAGTTTGGGTCATTGATAAGTATAAAAAGTATATAAATTACTATAATTTTTTTCATTTCTGGCTCAAAAGGGTTATACAAATTTGTATAGCATAATCTTTGTGCGCTGTCTTAAATTGTCAATTTGTGCATCCCTGGATTCTGCTTGAAGTTCTTGTGTGTGTAACTCCTTTTACATTAGTGAAACGATTTTCTGTTGAACTTCTCAGACATGACCAATAACAAGTAAACATGCTCAAGTGATCATATTTTCAGTTTGCATTGATTTTTACCTAGTTATCTCCCCGCATGAACTTGAACTTGATATATATTTCTACTTGAGACTCTTGTGTGCACAACTCTTCCTTCATTCCTTAACCGATTTCAGTGAAACTTCTCAAACCTGTTCACTAACTGGTGCACATGTGCACATTCCAGATAATTTTATCCAAGTTATATCCCCTCTGGAACTCCAGATTCATACAGATTTCTGGATCAAATTATTCTGTAGGCAACTCATGCTACACAGAGGATTCAATTCTGATAAAACTAAAACTTTATTGTATTCAGAAACTTTGAAGCTCAGTGGAATTATAGGGTGCCAAAAGCAGGGTTTGTAATCATCTTTAGTGATAATTATAGTTCTATTAAGTTTTTTTACCAGAAAAGAAACTTGGAGGGATCAACTGTGTTACACATGTGTGAATGAACTCAAAGTTGAAAATATTGATTTGTCTACCCTCTATAACCTGCAAGGTGCTGTTTACTATAAAAGGAAAACCCTCTTAACTGGCTGCATGCTGGAAACAAATATTTGGGATTTATTTTTAAGTGCAGCTACCACACCTTCACAGCTTCATATTCAGTGAGAGTTTTTTCCCCCTGACAAAACATTTTGTTGGAGGACTATTGTAATCGGCTGCGTCTGTCCATCCATCTGTGAATCCATCCGTCTGGAATGATAACTAAAGTTTGGGTCATCAAATCCAGTTCTAGTTCTAGTTTATTTATTCTTTATAATACATTTGTCTATATAATTGCATTGATTAGCGCAAGTTGGGCTCATAAAGCTAAGGGAGGTCTCATTTACTCCCCCCCCCCCCCCCCCCCCCCCCCGTCCCACTTATCACATACTTAATCCTCTTATTTGTATATTCGCATTTTGCATCATTGTCGGTATCTGAGTCATATCGTAGTTCAACATAATGTATTAAGTCAAGTTTTGCCAATCGTTTATACTTATGTTGCTTACTTACTGGAGGATTTGTTTAATTGTTGGTGTTCAGTGTCATTGCCGGTATCAGCAAGCACTCGCGTTATACCATTACACAGCATGCTGAGAGTTTTATTTACTAATTGGTGTTTAACAACACTGTCAGCACCTGAACTACACGATGGCACAGCGTAGGTATAATGTCAAGTTTTGGCATCCGACCCATCACGACGCCATATAAGTATAATGCCAAGTCTTGCCAATTGTCTATGACCATGTTGCCCAATTGCTGCGGTATTTATTTGTTTATAACCGGAAACGTCAAAGTCAGCATCTAGGTTATATCGTGGCACAGCATAAGCATAAAGTCGGGTTAGATCAATCGTCTATACCCACTTTTTCCACTTACTATGGGATTTATCTATTTATTTGTGTTAAACATCATTGTTCACATCTGGATAACACCTCAGCACAACATAACTATAAAGTAAAGTATTGCCAATCGTCCATGGGGGTGTACTTAAAAAGGGCATCAAAACCAAATTTGGTATATATGTCCCTTACCCCAGTAATTAGATGAATTCAGAATATCGTACGGATCCGCTAATTTTTGTTGGAGTTATGCCCCTCTTTCAACAATTTTTCCGCCTAATTTACACAAGTTTGAAAATTTGGTATTCAGATGATAACTTTAGTTTGAATTATTGAATCAACACCAATTTTGGCAGAGTTATGTCCCTTTTTCCATTTTTTTTTACTTTGAAAATTGGATGTCGACTGATAACTCAAGTTTGTATTATTAAATCAAACAAATTTTTGTACATTTTGGTTTCAGTGCGACCAATTGTGGCCGAGTTTTGGCCCTTTTTCCATTTTTTCGTCTTGGAAAATTAGTGGTTATAGTCCCCAATATGTCCAGTGTGAGAACTTGCTGTCGGAGGACATAGCCCATGCCTGGCAGTGGCCTTGTTCATATTATTTTTGGAGTGAAATTTTTTCATCTGTATGTACTTGCCTTGATTCAAGTTTGTTTGAATTGCATCCCTGGGTAAATATTTATGCTCTCTATTAGTGCAATATGATGAAATTTCATTGAAAATCTTCAGGCCCACCATCCAAATGCTTTCATATTTGGTATACAGCATCTGGGGGTGGGGGGTAAGATTTGAGTTTATTCAAATTGGGTCCCTGGGTTAATATTCATGCTCTATTTGATTGGGGGCAGTGACTTAACCCTTGGACATTTGGCAGTGCTAGTTTACAGCTGATAGAATTGGAAGCAGTCAGGAAGACCCAGGATAATAATCCTCTGACATGGACTCTAGAGTTATGTATAATTTCATGACTTCATTCCTCTGTAGTGTTGATGAATCATGACTAACTGAATGTGATCCAAAATAGTTCTTTGAACCACTTTGTCAGGTGAGCGATTAAGGCCCCTTGGGGTCTCTTGTTTAAACAGCTGACAATGCTTGAGGTTCAGCCTATATATCGATACATAGTTGATAAGTTTTAACAGTTTGAAACAGTTAAAGTTAATTTTTGTCTCTTTCAAAATCCTTGAAAAATTAATCTTTCCATCATTCATCTGTTCTATGTTTTCTTACAGCTGCCGATCAAACAAAAGCAATGCAGGAGCAGTTTTCTGGTCAAGGAATGATGGCACCACCAGACCCAATGAAAGCATTCAAAGCAGAGTGGGAAGCACTTGAGATATGTACCCATCAATGGGCTTTGGAGGGAGTAGAGGAGGAACTGACAGGAGGATTAATTCATCCAGAAACTATTTATATAAAGGATAAAATGACTTAAGACAGTCTCATTTCATTAAGGAGTCTCATTTTACATTTGCCATATTCCATAATATTTTGACCAGAAAATGCCTAGAATAATGTAGTGTAACACAATTTCTTTCTAAAATCATTGACCTGAGCCCCCTAATTCAGGGTTCAATCTAGGCCCTTTTTGGGGCCAAAATAAGGCTGCACCCCCAATGGGGTACATGCTATGAAATTCCCAATTTCTGGCACAAAATACTGTTATCCCCAAACTTATACCGCATAATCAGGTTACATAGCCAAGGTGCTCTTCTGGTAGTTAATTATAATAAAGCCATACCCATTTTAACCTGTATTCTCTCTTGACAAAAGCTTAGATGACCCCTTGAATAATTTTCCGAAGACCACGAAAAATGCTCCCTTTCTCAAACTCCTTGGTTGAAAACCTGCCTTATCCCACCTCAGTGAGATGCATTTTTCATCGAAAGCTCCACAGGCCTTTGAATGCATCCATATTTGGGGTGGTAAATGCTGTGCCAAAATTTGGTAATGTTCAATAATATCTACCAAGTTTTGTAGTGTTTCATCCATAGTTTGGTCATGTTTCTACTCCATATAGTCTACTAAGTATGGGGCCTACCTCTTTAAACAAACGGATACAACCATTAAGTTTAACCCTTAAGTCTTCAGATTTAATTTTACGTTAATAACTACCATATATACATCTACACACCTGTAAATGATTTAACAGTGTCTCTACATTATTGTTGGCTGTCAGTAAAGGCAGCCAACCATAATATAAAAACACTGTCAAGATAAAAGCATCCTTCCAGTAGAGTTCCCAAGGAAGAATACTCTTGGGATAACTTTTTCAGAGCAATATAAAAGGGGCAGTTTGTGGATGTATTGTTGAGGTAGGCAAAAGACCAAAGAACCAAACTGATACCGATATCATGGGGATACCGAACCGCACAAATCGTTGAATACCGAAACTGTCTGAATTTTCAAATTTTCCTACGTTCACTATTTATAAGTCCTTGTTGAGGCTTGATAACAGTTGAAAGGTTCATTTTTATGAAAGAAGTGACTGATTTTCTTTTCAGTTTGTTAACCGTCAATGGACAAGGTAACTGGAATTCCCACTAGACTATAACCTGTACATGTCCAATTGCTTAGCAGTGATTTCTAGCCAAGACCTGACTAGAAATCATTGCCCAGGTGTAGGTCTATTGTCAGCAGGGCCTCCTAAAGATGGCATGGTCAGGGCACTTTCTCTGAGATTGCAAAAGCCTGAAATAGGTCTTTAGACATTAATCCTTTGAACCCTGGTTGTATCTTCCAAGTCAGTTCAATGACAGCAGTTGGAGGAGTCCATATTCATTATTTGGGGGTAGACCAATTAATATTTTCAACGTGCAGCCTTGCGGCTGCATGTTGAAAATATTGATTGGTCTACACCGCACATTTCCTTGTAACCATCCCACTTAATGACATTATGATGTAGGAAAAAAGGGTTAAGGTGCTTTTAGAACAAGTCAAAAAATTGCTGTAAATATGATTTGTGGTTGTAAAAGAATACCACTGTTGAGCTCATTGCATCATTTATAGCATTGTGGTAGAATGATACTACCACAACTTATTCTGTTTTTCCTGAAGTGAATTCCTCCTTGGTACTGTCAGTAAATCTCGGGCAAGTGAGGTGTAGAATACCAAACCGATACCAAGGTATACCCCCTAAAAGTACAGAATCCGATACCGAACTCAAAATAACAATACCGCCCATCTGTACTATATGGGATCCTAAGGGTTAAAAGAGTTCCCAGAAGAAAGCATCCTGCATCAGCAGTGTTGTATTTGATGCTGTTGATGCAGATTGCTTTTCACTGGCGAACTCTGTATGAGTATGTTGCCTCAGCTTCAGATCTGTTCTATTTATATCTGTGGCAGTCCCTATCAAACTCCATGCTTAACATTATTTCAATGTGGAAGGTCAAGTATAGCCGATTTGACTCATACCGAAGATGCTGTAATCTCTATATTTTTACACTGTAAACCAATGGCCAAACTAGCTTGTGCTTAACTCAAAGTTATTAGGGGCCAAATACAAATTTTGAACTCCCCCAATCCCCAAAATTTGCTTGCCAAACCCAAAATTAAAAGTCCTCTCCGGCCCTCCATACATTTACTTTCTGCGCATGCACAGACGTCAGGAAGTGACCGGAATTGACGCCAACATCATTCTTTGTTTGGCCCTAAAAGTCATCAACAATGAAATGACATCTGTGCTTTAAAATCTCCATTTTTGAGGATGCCAGACACAAATCATTATAAGAATTGGTGGATACAAGTCTGTTATTGGATGAAGGAAGTGTTCAACGGTGGTTTTGGACGTTCAGGGCTGTAACTTTATAATATTTATAAAATTATTTTATGTTTCCCAATTTTGGGACATATGCCTGATGTCATCATTTTTAAAAATGATTATTCCACTGTGTGTTAATTATTCCTTCCCTATCCTCACATGAACCCTTCCTGTTAAACTCTTAAGCTTTTTGGCTATTTTTTATTGAAATTTTTTAGTAAATTTCTTGGGAGTTTAACATTTATTTCAGAATATTATTCTGTTTCTTCCCCAGGGTTACGTCCTCACCCTAGGGATGTTAGGCCGTTTAGTTTTGCATCTTCTTTCCAATGTATCGTTTTTTCTTCGTATGAAGATCTAGCTTTGCATTTGATAGCATTTCAATTGATTCTGATTTTGGGTAATATAAATAGCTCACCCAGCGACGACGGAAATAGGGAGAAATAGGGAGGAAGTCTGCAAGTTCTTGTACTCGGTGAGGTCTGATAGACTGCAAGCGGGAGATTGCCCCTCTCTAATATAGCAGAGACTGTGGTCAGATGTTGTGTTGAGAAACTTGCACAAGCCGGACCATATGTCCGCCCTCCACTTGGGACGCTCTGTTTAGTCTGCAGCCGGGGTCGGCTTTAGTCAAGGCTTCCTCCGCTACATTTCACAAGGCCGAAATGAAGTTTTCTGGTTGGAAACTTGCACGAGATGGAGCATATGTCCGCCCGCTGCTCGTGGTGCTCCGTCTAGTCTGCAGCCACGGTCGGCTTCAGTCACGGCTTCCTCCACTACGTTATTTAAGCACATACAACTGCATCCTAGCTACCCGACTTCGGATATCCAGCCTGCTGTACGAAGAAGGAACCCACTCTTTGCCCGTGAAGTCGGACCATCTAGTAGCTAGGGAGACAAGGCCTTGATCATCGGGATGCTCGGAGAAAGGATCCGTTTCTGACACACCGTCCCAGGGGCAGCATGCGGCTAAGGAGCAAAAATCTGCTGCTCCTCAGGCCTCGATGACGGACTTGCTGTCGCAGATTGCACAGCTAATCGCAGCATCCCAGCAAGTGCAGATGCAGCCTCCCTCAGACTCAGAATCTGAGCTGCCGGATGGTGCTGGGTTGGTCCAGTCGTCTGTTTGCACAGATGCAATGGATCGAGATTCCCAACTGATTCTCTCGGATGGTGAAAGGGATAAGGAAGAGGATTACCCTTCCCTTTCGGAACAGTACATGGTTGCGATGGCTTTCATCCATCAATACTGCCCTGCTTTTGTTCTGCCGAATCAGAATGCTGGGATGCCAAGAGAGAAACCGCTGGCGTCGTTAGGCGCAGACTTTATCCCGACAAAGGAGGAAGTCCTTTCATTTCCAGCCCAGTTTATGCAGGTGTCGCAGGCCTTCGACCATATAGACACCGCCATATTTATCATTGCAAGGAAGAAGGTGGTTTCTTATCTTCATCTTCCGTATACATACCACGTTCATTTAAAATGGTCAGGGAAGATGTTCAGAGAGTTCTTCTGCATTTGGATGAGCAAGCCGGGGATCTAGAGATATCCTTACCTGTATCATTCACTATTCGCTCAGATGGAATTGAGACGGCAATTTCTTCAAATAGAGCGAATTTGGACGTTATGTCTTACACAGATCACCTTACAAAAGCTATGGCGCAACATCTTGAGGGAAAGGAATTTTGAGGATGTTCGTACCTCTCTTAGAGTTCTTTCCAGGGCATTTATGTATATCACGTACAACTCTGCCCTAACAGTGCTAAGTGCTAATCTGGAGTTAATCAGACGTGTTGCTGCCCTTGCGTCATCATCACTGATAAGATGACAAGGTGAAAAGCTCTCTCCGAGTCGCTCCAGTTTCCGGACATTTATTTTTGACTAGCTTTCGTTAGTCTATGAACATGCTATTAAGAAAGCGTCTAGTGCTCTGCTTTTGAAGTTGGCATATCAACGACCCGCTTCAGCAGACAAGAGTAAAGGAGGGTGTTTCAGACAAAAAATCGTCAAAAGGAAACTTCTCACGAGGGTACAAGAAACCCTCTTATAATTACTCTGGAGGTTGTCAGTATAGGGACTCAGAAAAGAGGCGTAGGTCTGATCGGGACTATAGGTCAGACTGCCCTAGACCGACGAGACAAGGTTTTTTGTGGGGAGGACGTGGTTCCTCCTCCTGTAAGCCTCGCAGGTCATACAGGTGATGGTTTAGACCTCTATTGCTGGTCAGTTGGCAGAAGGTTATCAAGCTCTGCAAAAACCTGGATAACAATCACAGAAGATCAGTGGGTGAGAAGTGTAGTCTCGGATGGCTTACGGCTATCATTCCGAGTAAAACCCCACTAACAAGTTGTCCACGTTAGACAAATCTTCCTTTAAATTTTTGCATAAGAGAATTTCTCCTAACAGAGGTATAAGCTCTCTTATCAAAGGAAGCAATGTAGGTCATCGAGAATCAAGATTCTCAAGATTTTTACAGTCACCTGTTCCTCGTACCAAACCAGACGGCTCGTTCTGACCGGTAATAGACTTGAGCTGGATAGCAAGTTTATCATGGCTCTAAAAGTTTATTTATGGTACTCATTCAGTCGGTAAAAGCGAGTGATCGACAATGCGGCAAGCATAGATCTAAGGATCCGTACTTTCATGTCCTGCATTCTAAAAGTACCTGCGGTCCGCCGTACAAGGGAAGGTGTATCAGTTTAGAACAATATGCTTTGGTCTGAATTTGACCCCCTGGGCATTTCACTCGAATAATGAACTCAGTATTGTCTTACTTACGAGCTCAGTGGTCTGCGGTAATGATGGCTTACTTGAACGACCTTCTACAGGGATACGGCAACAGAATTATTCTTCAGAATGATGTTCAGAGTCTGCTTCTATTACTTCGACATCTCAGTTTCATCGTAAATGAGAAAAAGTCTGATCTAGCTCTGTACAAGTCGTCTATTCACTGGGGATTGAGCTCTGAGACTCACAACAATCTGGTTCACCTGTCGTTACCCAGAGCGAAATTAGTCAGTTGTTATGCTCGCTTTTGTCTACATTCAGACGCATTAATAGTGAGGGAATTCATTCGACTGTTGGAGCTGTACTGAGCGGCTGTGGATCTCTTTCCGATGGGCCGTCTGCACGCACGTCCCTTCCAGATATTCTTCACTCAGAAGTGGAGTGTGAAGATACTTTTGCTTGAACCAGTATAGTTTTAACAGACCAAGTAAAACAAGGGTTCAAATTGGGCAGAATTCAGTGGTTAACTCGGGGAGTTACGCGCTGCAACTTCTGGATCCTGCTTTCACTATTATAACGGATGTGAGTCAGACGGGTTGGGGCGCAACCCTAAATCCCGCAGTCTTGAGGTGTCCGGGTCTTTTGGACCCTCGGTTCCAGGAGAAACACACAAACATCAACAAGACGATGTTAATTAGCTAGTGCTACAACATTGGATTCACATAATAACGGACATCCATGCTCAGTTTGGTCGGACAACTGGACAGTAGTAGCGTACATCGGGAACCAGAGCAGCACCCATTCATATCTGTTATGCCAACTAACAGAGAAAATTTTCCTAATATGTCATGAATCATCATGTTCATCTTTTCATCTTTTCATCCGTCATATACTGGGCCGTCTGGACGTACTAGCAGACTTGCTGTCTCGGAAAGGTCGCCTGTTGCAATTGGAATGGACACTCAACAAGCGAGTATTTGGACAGTTTTGCTACCAGAGAGATTGCCTCATGATAGATCTGTTTGCGACACACCGGAACAATCAGTTACCATCGTTTGTGTCACCATGCCCAGACCATTGCGTGCATGCAGTAGACGCTCTGCCGATTTCATGGGGATGGATGATAGGATACGCGTATCCTCCAATACATTTGATTCAGTAGATTATGTTTTAGATCAAACAGTCCCGTTGTGAATCCTACTTGTAGTACCTCTGTTGTCACAGAAACCTTGGATCACTCTTCTCAGGTGTCTGTTATGGGACGTTCCCTGAAAGCTTCCTCCACAAGAGGACCTTCTTTATCAGGGGAAGTTTTTGTTCAGGGCCAGATAGAACTTTTAATTTTCGGTTTTGCAATCAAATTTTGGGGATTGGGGGGGTTCAAAATTTGTGTTTGGCCCTTAATAACTTTGAGTTAAGCACCAGCTAGTCTGGGCCATTGGTAAGTATAAAAAAATACAAATTACTATAAATTTATAATTTTTAATTGAAAAACTTGGAAGAGTATCACTAATAGATGCTGAGAATACAAAACATTTTCATGGGTCGGTGTCTACTGCAGAGTCCAAATTGAACCAATCTAAAGGCCTGTTTGACTTTGAATTGTGAAGTTTTGACCTGCATAAATGAGAAATTGAACACTTGAAAATGGGGTACCTTAACTTCAGTCAGGCAAGTGCTTTTTTGGGTAACTTTTCTTCTGGTTCTTTTTTTCAAGGGAATATTGAAGCAATGTTGATATGTTTACCAGCTTCAGTGCAAACTCAGAGATGAGCAACCTGGAATACTGTGGCTCTTTTCATGAGTTTTCTTCATTATTTATTTATTTATTGGTGTTTAAGGTCACATTTCTGCACAATGGCAAATAATGACCACGGCAATTTTATGGGTGGAGGAAGTCTTGAGTACCCAGAGAGAACCACAGAGCAATGGCAAGCAACTACCAGCTCCCCAACATACTCCACACAAGCAGGGTTTGCATTGGCTGAAGACAAGTGCACCATCAACGTGAATTACACCTTAGTACACAACGTGGGCAATGGGGTGAAGTGTCTTGCCCAAGGACACTGTTGCTACAGGTGGGATTCGAACTGAGGACTTCTCAGCTTGAAGCCTGCACCTGTACCTACTATGCCCCCCCCCCCTCCTTTCTTCATTAAACCAATGATATGCTGTGATGTGATGCACTGTTAGAAAGGGCTTTGAAAGCCCTTTCCAACAGTGTATAACATCACAGCATTCTAGTGCCAGATTTGAAGAACCTTTCTTTTTTATTAGCTCAACTTTGACGCAAGTCAAATTTGAGCTTATGCCATGGCCAGTCGTCTGTCATCCATCTGTCTGTCAGCAATTCAATATGGCTTGGGCTAGAGGTATTTATGAATCGATCTTTACGGCTTCTTGGGTACCTTTGTTATGACCATTGGACAAGAACGAGTGTTATTTATATAGCACCCTAAAGCAGATTATGGCTGAAAAAATGAAAATTAAAGGTAGTTTGAGTATCAAAAAAGACGTTCGTGGTATTTGTCTGTGGTCTTGGAGGTGAATGAAAAATTGGTTACCTTAACTTATTTGAAGTGAAGAATCGTGAAATGAAATGATCTGCACAATTTGTACAGGGCTGAAAGGTTAGTGCATGCAAAAAAATGTCACTATCTGTTGAAATGTAGAACACAGAATTTTGATCTAATGCATATTATCATTTTGATGTCAAGTATCCTTCTTCTCCCCTTACTCCGCTGTGGTCTCATATATTCTACATTGATGGAGCAGTTTACAGGAAATATATAGGTTGTGTTGTAGATTAAAGAGAGTATTTCTTGCATTGTATGTGGGATGCATCCTCACTGTTGCCCTTATCTGACCCTCCTCCCTTATTGCCTTTCCTCACCACTGCCACTGACCTGCCTCCCCCAATGACCCTCCTTCCCAATGCTTCTTTACTGTGTCCAAGATTTTCAGCATTACTGAGAAAATATTCACCAACACATGGGAGTACATCCTCAAAACTGGACTACATAACTAGAAATATTTGAATAAATCTAACATTATTCTTGTGTTTTGGCCTTGTTATATAGCATTTGATGATGCATGTGACTTTCATTAAAAGAGTAAAGAAGAAATTTGTACTTATTCCTCAAATATGAAACAGACTGACACTTGTTTACAAAGGTGCAAATATTTCTGGAAAGATTAACTCTTTACCCACTGAGTATTTTCAAAATATTTTTCATCAAATCTAGTCATGGTTGCTGTGAAGCAGCCATGACGAGATTTGATGAAAAAGTTATCCATGTTTAACTCAAGAAATCATGTCAAAAAGTCCTTTCAGTTTACAGGGAAATTTTTTTATTAATTATGGCCAAATCAAACATTTCAGTGGTAAGAGATTCTGTGTCCTGGGCAAGAATATTCACCAGCAGCATACAAGGAGTTAAACCTGTGGTTTAATATACATATACATCCTCTGAGAGTGAGTGTACTTTTTCTATAGCCTACCCTTCACATGGAGGACTTCACTTTACTGGAACAGTTCAAATATCGATTGTAGGTTCCATCAGTTTATACTTTCACTTGGCAACCCAAATGAATGTGGAATAAATAGTAAAATGAGCAATATCTGTGTAATCGGTAGGGAGTGGATTATCACCTCACCTGCAGAGTTAACTTTTTGCACAACCCGAACAGCACACAACACTGTGACATTTGTAGAAAAGAATTTCTGAACTAATTTTTTGTGCTTCAAGAATATAGCATATGATCCTTCTTTGGAATGAGCTTGTTTAGCTTTTTCCAATGTGGGGTCATAAGTTACGTTTTTGAGACAAAAAATGAAAATGAATCATAAAATTTGTGTGGTGATTTTTTTATTAGCACTGGTCACATTTGTCCATTAAGTTGGCCAGCGTTCTACCAACAGTTAGAAGTGTGGTTGCGTGTATCCAGCACGTTTTCATTTCTGACCACCACTTTGAGTAAAAAAAAATAATGCTGTTTTAACCAATACTGAATCTCCCCAGTGACACATTTAGCACCAAATAACCTATTAGAGGATGTCTTTAATTCAGTCACGAATAGTCCAACCTTAAAAATTTCTGTGCAGATTTCTGGTTTGGTGAATGGCTAAGTTCCTGTCTAAAAGATGTTTTGAAATCTATGAAGCATGAATAAGGTTTTTCCATTGAACATCAGAGTTCAATCTCAGATATCCATTGGCTGAAAGTTTGCTTGTACAGAGAGTTTCAAGCATTTATATATTGATTAATAGAACAACCCTGTTGATTATACTAACATGCTTATATGGAAATATATTGTAATCCTTTTATTAGCTCACCTGACTGAAAGTCAGGGTGAGCCTTTCTGATCACTCTTCATCCACCGTCCATCCGTCCGTCATCCAGCATGAAGGTAGTGTTTGAGCCTCTTTCTCCTAAACCACTGTCCACATTTTAATTAAATTTCATGTAAGTAGTGGTTATATAGGGACATTTTGATTTTTATGCAAATTAGGTTTCGGCTCATATTGAGCAGAGGGGTGGGGAAAAAATGGCCTAATTTTTTGAAAATCTTCTTCTAATGAACCAGCAGTAACAGAGACTTGATGTGTGGTATGCAGCTTCCTTTTGAGGTGTAGACTCAGATTTGTTCAAGAGAAGTTTGATGGGCTATATTTGGCGTTGTTATGGGAGGGGCAAAATTTTTGGCCCCACCCAAAATTTCTTTTTTCCGAACCGAGAGGCTCATTTGAACCAAATTTTATGTGAGGGCTTATTGGGTCATAAGTACCTAATTTATGCCGATTTTTTTCCCCCGTAGCCCCGTGGGAACCGCAGGAGCTAAAAATAGAAAAAAATTAAAATGCCCATATCTCCAAAACTGCACGGCACTGAGAATTTTTATGTGGTGTGAAGCTTCCTTAGGACCAACAGAAAGGATTGGACTTTGAAAAAGTGCTGAGTCAGACTTTTTAACACTGTAGACAATGGGAAAAACATTAAAAAATCTTCTTCTCCAGATCCAGAAGGCAGAATCTTTTGATATTTGGTATGCAACATTGTAGGTTGGATCTGATTCAATTTTGTTCAAATCGGCTCCCTGGATTCATATTTGGGCTCACTATAGAAGCTCGAATTCGAACTTAGTGCATTTCAGGCAAATTTCTTTAAAAATCTTCTCCAGATCGAGCAGGCAGAATCTTTTGATATTTGGTATGCAACATTGCGGAGTGGATCTGATTCAAGTTTGTTCAAATCGGCCCTCTGGATTCATATTTGGGCTTACTATAGAAGCTCAAATGTGAACTTAATGCATTTCAGGCAAATTTCTTTAAAAATCTTCTTCTCCAGATCAAGCAGGCAGAATCTTTTGATATTTGGTATGCAACATTGTGGGGTGGATCTGATTCAATTTTGTTCAAATCGGCCCCCTGGATTCATAGTTGGGCTCACTATAGAAGCCTGAATTCGTACTTAGTGCATTTCAGGCAAATTTTTTAAAATATCTTCTTCTCCAGATCCAGCAGGCAGAATCTTTTGATATTTGGTATGCAACATTGTGGCGTGGATCTGATTCAAGTTTGTTCAAATCGGCCCCCTGGGTTCATATTTGGGCTCAGTATAGGAGACCAAATTTGAACTTAGTGCATTTCAGGCAAATTTCTTTGAAAATCTTCGTCTCGAGATCCAGCAGGCAGAATCTTTTGATATTGGGTATGCAGCATGCTTGGGGGGGGGGGGGAGCTTCAAGTTTGTTCAAGCCAAGTCCCAGGGTTCATATTTGGGCTCACTGTGGTAGCCTGAATTATAACTTAGTTCAAAATGAGGAATTTTCTTTAAAAATCTTCTTCTTCAGATCCAGCAGTCGGAATGTTTTGATATTTGGTATGCAGCATCCTTAGGGGGTGAGATTCAAGTTTGTTCAAGCCATGTCCCTAGGTCCATATTTGGGCTCACTGTGGGAGCTGGAATTGTAACTTAGTTCAAAATGAAGAATTTTTCTTTAAAAATCTTCTTCTTCAGATTCAGCAGCCGGAATGTTTTGATATTTGGCATGCAGCAACCTTAGGGGGTGAGATTCAAGTTTGTTCAAGCCAAGTCCCTTGTTTCATATTTGTGCTCACTATGGGAGCCTGAATGATAACTTAGTTCAAAATGAGGAATTTTCTTTAAAAATCTTTTTCTTCAGATTCAGCAGATGAATGCTTTTGATATTTTTTATGCAACATCCTTAGGGGGTGGGGGGGGGGGGGGAGATTCAAGTTTGTTCAAGCCATGTCCCTAGGTCCATATTTGGGCTCACTGTGGGAGTTGGAATTGTAACTTAGTTCAAAATGAGGAATTTTCTTTAAAAATCTTCTTCTTCAGATTCAGCAGTCAGAATGTTTTGTTATTTGGTATGCTGCATCCTTAGGGGGTGAGATTCAAGTTTGTTCAAGCCATGTCCCTAGGTCCATATTTGGGCTCACTATGGGAGCCCGAATGATCACTTAGTTCAAAATGAGGAATATTTTTATATTGTACCAATGACCCAGACTTAGCTGGTGCTAACTCTAAAATATTTAGGGCCAAACGCAAATTTTATCCCCAATCCCCAAAATTTGCATCTAAAACCGAAAATTACATGTCCTTGTGGTCCTCCATACTTTTACTCCACTGCGCATGCGCAGTGTCAAGGAGGTCTCGAAATTGCCGCCAAAAGTCATTCTTTGTTTGGCCCTCAAAACAGTTACACTTCACTGTTATTTGTGCTTGTAAATCTCAGTTTTAAAGATGCCAGATGCATAATTATGAGAGAAATGGTGGATATATGGTGGAGATAGAAGGTGGAGAGAAAAAAACAGTGGAAACAAATGTTCAGGGCTGTAACTTATAATTATTTTACGAAATTATTCATGTTACCTATATTTTTATACTGTACCAATGACCCAGACATAGCTGGTGCTAACTCTTAAAATATAGGGCCAAACACAAATTTTGCCCCCCAATCCCCAAAATTTGCATCTAAAACCAAAGAAAACATGTCCTGAAAGGCCCTCCACACTTCGCCCCCACTGCGCATGCGCAGTGTCAAGGACGTTCCGAAATTGGCGCCATTAATCATTCTAAGTTTGGCCCTTCATCAGTTAACATCTGACTGATCTTTGTGCTTATAAATCTCAGTTTAAATGATGCCAGACACATAAATATTAGTGAAATGGTGATTCTAAGGAGGATAGAGAAGGAGGAGAGGAAAAAAATGTGTGACAGAATATTATCAGGGCTGTAACTTAAAATTTTTTAATGAAATTATGTTAAGTTACCTATTTTCGAGGCAGCAGCCATTTTGTTGTCATTCTGATTATTTAGTTACACTGTTTTTTAAGTGTTTTCCTCTCTCCCTGTCCTTTAAGTCCCCCCTTGCTATTCTCCCATGCTTTTGGCATAGTTTTTGTAATTATTATTACTAAATTTTCTTGGGAGTTTTAGCTGAATAACAGAATGAATTCTGTTCTTTTCCCCATGTTTACGTCTTCACCTACGGGTGGTTAGGCGTTGTGTTCTGCATCTACCATCTGATGTTCTGCAGTTTCTTCCCTGGAAGTCTCTGTTTTGCATCAGATAGTGTATTTTTGGTAACTGATTTCGGGCCTGGGTGCCTGGAGTCTTATTTTAGTGTTTTTACACTCATTGTTTACATTTACAACAGCCCTCTGTGTGAGGGGGGGATTTCTGGAAAATAATATCTTGATGTTATTTTAATCATAACTAGATACATTATTATTGTTCGTAAGTGTTGAATAAATTGTTTTAAATATTTTTAAAATTTTTGTCCACACTTAGGCTTGGGATCCATTGGGGCTCAACGTTACTTTTCAGAAACTTGGGCTGTTCTGAAAAAATATTTTTTCAGAATATTTTGATTTCAATTATTTTTTCTGTATTAATGGATCATATTATTATTATGTATTTTGATTGCCCGGGGTTAGTGCGAGTACCAGGACTTGTTTTCTTTTCACATTGAAAGGATATTGATCAATTGTATTAAGAGGAAGTCTTCCTCTGACTTTATAATCATTCTATATGTGGTCAGTGTACTCGCATTAACTCCTGTTCTGTGTCGTATGATTTCGATGACAATATGGGAAGCGTATGTCACGGTATGTTATTGGGGATTTGGACACTCCGGTCCTTTCCCCGCAGGGTCACTCTACTTTATCAATTTCTATTTCAGACGATCAAGATTAGGGTGATGTATCTGTGATGTCTTCCAACAGTGTGCCTCCGTCGTCACAATTAATGAAGGGCTAGCGGAAAAGTGCTCATGTAAATACGCCAATTGCCTAAGAGGACCCTAGTAGGTTCGACGGCCTTTGACGTCCGCTAGCTCGCCCGGTGTAGCGTCCATTCACCGAATGGTTCGGCAGCCGGGTTCGTCGGTTGCGGTCTACAAGGAATTTTGGGGTGATGCGAGCACTATAAATTAACCTAATGCACACCCAGTGACGGCGGATCGGAGGGAGAACGGAGGAAGCCTTCTAGTTCGGTTCATAGCTCGTTCCGGTCCATCCGGACGGCAAGCGAGAGAGGCCCCTCTCTCGTTCAACAACATCTGGCCCCAGATGTTGTGGTACAAAATGTGTCGCAAGCGGAGCATACGTCCATCGCTCGGGACGCTCCGTTGTATAGGCAGTCCGTGGAGACTGCTAAGGCTTCCTCTTCTCGTCAGCGCACACGACAGCACCTTGGCTGCGTGACCGCCGATATATACCAGCTTCGCCGATCAAGGCTTCTTCGGCGACCAGGTCACACCACCCGGTAGCCAGGGACACGAGGCCTGCAGACTCCGGACGTTCGCATAGGAAGTGTGCGGGAGTCAACGTACACGGAGCTTCCGGCGGCAATGCATCGTAAGACCGCTACTGCACAGGCCTCGGGAACGGACGTGCTTTCCTTAATAGCACAGTTTATCGCAGCATCCCAGCATCAACTGAATCTGTCACATATATTTTATCCGACGATGCTGGGTCGGGACGCTCCGCGGAAGCGGGTACGGACGTCCGAAAGTTTCATCCGGTCCGACGGGATACCGAAAGGGATTTGGAGGATTTCGAGCTTTCCCTTTCGGAACAACATATGCTGTTGTGTATGTCATCTGACTTGGTCTTCTACAGCTTCTTTCGTCGGACCAGAATGCTGCGATGCCGGATAAGAAACTGATAGCGTCGGTGGACTTAGAAATTTTTGGTTCGGTTCAGGGACATCGTCCCTCGGTTCCGACATAGTCCAATAATGTCACACAAACTTTCGAATTATTGAACGACGCTATATATACTATTATTTTACGCTTGCTATAACCAAGCATTTCTGGTTTCTTGTTCGCAGAGTTATGGAGATGTCTTTCAAAAGTGTGCCTCTGTCGTCATAGTTAATGAAGAGCTAGCGGCAATAAGTGCTCATGGAATATGTCTATCGCCTACGGAGTGACATTCGCTAGCTCACCCGGTGTAGCGTACATTCATCGAATGGTTCGGCTGCCGGGTTCGTCCGTTGCGGTCTAGGAAGGAGATTTGGGTGATGCGAGCACTTTAATTACTTTAGTACTCACCCAGTGACGGCAGATTGAGGACAGATCGGAGGAAGCCTGTTAGTCCGGTTCCTGGCTTGTCCAGGTCCGTCCGGGCTGTGAGCGAGAGAGGTCCCTCTCTCGTCCAACAACATAGGGGACCGCATGTTGTGGTTCAGATATTTTACATTCGGAGCATATGTCCGTCGGTCGGGACGCTCCGTTATATTGACAGTCCGAGAGACTGTCCTTAATGCTTCCTCATCCTCACAGCAGGGCACACGACCGCACATTGGCTACGTGACCTCGAGTATCCGATCAGTTTCGTCATTCAGTGATTCCACGGCGAATAGGTCACGCCATCCGGTAGCCAAGGGACATGAGGCCTATACACTCCGTTCGCTCGCATATTGGTAGCATGCACGGGGTAACGATCATGGAGCTTCCAGCGGCAATGCATCGTAAGACCGCTTCTCCTCAGGCCTCAGTGACGGACGTGCTATCCGAGTTAGCACAGTTGTTTCGCAGCATCCCAGCAATTGACAGTTTCTCGGTCGAATCAGGAATTATCCGACGGCGCTGGGTCGGTGCGGTCCGCGGTTGCATCAGGTACGGACGACCGAACGCTTTATAGGGTCCGACAGGATGGCGAAAGGGATTCGAAAGATTTCGAGTTTTCCCTTTAGTAGTATCGGAAGCTGCCTTTCATATCTTCTGGCATTATCTTCCAGTGATTGTTATTTCTGACTTCATTGCTGCGATCTTGGATAAGAGACTTATAGCGTCATTGGACTCGGATTTTTCGATCGGTTCAGGGACATTGTCCCTGACTTACCGACGCAGTCCAATATTGTCATTACAACATGTGTTTTATTTTTCGACGCTATATATATATATATATACAAGCCTGCTACCAAGCATGATAGTTTAGTTTCTTGTCCGCGTTGCTCATTTCTGCCATTTTATCATTTATACGAATAGTTTATTTTGGCAGAGCAGGGCATACCGAGAGTTCATATGCATCTAGACGGTGTGGTAAAAGACTGCATATATTCTTTTTCGCCGTTTATGTCTTTTCCAATTTCAATGTTGGAAACGACATGATGTATAGTAGACTTAACTTAGACGCTTTATCATACGTAATCCGCCTTACTGAGGCGTTATCATTACGTCTTCAAGAAAAGATTTACGGGATATTATTCTCAATGTAATTTCTTTTGAGGGCAGTAGTTTGTTCACGTATAACTCCGCCCTTCAGTGGCTGATTGGAGTTGGTTAGACGTGACGCAGCCCTAGCTACATCCACACGCGTGGATAGTAAGGTTAAGAACTCTCTCAGAGTCGCTTTGTTCTCGGAGGAGCTTCTCTTCGACGGCAACTTTTCGGCAATCCATGAATTGCTCGATTTACACGTTCTCTTGTCTATCTAGTGTTACAAGAGATTCAGACTGGGGCAAACATTCGGTGGTTGACTCAGAGAGTACCACCGCAGTTGCCGGACCCGAGTGTGGCTGTTATGACGGTTGCCAGTCAAACAGATTGGGATATAATACTGATCCCTACGGATTCGAAGTGCCAGGGTCTTTGGGTTCCGCAGTCTCTTAGCAATCAGTTTTCTTCCGCGGAATAATGTTTTTTAGGCTTGCTTTATGTCATTGCATGAACATTATTCAGAAACGCATGCCCAAATCCTGTCCTTTAATTCGACAGTAGTGGCGTATCTCCGGAACCAGGGAGGCACTCTTTCGTTTCCGTTATTCAATTTAATGGAAAGAATCCGTCTTTTGGTTATAGTACACCAAGTTCTGTTTTGGTCCGTCATATTCCGGGTCGTCTGATTGTTTTACCGGACTCCCGTTCTCTTACGGGTCGCTTGTTGCTGTCAGAATGGACTCTCAACAAACAAGTATTCAATCAGATTTGCTATCTATGGGAGCGCCCAATGATGATTTATTTATGACACAGCTTGCTAATCAATTGCAGACGTATGTGTTGGCTTGTCCAGATCTCTGAGCTAATGTTGTTAACGCTCTATTGATCTATAGGACGGAATGATAGGATACGCGTATCCTCCGGCGCTGTTGTTTCAGCAGTTATTGCTAGATAAACAACCACAATACATTTCTGTTGATAGCATCTCCATCTTCACAGAGATCATGGGTAATTTACTCTCTTGTCTACTGTGGGTCTTAACGTGAAATCTTCCTCTATGTGAGGATCTTTTTTCACTGGGTAAATCGTGTCATCTTTATCACAACCCGCAAGGTCGCAACCTTCATGTATTCCGTTGTGTGGTCCGTATTGCATTGTAAGCACTGTACTGGACGAGCTTTGGACGCGATTTCTTACTATAGGAGATCCTCTTCTTCGCTATTCTATGCGGCTAAAGTGGAGGCTCTTCCGTCGTGGTGTAGGGATCATTATGTTGATATTGTTGATCCCTCCATACTACTCATTGCAATTTTTTAGTATACTTGTTTCACAAGATCTACTGCAGCCTGTTATTATTTAGGTTATAGGTTTATGTTACCTCATACCTATGCACTCTACGATAGTTTACAATTGAGTCTTTTGTCTCTTTATCTAAGTCAGTTAGTAACTTTTTGATAAATAGACTTAGAATCTTTAGATTAAATTCCTATATGGATTTTAACTTCGGTTCTTATTTAGCTAAGTAATCATTTGAGCCTCTGGGAACAGTAGTTTTCAAATTCTGACCTTTTAGACAGTAATTCTGTTGGTTTCTCTTTTACTGTAGAGTCAGTGAGTTTCATGCACTATCGATGGATGATTTTCACTTTCGTAGTTTCGGAATCACTACTTCCGTTACTATTTAGGTTGGATTTTTGCATAAGAGTCAGGCTCCTATTATCCAGAACCTATTATTTTAAGGTCTTTCCGTCTTCGTATGGGCATAGGCCTTTACTCTTTCCGGGTACAGTTTATGTATTTATAAACAGATATCTGTTTATTACTATGGGCGTAAGCTTCTTCTGTCTTTGATGCCTAGTAGAAGGACGTTACGCTCCATTTTATTGTTTATGGATTCTATTAACTATCGGTACTGCTTATGGTATATCATTGACTTAGCAGTTGTGCTTAAGATTTCGGCTCATGAAGTAAGAGTTCTTCTTCTTCTTGGGCTTACATTAATAGTGTCGCTATTATAGATTTTTGAAGGCCGCTCATTGCGCTCAGCCATCCACATTCATGAATTTTATCTTAGAAATATCGAGTCCATTTCTGGAGGCCTCTATTGTTAGGTCTATTATCTACTGCTCAGAATGTCATTCACTTAACAGTCGCTACTATAGCTAGGTAGGCTGTCTGTTTCGGCAGTGTCTCCGTTCTGCTGCCCTCTTCGCTCTGGGCTATTTGACCCAGGGCAAGAAAAAGGGGTGGGGGGGGAGGGTGTTCCCTTGGGTCACCTGTTTTACTATGAAAACAAGGGGATACCTCCTCCGGAGTTAGTAATTCTGAGCTGTTATTGGGATGGTTGTTTAGTGAGAAGTTTAGGTTTTTAAAATTCATTCAAGTCTTAGTTTTTAAAGTATAGCTTTTGAATATTGCATATGTCAACAGACATGATTATGCAATCCTCAGACACTTTTAGGAGTATAAGAGTCTCTATTCTCTAGACTTACTTTATTTATTGGCTTACTTTAAAAATTATTAGTATAAGGATTATATTGGATATTAATAGAGTACATGGATGTATGAAGCTCAATTTTGGATGATGTTGTATCTTTCTAATTTATCATAAATAAGAAAGATACATGTAAGGCCTATTACTTCTTTTTCCCTACAGGGGATGACTCTATTTTATTTTATTGAGCGTATTCCATTTTGCTCTATGTCCTTGGCCCTCCAGCCTTTTTACTATTCAGCTATGTCTGGGTCATTGGTACAGTATAAAAATGTTAAAAAATTTATAGTAATTTATATATTTTTTATACTTACCAATGACCCAGACGGGGATGGCCCTCCCAGGAGTTGGGAACTCTTGCCTCCCCGCTGAGTACATAGCGCTTACCAGGCACTGGTTATTAGAATGATTAATGGCGCCAATTTCGGAACGTCCTTGACACTGCGCATGCGCAGTGGGGGCGAAGTGTGGAGGGCCTTTCAGGACATGTTTTCTTTGGTTTTAGATGCAAATTTTGGGGATTGGGGGGCAAAATTTGTGTTTGGCCCTATATTTTAAGAGTTAGCACCAGCTGTGTCTGGGTCATTGGTAAGTATAAAAAATATATAAATTACTATAAATTTTTTAACTTTCGAGGCATGACCTTGTTGTGGTCATTCTTGCTATGAATGTTCCATTGTTTAATCAGTGTTTCCTCTCTCCCTTTCCTTTATTACCCCCTAGCTATTCTCCCATGCTTTTGCCTTATTTTTTGTAATGTTTATTACTAAAATTTCTTGGGAGTTTTGGATGGTAACAGGATTATTTTCTGTTTTTTCCCCATGTTTACGTCCTCACCCCAGGGGTGTTTAGGCGTTTTTGTCTGCATCTACCATCTGATGTTCTACAGTTTCTTCTCTGGAAGCCTCTGTTTTGCAGTGTTTAAATTGGTAACTGATTTCGGGCTATGTTTGTTTCAGTGCCTGGAGTCATGTTTCCGGTTTGTTTACACTTTTGCTGATGTTGACAACTGTAACTTCTGACAGTGATTACTTGTCTTCTGCTTAATTTAGTTCATAGCAAGATACATTAATATTGTCCGTAAGTGTTACATTAATTTTTCAAAATCATTAAAAATTTTTATCCACACTTAGGCATTTTGGTGGATCCTTTGGGCTCAAGGTTCCCATTGGGAACTTGGGCTCTTCTGAAAATTTTTTCAAAAATTTTTTTTTCTTTTTTGGAAAATTATTTTCTTTTGAAATGTTATAATGAATTATAATATATTATGTATTTTTATTTCAAGGGTTAGTGCGAGTAATATGACAGTGTATATTTTTTCTGGTTGAAAAAAATATTCTTCATCCGTAAGGCGAAGATATCTTCCTCTACTTCACAAGTTCATTGTGTTTTTTATAGTCAATGTAGTCACATTAGTTCTTGCTCTGTATGTGTTGATTGATATGACAACGTTGGAGACGTGTGCCACGATATTTTATTAGCGGTGTGGGGTCCATTACGGTCCTCTCTCCGTAGGGTCCCTATATATTATCAGTTTCTTTTTCAGAATTCAGAGTGATGTTTCCGTGATGTCTTCAATAAGTGTGTCTCCGTCGTTGCGATAGTAGGGCTGTCGGGAAGTGCTCAAGGTATTACGACAATTGCTGGGAGTTAGCTAGTTCTATTGAAGGCATTGTGGCCCGCTAGTCTGCCCAGTGTCGCATCCATTCACAGGAAAGAATGGTACAGCACCCGGGTTAGTCCGTTGCGGGCCAGGGAAGCAGATTGGATGATGCGAGCACTATAAAACTTCAAATGTGCACACCCAGCTACGACGGATCCGAGGTTAGTACGGAGGAAGCCTGTCAGTCCGGTAGCTAGCTCGTCCAGGTCCCCCGGACCGCGAGCGAGAGAGGCCCCCCTCTCTCTTGCATCAACATCTGCACCGCGATGTTGTTGTATGTTGTTCGCTTAGTCGGAGCTTACATCCACTCCTCCTGCTCGGGATGCTCCGTCGCATGACAGTCCAACGCAGCTGTTATAATGGTTTCCTCATCCTCGTCAACACACACGACCGCACCTTGGCTATGTGACCACAGATTTCCAGGGGACGTTCGCATATTATATAAATGCAGGACTGAACGTCCCTGGTGCTCCTGCTTCGCCGACCAAGGAATACACGTTGACCAGGTCACTCCATCTGCTAGCCAAGGATACAAGATCTTTCCAGTCAGGACCTTCGCATATTTTATAAATGCAGGAATGAACGTCCCGGGAGCTTCCAGCGGATATTTCACGTAGGACTGCGGCTCCACAGGTCTCATAGGGTAACATGAACTAGGTATTGTTACCGTGAAGTCTTTGTAAGTGTGCTTCCGTTGTCACAGTCAAATGAAGAGCTAGCGGTAAAGTGCTCATGCAGATACGTCAATTGCCTAAGAGGTCCCAAGTAGGATCGACGGCATTGGCATCCGCTAGCTCGCCCGGTGTCGCGACCATTCACCGAATGGCTCAGCTCCCGGGTTCGTCCGTTGTGGTCCAGGAAGGAGATTTGGGTGATGCGAGCGCTATAAAATACAATGTGCACACCCAGTGACGACGGATACGAGGATGGTACGGAGAAAGCCTATTAGTCCGGTTCCTAGCTCGTCCAGGTCCATCGGGCTGCGAGCGAGAGAGGTTCCTCTCTCGTATTACAACATCTGGGCCCAGATGTTGTGGTACAAAACGTTGCTCAGTTGGAGCATACGTCCACCGCTCGGGACACTCCGTTATATAGGCAGTCCGGAGAGACTGCTCTTTCGGCTTCCTCATCCTCATGGCAGCACATGCGACCGCACCTTGGCTACGTGACCTGTGATATTCATCCAACATCGCCGACCAGGGATTCTACGGCAACCAGGTCACGCCATCCGGTAGCCAAGGATACGAGGCCTTCATACTCCAGATGTTCACATATTAGATGTATGCAAGAGTGAACGTCCAAGGAGCTTCCAGCGGCTAAATCCTATAAGACCGCAGCTCCACAGGCCTCTGTTACGGACATGCTATCGCAGATAGCACAAATTATCGCAGCATCCCAGCAACCGACAGTAACTCTGTCGGTTCAGGAATTATCTGAGGAAGCTGGGTTGGTACGTTCCACTGCAGGTTCAGGCACGGACGACCAAGAATTCCAAGTGGTCCGACAGGATGGCGAAAGGGATACGGATGAGTTGTATTTTCCCTTTTCGGAACAACATAATTGCCGTAGAGTGCATCCGGCATTATCATCTGACATTGTTCTTCCGGACCAAATTGCTGCGTTGCCGGATAAGAGACTGATAGCGCCACTGGACACAGAATTCTTAATCTGTTTAGGGACATCATCCCTCAGTTTCCGACATAGTCCAGATATGTCTCATGGACGTTTGATGTGGTGAATGACGCTATATTATTTAACTTGCTACCTAAATGGGCAGGTCAGGTTTCTTATCGGCAATATGCTCTATATCCGCCTTTCATCAATTCAATGAATATTTTGAAATGACAGGACAGAGCATTCTGAGAGTTCTCTGCATCTAGACGACCAGGTCAGGACCTAGTATTGTTTTTTACTGTCGTCAATGTCAATTCCAACCACGATGTTGGAAATAACAATATCAGCTTAGACGCATCATTGTACGCAGATCATCTTACCAGAACGTTATCATTACGTCGCAAGGAAAAGAATTCTAGGATACTCAATCTCCTTAAGAGTTCTTTCAAGGGCCTCATGTAAAACTCCGTCCTTTAGTGGCAATATGGAGTTGGTTAGACGTGACTCGGCCCTGGCTACATCCACGCGTATAGATAGTAAGGTGAAAAACTCTCTCAGAGTCGCTCCGGTCTCCGGAGAGTTTTCTTCGATGGCAAGCTTTCCGCAGTCTGTGATCAGTTAACTAAGAAAGCTTTAGACTCTCTGCTATTAAAATTCGCTTCCATATAGTCGGATTCAGCAGAGAAGAGTAGGACAGGCACTTCTGGGACGAATTCGTCCAAGGGAAGTTCCTATCAAGGTTCCTATGCATCCTCTAGGTCTTATTCTAGAGACAGTCAGGGTAGCGACTCATATAGGGGCCGTAATTATGGTCAGACATCCCTAGGTCGACGGGGCGAGGTGCGGTCCGTGGTGGACATGGTTTCTCCTTCTGCAAGCCTCGCAGGACCAGGAGGTAATGGTTTTAACCTCTATCGTGTACTAGTAAGTGAAAGACTGTCGAGTTTCTCAATTATTTGGGAATAGATTACGGATGGATTTCGAAAGGACTAAATTGTTCCTCAAACGAAATCCTCTGTCAACTCGGAGTCCAAGATGGACTCAGCTTCCGCCAAGTCAGTAGGATAGAGGCTTGCTTCCATCAGAAGTCTAGTCTCTTCTGGAATGATCACGATGGAGATCATAGAAATCCAGAAATTTCCAAGTTTCTACAACCATCCTTTTCTGGTTCCAAAAACCAGACGGCTCGTTCCGTTCACTCATTATTCAGAACTGGATAAACAAGCTGATCGTGGCTCCAAGTTTATATATGGAGTCCACCCGATCGGTCAGAGCAGGTACTCGGGTCTACGATTATGCTACATGCATAGATCTCAAGGTGCGTACTTTAACGCCATGGTACATCAGGCGTCAGAAAGTATCTTCGCTTCCTTATCATAGGAGTCGTATTTCAGTTCCGAGCAAAATGCTTCGGTCTGAATCTAGCCCCCTGGGCCTTCACTCGAATAAAGGACTCGGTAATGACTCATTTCCAAACTTATTCATCTGCGATAATGTCGGCCTACCTGGACGACATTCATACAGGTACGGCAGTGAGTTAACGCTTCAGAACTATGTGCAGAATCTGCTTCTATTGCTCCAATGTCTCGGTTTCTTAACTAAACGAGGAGAAGTCGGATCTGGTATCATCCAAGTCATTCACCCACCGGGGGGATGAGCTTCGTAACGCACAACTTTTTCATTCATCTGCCGTTACCCAGAACAAAATTATTCAGTTGTTATGCTCACTATTGTCTTCGCTCAGACAAGGTCTCAGCGAGAGATCTTATGAGTCTGATACTTTTAGGCGGGACTGCCGCGATTTTATTCCAATGGGGCGGTTACGCATTGGTCCTCTCCAAATTTCTTTAATTCATTATTGGAGGGTGAAGATTCTTTCGCTCGATATGGACAGCGTCTTGTCAAATCAAGTGAATAAGAGATTCAGATTTGGGCAAGTTTTCTGGGCTTAACTCAGGTAGTTCCACTGCAACTGTCGGATCAGAGTTTTACAGTCTTGACGGATGCCAGTAAACAGGTTGGGTCGTTTTCATTGAGCCCAACGGATTGAAGTGCCAGGGTCTTTTGATTCCGTAGTTCCTTATCAAGCACTCAAACATCAAGTATGATGTCATTTTGGCTTGTGCTACGTTATTGGATAACGTAATTCAGAATGTTCATATGCTAATTCTGTCCAACAACTCGACGATATTAGCATATTTTCGGAATTATGGAGGCACTCATTCCATCCTGTTATTCATGTTAACGGAATGAATCTTTCGGTTGCTACTGGAACATCAAGTTCTCCTATCAGTCCTATGGGTCGTCCGAACGTATTAGCGGACTCCCTTTGCAGAGGAGCCGTTTGTTGCCGCCAGAATCGGCTTTTAACAAACGAGTTTTCAATCAGATTGCTACCAAGGCGAGTGGCCAATGATCGACTTACTCGCGACGCATCTCAACAATCAGTTGCAGGCGTATGTGTCATGTTTGGGTCTTCGAGCATATGCAATAAATGCTCTATCGATCTTGTTAGACGGAATAATAAGATATGTGGATCTTCCATCGCTGTTGATTCAGCAGATTTTGCTCTAGTGTAATTATTTCAATGCAAATTCTGTTGGTACCTTCTCTAGCTCCACAAAGACTGTGGACTAATTTACTCAGGCATCTGTTGTGGGACATGCCGTGGAAGCTTCCTCCACATTTCGGTCCATTCTATGGTCAGATGGATTCAATCTACAGTCAGTTCTGCTTATGATTATATCTTTATTCAGCAGTCTGTGTTTTAGTTTAAGCTCAGGAAGTAAGAGTTCTTCTACTTCATGGGCTTAAGCTATTAATATTGTTATTACAGATTTAATTAGGGCTGCATATTAGTGTTAGCCCTCCATTTTCACGATTTTGTATCTGAGAATATTGAGTCCTTTTCTGCAGATCTACATTGTTTAGGTCCGCTATTTTTTACTCAGAATGTTGTCTACTAAACAGTGGCAACTATGTGTGTATAGGCTTTTGGTTCCGGCAGTGACTCAGTCCTGCTGCCCTCTTTGCTCTGGAGTATTTGATCCAGGGCAAGGGAAGTGGGGGGGGGGGGGGGGGGGTCACCTGCTTTATAGTGTAAAGAAAGGGAATACCTCCCTTGGACTTAGTAATTCCGTGTCAGTTCCGAGATGTTTTTAGGGTTAAGCCTATGTTTACTCATCTGTGTAATATTTTTTAAGTGTTGATTAGTGTGAAGCATTCGTATATATCACGTGATAAATTGAGCATTAATATACAATCCTCGATCACTTTTAAATGAGTATATAGAGTCTCATTTCTCTAGACTCCCGTATTTATTGGCTTTCCTTAAAAAATATTAGTATAAAGGGTTATACTAGATGTTTATAGAGATCAATGATGTTATTGTGCTCAATTACAGAATAGTATTGTGTCTTTCTTTTTTGTTACAAATAAGAAAGATACATGTAAGACTATCTCTCCTTTTCTCCTTAAGGGGATAGGTCTGTTATAGGTAATTGAGTCTATTGGCTTTTCCTTATGTCCTAGGCCCTCCAACCTTTTTACTATTCAGCTAAGTCTGGGTCATTGGTACGCTTACCAAGCACTGGTTGTAAGAATGACTTTTGGCAGCAATTTCGAGACCTCCTTGACACAGCGCATGCGCAGTGGAGTAAAAGTATGGAGGACCATATAGGACATGTAATTTTTGGTTTGAGGTTGATTCAAGTTTGTTAAAGCCAAGTCCCCGGGTCCATATTTGGGCTCCCTGTTGGAAACCAAATTATAACTTAGTCAATATGAGGAATTTTTCTTTAAAAATCTTCTTCTTCAGATTCAGCAGCCGGAATGTTTTGATATTTGGCATGCAGCAACCTTAGGGGGGTGAGATTCAAGTTTGTTCAAGCCAAGTCCCTTGTTTCATATTTGTGCTCACTATGGGAGCCCGAATGACAACTTAGTTCAAAATGAGGAATTTTCTTTAAAAATCTTCTTCGGATTCAACAGATGAATGCTTTTGATATTTTTTATGCAACATCCTTAGGGGGGTAAGATTCAAGTTTGTTCAAGCCATGTCCCTAGGTCCATATTTGGGCTCACTGTGGGAGCTGGAATTGTAACTTAGTTCAAAATGAGGAATTTTCTTTAAAAATCTTCTTCTTCAGATCCAGCAGTCGGAATGTTTTGATATTTAGTATGCAGCATCCTTAGGGGGTGAGATTCAAGTTTGTTTAAGCCATGTCCCTAGGTCCATATTTGGGCTCACTGTGGGAGCTGAAATTGTAACTTAGTTCAAAATGAGGAATTTTCTTTAAAAATCTTCTTCTTCAGATCCAGCAGTCGGAATGTTTTGATATTTGGTATGCACCATCCTTAGGGGGTGAGATTCAAGTTTGTTCAAGCCATGTCCCTAGGTCCATATTTGGGCTCACTGTGGGAGCCCGAATGATAACTTAGTTCAAAATGAGGAATTCTCTTTAAAAATATTCTTCTTCAGATCCAGCAGTCGGAATGTTTTGATATTTGGTATGCAGCATCCTTAAGGGGGTGAGATTCAAGTTTGTTCAAGCCATGTCCCTAGGTCCATATTTGGACTCACTGTGGGAGCTTGAATTGTAATTTAGTTCGAAATGAGGAATTTTCTTAAAAATCTTCTTCTTCAGATCCAGCAGTCGGAATATTTTGATATGTGGTGTGTAGCATCCTTCTTGGGGTGGGGGGGGGGGGGGGGGGGGGGGGGAGGGAGATTCAAGTTTGTTAAAGCCAAGTCCCTGGGTCCATATTTGGGCTTCCTGTGGGAACCCAAATTATAACTTAGTCAATATGAGGAATTTTTCTTTAAAAATCTTCTTCTGATTCAGCAGCCGGAATGTTTTGATATTTGGCATGCAGCAACCTTAGGGGGGTGAGATTCAAGTTGTTCAAGCCAAGTCCCTTGGTTCATATTTGGGCTCACTATGGGAGCCCGAATGACAACTTAGTTCAAAATGGGGAATTTTCTTTGAAAATCTTCTTCAGATTCAGCAGATGAATGCTTTTGATATTTTTTATGCAACATCCTTAGGGGTGTAAGATTCAAGTTTGTTCAAGCCATGTCCCTAGGTCCATATTTGGGCTCACTGTGGGAGCGGGAATTGTAACTTAGTTCAAAATGAGGAATTTTCTTTAAAAATCTTCTTCTTCAGATCCAGCAGTCAGAATGTTTTGATATTTGGTGTGCAGCATCCTTGGGGGCGGGGGGGGGGGGAGCCCGAATTATAACTTTCAATATGAGGAATATTCTTTAGAAATCTTTTTTTTTTAGATCCACTGGTCAGAATCTTTGGTATAAGCTTTTCTTAGGAGGAGCAGATGCAACTTGTTGAAATCAATTCTCTGGGTTGATATTTAGTCTACCATGTCAGGTGAGTGCCTCAGGCCCCCTGGTGGGGCCTCTTGTTTATTATGCCTCTGACATTTTTTTTTTTCGGGGGTATATAGTCGAGGTCTCCATCTGTCCATACTTCTGTACGTCCGTCCGTCCATACGAACATTTTGTATTATAACTTGACCATCAGTTGTCGGATTTTAATGTTCTTTGGCATGGTGATAGGGCAGCTTGGGGGAACGGATGCCCTCATACCTTGCATTTCGTCTATTCATGTTTGGTAGAGTTATGGCCCCTGTTTGTTTTTGGCCTGTGTTTCTGACTAAGATAAATTGTACCATAGCCTATAGGGTTGTTTGGATGAACCAATTCTCTTCAAACATTCAGAGGTTATTTATTTACATGCAAGTCCGACTTTGCTACCTTCAGGGGCATCAGCACATGCATTAGCGTTGCTCTTATTTATTTATTTATTTATTTATTTATTTATTTATTTATTTATTTATTTATTTATTTATTTATTTATTGGTGTTTTAAGGTCACATACTTATGCACAATGGCTAATTGTGATAGTTTTACGGGTGGAGGAAGCCCGAGTTCCCGGAGAGAACCACCAGGCTATGACAAGCAACTGTCAGCTCCTCAACATCCTAACTCTGTTCAAGCTCCTCTCAAGCAGGGTTACAGTGGTTGAAGACATGTGCACCATCGACGTGTAGTTCGCCTTAGTACACGGCGTCATCGTGCCCCCATGTAGGCAATCAGGATAAAGTGCCTTACCCAAGGTCAAAACCCGGGTCATCCCAGACAGGGATCGAACTCGGGACCTCTAGCATAGAAATCCAACAGTCTACCACTGCGCCACTGCGCCACTGCGCTCCTGTTCCCTTTTATTATACTTCCATGTGTTAACATGAAAGTATATTGTAATTCTTATTTTTAGCCCAAATGTTTACAGTGAGGGCTATAGTCGTGACTTTCGTCCGTCTGTCCGTCCATCTTTTAACATTTAGAGTTTTGGTTAAAGTTTGGGGTGAAAGTTTTTTACTGAAGGTTCAAGTAGGTTTTTTCCTGTTTCATCATGACTTTCGTCTGTCTGTTAACATTTGGAGTTTTGGTTCAAGTTTGTGGTTAAAGTTTATAAGTCAACCTTAAAGATTTTGGGTTTTTTTTTTCTTTTAAATTAATATTACAATTGATTGTATCATCCTCATTATGTTTTTTTTTTTTTTTATGTTTCATGTTATTTTGGGAAATATTTAACCCTTTTTTGTATGGCAATTTAACTTACAACTTCCAGGTTAAAGTTTTGGGTTAAAGTTTGTTTTTTTTTGGGGGGGGGAGGGTGTTTTAAAATTACGCCTTTAATTCTTCAAAAAGTTTAGTGGAATGTCACTGTTTCTTATTTGGTACAATGTCTACTATCTACTGAACATTTCTACAGTGATTTTCATTAATATCGGCATGATTTTAACCCCTTTTAAACATGTTTTTAGCCTCACTTTCTTTTTATTTGAAATTAGACATTGCCACATACTATCTTATTTTAATTCTTGCATGGTCATTACAACTTAATGATTCCATTTACATCAATGATTTCGTTTAACGGTTTTAAGAAATATTTAACCCTTTTTTGCCAATCAATTTTACTTAGTTTTCCCAGCTTAAAGTTTTGGATTATAGTTCTACTTTTCAAGGTTCTACCTTTCATTCTCCAAACACTCTGTTACAACGTCATTTTTTTTTTCATATCGGGCAAGGTCTACTGAAGCTGTACACAGTGGTTTCAAATAATATTGGCATTAATTTAACCCTTTTCACATCGCTTTTCGAACTTAGTTTCTCGAAAATTCAAATTAGGTTTCTACCACATACTTTGTTACTTTTTATCCCCTCCCACAAGGGAAGGATATAGCACAGACCTCACTCTGTCCATCTATCTGTCAGTCCATTCATCAGTTCGTCCGTCTGTCCAAACATTCTTTATGCCATAACTTAAACAAAAGTTAACAGATTTCAATTCTTTTCAGTACATGTCTCTAGGTCAAGTTTGATGACCACAAATATTCAATGAAAATTGTTGAAGTTATGGCCCTGCCCTGCCACCGCCAATTAGGCATTTTTTATGCCCCCCCCCCCCCCCCCGACTTGGGTCGGGTAGCATATATTAATTGAAGTGTACGTTTGTCCATTTGTTTCTCTGTGTGTGTGTCTGAGCCAACAACTTGAAAACTGTTAGGGCCACAGTCATCAAACTTCAAACAATTATAAAGGACCATAAAAGGATGTGTCACACACCATAGCCGGGTTCGTACCTTCAAGGTCAAGGTCACATTTCAGGGTCACACTAAAAATCGGTCAATATTCGTGTCTCAGCCATAACTCAGAAACGAATCATAGTACAATTGTTAAACTTTTTACAAATGGTAAGGACAGTCAGAAGGTGTGTCGCGTATAATCTTTTCCGCCACATCCGCAAGGTGAAGGTCACAAGGGGGGGGGGGGGGGGGGGGGGGGCATGTGTTACCTTAGTAACATTCTTCTTGTTTTTTTTAGCTCAACTTTGGCGAAGCCAAATTTGAGCTTTTGTCATGGCCCGTCGTCCATCTGTCCGTCCGTCTGTCCGTATGTCAACAATTGGATATGGCTCGGGCTAGAGGCCGTATTTATGAATCGATCTTTACGAAACTTCTTGGGTACCTTTGTTATGACTGTGGGACGAGAATGAGTGTTTTGGGGTGCGGTCCGAAATTCAAGATGGCTGCCAGCCGCCATTTTGTACCGACGATGCAAAAATCTGTTTTTTGTACAGAACTTCCATATGAAAGCTCTGATCTGAATAATTTTTTTGTATGAATGTTTAGTACCATGGGATACATCACATATAATACGGGTTTTTTTCTCGTACGTAAATTGTGCAAATTAGACTAATTTTGATGTTTTTTGGTGTTACTTTCAGCACTGTAAGTGCCAATGCCAATACGGCTCGGGCTAGAGGCCATATTTATGAACCAATCTTTACGAAACTTCTTGGGTACCTTTGGTATCACCGTGGGACGAGAACGAGTGTTTTTGGGTCCGGTCTGAAATTCAAGATGGCCGATGGCAGCCATTTTGTACAAAATTAGGTGCAATCAGATTTTTGCACAGAACATCCATATGAAAGCGCTGATTTGAATAATTTTGTGTGTGAATGTTTAGTACCATGGGATACATCACATATAATACGGGTTCTTTTCTTGTGCAGAAATTATGCAAATTAGATGAACTTTGATTTTTTCAGTGCGACTTACACACAGTAAATACACATGTCAATACGGCTCAGACTAGAGTCTGTATTTATGAACTGATCTTCACGAAATGTCTTGGGTACCTTTGTTATCACCTTGTGATGAGAACGAGTGTTTCTGTGTGCGGTCTAAAATTCAAGATGGCTGCCAGTGGCCATTTTGTACCAAAATTGGGTCTAATCAGTTTTTTGTACACAACTTCTATACAGCTCAGACAAGAGGCCATATTTATGAACAAATCTTTACGAAACTTCTTGGGTACCTTTGTTATCACCGTGGGATGAGAGCAAGTGTTTTGGGGTGTGGTCCGATATTCAAGATGGCCACCAGCAGCCATTTTGTACCAAAATTAGTGCAATCAGTCTTTTGTACAGAACTTCTGTATGAAAGTTTTGATTTGAATAAATTTTTGTATGAATGTTTAGTAACATGGAATACATCACATATTGTAAGGGGTTTTTTTTCGTGCATAAATTATGCAAATTAGATGAACTTTGATTTATTCAGTGCTACTTACACAATGTAAGCCCACATGTTAATACAGCTTAGGGTAGAGGCTGTATTTATGAACCGATCTTCACAAAACTTCTTGGGTACCTTTGTTATCACCTTGGGATGAGAATGAGTGTTTCTGGGTATGGTCCAAAATTCAAGATGGCTGCCAGTGTCCATTTTGTACCGAAATTAGGTCCAATCAGTTTTTTGTCACGAGTTCTATACAGCTCGTATTTATGAACTGATCTAAACAAAACTTCTTGGGTACCTTTGTTATCACCTTGGGACAGGAAAGAGTGTGTTTTGGGGTGCCTTTGTTATCACTGTGCTATGAGAATAAATATTTTGGGGTTCAGTCAGACCCACTCTGGGACGCAAAGATTTCTTTTCTAGTTTAGCATCTGACTGTCACCCACCTTTACAATACTTTACCTATACATTTGTTTCAGGCAATGGTCAGTATTTATGTACAGACCGTTACAATACCTCTTTATATGTACCTTTGTTATCAGGTCATTACCTAGATGTTTGTCATTGCTGTGTCACATACTATACATTTACATGTCTTTGTCTTGACAAGTTGAGCTACAGTGTCATTGACACTTTCATTCTTTCCTCCAATATGCATTTTGAACTATTTACAGTCACTGCATGCAGAACTTTTTTTAAACTCAAGTATCCCCCCCCCCCCCCCTCCCCCTCCCCCACTCTCCCTCAGGGCCAATTAGGCACTTTTTTTTTCTTTCATCAAAAATGGATTTTTACAGTTCTGCTTAAAGTTTGTGGTTAAAGAACAGTTAGGCATTTTTTTTTTCTCTGCTCAAAATGCATTCTGAAGGATTTAGATTGACCACGTGGAAAAAAAATGGACTCCTCCTAACACGTCTCCCCTCCTACCTCCTCACCCAGGGCCATTTATGCAATATTTTTTCTTTGGTACAAAATGCATTTTTAGCCTGACTGGTCTATAGTCATGACTTTCGTCTGCCAGTCAGTCTGTCCATCCATTAGTCCATCCATCTGTCTGTAAACAATTGGTTTCCGACTGATAACTCCAGTTTGGATTATTTGAGTTCAACCAAAGTTGATAAGTGTATTTTCCAGCTTGTAATACAGGCCAAGTTTGAATATAAGTTCCACAACTCTGCCCCAATCCTCCCCACAACGAACACACACACACATACACACACACATATACCGGTTTTCCCTACATTGTGAGGTATATAGATTCATACCAGCTGAGCGAGGTAATCGCTTTCTAAGGCTCCCAGAAAGGAGATATTTCGTATTTTATCATGTCATAACATGGACTATCGAAGGACCGTCCACGTTTTTGTCTACCATGAAGGGCTAAGTCTTAGGTATGCCACATACATACCAAGGCACAGCCTTATATGGCAGTGTCTTTCCGAGGTATATAATAAGGAAATGTCATTCAAAGGTAGTGTTCCTATGATGGTAATGTCTTTCCCAGATAGTGTCCCTTTTTTATTCATTTCGTGAAGCGTACAGACATTCGTTGAAGATAATTAATATTCAACTAGCATATGCAAGCATCAGCTTCAAAAATTAGTCATGTCGGATTTCTGCTTATGGAGTGTGTTACACACAGATGCACACTCACAAGTTCCGTACTGAAGAAGCGAGGTACTTCTCAAATTATGTTTATAGGATCCAGCACTGAAAGTGGAGTAACTTGGTGAGGTTGACTTACTGAGGTAACGGGAAATTTACCTCGGTATTTTTTAGCACCTCGGTACGTGACAGTGTACTTCTATAATTTACCTCGATATGTTGGTTAAACCAACACACATATACCTACATAAACCCTCACACACACAAACAAAAACAAATGACTTCTCAGAGTGCATGCATCAGTGCCTTCTTTGAAGGCATTCTGAAATCAGACCAAAGGCACGCTCATACCAATCGTCACCCTGGACTTCCACTCTTCCTGCTTAGACATAATTAGCATGTACCCGATTCAAAATTGATCATCTACTGGGAACATATCGGCACTGACAACCACCCAATTCCACGAGAACTGACCACACCCCCCACCCCACCCTACCTCCCGCCGCATTCTCCGGCAATGCACTTTTAGAATGAATTCTTTAATAAATGCATGTACTTGTTGCGTTGCAGGGTGTTTCAATGAAATATGATTCTGCCTACATCAAGGACCGCTTTCTCAGGAGGCATTCCCAAGGCACGGCGTGGTAAAGGCATGTATAAACGCATGACATCTCCGAACGCATGCCTTCATCGAAAGCATCCTGAAAGCACGCCAATTGTGCGAGTGTTAGTCGCCGTGCATTGATTCTAGACTCCATATTTAGACAGAATTATGCATGTACCGCACTCAAAATTGATCATGATGGGAACGAAATGGACCTTAACTTGGATAACCCCCTCCACCCACCCACGCCCAATGTATTTTCAGAGTGCATGCAATTGCCACTGTTTGGTCGGGGCTATTTAAAGGTATGTGGTTAGAGTGAAAGAGTTTATCAAAATGGACAGAAAAAATGCCAAACTAGGTCGGTCTGTGACAGGTTAATAATGAGTGGAAAAGTCTTTGAACTGAGACTGACGTGTGTGGGTTTGGGGGGGGGGTCTTCTCGGTTCCAACGCGATTTTACTGAGTTCAGTGCAGTTAAAAAGGAAACGCTACGCCCATGCGTTTTGTCGCAGTAGAGGAAATCTCACAATTATATTGCTGCTATGCAGCTGTCTGATCGGCCAATTCAATGCCTTTTCGCCATGAATCCTTCCGCATGTTTCGTCTCTTTTTTAGTCAGGTCGGTTATCTAAGATTCAAAGGTAGTGTCGCAACCCATTCATGGCGGACTTAGCAATGCCACTTCGACTTTACACGATCTCCATTGCAGTAAAAATTTATTAAATGTTCAACAACGGTTTCTCTCAGGAAGGGTACAGTCGGAGGTTTCAAGATTAACGCCTGGGGCCGTTTCGTACCAGCTTGAAAAGGACCAGATTCGCAAAATTACCTCTTTTTATCAAAACGCTGTATTTCAGCCATTTTTCGGGGGATTTCTATGAAATTTCCAGTCCTTGTGGAGGAATAGTTAGTCATAGTTTTCCGAACATAGCGGCACGAGCGGCTCTCTCTCAAACACATACACACACACACATATACCGGTTTTCCCTACATTGTGAGGTATATAGATTCATACCAGCTGAGCGAGGTAATCGCTTTCTAAGGCTCCCAGAAAGGAGATATTTCGTATTTTATCATGTCATAACATGGACTATCGAAGGACCGTCCACGTTTTTGTCTACCATGAAGGGCTAAGTGTTAGGTATGCCACATACATACCGAGGCACAGCCTTATATGGCAGTGTCTTTCCGAGGTATATAATAAGGAAATGTCGTTCAAAGGTAGTGTTCCTATGATGGTAATGTCTTTCCCAGGTAGTGTCCCTTTTTTTTATTCATTTCGTGAAGCGTACAGACATTCGTTGAAGATAATTAATATTCAACTAGCATATGCAAGCATCAGCTTCAAAAATTAGTTATGTCGGATTTCTGCTTACGGAGTGTGTTACACACAGATGCACACTCACAAGTTCCGTACTGAAGAAGCGAGGTACTTCTCAAATTATGTTTATAGGATCCAGCACTGAAAGTGGAGTAACTTGGTGAGGTTGACTTACTGAGATAACGGGAAATTTACCTCAGTATTTTTTTAGCACCTCGGCACGTGACTGTGTACTTCTATAATTTACCTTGATATGTTGGTTAAACCAATGCACACACACACACACACACACACACACACACACACACACACACACACACACACACACACACACTCACGTGTCACTTAGACAATTATTCCCAAAATGCATTTTGAAGGACTGGGAGTTATTACATGCAAAAAAGAAAATTGATTCCTATAGCCCAACATTGCTTTATGTACTGCATCTTTAATCCTTTACATAACACATGTTGAAGCCAACAGTACAAATTATGTTTCTGAAACATCAGAGTTTTAGCTCAACTTTGACATAAGTCAAATTTGAGGTTATGCCATTGCCTGTCGTCTGTCCATCAACAATTCAATACGACTCGGACTAGAGGCCATATTTATGAACCAATGTTTATGAAACTTCTTGAGTACCTTTGTTATCACCGTGGGACGAGAACGAGTGTTTTGGGGTGCAGTCCGAAATTCATGATGTACCTTAGTAAGTGCAATCAGTTTTTTCTACAGAACGTCTGTGTGAAAGTTCTGATTCGAATACATTTTTGTCTGAATGTTTAGTAACATGGAATACATCACATATAAAAATTTCACATTTAATGCAGGTTTTTTTCTCGTGCAGAAATTATGCAAATTAGATGAACTTTGATTTATTCAGTGCTACTTATACACAGTAAGTGCACATGTCAATACGGCTCGGGCTTGAGGCTGTATTTATGAACCGATCTTTACGAAACTTCTTTGGTACCTTTGTTATCACCTTGGGACAGGAACAAGTGTTTTTGGGTGCCTTTGTTGTCACTGTGCTGTGAGAACAAATATTTTGGGGTTCAGTCAGACCCACTCTGGGACTCAAAAGATGTCTTTTCTAGTTTAGCATCTAACTGTCGCCCACCTTTACAATACTTTACCTATACATTTGTTACAGGCTACTGTCAGCATTTACATGTATGTACAGACCGTAACGATACTTTATATGTACCTTTATTATCAGGTCATTACCTATATGTGTGTCATTGCTGTGTCACATACTATACATGTACGTCTTACACAAGTGGAGCTACAGTGTCATTAACACTTTCATTTCATTTTTAGCTCAACTTTGACGTAAGGTTATGCCATGGCCCGTTGTCCGTCCATCTGTCCATCAACAATTCAATACGGCACTGGCTAGAGGCCGTATTTATGAACCGATCTTTGCAAAAATTCTTGAGTACCTTTGTTATCCCCGTGGGATGAGAACGAGTGTTTTTGGGTGCAGTCCGAAATTCAAGATGGCAACTAGCAGCCATTTTGTACAATTAGTGCAATCAGGTTTTTGTACAGAACTTCTGTATGAAAGTTTGATTTGAATAAATTTTGTATGAATGTTTAGTAACATCAAATACATCACATATAATACGTTTTTTTTTCTTGTGCAGACATTATGCAAATTGGATGGATTTATTCAGTGCTACTTGTACACAGTAAGTACACATGTCAATACGGCTCGGGCTAGGGGCTGTATTTATGAACTGATCTTCACGAAACTTATTGGGTACCTTTGTTATCACCTTGGGACGAGAACGAGTGTTTCTGGGTGCTGTCCAAAATTCAAGATGGCTGCAGCGGCCATTTTGTACCGAAATTAGGTCCAGTTAGTTTTTTGTACACAACTTCTATACAGCTCAGGCTAGAGGCCGTATTTATGATCCCGATCTCTACGAAACTTCTTTGGTACCTTTGTTATCACCTTGGGATGAGAACGAGTGTATTTTTACACAACAACCAATGGCCCAGACTTAGCTGCTGGTGCTAACTCAAAAAAATCCAGGGCCAGACTCAAATTTTGCCCCCCCCCCCCCCCTCATCCAGCCCCAAAATTTGCATGTAAAACCGAAAATTTGATGTCCTATGTGGTCCTCCATACATTTGGCATCTGCGCATGCGCAGTGTCCAGGAAGCACCAAAATTGGCGCAAAGTATCATTCCTTGTTTGGCCCTCAGTCAGATAACAACAAACTGACTTCTGTGCTTTTAAATCTGAGTTTTAATGATGCCAGACATAGATTAGTGGTGATAATGGTGGATCAAAGGACAGAATAGGATGGTGCAAGGAAGAAACAGCGGTTTTTAGTGTTCAGGGCTGTAACTTTATAATTTTTTGACAAAATTATTTCAAGTTTCCCAATTTCGGGACATGAGCCTGACGTCATCATTCTTGCTAATGATTTTGCCACTGTTTGTTAAGTGTTCCTTCCCTATCCTTCCTTGAAGCCCCCCAGTTAAACTCCTATGCTTTTTTAGCTCACCGAAGGGAGCTCAACTTATCACTTGCCGTCAGTAGTCGCCCATCAGCTTGAACATTTTTCAAACGACTTCTCCTCTGAAACCACTGGTCCAATTATCACGAAATTTCATGTGGATGTTCATTACGATATGGCAATTCATGTTTGTTCAAATGAAATGGCCACGTCCCTTGGGGGCTCTGTATGGGGCATAACTCTGATAGCACCATATGAATTACAGAAAAAATTTTAAAAAATTTTCTTCTCCAGAACCAGTGGGCAGAATCTTTTGATACTTGGTATGCAGCATCTTGGTATGGGTCTGATTCAAGTTTGTTGAAATCGAGTCCCTCAACCAATCTTCTTCAGAACCATCATGCAGAATCTTTTGATATTTGATCAGCAGCAGCATTGTCCCATTCAGTCCTGTTGATGTTTTAGCTCCACAGAGAGTATAGATTTACTCTGTAGAACCTTAAGAATAGCTTTTGATAAAATTTGTGTCTTAACAGTATGGAACATTCGGTGAGCACCTAAGGCCCCCTGGGGCCTCTTGTTTGGCTTTTTTATTGAATTTTTTTTGTAAATTTCTTGGGAGTTTGACGTGTTATACAGAATGTTTATTCTGTGTATCCCCATGGTTATGTCCTCACCCTAGGGGTGTTTAGGCATTTTTGGCCATGCATCATCCATCCGATGTATCGTATTTACTTCTAATGAAGATCTTGCTTTGCATCGGACAGTTTAAAACCTGTTACTGACTTCGGGCCGTGTTGTTCAGTGCCTGGAGTCTTGTTTCCAGTTTTCATTTGACGTTGTTTACATTGACAACGCTTTCCTTATACATGCAGTTTCTTATGAATTAACTATGTTAAGACTATTATAAGATATATTATATATTTCGCTAGTGTAGCTTTAATTTTTGGAGAAGAAAAAAAAAATTTGTCCACACTTAGGCTCTATCGGGATCCATTTGGGCTCATCGTTCCCTTTGGGAACTTGGGCTCATGTCAAAATTTTTTATTGAAAATTATTTTTTGAATTATTGTTTTGATTATTAGCTCACCGAAGGATTACTTGCCGTACGTCGTCTGTCGTCCATCTGGCGTCGTGAACATTTTTCAAACGACTTCTCCTCTGAAACCGCTAGGTCGATTTACTCGAAACTTTGTATGGATGTTCATTACCATATGTCAATTCAAGTTTGTTCAAATGAAATGGACATGCCCACTTGGGGCTCCATAGCGGGCATAACTCTGATAGCACCCTATGTATAATAGAGAAATTACTAAAAAATCTCATCCTCCAGCACAAAGGGGCAGAATCATTTGATATTTGGTATACAGCATTATGGGGTGGATCTGATTCAAGTTTCTTCAAATCGGCCCCCTGGATTCATATTTTGGCTCACTATAGAAGCCCGAATTTGAACTTAGTGCATTTCAGACAAATTTCTTTAAAAAATATTCTTATCCCGATCCAACAGGCAGAATCTTTTGATATTTGGTATGCAACATTGTGTGGTGGATCTGATTCAAGTTTGTTCAAATCGGCCCCCAGGTTTCATATTTGGGCTCAGTATAGGAGCCTGAATTTGAACTGAGTGCATTTCAGGCAAATTTCTTTAAAAATCTTCTTATCAAGATACAGCAGGCAGAATCTTTTGATATTGGGTATGCAGCATGTTTATGGGGTGAGATTCAAGTTTCTTCAAGCCAAGTCCCTGGGTTCATATTTGGGCTCACTGTGGGAGCCCGAATTATAACTTGGTTCAAAATGATGAATTTTCTTTAAAAATCTTCTTCTTCAGATCCAGGAGTCGGAATGTTTTGATATTTGGTATGCAGCATCCTTAGGGGGGTAAGATTCAAGTGTGTTAAAGCCAAGTCCCTGGGTTCATATTTGGGCTCCCTCTGGAAGCCTGAATTATAACTTAGTTCAATATGAGGAATTTTTCTTAAAAAATCTTTTTCTTCCGATTCAGCAGTCGGAATGTTTTGATATTTGGCATGCAGCATCCTTAGGGGGTGAGATTCATGTTTGTTCAAGCCAAGTCCCTGGGTTCATATTTGGGCTCATTATGGGAGCCCGAATGACAACTTAGTTCAAAATGAGGAATTTTCTTTGAAAATCTTCTTCAGATCCATCAGTCAGAATGCTTTTTATATTTGGTATGCAGCATCCTTAGGGAGGTAAGATTCAAGTTTGTTCAAGCCATGTCCCTAGGTCCATATTTGGGCTCACTGTGGGAGCTGGAATTGTAACTTAGTTCAAAATGAGGAAGTTTCTTTAAAAATCTTCTTCAGATCCAGCAGTTGGAATGTTTTGATATTTGGTATGCAGCTTCCTTGGGTGGGGAGAGGGGGGATTCAAGTTTGTTAAAGCCAAGTCCCTGGGTTCCTATGTGGGAGCCCGAATTATATCTTCGCTCAATATGAGAAATATTCTTTAAAAATCTTTTTTTTTTAGATCCACTGGTCAGAATCTTTGGATATTTTGTATAAGCTTTTCTTTGGAGGGGCAGATGCAACTTGTTGAAATCAATTCCATGGGTTGATATTTAGTCTACCTTGTCGGGTGAGCGCCCTCAGGCCCCTGGGGCCTCTTGTTATTATTATGTATCTTTTTCAGATAAAAATTATTGGGAGTTGGTGCGAGTACTGTTGACTTTATTTGATTCAAAATGAAAGCTTTTTGCTCAAATTGTAACTCGAGGAAGTCTTCCTCACATGATTATTGTATTAGTTGCAGTCAGTGTACTTGCACTAATTCCTGTGCAATTTGTGTGAATTGGGATGACAAACGTTGGAGACGTGTGTCACGGTACGTTGTGTAGCGGCGAGAGGACAATGCCGGTCCTCTTCCCACAGAGTCACTCTAGTTTTTCAGTTTCTATTTCAGAGGAACAAGAACATGGTGATGTTTTCGTGACGCCGTCAGAAAGTGTGCATCCGTCATAGCAATTAGATAGTCAGTCAGAGCTAGAGGCTAAAGTGCTCTTAAATATTAGACAGGGCAATAAACCACACGCCAGTGGTTTCAGATCCCTGTCGCCATCTAGCTCGACCTGTGAAGCGGTGGGCACCGCAACACCAGGTGTGTCCATTGCTGTCGAGGAGAGAAAAAAGGGTAGAGCGAGCACTGTAATATATAAACAGGCTCACCCTGCGACGACGGAAAGGAAGAAGCCAGCAAGTTCGACAGTAAGCTCAGTGAGGTCTGACAGGACCACGTGCGAGAGGGTCCCCTCTGTTTCACAACAACATCTGGGGCCAAATGTTGTAGTTCGGAACTTGCATCATTCGGCGCTTACATCCACGCCTCCTGTCCGGGACACTCTGTCATATATACAGCCAGGGTCGGCTACTTTTATGGCTTCTTCTACGTCTACTAAGCACACACGACCGCACCTTGGTTACGTGACTTCAGATATCCAGCCTGCATTGCCAAGAAAGGACCTCTCTTCTTCTAGAAACTCACACCACCCGGTAGCCAAGGAAACGAGGCCTCGTTCGTTGGGACGTCTGCAGAAAAGAGCTATCTCGGACATACTGTTCCAGGAGCAACCGGCGGCCAAGCAACAAAAGACTGCTGCTCCTCAGGCCTCTGTAACGGACTTGCTGTCGCAAATTGTGCAGCTTATCCCAGCAGATACAGGAGCAACCTATGGCATCCTTGGAACACGAGCTATCGAATGACGCTGGGCCGGTCCAGTCATCTGCACTTCAGATGCCAATGACCATGAATTTTATCTAATTACGTCGGATGGTGAAAGGGATTTGGAGGAAAATGACCCTTCCCTTTCGGAACAACACATGGTATCGATGGATTTAATCCATCAATACTTTCCAGAATTTGTTCCTGAAAATCAGACTGCTGCAACTGCTCATGAGAAGCTGCTAACGTCGTTAGACGCTGACTATATCCGGTCAAAGGTGGAGGTCCTTTCCTTTCCAGTGCAGTCTAAACAGGTGTCACAGACTTTTGCTCTTCTTAACGACTCCATATTTAATCTTTCAAGTGGAAAGAAAAAAGGCAGCTTTTTATCTTCATCTTCCGTATGTCTACTGTTTATTGGACCATGTTCAGAGAGTTCCTCTGCGTTTGGATGAGCAGACTGAGGACCTAGATATGTCCTCACCTCCGTCATTTTCAATTCGCTCGGACACAATTGAGACGTCAATTTCTTCTAATAGATCGATGCTATGTCTTAACGCAGATCACCTTACGAGAGCTATGGCGCAATGGGAAGGACGTTACTACCTCTTTACGAGTTCTTTCCAGGGCTATAATGTTTACCACGTATAACTCCGCCCTGACAGTGGCTAATTTGGAGTTAATTAGACGTGATGGAGCCCTTGCAGCATCATCTTTGATAGATGACAGGGTGAAAAACTCTCTTCCAGTCGCTCCGGTATCGGGACACGATATCTTACGACTAAGCCACAAAGAAAGCATCTAATACTCTGCTACTGAAGTCGGCATCTAATAAACCTGCAACAGCAGAGAAGAGTAAAGGAGGAGGTTCTGGACAAAAATCGTTCAGGAAACTCCTCGCGAGGATATAAAAAATCCTCATATAATTACCCTCAAAATCGTCAATTTAGCGACTCAGGTCGGGGGCATGGGTCTGGCTGAGGCAACTGGTCAGATGCCCCCAAGCCGGTGGGTCGAGGCTCATCACGGGGAGGACGTGGTTTCTCCTCCCGCAGGCCTCACAGGTCCTACAGGTGATGGTCAGGACCTCTATTGCGTTCCAGTTGGCAGAAGGTTATCAAGATTCGTCAGAAACTGGATAACTATTACTGAAGATCGGTGGGTGAGAAGTGTCGTTTCTGACGGCCTAAGGCTATCGTTCCGAGCAAAACCACCTCTAACACGAAGTCCGCATTGGACACAACTTCCTTCAAATCCTGTAAAAAGAGAGTCTCTCCTTTCGGAGGTAAATTCTCTCTTGGAGAAGGAAGCAATAGAGGTTGTAGACAACCAAGAGTCTCGTGTCATGGTACATCCAGCATTCAGAAAGTACCTACTGTTCGCCATTCAAGGGATAGTATATCAGTTCCGAGCAGTGTGCTTCGATCTGAATCTAGCACCCTGGGCATTCACTCGAATAATGAACTCGGTAATGTCTTAATTCCGAGCTCATTCGTCTGCGGTAACTTCGGCTTTCTTGGACGACATTCTTCAGAGGTACGGCAACAAAATTACTCTTCAGAACGATGTTCAGAGTCTGCTATTATTACTCTAATGTCTTGGTTTCATCGTAAACGAGAAGTCGGATCTAGCTCCGTCCAAGTCGTTCATTCACTTGGAAATGAGCTTCGAGACTCGCAACAATCTGGTTCGTCTGCCGTTACCCAGAGCGAAATTAGTCAGTTATTATGCTCGCTTTTGTCTACACTCAGATGCATTAACAGCGAGGGAATTTATGCGACTGATGGGGTTGTTCGGAGTGGCCGCAGATCTCATTCCGATGGATAGCTTACGCACACGTCCACTCCAGATATTCTTTACTTAGAACCGGAGTGTGAAGATGCATTCGCTCGAGACCAGAAATGTTTTAACGGACCAAGTAAAACAAAAGGTTCAGATTTGGGCAGACATTCAGTGGTTAACTCCGGGAGTTCCACTGCAGCTGCCAGATCCGGCTTGCATGATTATGACGGATGCGAATCAAGCAGGTTGCGGCGCGACCCTGAACCCGACAGACTCGAAGTGCCAGGGTCTTTGTGACCCAGAGTTCCTAGGAAAACACATAATCATTAAAGAAATAATGTCAATATGGTTAGCGCTACAACAATGGATTCACATAAATGTTCAGATATTGTCGGACAACTCGACAGTAGTAGCATATATAAGAAACCAAGGAGGCACACATTCGATTCCGTTATACGATCTAATGGAAAGAATCTTTCTATTTGTCTTGGAACATCAAGTTCATCTATCAGTCCGTCATATACCGGGTCGTCTGAACGTACTAGCAGACTCACTCTCTCGGAAAGGTCACCTGTTGCCTTCAGAGTGGACTCTTAACAAGCGAGTGTTCAGACAGATTTTCTACCAGTGGGATCAACCTATGATAGACTTATTTGCAACACACATCAACAATCAGTTGCAGACTTACATGTCGCCATGTCCAGATCCTCGAGCGTACGCAGTAGATGCTCTCTCAATTCCATGGGACGGAATGATAGGATACGCATATTCTCCAACTCTGTTAATTCAACAGATCTTGTTAAAGATCAAGCAATCGCATTGCAAGATTCTGTTAGTAGCATCTCTGTCGTCACAGAAACCATGGATCAATCTACTCAGGTGTCTGTTATGGGATGTTCCCCGGAAGTTTCCTCCACGGGAGGACCTTCTTTATCAGGGGAAGTCACGCACACTGCATCACAACCCGCAAGGTCTCAACCTTCACGTATTTCTGTTGTGTGGTCCTTCTTGCACGACAAGCGTTTTACAGGACGAGCAGTGGACACAATTTCTAACTGTAGGAGGACCTCCTCTTTGCTGAATTACGCAGCAAAGTGGAAGGTTTTCTTCCATTGGTGTAAGGATCAGTCGATAGACGTTTATGATCCGTCCATACCGGATATTGGCAATTTTCTGGTCTAGCTGTTTGACCTTCTCAAAGTGCAGCCTGTCACTATTAAGGGCTATAGGTCTATGCTATCGAACACTTATGCCCATCGTGATAGCTTGGCAATTGGATCTAATGCTTCATTATCCAAATTAATTACAAATTTCTCTATAAATAGACCTAGAACTCAGATTAATTCCTAAGTGGAATTTAGCTTGGGTTCTGTTGAAGCTTAAAGAAGCTCCGTTTGAGCTGTTAGACGTTGTAGAGTTCAAATTCTTGACCTATAAAACAGCATTTCTCTTAGCCTTTGCTTCCGCTAGAAGAGTTAGTGAACCCTATGCGTTATCTGTTGACGATTCGCACTACCGTAGTGTTGGAAATACCATCACTTTAACTACACAAGTGGGATTTTTGACTGAGAATCAAGTTCCAAATATTCGGCCTGAGCCTATTATCATAAAGGCTCGCCGTCTATGGACAACAGTAGACCATTGCTGTGTCCAGTCAGGGCTATGTGCATATATAAACGCTGATCAGATTTTATTAGAAAAGGAACGAAACGCTTCTTTTTATCATTAATTCCTAACAGAAAGGAGATATCTGTTCAGTCTATTGCTAGATGGATTCAGATGGCAATACATATTGCATATGTAAATCGTATCTTCTGATCAGCATTATGTAAATAAGATATCAGCGCATGAAGTTAGAGCGCTGTCCTCTTCTTGGGCCTGTTCTAACAGTATAGCCATTACTGATCTCATGAAAGCTGCGTACTGGACACAGCCTTTCGCATTTACTAAGTTTTACCTTAGAAATATAGAGTCCATCTCTGGCGATCTTAGATATTTAGGTCCTTTATCTGTTGCTCAAAATGTCGTCCACTAAACGATTACAGCTATAGTTATTTAGGCTTTCTGTTCCAGCAGTGACGCTGTTCCGCTGCCCTCTTTGTTCTGCGGTTATGTGACCCAGAACAAGGGGAATGGGGGAGGGACTGTTTTCCCTTAATATCATCTGGCTTTATAGTGAAAAGCAAGGAAAGACCTCCTCCGGTGTCAGTAGTTCCGAGTCGGTACTGGGATGGTTTTAATGTGTAGCTCAGTGGAAGCAATTATTATGTCTCATTTATGTAATATTTTTAAAGTGTAGCTCGGTGTGAAGCATTTGTATATGTCACGTGTCAAACAAGCGTTAATCTACAATCCTCGGACACTTTTAAATGAGTAAAAAGAGTCTCATTCTCTGGACTATCTTTATATATTGGCTTCCCTTCATGGAATTAGAATAATGGGTTATGCTGGCATTAAATGGAGAATTATATATTATATAATGCCCAATTACATTATTGGTGTAATGTCTTTCTTATTTCGCGTAAATGAGAAAGACATGTAATTCCATTCTCTCTTATTCTCCTGTAGGAGATATCCTTTAAGAAGTGATTGAGTAATTGGATTTTCCTTTATGTCCTAGGTCCTCCCAACCTATTTACTATTGAGCTAAGTCTGGGCCATTGGTTGTTGTGTAAAAATATTATAAATTCATAGTAATTTGTATATTTTTATACTTACCAAAGGCCCAGACGGGGATGGCCCTCCCATGAGTGGGCACTCATACCTCCCCGCTGATTATAACATTTAGCAGGCTCTGTAGTAGGAATGATACTTGGCGCCAATTTCAGTGCTTCCTTGGACACTGCGCATGCGCAGATGTCAAATGTGTGGAGAACCCCATAAGACATCAAATTTTCGGTTTTACATGCAAATTTTGGGGATTGGGGGCAAAATTTGTGTTTGGCCCTGGATATTTTTGAGTTAGCACCAGCAGCTAAGTCTGGGCCATTGGTAAGTATAAAAATATACAAATTACTATGAATTCATAATTTTTGCATGCGGTCCAAAATTCAAGATGGCTGCCAGCGGCCATTTTGTACCAAAATTAGGTACAATAAGTTTTTGGTACAGAACTTCTATATGAAGGTTCTGATTTGAATAAATTTTTGAATGAATGTTTAGTAACATGGAATACATCACATATAATATGGGTTTTTTTCTCATGCAGAAATTATGCATTTAGATGAACTTTGATTTATTCAGTGCTACTTATACACAGTAAGTGCACTACACATGTCAATATGCCTCGGGACAGAGGCTGTATTTATGAACCGATCTTCACGAAACTTCTTGGGTACCTTTGTTATCACCTTGGGGCAGGGACACGTGTTTTGGGGTGCCTTTGTTATCACTGTGCTATGAGAACAAATATTTTGGGGTTCAGTCTGACCCACTCTAGGACTCAAAGATTTCTTTTCTAGTTTAGCAACTAACTGTCGCCCACCTTTACAATACTTTACCTATACATTTGTTACAGGCTACAGTCAGCATGTTTGTACAGAGACTGTTACAATACTTTATATGTACCTTTGTTATCAGGTCATGCGCAGTAGTCAAGGAAATCCGAAATTGGAGCCAAATCCTCATTCTTTGTTTGGCCCTAAAATCAGTAACATCACACTGATACCTGTGCTTAAAATCTCAGTTTAAATGATGCCAGACACATAATCATGAGAGAAATGGTGGATCTAAGGATGAAATAAAAGGATGAGAGGAAGAAACAGTGGAAGGATGTGTGTTCAGGGCTGTAGGGCCTAAAAAAATAAAAAAATCTGTTTCTCAGGCACTCCCGCATGGTCATTTTGGCTCTTTTATAACCAATGTAATCTTTAAAAAAATAAAATAAAATAGTTTATGTCTGATATTTTTCCCAAGTTAAAAAAATTGATAAATTTGTCCCTTGAGTGCAAGAAGGCTTTGCAATGCCTTAGCATTGCAAAGCCTTCTTGCTCTCAAGGGATGAAATACACCACCACCCATGCTATTCCATAGATTATGAAGCCAAAAACATAAACCAAGAACTTGAACTTTTGATGGCAAAGAAATAATTACAGAAATAAAAAATAAAATTAAAAACCGCTCGCCCGCATGCAATTTTACAAATAATGGCATGAGAAACAGAAGATCTACTTTTTGTGGCCTAACTTATAATTTTTATGAAAAATTATTTCATGTTCCCTAATTTCGGGGCATGGGCCTGATATTTTCATTCTTGCTATGAAATTTCCATTGTTTGTTCAGTGTTTCCTCTCTCCCTTTCCTTAATACTCCCCTTGCTATTCTCCGATGCGTTTGGCATTATTTTTTGTAATTATTTTACAAGGAAATTTCTTGGCTTGGTAACAGAATGATAATTCTGTTTTTCCCCATGGTTATGTCCTCACCCTAGGGTGGTTAGGCATTTCATTCATGCATCCACCATCCCATGTACTGCAGTTTCTTTTTAGGAAGCCTCTGTTTTATATCGGATAGTGTTAAAATTGGTTACTGATTTTGGGCCATATTTTCAGTGCCTGGAGTCTTGTTTCCAGTTTTTTTTCACTTTTGTTTACATTGACAACGGTTACATCACACAGTGATTCCTTGTCATCTATTTAGTTCTGCTCATAGCCAGATACATAATATTGTCCGTAAGTGTATCATTAATTTTTAGAAATGATTTAAAATTTTTGTCCACACTTAGGCTTTTTGGGGAACCATTTGGGCTCATCATTCCCATTGGGAACTTGGGCTCAACTTGAAAAATTTTTCGAAATTTTTTTCTTTCGAAATATTTTTCGAAATGTTTGTAATGGATTATATTATTATCATGTATCTTATTTTCAAGGGTTAGTGCGAATACGTTGACCGTTTAATTTCAATATGAAAGAAGTTTGTTCAAATTGTAATTCGAGGAAGTCTTCCTCTGATTCTCATGTTCAGTGTATTAATTGTAGTCAGTGTACTCGCACTAATTCTTGCTCTGTGTGTGCCAATTGGAATGACAAACGTTGGAGACGTGTGTCACGGTATATTATTAGTGATGAGAGGTCCATGTCGGCCCTCTCACCACAGGGTCACTCTAGTTTTTCAGTCTCTTTTTCAGAGGAACAAGAACAGGGTGATGTTTCCGTGATGTCTTCATGAAGTGTGCCTCCGGCGTTGCAGATAAATGAAGAGCTAGCGGAAAAAGTGCTTAATGAAATTCGGCAAATGCTTGAGGTTCCACGTAGGATCGACGGCATTGTCGCCCGCTAGCTCGCCCGGTGTAGCAATCATTCACGAAATGGTTGTGAAGCCGGGTTCGTCCGTTGGGGTCCAGGAAAGGAAGATGGGGTGTTGCGAGCACTATAAACATAGATCGTGCACACCCGGCGACGACGGATCCGAGGATAGTACGGAGGAAGCCAATCAGTCCGGTACATAGCTCATCGGGTCTGCCCGGACCGCGAGCGAGAGAGTCCCCTCTCTCTTAATAACAACATCTGGGACCAGATGTTGTTGTACGTAATGTTCGTCAGTCGGAGCATACATCCACCCCTCGGGACGCTCCATCATTTAGACAGTCTGGCGCGACTAGTCTGTTGGCTTCCTCATCCCCACAGAAGCACACACGACCGCAACTTGGCTACATGACTTCTGATATCCAGCCTGCGTCATCGACCAGGGATTCCACGTCAATCAGGTCATGCCATCCGGTAGCCAAGGACACGAGTCCTCACCGGTCGGGACGTTTGCATAAAAGAAGTATGCAGGAAGTAATGTCACAGATAGCTCAACTCATTGCAGCATCCCAGCAGCCATCAGAAACTTTTTCGGAACAGGAATTGTCTGAGGAAGCTGGGTCGGTTCGCTCCCCTGCAGAGTCAGAAAGGGACGACCGAGAATCTCATATGGTCCAGTCGGATGGTGAAAGGGAATCAGCGGAGTTGGAATTTTCCCTTTCTGAACAACATAAGGTGCCCGTAGATTTCATCCGGCAACACGTTCCAGATGTTGTTCCTCCGGACCAAAATGCTGCATTACCGGATAAGAGACTGATAGCGTCACTGGACACAGACTTTTTCGGCCGGATTAGGGACACTGTCCCTGAGTTTGCGACCCAGTCCAGAAATGTCACACGGACATTTGAACTTTTGAATGACGCTATATTCAAGCTAGCCTCTAAGACTGGCAAATCCGGTTTCTTATCACCTAGCGCTATACAGCTGCCTTTCATCAATGTGAGACATAGATTTGAGTTCCTCTGCGTATGGATGACCAGGCTGAAGACCTGGAATTGTCATTGCCGGCGTCCATGTCTATTAACTCCAGTATACTGGAGACGACAATCTCGTCTAATAGAATTAATTTAGACATTTAGACGCATTATCTTACGCAGATCACCTTACCAGAGCGTTATCATTACGCCTCAAAGGGAAAGAATTCCCGGATGTTCAAACTTCCTTAAGAGTACTTTCGAGGGCTATAGCATATTCTACGTATAACTCCACCATTTCAGTGGCAAATCTGGAGTTGGTCAGACGTGATGCTGCCCTGGCTGCGTCCACTAGAGTGGACAGTAAGGTGAAAAACTCTCTTCGAGTCGCTCCGGTCTCCGGAAAGCTTCTCTTCGATGGTAAGCTTTCTATTATCTATGATCAGATTACTAAGAAAGCTGCAGACTCTCTGCTTTTCAAATCCGCTTCGAAAAAGTCGGACTCAGCAGAGAAGACTAAGGCAGGTACTCCGGGGGCGAATACGTCCAAGGGAAGTTCCTATAGAGTATCTAAGAAAGCCTCTACGTCTTACTCTAGAGACCATCAGAGTAGGGACTCAGGCAGGGGCCGTTATACTGGCCGAGATAACAGGTCAGACGCCCCTAGGTCGACGGGATGAGGTGCAGGTCATGGAGGACGTGGTTTCTCCTCTCGCAGGTCCAGGAGGTGATGGTGTAAACCTCTATTGCGTTCCAGTCGGCGGAAGGCTGTCGATATTCTCAACCAATTGGTTGTCAATTACGGACGACCCATGGGTGCAAGGGGTGATTTCCGAAGGTCTAAAACTGTCCTTCAAGGAAAAACCTCCATTAACTTGAAGTCCACGTTAGACTCAGCTTCCGTCAAATGTTCAGAAGAGAGAATCGCTTCTATCAGAAGTTCAATCTCTTCTGGACAAGAATGCTCTAGAGGTCGTAGAAAACCATGAATCTCCAGGTTTCTACAGTTACCTGTTTCTGGTTCCAAAACCAGACGGCCCGTTTCGTCCAGTCATAGATCTGAGCTTGATAAACAATCTGATCATGGCTCCAAAATTTTATATGGAGACCATCCGATCGGTCAGAGCGAGCATTCGAGTGAACGACTATGGTGCGAGCATAGATCTCAAAGATGTGTACTTTCACGTCATGGTGCATCCAGCGTTCAGAAAGTATCTTCACTTCGCTGTCCTAGGAGTCGTTTATCAGTTCCGAGCGATGTGCTTCGGTCTGAATCTAGCGCCCTGTGCATTCACTCGAATAATGAACTCGGTAATGACTCATATCCAAGCTCATTCATCTGTAGTAAAGTCGGCATTCTTCAGAGGTACGGCAACGAGTTAACGCTTCAGAACGATGTTCAGAGTCCGCTTCAACTGCTCCGACGTCTCGGTTTCATAGTAAACGAAAAGAAGTCGGATCTGGTGCCATCCAAGTTATTCACCCTCCTGGGAATGAGCTTCGAGACACACAACAATCTTGTTCGTATCCTGTTAACCAGAGCGAAATTAGTTGTTACGCTCGCTTTTGTCTTCACTCAGAAGTAGTAACAGCGAGAGAATTCATGAGACTGACAGGTTTGTGCGGAGCCGCTGCGGATCTTATTCCGATGGGGCGGTTACGCACTCGTCCACTCCAGATATTTTTTACTCAGAATTGGAGTGCGAAGACTCAACGAACATTGTCTTGTCGAATCAAGTGAAACAAGAGATTCAGACTTGGGCAGATATTCAGTGGTTAACTCAAGGAGTACCACTGCAACTGCCAGATACGAGTTTAACAATAATGACGGATGCGAGTCAAACAGGTTGGGGCGCAACTCTAAGCCCAACAGATTCCAAGTGTCAGGGTCTTTGGGATCCGCAGTTCCTAAACAAGCACATAAACATCAAAGAGATGATGTCAATATGGATTGCGCTACGTCAGTGGATGAACATTCTTCAGAATTCGCATGTTCAAATTCTGTCCGACAATTCGACAGTAGTAGCGTATATTCGGAACCAGGGAGGCACTCATTCCATTCCGTTATTCAATTTAACGGAAAGGATCCTTCTGTTTGTCCTAGAGCACCAAGTTCTATCGGTCTGTCATATGCCGGGTCGCCTGAACGTTCTGGCAGACTCCCTTTCTCGGAAAGGTTGTATGTTGCCGTCAGAATGGACTCTCAACAAACGAATATTCAATCAGATTTGCTACCAATGAGATCGTCCAATGATAGACTTATATGCGACGCATCTCAACAATCAGTTGCAGACATATGTGTCGCCATGCCCACATCCTCGAGTGTTTGCAGTAGACGCCCTCTCGATCTCTTGGGACGAAATGGTAGGATACGCGTATCCTCCAGCTCCGTTGATTCAGCAGATATTGCTAAAGATCAAACAATCTCACTGCAAGATTCTATTGGTAGCATCTCTGTCACCCCTGAGACCATGGATAAATCTACTCAGGCGTCTGCTGTGGGACATTCCGCAAAAGCTTCCTCCATGGGAGGACCCCTCGCAGAGGAAATCGCGCACACTGCATCACAACCCGCAGTCTCAACCTTCACGTATTTCCATTGTGCGGTCCTTCTTGAACGGCAAGCACTTTACAGGACGAGCAGTGGACGCAATTTCTAACTGTAGGAGGACCTCCTCTTTGCTAAATTATGCTGTTAAGTCGAAGGTTTTCTATAGGTGGTGTAGGGATCATTCTATTGATATTTATGATCCTTCCATTCCAGATATTGCTAACTTTCTGGTCTACTTGTTTGACGGGATCAAACTGCAGCCAATAACCATTAAGGGTTATAGGTCTATGCTATCGGATACCTATGCTCATCATGATAGGTTTACAGATTGGATCTAATGTCTCTTTATCTAAGTTTTCGATAAATAGACCTAGAAGCCTTAGGTTAATTCCTAAGTGGAATTTAGCTTGGGTTCTTCTGAAGCTAAAAGAAGCGCCATTTGAGCCACTTGATACAGTGGACTTCAAATTCTTATCTTATAAGACAGCTTTTCTCTTAGCCTTCTCTTCTGCCAGAAGAGTTAGTGAGCTTCATGCACTATCTGTTGATGATTCTCACTATTGTAGCGTTGGTAATACTATTACTTTAACTACTAATGTTGGATTTTTGGCTAAGAATCAGGCTCCTAATAAGTATCCTGAACCTATTGTTATTAAGGCTCTTCCGTCTTCAGACGGTCATAGGCCTTTGCTCTGCCCAGTTAGAGCCTTGCGCATGTACAAAAGTAGATCTGAGTTTATCAGAAAGGGACGTAAGCGTTTCTTTCTGTCTCTGCTTCCTAATAGAAAGGACATTGCAGTCCATTCTATTGCAAGGTGGATTCAATTAACTATCCGCACTGCTTATGAAAAATTATCTTCAACTCAGCAGTCTGTGCTTAAGATTTCGGCGGATGAAGTAAGAGCACTGTCTACATCTTGGGCTTATGCTAATAGTGTTGCTATTACCGATCTGATGAAGCTGCATATTGGTCTCAGCCTTCCACGTTCACGAATTTTTATCTTAGAAATATTGAGTCCATTTCTGGTGACCTACGTTGTTTAGGTCTGTTATCTGTTGCTCAGAATGTCGTCCACTAAACAGTTGCAACTATAGTTATGCAGGCTTTCTGTTCCGGTAGTGACCCTGTCCTGCTGCCCTCTTCGTTCTGGGGTATTTGACCCAGAACAAGGGGAAGGGGGTGGGGGGGGGGGGGGTGGTGTTCCCTTAAATCACCTGCTTTATGGTGAAAAGCAAGGGAGTACCTCCTCTGGAGTCAGTAATTCCGAGTCGGTTCTGGGACGGTTTTAAAGTGTAAAGCTAATGTCTATCTCATTTATGTAATATTTTAAAGTGTAGCTCGGTGTGAAGCATTTGTATATGTCACGTGTCATACGAGCGCTAATATACAATCCTCTGACACTTTTAAATGAGTATAAAGAGTCTCATTCTCTGGACTATCTTTATTTATTGGCTTTCCTTTAAAAAGATTAGTATAATGGGTTATACTGGATGTTAATAGAGATCATTGATGTTATTGTACTCAATTACGGAATGGTATTGTGTCTTTCTTTTTTGATACAAACAAGAAAGATACATGTAAAGCCTGTTCTCCTCTTCTCCTGGAGGGGATAATTCTGTTTACATGTAATTGAGTCTATTGGATTTTCCTTTATGTCCTAGGCCCTCCAGCCTTTTTTTCTATTCAGCTAAGTCTGGGTCATTGGTACAGTATAAAAATGTTAAAACATTAAAAGTAAGTTATATATTTTTTATACTTACCAATGACCCAGACTGGGATGGCCCTCCCATGAGTTGGGAACTCATACCCCGCTGATTACATAACACTTACCAGGCACTGGTTGTAAGAATGAGGATTTGGCTCCAATTTCGGACTTCCTTGACTACTGCGCATGCGCAGTGGATAAAGGTATGGAGGACTACATAGGACATCTAATTTTTGGATTTTGATGCAAATTTTGGGGATTAGGGGGGGGGGGGGGCAAAATTTGTGTTTGGCCCTAGAATATTAGAGTTAGCACCAGCTAAGTCTGGGTCATTGGTAAGTATAAAAAATATATAAATTACTATAAATTTTTTAACTTTCTTTTCAAATATTTTCATTTTTACAGTTTCCCATATTGAAAAATTAACTTTGTCAAATTCAGTTGACATTCTGTACAGATCTGCTATCTGCAACTCCTCTTAAATCATAAACAGATTTCATTGAAACTTTCAGATGTTCTTTTACATACATTGCAGATGTGCACCTCCTATTTTCTTTTCAGATATTTTCATATTTGCAGTTCCCCATATTCAAAAATGGTCTTTGTCAATTCAGGTTTTAGTAGGGAGGGGTATAGATCTGCTATCCGCTACTCCTCTTAAACCATTGAACAAACTCCATTGGAACTTTCATATTTCGATGTCCGTCCGTCCGTCCGTCTGTCCCTCTGTCCGTCCGTCCGTCCGTCCGTCCGTCCGTCCGTCCGTCCGTCCATTATGCTTTAGGGATGTACACATCTGCTATCCGCAACTCCTCTTAAACCAGTGGACGGATTCCATTGAAACTCTCAGACCTTCTTTTACATACATTGAAGATGTGCACCTCCTATTTTCTTTTCAGATATTTTCATTTTTACAGTTTCCCATATTGAAAAATGAACTTAGTCAAATTCAATTGACATTCTGTACAGATCTGCTATCCACAACTCCTCTTAAACCATTGAACAGATTTCATTGAATCTTTCAGACATTCTTTTACATACATTGCAGATGAGCACCTCCTATTTTCTTTTCAGATATTTTTATATTTACAGTTCCCCATATTCAAAAATGGTCTTTGCCAATTCAGGTTTTAGTAGGGAGGGGTATAGATCTGCTATCAGCTACTCCTCTTAAACCATTGAACAAACTCTATTGGAACTCTCAGACATTCTTTTACATACACTGAAGATGTGCATCTATATTTCTTTCATATATTTTCATATTCTGACATACGTCTGTCCAGCTGTTATGCTATAGGGGTGTTACGCTTTGGGGGGGGGGGGGGGGGGTACACGTCTGCTATCCGCAACTCCTCATAAACCAGTGAACGGATTTCATTGAAACTCTCAGACATTCTTTTATATACATTGAAGATGTGCACCTCCTATTTTGTTTTCAGATATTTTCATTTTCAGGGTTTCCCATATTTAAAAATGGGCTTTGTCAATTCAAGCTTGCGGTGGGGGAGGTTGTTGTTGTTGACATTTGCTATCCGCGACCTCTTTTAAACTAGTGAATGGAACCAATGAAACCTTCAAACATTCTTTTACATACACTGAAGATGTGAACCTTCTATTTTGTTTTAAGATATTTTCATTCTTACAGTTCTTTTTTACAGTTTCCCATATTGAAAAATGAACTTTGTCAAATTCAATTGACATTCTGTTCAGATCTGCTATCCGCAACTCCTCTTAAACCATTGAACAGATTTCATTGAAACTTTCAGACGTTCTTTTACATATACTGAAGATGTACACCTCCTGTTTTGTTTTCAGATATTTTCATTTTCAGGGTTTCCCATATTTAAAAATGGGCTTTGTCAATTCAAGCTTGCGGTGGGGGAGGTTGTTGTTGTTGACATTTGCTATCCGCGACCTCTTTTAAACTAGTGAGTGGAACCAATGAAACCTTCAAACATTCTTTTACATACACTGAAGATGTGAACCTTCTATTTTGTTTTAAGATATTTTCATTCTTACAGTTCCACATCTTGAAAAATGGGCTTTGTCAATTCAAGCTTCGGGTGGAGGTGTGGGGGGGGGGGGGGGGGGCGAGGGGGGGGGGGGGGGTGGTTGTCAGTGTTTGTGCTCTCTACATTAAACACACTTTTACTGTTGTAAAATGTTTCTTGGTGGGAGTGGGTGGTATCATTTAGTGAGCAGTGCTCACAGTTTTTCTAGTGTATTTCTACCGCTAATGAATGTTCAATATCCATGTTAACTTGGACAGAATGCAATGGAGTTGCTAATGGCAAGAGAGGAATTTTTAACACTCTCCATTCTTATAAGAATGCTCCAACTTTATTTCTTGTATTTAATAAGTGTGGCTGTGTGGTAGTCTTTTTTGTTTTAGCAAATAAAACACAGTCCTTATAAATAATGCTATTCTTACATTATTTTGCCATTGAAGCAGAGGTTTTACATTCAAATTACTCCTCAATGTCTAGTTTCAAGATAAAGTGAGCTGGGTATAATTCATGTGTCAAATTAATATATAAAACGTGTGGTAAAGTTGTCTCAGGAGTCAATAACAGGTTTGACATATGCAACACATATATTAATCAATTTCACCATGTATTATACAAAATGCGTCACCCACCCTTTATAACTCTCCTAACCAAGCGATTTTGTAAAATAGTACACCCCCCCCCCCCCCCCCCTCCTAATCACTGCCAGGATGCTCCATGAATTTGCAAAAACTGATTAGCAACCATCAGTAGAGTGCAGTTGGTATATTTATTTAAATATCTCCATCAATATGTATCACGCAAACACACCACTTACCAAGTATGCCAAATAGGGTTGTATGTACCAAAATTTTACAAAAATGTCCTATACAACTCCACATTTTTAGCTCAACTTTGGCAAAGCCAAATTTGAGCTTATGCCATGGCCCGTCGTCCGTCTGGCCGTCTGTCCGTCAACAATTGGATACGGCTCGGGCTAGAGGCCGTATTTATGAACCGATCTTTATGAAACTTCTTGGGTACCTTTGTTATGACTGTGGGACGAGAACGAGTGTTTTGGGGTGCGATCCGAAATTCAAGATGGCTGCCAGCCACCATTTTGTACCGACGATGCAGAAATCTGTTTTTTGTACAGAACTTCCATATGAAAGCTCTGATCTGAATAATTTTTTGTATGAATGTTTAGTACCATGGGATACATCACATATAATACGGGTTTTTTTCTCGTGTGTAAATTATGCAAATTAGACTAACTTTGATGTTTTTTGGTGTTACTTTCAGCACTGTAAGTGCAAATGCCAATACGGCTCGGGCTAGAGGCCGTATTTATGATCCGATCTTTACGAAACTCCTTGGGTACCTTTGTTATCACCGCGGGACGAGAACGAGTGTTTTGGGGTCGGTCCAAAATTCAAGATGGCCGATGGCAGCCATTTTGTACAAAATTTGGTGCAATCAGATTTTTGCACAGAACTTCCATATGAAAGCGCTGATTTGAATAATTTTTTGTGTGAATGTTTAGTACCATGGGATACATCACATATAATACGGGTTTTTTTCTCGAGCTGAAATTATGCAAATTAGATGAACTTTGATTTTTTCAGTGCTACTTACACACAGTAAGTACACATGTCAATACGGCTCGGGCTAGAGTCTGTATTTATGAACCGATCTTCACGAAACATCTTGGGTACCTTTGTTATCACCTTGGGACGAGAACAAGTGTTTCTGGGTGCGGTCCAAAATTCAAGATGGCTGCCAGTGGCCATTTTGTACCGAAATTAGGTCTAATCAGTTTTTTGTACACAACTTCTATACAGCTCAGACAAGAGGCCGTATTTATGAACCGATCTTTACGAAACTTCTTGGGTACCTTTGTTATCACCGTGGGATGAGAACGAGTGTTTTTGGGTGTGGTCCGAAATTCAAGATGGCCACCAGCAGCCATTTTGTACCAAAATTAGTGCAATCAGTCTTTTGTACAGAACTTCTGTATGAAAGTTCTGATTTGAATAAATTTTTGTATGAATGTTTAGTAACATGGAATACATCACATAGTACAGGTTTTTTTCTCGTGCAGAAATTATGCAAATTAGATGAACTTTGATTTATTCAGTGCTATTTATACACTGTAAGTGCACATGTCAATACGGCTCGGGCTAGAGGCTGTATTTATGAACCGATCTTCACAAAACTTCTTGGGTACCTTTGTTATCACCTTGGGACGAGAATGAGTGTTTCTGGGTGCGGTCCAAAATTCAAGATGGCAGCCAGTGGCCATTTTGTACCGAAATTAGGTCCAATCAATTTTTTGTCACAACTTCTACACAGCTCATATTTGTGAACTGATCTTCACGAAACTTCTTGGGTACCTTTGTTTTCACCTTGGGGCAGGAATGAGTGTGTTTTGGGGTGCCTTTGTTATCACTGTGCTATGAGAACAAATATTTTGGGGTTCAGTCAGACCCATTCTGGGACGCAAAGATTTCTTTTCTAGTTTAGCATCTGACTGTCACCCACCTTTACAATACTTTACCTATACATTTGTTACAGGCAACGGTCAGTATTTATGTACAGACCGTTACAATACTTTATATGTACCTTTGTTATCAGGTCATTACCTAGATGTTTGTCATTGCTGTATCACATACTATACATGTACATGTCTTTGTCTTGACAAGTTGAGCTACAGTGTCATTTACACTTTCATTGTCATTTTTTAGCGTAATTTGACAAAGTCAAGATAAGCTATGGCCATCACGGGTGAGGAAGTCTGTGAGTCTGTTCACATTTTCTTTAGCACATGCTACACCCTGTAGTTCTTGTCTGATCATCACGAAAATTTCATATGCAGGTTCGAGGTCATATCTCGATGAGAACGTCCCCTTTTGGTTGCGATTGGTCACCTGTGACAGCAACGTGAGCTCGAAACCCGAAAACCTTGTGCACAGTCTATAGGTCGTATTTATGAAGGGATTTCATAGTAACTTGGTAGGATGATTCTGTATAATGTCTAGATGAGAATGTACCCTTTTGGCTGCGATCAGTCAACTTTGACAGCCATGCAAGCCCAAAACCCAAAAACCTTTAGCACAGTCTACAGGTTGTATTTATGAGGGGATTTCATTGTAACATTGTAGGATGACTCCGCATAATGTCTACATGAGAACGTCTCCTGTTTATCACGATCGACAACTGCGCGGGCCCAAAAACCGCAAACACGTAACACAGTTTACAGGTTGTATTTATGAAGGGATTTTATTGTAACTTCGTAGGATGAATGTATAATGTCTAGATGAGAACGTCATATTTTGTTCGGGTTCAGTCAACCGTGATGGCTGCAGGGGCACATAACCTAGATTCCTTTAGCACAGTCTACAGCTTGCATTTATGAAGGGATTGCATTGCCAATTGTAGGATGACTCGGTTTAATGTCTAGAGGAGAAACGTCACACAGGCACGTGACCTAGATTTGTTTAGCACAATATACAGTTCATATTTATGGAGCGATTTCATTGTGACTTGGAAGGATAACTCAGTATGATGTCTAGATGAGACTGGCCTATTTTGGTCACCGCCTCCTGGTCACGTGACCAAGATTCCTTTAAGCACTGTCTACAGGTTGGTCTATGAAGGGATTTCCTTGTAACTTGGTAGGATAGCTTGGTGTTGGTCTATGAAGGGATTTCCTTGTAACTTGGTAGGATAGCTTGGTGTGATATCTAGATGAGACTCTCCAATTTTGGTCATGATCGGTCAACTTTGACTGCTGAACCGTCACATCATCTACATTCCTTTATCAAAGTCTTCGAGTAATATTTATGAAGGGATTTCAAGTAAGTTGGTAGGATGACTCGTTTTGGAATTATTTTACTGTAACTTGTTAACTTTGATTGATTCAGGTCTCAATTCTTTAGTACAGTCTACACCTCAAATTATTCTTATTGAAAACATAGCATTTAGGGAACAGAAATTAACATATTCTCAATTGTCACAATTCTTGCCTTATCTCATAACCCTTTCATAAACATTGAATATTATCCTTTTCATCAAACACTACACACAGTCGTGTAAAGCTACAGTGTCATTGACACTTTCATAATGTTTCTCTTTTTGCTTTGGCAGTAAATTGTCACGTAAATTTGGCAAAGAAATGTGGTTTCTATTGGCTTTTTATAAAACATCTAACATGATCACAGTTCGGTCTTGAGTCGATTCGGCCTTCATCAATTTGGCATATTTTCTGGCCGAATTGACTCATTTTTCCGGCCGAAATGACCAACTAACAGACAAATAATTGATTAAAGTATATATTTTTTATAAAGTACATTTTTAGTTAAGCATACAAAATAGAAATTCTGAACTTTTTAAAGAACTACATTGTGAAAATATCGCCGTACAGTTAATTCAGGCTTTGATTTGGGTATTTTCTGAACAACTGTTTTCACAATCATAAAACAGTGAGATTAGTGTAATTTTCACCACAGGTAAAGCTGTTTTTAGAGTTATAACGCTACATTCACTAAAAATAATGTTTTGAAAAGTTGTTTTCATAGTAATCAATGTGAATGGCTGTTTGAGGACAACAGCAAAGCAAGTAATACAGAACTTCAGCCACGGCAGCATGCAGTTTACTTTGTGTGCACATTTTAATTTGTATTTTCATTTCATTTAGTTTAAACAATATTTATTCAATAGTTGATAAGCAAATACATTTCACAATAACAGTTAAGTAACAAAAATCAGAACAACACAAAATACAGTACTAGTATGAAACACGAAAAGGCAAGGAAATTAAATGCTCTATAAAAGAGGGATTCGACAGGAAGCTTAAAGCTTATGTAAGTCGTCTCCTCAGTGGGTGGTACAAATCTGTGGAGCAGCTCGCATATCGTCGCCTGGAGGCCGAGACAACCCCCATTGTATATAAGTTAAACGTAGTTGCTGCGATTGTACATCAGGTGGCCGATAAGTTAAACATCACATCAGTTGGGTAACAAAAACAACACATTCAAAGACCATCACACAATATCTCTCTATCACACAGCCTCTCACCATTTCCCACACCCTCTCCCCTACACAATCATACTCAAGCACAAGGACGCAGCCCCCAGGTCTGGCGCAACACAAATAGACGATAGACTTTAATGGCATTCAATACGGAGTGCAGGAAGGCAGCCTCGACCGCCAGGCAACGATATGCGAGATTGTTTAAACTTCATATTGAATTAACAAGGAAAGGAAAAAGAAGAAAGGACTGCAAAACTGATAAATTGAAAAAAAGAAGAAAAAAAACTATTAGGATCAGCTTGAATACATCATTCATTGACTTAACACTACAGAACCTCAGATAGGCAGCTTATTTCCTTTATTTCATTTTGTAAAGAATAAGTTGCAAATAAAATAAGATAAAAATATCAGTGGTATTAAAATAAAATAACGGTGGTGTTGGAAGGCGTGAAGGGGGTATTCCACTTTAGGCATTCAAGTTGACCACTGAGACCTATTTTACCAGCTAAGCAGAACCTGTTTACTACAGTGAACAGCCACTGTTTCAGTATTGCGTTTTCCACGAGGGGTGGGGATAACTCGTTGGAATCGCTTACTTGATAAAATGAAGCCATGTACAACTTCGAAAATAAGGCAGGTGTCTCTCAGTGGTTTTGACCTGATCGGAGACTAAGTGAAAAATTAGACAAGGAGATGATTGGGGGGAACTTTGTTAAAACTGAGGTAGTTTATGTTTACGACGCCTATCTTGCAGGGAGACCCACCGTTTTCCGAATATAGCAAAGACTTACTGGCACTTACTATTGCTCCCGTAATGATTCTTGCTGCTGCAATCTATTTTTTCAAGTTCAGCTACATTGGTCACAGAACAGTTGTCCCATACAGTATCCGCGTATTCAAGAAGAGGCCTAATAAAAGCGAAATATATTTTTTCTAGGACACTACGATCGAGATTAAATTTATGCCTAATCAATAAGTCTAAACAAGACCAGGCTTTGGAGCAGATGTGGTCATCCCATGTACATGTGCTATTTATTATGGCTCCTAAATGCTTATGGTTAGAAACTTCCTATATCTATGAGCCACCTAAATATAAGGGTCGATGGCAGTTGTGATTTCTTTTACGTGATGTACATATACTTTATGTTTTGCTGGGACTGAACTGAACTGACCATGTTTTGGTCCAATGCTCGATTGTGGCCAAATCGTGATTGATTATTGCCGAGGCTTACTCGGGGTTCTCAATAATTAGATATCGGGAAGTGTCATCAGCAAAGAGACGTATACTACTAAGTCACTGGTTCTATCGATGATGTATATCAGAAACAGTAAGGGTCCTAGTATCGACCCCTGAATGGGCCTCCATGAAAATGCCTCGGAGGCTATCACGACTCGTTCCGACCTATCCGCAAGATACGGTACGTTTGTAAAAGCAGAAGTAGTTCCCCTGAAACGCCAATAATCTTCAGCTTGTATTTAAGACCAGCATGCCATACCTTGTCAAACACCTTACTGACGTCACAGAAAAGTACCCTAACTTCTTTGCCTTCATCAAGTGCGCGACAGAATTCATCATCCATCTCAGTCAATTAGAGGACAGCTGAATCTCTAGGTGTAAAACCTGACTGAAATTGACTAAGAACATTATTTTCAATCAAAAATTGCCACAAGCGTTTGAAAACACATTTTTCAAATATTTTACTAACAGAGCCGATCAATGATATTGGGAGATAATTAGTGACTACGTTTGATGGTTGTTTTTTAAGAATTGGGGAGACATTTGCCTTTTTCCATAATAAAGGAAAGTACGAATTATTCAGTAGTATATTGAATAAAATGGAGAGTGGTTCACGGAGAGAGGATTTACATTCTTTAAAGAGATGCGGGCTTATTTGGTCGGGACCGGACACCTTTATCGACCTCATTGCTGCGTATACTTCGCTGCAATGTAGGGTGATACTATCAATGGACTGGGAAACATGAGGTGGTGAATCTGGTAGGGAAGCATTCGAATCGTCAACTGTCGAGATCGATCTGAAGTATTCATTGAATACTTCAGCTTTCTCAACACTTGAAGAATTATATTTTGTCTAAATGAATCGAGGTTGGAATTCCTGTTGCATTACTGCTACCGACGAGACTGTTTGAAGGGTCTTCCACCACAGTGATGCTGGGGTTACGTTGCTTCTCAAAGTGTCCTGGACTTTTGACAGATACAGGGCTTTGGTCTTTCTGATAGCCGAAACAACCCCATTCCGTTTAAGTTTGTATTTCGTCCAGGCCTGCGAGAAATTAGTGCGTTTAGCAATACGATACAAACGTTTTCTCTGTCTAATCAGTTTTCTTGTTTCATTATGCATCCATTTCGGTTGGTCCAATCTCGAAGTAATAAATTTATTGGGTATATATCTGAATGCAGTATCGAGTATTTTGTTGGTGAAATTGGAAACTATTGTATCGAGACATAGAGTATCAAAGACAGAGTTCCGGTCGGTGTCAGAAAAAGCATCGTTTAATACGCTATAGCTGCCCTGAGAATAAAGCCATATACTCCTCTTGAAGGAAGGGGGTTCAGTTTCATTTCATTTGCATCACTGTTGTTTTTCATTTTCATTTTTTTTCCGTTTTAAGTGTAATTTACTGAAATGAGAAAAAATGTGAAATAAAATTCAATAAACCGGGAGGGAGGGGTGCGGGTCGTACCTCTTTTCATGCAAACTTTCTCTGCGTCACATATCTTATCTAGGCAGTCTGATCCACGATGCTTTTCCTTGCAATGGATTTCCATATGATAGGACAAGTAGTCGATGGAATAGTTTTAAATATTAAGAAACGGACTATTCTCGGTTAGCCTGGGCTAGGTCTGCATGTTATGCTTTTTTCTGATTTTTTTTATTTGGGGGGGGGGGGGGGGGGCGAAAAAGGCCCGGTAAAAAAAATTAGGAGATAGGGGGGTGGTGGTTGTCTGGGAGAATAAAAAGAATTTTTGGACCCCGTGTCTGCAATTTTTCAATTTTTTCCATATGCCCCCGCCCCCCCCCCCCCCCCCCCCAGCCCCGATAAACCTTGCAAAATTGTTAACTCTATCTCACATGATCTGCATCAAACCCAGTAGTTGACTGAAAGCTGAATCAACTCAGGTCGAATCGACTCAAGGCCGAATCGAATCAAGGCCCATGAACCTGTTCCCTATTGAAATACAATATTTACCATGGAATGGAATCAAAATCGATATAGAATACCCACGGATTGTTTTGAACTACAAAAATGACAAAAAGACTGGCAGTGTGTAGTTAAAATTGGAATTTCTCTACTTAGGCTTCTTGCATGTCCGTTGCTTTCCTGTGAGGATATGAAAAAAACATCTTCGTTTTAGCCTTCTTGTTGCATCGGCTAACACGTCATTGTATGTCAGAAATTCCTGTACAGTTCATTGTGTTCTGCTTTGTTAGGTGGTGTCCTGCTATCCAACAACAGCATTGAGCCGTCACTGACCTTCAGTTATCTTCTTTTTTTATCTTATTTGTTTTACAAGTATTGGCGAACAAGTTATGAAACTTATATTAACGCCTCTCCTTGACCCAATGGCCCAGTTATCTTGAAATTACAAGATACTAACTGGTAATTACACGCTATTATCTTGTAGTTACAAGTTACTATCTTGAAATTTCAAGTCAGGTAAGTTGTAATTTCAAGTTATCTAATTTGTAACTTTAATTTAATAACATGTAATTATAATTTAATAGCTTTTAATTACATGTTATTAACTTGTAATTGCAATTTATCTAACTTGCAAGTACAAGTAAACTTGTAATTACAATCTAGTATCTTGTGCGGTTATGTGGTGTGCACTTGGTTGTCTAGTACGGTAGTATAGGTTGGACTCTGTGTATACCTGTTGGTTTAATGTTAGTTAGCCCTTGGTACTAGTTACTCATGTTAGGCTTTTTCAACCTTTGTACTACCCTGTGGTTGCTATGAATAATTTGTAATACTGGGTCATGCGACCTTGTTGATGATGGATGGTTGTTTAGTATGGTAACATAGTATGGATGGTCTGCACCCTTTTGTGCCTTTTAGCCCGAGGACGCCTGCTGATTGTCTAAAGCAATCCAATGTACTGCGCTGTTGGTTTTGGGCTATTTTCCTTCATTTTGCTTGTTCTGGAGTGCACTCCAGTACTGTAGAAGAGCTCTAGTAGGTCCTACATTAAAGCAGCCTTGATCCCAGATTATTGCCGTCTATTTGACCCTCGTGGTCAAATCTGCACTAGTGTAGGTATTTGTGGTCTGCCGGGCTCTTTTCAAACTATTGGCACGGATGTCAGAAGATAGTGGTTTGGGGACTATTGGAGATCGAGATTTGGGGATTAATGTTAGTGGTTTGGGAACTACTCTGGGCTTTTGGGGGCAAGGAAAAATAGTGACTCCGGGACTTTAGAGGAGTATGTGGAACTGTTGTGGACTTAAGATACTGATTGTTGGTGAAACTGATATTAAGTAGTTGTTGTGGTTGTTGGTGTGGTGGCGTGTTTGTTTAGTCGTTGATTTAGTGGTAGTAGTTTCTGGTGCGGTACTTTTATTGGTTACTGTCAAGGTTAGGCTTCCCCATGAGAATTTTTTTTAGCTGCGACAAGCAGCTCTATAAGTGGCAATGTCGGTCTGTCTGTCGGTCGGTCTGTCGGTCGGTCTGTCTGTGACCAACGAGTTTCAAAACTCAATAACTTTTGAAATACTTGATGGAATGACTTTATATTTGGCATGTAAGTGTATCTTATTGGTGTCTAGCCACTGTTCAGTGCATGTGTTGTTCCAAATATTTTTCTTGGTGTTATGGCCCTTGATGAACTTAGAATTTTGTGAGATTGCACCACCCGTCGCAGCTACAGCGTCGATGTCGCGATTTTTTTTAAACATAACCGAACCCCTCCTCGTCCGGTCACACCAATTTGAGAAGTGACATCACTTTCATTTTCACAAGATTTTGATCTTAGGGATATGCCAGCAGCATAAAAATATCCTCTAAAATAACACTGCCTCCAACCCCCCATCCCCCACCTTAATAGGAACCCCAGCGGACCGTAGGCACGCAAGGGGTTGCACATACCCAATCGGATAAATGTGTTCCGGAACAGAATTCTCGATGCCGTCAAGGCGATTTTTTGAATTGGATAGTAACTTTTGGAGAAAACATCCCCTGACTTCCGGTTCACAATTGCGATACAATTGCAATCGGCTTATCCCCCTCTTGGAATCTTTGAGCCGATATCAACAATTAAACAAAATGTCAAATGCGTTCGTTTTCCGTCGCAACCCAACTCACATCTCAGCTTTGCGTGATATTTACATGTCTTCACACCACTGGCATTCGGTCCTTTTAGAGGTTTTTTCAATACGCTCAGCTGATAATCTTGTACTGGATGAAGATAGTGAAAGCAGATGATATCACATGCAGTATTAACTATGAACAAGTCAGTAGCAATGGTCTTACCGGTCTATGAGCAAGGATTCATGCAGACCATGGGATGGTGCAAGAGCCAAGAAATTACAGACTAGAGACAGAAACCCAAATGTTAGTATCAACGAGCGATATATGAGCTAGCCGCCAATGCGACAGTATCTTGGTCCCTTGCAATGAAATACATCGATCTCCATTTTCCATTGTGCGTTGCATGGATTGTTCTAAAGTTGATTCATTTAATCACAGTCTGCTTGCTAGTACTCGTTGTTTCCGGGATGACAGATAGACAGCCAGTCTGGCTAAGCCACCTCCTTCGGTATATAGTTACATCGGGGGAATTTCTGTATTTCTAACCCATTTTGCACACTGTGAATAACAAAAACAGAATCTAAGCAAATGAATCGAAGAGTCGGAAGAGCATTTATTCCACATAGCAATTGTTCTTTTTTTTGTTGGGGGGTCGGAGGATGGGCGTGTTTTCCCTTTGGCTCGTTGGACTAGTAGAAAGCCACGCATATTAGGTAGAAAACGAGGATATTCAAAGCATTTAAGGCAGCAGAAATAACCCCGTTCGAAGCGAAAACGCCATACCACGTAACCAGGCATTATAGCACTACGTGCTATTCGTCCCAATTGTGTAACATCCATGGTGGTGGAATACAAAGCAGATTTATGGTCTATTTCGATAATTCCTGATCGTTATCGGTAATTTGATGTACTATCATCGAATCGAACACTACGCCGGAACAAGTCGTTTTAAAGGCCCAATAGCACTACATGTATATGTTCTACACATATCTATCGAGAACTTTCCAAGATGGTGGACTTGAAGGTACTTTTGGGGGCCCTTTCGACAATTAAAATTATTGACGAAATACTACTCCCTTTCAATGGAACACACCCTCCAAATATCTCATGGATATTAGACTACATTCGCCCCACAGAAACCAAAAGGTTGGCCTCTAACTGACAAAAATGACGGAACCATGCGTCACCATAGCAATAAGCATCGCACATTAACTAACGTATCAACATGGTCACACACGCGCGCTAGAAGAACCGACCCACACAACGCCATTAGTCATGTGGTCAAGGTTGCTTCCTAGTAGTTTCTTGTTAATTGGTGAGATAATCAGACGAGACATGAAACGTGAGCATAATTACTGTGGTTCAGCCGTTCAAACGACGCACGTTCAGAAAAGAGAAGCATCTTTATTCGGAGAAAATGTGACAGTGAATAAGACACGAGATGTTACAAATCACCCATTTTACCTCGAGAGAAATTTATGGGGGAGAAATCCCAAAACCCACTTCAATTTCGTGCGACACGCCTCCCACTCCCCCACCTGCTCGTCTCATTATTCAGGTGGATTTTTTTTAATTATTAGTGTTTAAAGTCACGGTCCGCATCTACTGCTATATCATGACCGTAATATAGGTATGCAGTTAAGTTCAAACAATCGTTTATACCTGTGTTACCCCTTTAGGGTTCCACCCGAGGTGTATGTTACGGTACCCTATTTTACCAATAAACTTGATCACCACAGTATGTATTTATTTATTGGTGTTTAAGGTCACATACTTATGCACAATGGCTAATCATGACCGTGACAGTTTTACGGGCGGAGGAAGCCGGAGTACCCGGAGAGAACCACCGAGCCACGACGAGCAGCTGCCATCTCACCAACATCGCAATTCCGCACTGCAGCTTAGGCAGGGTTTAATTGGTTGAAGACATGCGCGCCATCGGCGTGCAGTACCCCTTAGTACACGGCGTCATCGTGCCCCGTGTGGACAATCGGGGTTAAGTGCCTTGCCCAAGGACACAACGCGGGAGTCCGAATCGATCGCTCAGACGGTCACCCATTGGAGGAGTAACCAGGTTCGACGTTGCTTAACTTCGGTGAGCTGACGAGAACCGGTTACCGCAACGCCACCTCGCTCCTACCACAGTATGTAAGCACTGTTTCACTTCTCGGGGCTTCCACTGGGATTCGTGTGGAAACTAAGTAACTGGTGATCAATGAATGCCACAATGTAAACAGGAGCACACCGGGCCGAAAACATTTATCATTTTGGTAGCCCATTGCACCTTCGACATCTGAGGATGCCCGGAGTAGTGTGTAATAACGAGAAAATTTCAATATTACCGTCCCGTGGGAGAAAATGTTGATATTCCGGACTGAAAACGCAAAATCCTCGCATTTTAGGCTTTTTTTACCTTGGCATACCAAGCAGTGTGGTATAACGAAGTAATTTCAATAGTGGTTGCATTTAACATCCCTCCACATGATCAGTGGCGTAGAAACAGGGGATAAGGGGGTATTTAATGCTGCATAAATAATATAGCATGATGCTGAATTACGAGAGGATCAAGCATTTTAATTTAGCATAATGCTTAATTATTTAAGCATCATGCTATATTATTTTGCACGATTTTATCAATGCGGCGGAAAATAATACAGCATGCTGCTGAATTAATTTTGCATGATGTTGAATTACGGGAGGATCAGGCATTTTAATTTAGCATGATGCTTAATTATTTAAAATTTTCATTTTGCGAACTGCACTAACGCAGCTTTCTTGCATCTGTGCGATCAATGACAGGTACACAGAGGACATTTCGATGGCATTTTGTGTCATTTTCATTGATCATTCAACAAAAAAATGGCTCTACTGGGAGAAGGGGAGGGCCCACCGGGAAGACCATAGTTCGACGGAATCGGAGAAAATTTTGATTTTTAAAATTGCAGGAACGCTGTTTCCTTACATCAAGGCGATCAATGGCAAACTAAACTGCCAATGGCAGCCCATACAGAAAACATTTAGATATACCGACAGCCTGTGCAATCAGATCCATTTTGACTTTTTGGTCATGTTCACGAAATTCTACGTACCAACAGGTGTTGGGCTGCATCAGTTATGGGGGAACCCAATAGGGGCCCACCAGGAACATTCCATGCGGTCGACTCTGATGTTAACGTACGATACACTTCAAGTCAGTGATCGTATAAGTTGAAAAAAGAATATAAAAAATTGTAATTGAGTGGCTTTTCTGTAAAAATCTCGACAACGAAGCGTTGTTACAAGGCTCCATTTGGAATGGAATTATAAGAAATTCTCCCTCCCCCTCTCGCCCCCAACAGATTGCAGTTGGGGAAGGATACACCACCCCATGCCTCTTCAACTCGTCTGGACCGCCGTGCTGACGTGCTTTGGATTTATTTATTGGTGTTTAAGGCCACATACTTCTGCGCAATGACTAATCGTGACCACGGCATGAAGATAAAAGTTTAGTCAATAGTTTATACCCATGTTGCCAATTTTAGGGGATTTCCACTCAAGCATTGGTGACTGGGTCCTATTTTATCAGAAAAAAACGCAGTAAACAATCTCTGCTTGCCTTCTCGGGGTTCCCGCGGGGAACGTACTTTGAATAATGGCATTTACACGTTTTAGGCGATGGGAATATTTTGAAAGAGTACCCCCCCCCCCCCCCTCCCTTTGAAGTCCCGTCTTAATGTTTTAGCTGAGAGGATGTTTAGTCAAAACAACATCTAGAACCCAAAGAGCGAGTCGGGCAACTCTTTTATAGAGCCCATAGCGCCACCCTAAAATAATGACATTCACCAATGCCCTAGTACCCCATGGTATTGTCCCAACATGTCCTGGTATGCCAGATAAAAAGGGAAATTAAAGAAAATTAGCAAAAAATGTAGGATTGATTATTTATTGTGGGATGATTATTTTCTGCCATCCCGACGAGGATGTGGGTTGAATGGGTCTATCATGGGTGTATGTAGCCTTACTAGCCTACGTTTTGGTCCTAAAGAATAAAAGAGTCATCGTATTTCCGGTTTCGGTTCTATAAAATGTCACTATTCCAGGAAATGTCTAGTTGATCATTTCAAAGAAATACATATCAGCTCTTTACCGAAAATTCATGTTGAGGTCGTGCAAATAAACGAATGAATTTTATCCCCCTTTCACTGAGATATGTTTTCATTCACTGACCCAGATACACATGCATGGTGATCTAATGTGTGTGTAGTTTCAGTCAACAGTTTGCTTCCGTGAATGAACGGAGTCGACGAGCTAAATTAGCAGCGCAATTTGAAACCTAAGCGGGCTTTTTCATGACATTGAAATTGTCCTGGCTATCTGAAACTTTTATCGTCAGACTATTACCAGACCACAGCAATAAAGACCACATAGAGTTAATCCTAGTAATAATTTAGGTAAGTACATATTTATCAAACTGAGCGTGACTTCTGTGTGAAAACTTGATTCACAAGAAGCCTGACGAGAGGCCTGACATTTCGTGAGGCCAAAACCGGCCAGACGAACAGGTAGCATGGCGGTCGGCAAGTGTTATTCTCGTGGCTCTGGTCGAAATTTGAGCAGAAATGTTCGAATTTGTCGAAAAGTTATGTGGATCGATAAACTGTTACTTTCCTAGTAGACTGCGAGATATGTAGGTTCGTGTAAAAGTCGGATTGGTCGGTAACTATTTCGAACAGATGATTTATTGTTTTGGGATCTTGGAAATGTCGAGTTTTCGTGCATTTGTCCATTCAGTTAGTCCATGTGGTACATTATGATAACTTTGTGACGCTAAATTTCACGATCAAGTGTTTCTGAAAAAATGTCACAGCACAGTTTATCATAAACAACCCCAGTACATAAATAAATAGAGTCGTGGAACAGACGGCAGGGGCGGCGGAACCGGGGGGGGGGGGGGGGGGAGGCTTTAGCCCCTCCACTTTTTTTGCAGGGCATGTTTTTTTGTATGCATATATTTTAACACAACCAATGACTGGTGAAACAAGGGGCAGATCCAGAGCCTCCCCCATATTTTCGCCTGCTATGTTTCTCTCGTACTGGTCAGTTTCGATGGATTTCGGATCATTTTTTGCAGTAAGTGCCAGCAAACGCTAAAATGTATAGGCTACAGTCTTATTAAATCGGTTAACTGAAATCGATCGTAATCTTACAGACATATAAAAGCACCAAATCCACCCCAAACAAGATAATCCACAGACAGTATAATGTAACAATAACATGATTTCGGAGGGCGTTACGGTTTATTAACGGCCCCGACAGGAATGATTAACAGCCAGAGGGTCCATTAACAACCCGGGACGAAGTCGAGGGCTGTTAACGGCCCGAAGGCTGTTAATCATTCCTGGAGGGCCGTTAATAAACAGGGACGCCTAACAAAATCTTGTTATTACTATTATTACCACTTCTAAAATGGTTAAATCCAAAGGTTCTTCATCAAGTTCACTTGATTGTGACCTCCCGAGTTTTCGCAATGACATTTAACCAAAACACATGTGTCGTTTGTTTCTAGATAAACATAACGTCACGTGGTCAATCACATGATAGCCTAATTTAAATATTTTTGTTTGCCACGAAAAATTCGCCTTCTCCCAAAATCTACAAACAAAAACCTACCTTAAGGGGACGTCCAACCTAACTTTGGTCAAATTTCATGTAATTTTCTTTCAAGTCTAAAAAAGGCCCAAAATGAATAACCCCAATAAATTATATACCAAAATGCTTGGAATGAAACATAGAACATGTGGAAACTGAAATTTGCCATGGAACTGCTGCCATGTGTAAATAGCACCACCTGAAAGTCTGCTATGGCATAAGTAAGAGAACAAAATTTTTACAATAAAATACCTCAAAATAAAATAACAGCTGTATTCTATAAACATTTAAGTACATACTCGAAGAAATCTTTTCCTAATTCATGAAAGTAATGAAGATTGAGACCAAATGTGATAAGTGGAGTGCTCACTGATTGAAGGCAGACATTTTCTTTTGTTTATGTTTTGATTTGGGGAGTTCAACAAAGGTCAACTTGAAGGAGTCCAGCAGAAGAAGTATGGAAGGACAAAAGAGTGTCTCCCAATATCAAGATGTATGTGTTACTGTAATGGTTTGGAAAGAAAATATGATATTCTCCCATGTAGAATGCACTGCAAAGTCATACATTGTAGTTGAATAAATATATTTACAAACCCCTTGCACTGTAACCCCTTTTATCCCATGCATCAATTTGATAGTGATTAAATTGTTAAATTTGTCTGGTTTATCAATAAGTACATTAGCTTTGTTTAACTCTTGGACACCAATACACTCATGATATCTGTTGGAGAAGAAATAAGGGTAACTGTAACCTGTCACTGCAATAAACCATCTAATGTACTTAAAAGTACATTGTTATTCAAAACACATCAAATCAACCTTACATAACCATTATTGCATGTACTTTCCCCAAGGAGGCTTACTGACATATTGAGATCAGAAGGGCACATCCAGAGGGTCTCACATATTTTTTTCAAGAACGCAGTACACAAAGCAATCCCCAAAAGATGACAAGTGAGCTCCATTTGACACAGAAAATTTTGGGGGTGGGGCTCTCTTCCTTGTATGACTCTACCTCCGGCACTCAAGGCATATGCCTTTTTTCTCAAAGTTTAACTCTTTTTTTCTTTTTGAAGATCCTGGCCACACATGTTCCAAACACTATCAGACAGGTAAACCTCCAAATAAGTGTATCTGCAAAAATCATGTTACATTGCAAAACATTCTTTTTAGAGTTTTAGTTCTGGACCTTTCATGCTTCTTACTTCCAACTATAACACTTAATTTATCGATTCATGGGTGAATAGAAAAGTCCTGCCATAATCAACATTTTGAGTTCCATAAGCCTTCAAAACAGCTCCAATAAAAGTGTCAAACATCAGATTGGTGGCTTTATACAGAATATTCATTAGGTTGTTGCTTGATAACTAATAGGAACAAAATCTTCACAAGAAAATTCTGCAGCAATACAATTGAGGGTATTAGCAGGCACTCTGCAACAAATTGTAACAAATCAACTAGTTATAAACAAAATTTTCTAACTCAAAAGAGTGAAAAAGTACCACAACTCTGAAAAAATGTGGGAAGAAACACATGCTACAGCAACTACACAGGCATTGTTTCTCCATGATGCTCGATCACAAAACCAAATATCCTTCAAATTGGAGTAGCAATGGTTGAGATACAAGGGGGAATGTTGGTACATGCAATGATGAATGGGTAAGACTAAGATTAAGAGGACAGGGGGTCACCACTGCACGGCCCGAGATGCACCTTTGATTTTCCAACTTCCACTAAGTTCCAGGTCTGGGGCATAATAATCGCAACACACCCAACTTATCAGTTCATAATTTCAGTTAAATAAAAGAAATTATCAATTTGAATTAAATAATAGATGATGTAAAAATATTTGGCTTCCTTCGCCTTCTCGTACTATTTAATTACCACAAACAATATCAGTTTGATGCCGACAAACGAAACTGAACGCATGTGGTTTGATTAAAAAGTAACTCGGCATGAATAATGAAGAAATTGCGAATATTTCGTGTATTTCATTTATTTAAAAGCCAATTGCAGCTAATATTGACCGTGCATTCGATAATTCGTTTCGGTTTTGACCACACGGCCACGCTGACACTCCGTGACAGCGGTTATGTTTATTGTGATATGCAAATTGGGGGATGGTTTCCGGTGAAGGAGATTTGTCACATTTGTCAGTGTAAAACGATAAAAAAAAAACACTGATCGACGCTTGTATTACTATGGTTGGTTGGAAGAAAAAACTAAATTCTCAGCATCGTCCAAGCGCACCTTATTTAAAAGCACGAATGCATCATTTTCAACCCATCTTCAATCGGTCCTTTGCAGACATCAAACATACCCATCTTCAAATTCCATGGTTACTAGGACGTAAATAACTTCGCAGCGACAGGGGGAAATTAACACACTCAATATAGTTCCAGGTCACTTGGAATATACTTCGTGAAAAAGTGATTTCTGAAGCATTCTGCTTACTTTGTTATGAATATTGCCTTATTTTATGTGTATCGTCCCGATTTTATACACTCGGTTATTTTTTTTACAAGTGGTTCATGTTGTCTTTCTAGTGCGCAATAATTCAGATTTTTTGTCAACAAAAAAGTTCAGACGGCCTGTAAACACGAGAGGGAATTTCGAACCATATTTTGCAGTTATGACATTAACAGCTCAAGTACTTGCTGTCACCTGTTTGCAAATACGCTCATACATTGTCTCGAACAAATAAAGGACGTGATCACGTCCTTGCATTCTTACGATTGCCCAAATTGAGTATTTCTGCAAGAACCACATCGTAATCACATGACCGGAAAAACATCGTTGAAACATGGCCACATCCGGAACATCAAAAATTTGTGTTGATGTTATTACATTCAAACGTCAAAACCCACCAGAGTGTGTGTCAAAAAAATGCTTTCTCCGAGTCTGTAGTATGTTATCATTATATTGAGGACAAGGCTTTCGAATTACCGATTATTTTGTGGTTTTACCGGTTCGTTACTTATGCCATTTGCAAATTAATCTTCTTCAAAATCATAAAATTCACTTTTTTTCCTGAAAAAAATATATGTACCTTTTCTATGCACTTTACTCATTATTTTGATATATAATTTGCCTTTCCTTACTTCTCTTATCTGTTTCTGAGGCATTGGGAAAAATGTCAAAAAATTGACCAAAGTTAGGTTGGACGACCCCTTAATGAATTAATTACACCCACCTTGCCAATTCGAATGCTTCATCGCCGAAGTAATGGGGAAAATGGGAAATCACACAAATTTCACGTGTTTTTTAACATTCATTGCAGTTAAGGGGACGTCCAACCTAACTTTGGTCAAATTTCATGTAATTTTCTTTCAAGTCTAAAAAAGTCCCAAAATGAATAACCCCAATAAATTATATACCAAAATGCTTGGAATGAAACATAGAACATGTGGAAACTGAAATTTGCCATGGAACTGCTGCCATGTGTAAATAGCACCACCTGAAAGTCTGCTGTGGCATAAGTAAGAGAACAATTCTTTTACAATAAAATACCTCAAAATAAAATAACAGCTGTATTCTATAAACATTTAAGTACATACTCGAAGAAATCTTTTCCTAATTCATAAAAGTAATAAAGATTGAGACCAAATGTTATAAGTGGAGTGCTCACTGACTGAAGGCAGACATTTTCTTTTGTTTATGTTTTGATTTGGGGAGTTCAACAAAGGTCAACTTGAAGGAGTCCAGCAGAAGAAGTATGGAAGGACAAAAGAGTGTCTCCCAATATAAAGATGTATGTGTTACTGTAATGGTTTGGAAAGAAAATATGATATTCTCCTATGTAGAATGCACTGCAAAGTCATACATTGTAGTTGCATAAATATATTTACAAACCCCTTGCACTGTAACCCCTTTTATCCCATGCACCAATTTGATAATGATTAAATTGTTAAATTTGTCTGGTTTATCAATAAGTATAATAGCTTTGTTTAACTCTTGGACACCAATACACTCATGATATCTGTTGGAGAAGAAATAAGGGTACAGTACGTGGAGAGTGTATTATCACTAATTCACCCGCAGAGTGGAGATTCCACCCGCGCAATAATTGCAAATGTGTTACAAAGCATAACCAGCACCAGCAAAGTTTCAGCAAATGGACCTCCGGGTTAAACCCGGAGGCCCATTGGCTGAAACATTGCTTGCGTTTTTTTGTTGATATATACAAAATTTGAAAGTTATAGCTTGGGTGATAACTCCACTCCACGGGTGATTTAGTTACAATCCACTCTCCACTTACTGTAACTGTAACATGTCACTGAAATAAACCATCTAATGTACTTAAAAGTACATTGTTATTCAAAACACATCAAATCAACCTTACATAACCATTATTGCATGTACTTTCCCCAAGGAGGCTTATTGACACATATTGAGATCAGAAGGGCACACCCAGAGGGTCTCACATATTTTTTTCAAGAACGCAGTACACAAAGCAATCCCCCAAAAATGACAAGTGAGCTCCATTTGACACAAAAAATTCCTGGCGGGGGGGGGGGGGAGGGGGGGGGGGGGGCTCGCTTCCTTGTATGACTCTACCTCTGGCACTCAAGGCATATGCCTATTTTTTCTCAAAGTTTAACTCTTTTTTTCTTTTTAAAGATCCTGGCCACACATGTTCCAAACACTATAAGGCAGGTAACCCTCCAAATAAGTGTATCTGCAAAAATCATGTTACATTGCAAAACATTCTTTTTAGACTTTTAGTTCTGGACCTTTCATGCTTCTTACTTCCAACTACAACACTTAATTTATCGATTAATGGGGGAATAGAAAAGTCCTGCCATAATCGACATTTTGAGTTCCATAAGCCTTCAAAACAGCTCCGATAAAAGTGTCAAACATCAGATCTGTGGCTTTATACAGAATATTTATTAGGTTATTGCTTGATAAGTAATAGGAACAAAATCTTCACCAGAAAATTCTGTAGCAATACAATTGAGGGTATTAGCAGGCACTTTACAACAAATTGTAACAAATCAACTAGTTATAAACAAAATTTTAAAAGAGTGAAAAAGTACCACAACTCTGAAAAAATGTGGGAAGAAACACATGCTACAGCAGCTACACAGGCATTGTTTCCCCATGATGCTCGATCACAACACCAAATATCCTTCAAATTGGAGTAGCAATGGTTGAGATACAAGGGAGAATGTTGGTACATGTAATGAGGAATGGGTAAGACTAAGATTAAGAGGACAGGGGTCACCACTGCACGGCCCTAGATGCACCTTTGATTTTCCAACTTCCAGGTCTGGGGCATAATAATCGCCACACACCCACCTTATCAGTTCATAATTTCAGTAAAATAAAAGAAATTATCAATTTGAATTAATTAATAGATGATGGAAAATATTTGGCTTCCTTCGCCTTCTCGTACTATTTAATTACCACAAACAATATCAGTTTGATGCCGACAAACGAAACTGAACGCATGTGGTCTGGTTAAAAAGTAACTCGGCATGAATAATGATGAAATTGCGAATATTTCGTGTATTTCATTTGTTTAAAAGCCAATTGCAGCTAATATTGACCGTGCATTCGATAATTCGTTTCGGTTTTGACCACACGGCCACGCTGACACTCAGTGACTGCGGTTATGTTTATTGTGATATGCAAATTGGGGGATGGTTTCCGGTGAAGGAGATTTGTCACATTTGTCAGTGTAAAACGATCATAAAAGACACTGATCGACGCTTGTATTACTATGGTTGGTTGCAAGAAAAAACTAAATTCTCAGCATCGTCCAAGCGCACCTTATTTAAAAGCACGAATGCATCATTTTCAACCCATCTTCAATCGGTCCTTTGCAGACATCAACACAGTCCGTGGTAACTGACAACATCACAACATCGGGGGAAATCAACACGCTCAATATGGTTCCAGGTCACTTGGAATATACTTCGTGAAAAAGTGATTTCTGAAGCATTCTGCTTACTTTGTTATGAATATTGCCTTATTTTATGTGTATCGTCCCGATTTTATACACTCGGTTATTTTTTTAGAAGTGGTTCATGTTGTCTTTCTAGTGCGCAATAATTCAGATTTTTCGTCAACAAAAAAGTTCAGGCGGCCTGTAAACTCGAGAGGGAATTTCGAACCATATTTTGCAGTTATGACATTAACAACTCAAGTATTTGCTGTCACCTGTTTGCAAATCCGTTCATACATTGTCTCAAACAAATAAAGGGCGTGATCACGTCCTTGCATTCTTACGATTGCCCAAATTGAGTATTTCTGCAAGAACCACATCGTAATCACATGACCGGAAAAACATCATTGAAACATGGCCACATCCGGAACATCCAAAATTTGTGTTGGTGTTATTACATTCAAACGTCAAAACTCACCAGAGTGTGTGTCAAAAAAATGCTTTCTCCGAGTCTGTAGTATGTTATCATTGTATTGACGACAAGGCTTTCGAATTACCGATTATTTTGTGGTTTTACCGGTTCGTTACTTGCGCCATTTGCAAATTAATCTTCTTCGAAATCCTAAAATTCACTTTTTTTCCTCAAAAAAATTATATGTACCTTTTCTATGCACTTTACTCATTATTTTGATATATAATTTGCCTTTCCTTACTTCTCTTATCTGTTTCTGAGGCATTGGGGAAAATGTCAACAAATTGACCAAAGTTAGGTTGAACGACCCCTTAAGCGCGTTCATCGCCTCGGAGTGGCACGTTTTGGTATGACGGATTACATAAACCTGTAACCGGAGCCGAGGCGTTTTCGAAATATTTATCTGGAGGCGGCCCGAAGCTGTTACGACTGTTACGTTACGACCAAAGCTGATAAATAGACCTCACCTGTATGCTTTACCGACGTTTTTTTAACGGCTCTCAAAATCTTTCAAATACAACTCCTGAAAAATCTCAAAATATCCACTCAGATGCATGGAAATGCTGGTTTTGGGACCCTGGAATTTAAATTTTTCATACAGACAACCATCCATTTTCATACCGACAACCACCAATCATGATTGGTCAACTGTGACGGCTACAGGGGCCTGAAGTCCGAAAACCTTTAGTACAGTCCACAGGTCGTATTTATGAAGGGGTTTCATAGTAACTTGGTAGGATGATTCAAGATAATGTCTAGTTGAGAACGTCCCCTTTTGGTAGCGATCATTCAACCGTGATGGCTGCCCAAGTCCAAAACCCGAAAACCATTAGCGTATTTATGAAGGGATTTCTTTGTATCTTGGTAAGATGACTCAGTTTAATGTCTAGATGAGGACGCCCCATTTTGGTTGCGATCGATCAACAGTGATGGCTACACGGGCCCAAAGCCCCAAAACCTTTAACACAGTCTACAGGCCGTATTTATGAAGGGGTTTCATTTCAACTTGACAGGATGCCTCGTTTTGGAATAATTTCACTGTAACTTCAACTTGCTAACGTTGGTTGACATACATTAACTGTGAGGGCCACATAAACCTACCCCTACAGGGAACAAAAATAAAATATTCTCAGTTATCACAGTTCTAGTCGTATTTCGTAATACTTTCATAAACATTGAACATTATCCTTTTCATCAAACACAACACACGTTCAAGTTAAGCTACAGTGTGATTGACACTTTCATTTGATGTGGTGTGAGTCACTCAGCAGTTAGCAATATTTTTCATGTATTGCCCAAGATAATCGAATTGTGCCCATTTCCTTTTTTAGGTTTAACAGTGTCATCAGGTTCTTAAGTCCTCACTCTGTCTGGAATAGGTTGTTGAGTGACTTCATCTGTTTGTGTGGATGCAAACACCAACTGTTTTTGTTGTTGACGTCCCCTTTTTCTCGTAGGTTGAGGCATCGGTTTTGGCAAGTCATGTGGTACTGATAAAGGAAGAGACGACACCTTGAATTCTATAGGAACTGTAACCTTATCAGCTGAGAGAACAATCTTTTGGTGAGATGATCTCATGTCTTGTAGAGTCTCCAGGTTTTCTGTAATCATGTTTCATTTTTTCATCTGAAGAAAAAGAATTATTCATCTTCTCACTTGGCTTGTTATCCTTTTGGTTTGGTATTCTCTGTTGTTAGCGGGGGAGGAATTCGCTAGAATTGTGCACTTGGTGATACCTTCCTGAAATTTGGCATGATGTAAGGGTAGGCATCAGAGATTTCAAAATCGATCGGCTACAAGTTGGCACCATCCTCTAGCCACCACTAGCAGCGAAATCCAAAATGGCCGCCAAGCGGATCGAAAAAAAGCTATTTTCGCCGATCGCACAACTGAAGCTCCAAACCTAACACCATACATGTGCTGTAATTGATGTGAATGATGGAGTGAAGCCCTTGGAACAAGTTGGGGGGAAGATTAATGGATAATGGGATCAGAATTTCCGTCGATGTGTGCGTCTGTGTGTCTGACTGTCAGTATGATCGTCCGTCCGTAGATAAATTAGTGTTGAATGTTTCTCGGGAATGCAATGGTCAAATGAACATGGTATGAGAGATTCCTGTCAACACATGAACAAGGGTACTCGATAGTATGCAGCAGTGGGGATACTTGGACATTTGATAATCCAATTAAAGTGACAGTCTATTCTCAACTTCCGGCATTTTCGATAGATTTATTTTCTAAGAAAATAAAACTATCAAATTTCTAGAGGAGTTCTGGTTCAATCTCAACACCATAGCGACACGTCTGCCAGCAAGGGCAGTGCTGGAATGAACTCGGGATGCATTAGTTCCCGTTGTTAATTATACAATGTTATCTTGCCAGTATAGAACATTGGCAAAATGGGACTAGAAGGGGTGAGTGTATGTTTGCAGTCATTCGAGGTACAGGAATATTTTTTGACTACAAGTAGTATTCTTCATTTTCGGCCAGTTAAGATGTGGTGTGTTCCAAGTCAGGATTAATGTTGCCGACACTTAATGCCCATCCCTCATGGTATGCTACTTTACCAGGGATATAGAGATATAGCCACCACTGGGAGCCAAAACATGACCTTTGATGTCGATGAGTGGTCGAAATGTTTTAGCGAATAACTTATCGAAATATGATCCGGTATGGCAATTTGATACCTTACGTTAGATTTATTAGATCAACTCAGGTATGGATTCATTGAGACATGAGTGCGCTACAAGATGAAGGATTTCCAAGTTGATTTGCTATGGAGTAGGAACTGACTAGTCACATGTGGCCTATGGCCAGAGAAAGACAAGGATACCATAGATGAACACACGGGTGAACGAAGGTATCAACTGTTGTACAGAGGCAAAATAGTTGGGGATATTGTATCATGCTATGCATGAATTAACACCGTCTTGTGCAGTAAATAACAGACTATTTTCCGAAATCTAAAACTGTATTCCTATACCCCGGACAATGTAGCAAGCCACATGGGATGAACATTTGTTAGCAAAATCAACTCAACTAGAAACATGACATGTGTTAACTGGCCGAAAATGGAAAAAAAAATACCAGAATAGGAGATGACTGGTCCTAACATGACAGTATACTACTCAATATTGTTACAACAGCCACCTTCACACTTACACAAAGGTGTGCACCTTAATCCAGCTTTCAAGCATTTGCAATTGCCCTTGCAGGCCTTGGCACAACTACAGTGGAGCATCAGTGCACATGCAGCACTTGCGTCTCCTAGGTGAGTCCAAAATGGGACCAGAATATTGAGACGTGGATTCCACTCCCATCCGTACTGTGATGGGTCTGGCACACATAAGTGTTTCTGCAGAGCACGATGCCAAATGAAAGATGACACAAGAATTACCCTTTTTACATGTTGATACAGAGCTGCTTTGGTGGGCGGGATGTTTTCCATAGACTTAAGGCCATGTGTGAACATATGCCGTCTCGCATCATTGACACGTGTACTGACACAACTGTTACTGTACATCTGTATGGTGAGTTTTTCGATATGCTGCATATGAGGGGAATCCTCTGAAAAGACTTGCGGATTCTCAGTCAATTCTATCATCATTTCAGTTGATGCGGGAAAATTCATCCATGCATTCCATCCTGTCTTCTTCCCAATGCCGAGCATGCTGGATGTTACATCACAACCTGTGAAGGCGTGGAAGAAAGTCAGGGCCTTACAGTAATCAGGTCCAAGTTGTGAAGCTATCTCATGAATTGGCATATCTTTATATGCCTTTCCAATTCCAAACCCAATCCACAGCTCACTGAGTCCAAGGTCACGGAATGTTGCGAAATGGTGCAAAGACAGAATGACGACATCAGAATCAACCGTGCGAAGAAAAGCTATTTTGTGACCTTGTGAGACTGCATGGTTGAGATGAAGCATCATGCGCGTGTCTGCTTCCTCGTGGTTCGATGGAGATATGTCACATAAGCTAACATCCTTATTGCATAGTACATATTCTCCTGATGTCGTTAACAACTGGTACTCGGATGTTGATGTTAATTTCAGCAGTTCAGCAGACAGGAACTTGAAAAATTCGTCTTTATTCTCACTAACTTTCAAGAATGCCTGCCAATTCTTCCCTTTAGGTAAAGGGACGTTCTCGGACACCCGTATCAACCTAACTGCTGTCTCACCGAGGCGTTTTGCTCGCGTCTGATTCTTCAAACTGCCTTCGGGGTAACAGTCATAGATCGCATCAACCCTTGTGGTGTTCGTGTTAATCAGAGATTCGATGTATGGCAATAATTGCAATCGAGCATATTCTCCAAACAGATCCGCTTTCTGTGGTTTGATTACATGGACTACAGCAGGCATATCCAAGATGACAACTGAAGCTTGTCTAGCTGCTGAATTCTTCCCTTGTGCAGGAATAGCTGGTAAACAATTGAGAATTTGAGATTTTGTCCCACTCCGTAGCTTACCTCTATCGGATAATGCTGGCGGATCACGTGCATTCTCGTGCATGAAAAACTCATCCATGTTTGAATCAGGCCGGGCTTGCAGTGAAACGAACATCTGGGTAACTATTGCGGCAGTTGCTTTACTTGACATGAGTTTGTCTCGGCCTTTGTCCAGGTTGGCTGGGGGTGGGTTAAGGAAGGTATATATATTTGCCTTGGGAATAACATCATTCAGGGGTACGGTGCATTCCACAAGCCTTTCCTTCAAGAAAGTGGAATATAAATGCTTGCCCCTTTCGGGTAATGACCGTAAACTCTTACTAACTTCGGGGTCCATATATTCACCAGTATCTAATGTCACCAGCTGACCACTAGTTTCATCATAAGGGTTGATAATGAGTCCCTGATTCACCAGATCGAGGAGAGATTTCAATTGATTCAGAAATTTTTTCTGCTCTGATACCGAACTTTCCGGGTGTTCCGTGTTATCTGATGATGTTGTGTGGAAACTTGCATATTCATACTCATCTATAACACGCAGAACTTCTGACCTTGAAAGCTCAATAACGACTTTCTCTTCAGCCTGGCCATAGAGACCTTTTGGACCACTGTCTTCTTTGAGTAGTTGGATACTATGTTCTTGGCTCTGATCTAAACCCATCATACTGAACTTCCTCTCACTACGCTGGACCACAAAATGGCCTTCCATGAATTTGTTGTGGATTGAAGGATGCCGCCTGGGTAGCTGAGACATGTCTCTCAGAAATACGGGGACCCACCGACAATAATTTGTATGTCCTAGGGCAAAAAAGTAACTGCACAACTCATCGATAGAACACAGTGTACCAGGCCAGTTACCGATTCGTTGGTTCCGAACGAATTGACAGCTTGTCAAGAGAAAGTTCCGAACGATTTCACCCCAATAGCGCGCAGTTGGAGATTGTGAAAGAATCCTCTGTTCCCACATTTCAAATGACTCATGGGGCCCAGTCTGCTGACAGTAAATCTCATAAGCATTCTTTCTGAGGATCTCAAGCCAAGCTAGAGTGAGAAGATATGCCTGTCGCGTCCTCTTGACATGTTTCCCACCAAGTAGGGATGATGCTACACCGGGTGTGAATATCTTTGCGAGGTGAAACATTCGCTCCCAACCAGAACCACCCATAAGCTTACCACCAGCTTCTTGGGTGCACATTTCAAGATGCAGGAATCCAATCATACACACCATTCGATCCTCACCTATCTCCTCTGGGAACAGCCATTGACATTTTTTCTGCCTGGCATACAACGGACAGTCACCTTCAATGACAGGTATCTGGCCGGGGTTTACGAAAGCAGTAGCTTCCCTGACCACATACATAGCATGCTTCTGCATACTGAGTGAGTCCGCTTTCTGCTCACTGAAAACAGGGAATACCCCAATAACTGCACGAGGTTTGACATTGTCTTGATCTTCATGTTTTGAAAAGAAGCCTGAAAAGGTCACAGGGACTTCATCAAGCTGCCAGCTGCCATCAACCTTCCCTTTATTGCTGATCTGTGACACATGAGACAACCAGTCATTCTCTCCCACGTTCAAATCTGCATATTCATTGGGCCGTACATTACATTCATCTGGAGATTCAAGCCTGATGTCCCCACCAAAGTCTTCAACGAAAGGAACAAATGCATAGTCGTCTGGGAGTTCAATTTGTGTGTCTTCTGGAACATCTAAACTCAGTGGTGGGGGATCAGTACCCACATTGTCCCTGCTCAGTTGACCAATGAGTGTGATGGACGTACCATGCATATCAGATCTACCAGATACATCAATGTTATCAGTGGTTCCTATCGAGAAAACATTACGTTTGCAGTTAGCTGGGACTACAACACCTTCGTTCTTGAACCGCAGTGAAACAGCTCTCGCGAAACTCCTGCGAACATCCATTACGCGATCATAAGAGACAGAGAGTCCCATTTGATGAAAATCTCTGATAAGATTTTTCATACGATCATGGGCATGCAACTTCAAACCCACATAAAGAGGCATTGGAGTTTCTCTGTCACGTCTCTGGTGAACATTTTGTGCATGTTCGGAGCGTTTCGCTGAATTGCTGATCAACATCTGTGAAATAGTACAAGCCACTCGAGTCTTGGCATTAACAGTCTCATCATCGCCTAAGTTCTGTATACTACATGTGCCCTCAAGTAGAACTCTAAGAAGAGTTAGGAGTGAGTTGGGTACAGGCTCGCTCAAGCAATAAGATGAAAATGATCCCGTGAAAGGAGCTTGAGATATGAGTATGTGTTTACGCAGAAGAAGACCCACATCAACTATCTTTTTTGCCTCTTCCTCAGACACTATACGAGTTAAAGATTCGGACAACAAGGAGCCAACTCGAAACCTACTTGAAATAAACACATCTCTACCCTGTGTGAAGGCGTCCCAGCCATCGCCCAATTTCTGCAACAAATGTTCTTTGAATCGAGTGGAATGTATTTCTTCACTAAGCCAATCAGAACCGACTTGCTTCAACCTCCGACTGTACAGATTCTTGAGACCGACAAGCTTCATCGCGGAATCGCTGTGTTCAACAAATGTTATGAGCTCTGCCATAACGAGAGGGTCATAGGGCAGGCCTGACGCGGAATGTTCGGCGTTCTTCGACTTTTTAGATTTAGCCGCTCGTGCTTCATTGGCAAGCTTACAATAACAGGTTTTGTGATAGTAAAGATCACTAGCAGCGGAATCAAATGCTGCATTGACCCGAGAAAAAACAACCCAGTTCTCGGCTTCCTTTGCCATAATTTTGAGTTTATTGTTATCAGACATTGATCTGCAAATAGGCTCACTGCTGTCACCTTCGCGTTTGTGACAATAAACACACTGGGGCAGTTTCCTGTCACAGCCAGATTCAAAACTTGTCCGTGTTCTTTTAGGACTCAGCGTGGAGCAGGATGCCACTGCCTCATTTCGCTCTCGCTTGTGTAGCACGCGCTGTACGATGTGAGTCCGAATACTGTCACGGCATGTCTTATGATATATTGCCTTATTCGTCAACAGTGACATCGACATACACTCATCACTCTCTCTCATCAAACAATCAATGGTCAAATTATATGGAAGCTCAACGCCATTATCTAGGAAGCGCGTTATGTCTTCCTCAATAGCTTTATAGGCGTCATGAAAACGAGATTCTCTATACGGACGCATCAATTTCTTGGAACTGTCTTGCTGGCAAAAGCAACAACGTTCCCAGTCAGTACTAGTCCGTACACGAAGAGGATTCTCACTCATTCTGTGAATGATTTTTGTGAACAATCGCGTTCTCGGATTAATTTCGACAGACAAATCAGAATTGCTTGCGGAATTACGCCAAACAAGAGATTGTATGGCAAAGAGACTGCTTCATAAAGAGCGTTGTTTCTCCGGGATCAGCGTCATTCAGGTTTGCCTGAATGACGCTGATCCCGGAGAAACAACGCTCTTTTCAAGTTCCAAGAAATTGATGCGTCCGTATAGAGAATCTCGTTTTATTCTACATCATCTCCCACGTCTGTTTCCAACACGTGCGTGGATCAGAGTTCACTTTCGCGCCCTTACAATCGGATGTATAGTCGGTAGACCGTCGAAAAGGAGGTTCCCTTCAGCCGCTGGCGGCCATTTTGGATTGTGCCGCTACTGGTCGCCACCGGTCGGTGTCAACTTGTAGCCGATCGTTTTTGAGAACCTCATAGCCTACACTAACAGTGTGCCAAATTTCAAGAAGGTATCACCAAGTGCACAATTCACCTGTATGTGACGAATTCCTCCCCCGCTATGTGTCAGCAATGAATTGTCAATACAAACCAAATCGTTAAAATCAGCTAATATATTGTATTCTTCCATGTTTGAATGCAGAAAAGGCGATTGCTTTTTAGGCTTTTCCCTCTGGAAAAGACTATTGTTTTTCTACGGATTATTATTTTTTTTTTTTTTTTTTGTTTTTTTTTGTTAGGCTTTTCCCTCTGGAAAAGACTATTGTTTTTCTACGGATTATTTTTTTTTTTTTTTTTTTTGGGGGGGGGGGAGGGTTTGGGGGGGGGGGGGGGGTTCCACACATTTTGTCCGCACGATTCCGAAGCCATTTTCGGACCGATTTTCACAAAATTTTGCACACGCATAGAGGGGCACAAAATCTAAAAATGTACTGAAGCGGAATTTTCGATTTAACCCTTATTTCGTCAGAATTGGCAAAAAACTGTCAAAATTGGGGTTTATCGGCACTTTCTCGAAACACGTCTTGTAGATTTTTTTTTAACTTTCATCATTGATAGTCCTGTCTGTGCCACGACCTTTGATACACATGACATATCAGGCGATGCATATGGTAACCCTCCACAGGCTGCCAAACATCGAAATTTTGATGAAATGGGCCGGTTTCAGGCCCCCAGAGCACCCAAACGATACACGAGAGATGAACATAACTTCCTTTATTTGAAGTGGAATTCACCGGAGATCATTTTCGAAAGTAATAATGTTGTTAAAAAAAACCAAGCATTAACCCTTTTTGGGCTGGTTAAACATCAATACCCCCAAAAAGCTAAAAAATTCAGGTTTTCCGTGGATTTCTCTAAACGAGTCCTGTAGATTTTCATGAAAAAATTGTCACTCCCAGGCCTTGATGTGACAATAGAAGCTGCATGGACAAAATACTTCGGTGAGCATTTGTTAACCCTCCACGGGCTGCTAAAAGTCAAAATTGTGATAAAATGGGCTGTTTTTGGACGCCAACGGCACCCAACGGGTACGCCACAAAGAAAAGTGATTTCTTTTATCGAGCGCACAATCTATAGGGAAACATTTTTGTAAGTGGTAAGGGTATTCAAAAAACGAAGTCTTAACCCATTTTGGGCAGGCTAAAGAGAGAGACCCCTTAAAATCTAAAAATTCCCATTTTCTGTGGATTTCTCTAAATACATTCCATAGGTTTTCAAGAAAAATTGACTACTTGCAGGTCTTTGTGTGACATTACAAGTGGCATGGACAAAATATTCCGCTGAGCGTTTATTAACCCTCTACAGAATGCCAAGCATCATAATTTTGTTGAAATGGGCTGTTTTCGGACACACACAGCACGCAATGTATGTCCGAGAGTTACACATAATCTCCTCTGTTGGAAGTGGAATTCACTGAGGACCATTTTTGTAAGTAATAAGGGTATTCAAAAGCCCAAGCGTTAACCCATTTTGGGGTGGTTATTAGCGATACCATCAAAAGTTAAAAAAAAATCATGTTTTCCGTGGATTTTGTTACAAACATCTTGTAAGTTTTCAACAGAAAATGGCCCTTGATAGGTCTTGGAGTCACATTACTGGCTGCATGGATAAAATATTCCAGTAAGCATTTGTTAACCCTCCATCGGCTGCTAAATGTCAACATTTTGAAAAAATAGTCTGTTTTTGGACACCAACAACAACAAATGGGAATGCCACAGAGATACATAACTTCTTTTACCGGATGCAAAACTGACAGAGAAAAATTTAGTAAGTAGTAAGGGTATTCAAAAAATCGAGGTCTTAACCCATTTTCGCCTGGTTAAGATGTACCCCTTAAAAGCTTAAAATTCCAGTTTTCTGTGGATTTCTCCAAAAAATCTAGTAAGTATTCAAGAAAAATTGACCATTTGCAGGTCTTGGAGTGACATTACAAGTTACATAGACAAAATATTCTGGTAAGCGTTAGTTAACTCTCCAGAGGCTGCAAAGCAAAGAAATTTTGAGAAAATGGACTGTCCTTGGGCACCCATTGCACGCAATGTGTACCTGCGAGATAAACATAACCTCCTTCTTTGGAAGTGGAATTCATCAGACCAAGCATTAACCCATTTAGGGCTGGTCTGAACCCGCTTTGGGCTGGTTAAACAGCGGTACCCATCAAAGACTTAAAATTTCATGCTTTCCCTGGATTTCTTTAAAAAACATCTTGTAGATTTCAAGAAAAAAATGGCCATTCACGGGTCTTCATGTGACATTACAAGTTACATGGACAAAATATTCCGTTGATCATTCGTTAACTCTCCACGAGCTGCTAAACATCAAAATGTTGATAAAATGGATTGTTTTCAGACACCAAGAGCACCCAATGGATGTGTAACAGAGAAATATAACTTCTTTTACTGCGCGTAGAATTCACAGAGGATCAGTTTTGTAAGTTGTAAGGGTATTTAAAAGAATGAAACTTAACCTATTTTAGACTGGATAAGGAGAGATACCCCTTAAAAGCTTAAAATTTACATTTTCTGTGGATTTCGCTAACTGCTTGTTGGCGATTTTCAAGAACAATTGAACATTGGCAGGTCTTACAAATTGCATAGATAGAATATTCCGCTAGTCGTTTGTTAATCCCGCTACAGGCTGCTAAACGTCAAAATTTTGATAAAATCGGCTGTTTTCGTGCAGCAAATGGGTATGTAATAGGTAAACATAACCTCTTTTATCAGACTCAGAATTCATGAGGGATAATGTATGATAGTGTTAAGGGTATTCAAGGGAGCGTGGTGGCTCAGTGGTAGACTGTTGTACTTCTATGCTAGAGGTCCCGAGTCCGATCCCCGTCCGGGACGACTCACGTTGTGTCCTTGGGCAAGGCACTTTAGCCCGGTTGCCGACATGGGGGCACGATGACGCCGTGTACTAAGGCATACTGCACGTCGATGGTACATATGTCTTCACCCTCTGTAACCCTGCTTGAGCGGAGCTTGAACAAAGTTAGAATGTTGAGGAGCTGACAGTTGCTCGTCGATGCTTGGTGGTTCTCTCCGTGTACTCCGGCTTCCTCCACCTATAAAACTGTCACGGCCACGATTAGCCATTGTGCATAAGTATGTGACCTTAAACACCAATAAATAAATAAATAAATAAATAAATAAATAAATAAATAAGGGTATTCAAAAACCAAGCCTTAACCCTGTTTATAGGATTACAGAAAGACAGCCCATGCCGTGTACGCTGCCTACATTACTTGTAAAATCGACACCCCCACTAAATCTACTTCGAGGTGCGGTGTCGGACCCGACCACCTGACGGTTCTGACCTCATTAGATAACACTCCTTCGTTGTATTATCAGCATGGATTTCCCCAAGAAGCAAAGACAAAAATACGTCTGCGGAAAATAATGGCAAGTATTTTATTTAGTCTGTATTTTGTCCGTATAGAAAATGTCTCGCCCACATATAAACATGATTCAATGATACAATTGGACATATTTCTCTCGTAAAACCTGAAAAAAGACTTGAATTATTTCATTTTAGGATTGCGCGTGTATATTCTTAGAAGATTCTCTGTGTGTTATTAATATACAGCGTCAGTCTTTGATCTCGTTTGGGACGATCAGTGATTAACACCTTTTTGACAAGAGCCGTCGAAATTGAAAATAAAAAAAAATAATCAAATTTCACTAAAACCTTTTGCAGAATCGTGTTTTTCAGAAAACTCTTTCGCGATTGCATGTGTCGTTTTCAAAATTCCGATCAGTAATCACGAAATTATAAATATGTTGTTGTCAATAACAAAATTGAAAGCATGTCCGTCAAACATGCATGACGTCAGAACTCGACTCGGGTGAAATACTGCAGTGAAAGGACGAGAGTAATAAACGCTGATATCGCAGTAGGCTTTAAACTGGCCGTGGAATGGTCCTAAAATCATGTTTATATTTGCAGCTTTACTGCAAATAGGTTTCCCGTTGTTTCTTGTTGAAGTGTTGTTTCCGTCAAGGCCAAGTACCATAGAAAATTTGGAACACCGAGCAGTGGGCCTGCCCCATGAACACCTGCCTGTTATTAAAATTAATTAGCGGGGACATCTGCACATCCCCCCCCCCCCCCCCCCTTCCTGCTGTTTTTTTTTTACCTAGGACACCTGCCCCCTATTGTTTCTTTTACCTAGGACACGTGCCCCCCTCCCCCCCCCCTGCTGTTTTTCACCAACTACACCTGCCCCCGTTTGTTTGCTAACGCGCCCCTCCCCATTGACCTTTCTATCTTTAGAAGCACCCGGGCCGACGGGGAGAGGGCGTGGTTGTGAGCATGGCTAGATTTCGCTGAAGGAAGGTACCCTCAAATCTGGGTCGAAAGTGGCGAAAATGACAAAAGGCTACTTCAACATATGGTAACGGTATAAACTTCAGACGATCTGGGCGATGTACAGACGAAAGATCATACCTTGGAGCCGGTTAGGTAATTTGGCACAAAAAACTCCGATTTTATGCTCAATCGCTGCTCTACAGTAGTCTACAATAGTGCCCAATTCCATTCCAAGCTGATAGAGTCGGGACGAATAGTACTCTCACTTTCCACGCGATACGTGGTGTTCTCCACGCGGTCTCAACACTTGCAACAGATGCCAAAATGTCGGCCAGGGTGCGTAGAACAAGTTCTGAAAATTAGAAGTCGCTGCCTTCAGCGGTCTGGACACGGTTCGTGTTTGTGAGAAGTGCAATTTTAATGTCAAATTGGCAAATTTTCGTTAATCGTTTCCCGCCAAAACACCTACTCACCGCCGATTTCTTTTCACTGCAACTTCTTCCGATTATCTAAGGTTTTAAGATAGTGTCAGGATACTCCTCCCCCTCGCCGCTACAGCCCCCTCCCCCCCCCCCCCACCCCCCGCACTTCCTCACTTTGGCGGCGTTCTGGGTTGAAAGTCTCGAAAATGGCAAGAGGCTACATTAACGTACGGCAACGTTATAAACTACAAGTAGTAAGGACGATATTGAGACAAAAAATCAAACAATGGAGCCGCTTAGGCAATGAGGCACCGAATTCTGGGACTTTATGCTCAATCGCAGCTCCACAGTCGTCTACAACACTACCCATGTCCATTCTGAACTGATAGAGTCGGGACGAATAGTACTCTCTAATTCCAAGCGATGCGTGGTGTTTTCCAGGCGGCTGGGACGCTCCAAACAGATCCCAAAATGTCGGCCAGGGTTCGTAGAACAAGTTCTGAAATTTTCAAGTCGCTGCCTCCAGCGATCTGGACACGGTTCGTGTATGTCAGAAGTGCTATTTTAATGTCCAATGCAAATCTTCGTCAATCTTTTCCTGCCTGCCAGAAACCCAATCACCGCCAATTTCTTTTCACTTTAAACTTCTGACGATTCTCTTAGGTTTAAAGGTTGTGTTGGGATCCCTGGGTGGTGGTCTTAAAGAAGCAACTTCCATTTACGGAGAGAGGGGGGGGGGGGGGGGGGGGCTCTAAAGGAGTCTGCGCCCATTCACGACGTCTTTTTTCGAACTGGCTTGAAAAGGAAGGACCAAATTCAAACAGTTACCTCCTCTCTTCAAAACGCTATATTCCAACCGATTCTAGGCAGATTTCCATGAAATTTTCACTCGTTGTTCATGGATAGTTGCGGCATCACTTTCCGTGAAGAGCGATACGAATTTCGCATTTCGTCACGTCGAATTCGAAAAGAGCGCATGCGCATGGATTTCTCTGAAAACATCTTATAGATTTTAAGTAAAAATGGCCATTCGCACTTTTTGGTTTGAAATTGCAAGTTGCATGAATACATATGCCTGTTAGCACATGTTAACCCTCTACAATCTGCCAGACACCAATATTTTGGATACATTTGAGATAAAATGGACCATTTTCAAATAGACAGAGCACTGAAATGGTATGTGTCAAACAAACATAACTCCCTTTGTCGGTCATTAACTTGTGGGACGACGATATTGATATTAACCCACTCTACCATTAATGATGGTTTTTACCTAAACAATTTTTTTTTATAAAACTGAGTCATTTGAGACTACTATAACCACCTTTCTCATAACATCAATGAAAGAACTTCAGTGAGACAGTTAAAAACAATTCATCAGACACTGCGGGGGCATGAAAAATCAAGGAATCTCATCGGGAAAAGCCATGATTCTCCAGAATCATAAAGTCTAGTATCACATGGAACGTTTTTGGATGCGCATTAGCTTATGTAAACAATACAGGGATCGAAAATGCACCGAAGATCGCTCACGCGACAACTCTGATCGAGTGCGGGAAAAAATGTTGACAACGGGTGTTTAATATCATATCCGTAGTCAGAATTTTTTCCCGCACTTGACCGAATTGTCGCGTGAGAGTTCTTCGGTGCATTGTGGATCCCCGCATTGTCAATAAAAAGAACATGTCTTGAGGTTTTGGATATATTTCATAATCTATTGAGTGAGAGAAAAACATCTATTGACTGAGAGAAAACATGGAGCCAACAGAAGTTGATTACTGTTCCGTAGAGAGATATGAGACAGCAAAGAAGAAGAGGGCTGATGAAGAATTCACCGTTGCTTTAAGAAAGTGGTGGTCGGCAACACTCCCCATGAAGGAGCAAGATAAGAAGATTGAAGACCACCCTTTCGTAGAAGCTGCCAGACGTCCGTTCGGGGAGACCCAGTACAAGAATTGTCCTAAACACTTGTTTGATCTCCCCGTACACATGCAGGAGGAAGCCCTTTTGGGACGAAGCTATTGTAGGGAACAAGATCGCTCCACAGAGGCAGAGATATCGTTACCAACACGCATAGACGTGTGGGAAGGTGATTTCGTCACCGAAGCGGAGATGGGGTTAAAATAGCTCCCTACGGAACGGGAGAATAAAACGGCCCCTTTCAGGGCCAACCACAATATTAGAAATAGATATCTTGTCGTGTTTGCACACACACAAGTCTTTGTTATAAAAAGACAAAAAACAGTTCCCTCCCTAGAGTGTGACCCGATGACTATATTATATTACATCATTTTACGGAAGGGCATCCATGTGGTTTTAGGCATGCCATCTCTCCAATCTGTGCATACAACTTCTAAAAAATGAGGGAAAAGCATTTTGTGTGTCTTCTTGTGTTTTGCTGTAAGCGGAAGGAAATTTTTATAGGAAGAATAGTATTCATTGTATGTTTAGCAATCAAATTTTCTCTACAGTATAAACTTTATAATCAGGCTACACTATAAAGTTTTTGATAAGTATGCATACAATATCAAACCTAATACTCACAGTGAAAAAGAGAAGTGACTCAACTCTTTTTTTCTGTTGGGAGATGATAGGGACACGGTGATAAAAAGGGTATGTGTGTCTACCTACATTTCGACTAAACTATCAAAGAAGTTCTTTGACATATGAGAAGGGTTAATTCAAATTTATGATAGTTAATGTGTGAAGTGAAAACATTTGAAAACACCGAGATCTGAGTTTGCCCATCTGTAGAAAACCTTGTACATCGAGAGTTTGTATGGTAGTTTTATTTGAGACCCCAAAAAAATCTTGGGTGTCAAATAAAAACTTGTATCGCTCAAGTGATCTGATTTTGAAACAAATATAAAATAATTAAATACCTATCTCTGTTACACAAATGTCTGGCGAAAAAAATTATCTAATAGAAATGGGGTGGATTCCTTATAGACACAAAAACTTAGAAAGTTAAAAGTCATAATTGAAAATTACCTCTATGGGATTGTTTTGACACCTGATATTGATTATTACAGTTATTTCAAATAATCTCTTTCTGTTTGCTCAAGCCTTTGCCGAACATATCTATCATTCTGTTAGAAATCCTTGGATCGAAATTGATAGTAAGAACTGTCTCTAAATCAAATCCTCTTGCAAGATGATCTAAAACAAATATACAGTACATTCCTCATACTTTAGTACGAGCTCTTTGTAGTCTCATTGTGTTAATAGTCAATGAATCTGTGTTTTTCACTATGAAATTGTAAATGTCTTTATCTATTTGTGGCAAGCCCTATGAATCAAAGTAGATGGCTGAATGATTGTCTTTGAAATATATTACTACCCAATGTTCTCCTGGTTCTTTTGATGAATTTGTGTTCAAAATATAAGCTTTTCTGTGTTTAAGCTTTTGTTTTGGTAATAAGTCTCTTGAACACACTTTTCCATTTAAGGATGGTAATGTTCGAGAACTGTCCAGAATATATTGTAGTTGAGTGGTTTCCATCTTTTTACTTAGCCCTGAAAGGGCTGTTATGAAGTTGTACTTTTAATCAACTTCGTCTTTAACAACTGGTGTTTAGTATCCCCACTCTTTGTCGACTAAATCTGTCCAATCCCACTTTTGAGGGTCTTCATTGGTGTTAATTTCAAAGTTCACATTTTTTATGCAAAACATTCTTCAACATTCAGCCTCTTTGCTTTTTTGTGCAGTTGATATAGTACAGTTGATGGGCACACTTGTTCCATACACTCTTTCATATACAATTCTATCCATAGTCTTGCATCTTTTTTATGCAAAAGTCATGATTTTGTCCAAGTGTTCCCAGACATGCTTCACACAGTGCTCTCATTTTTTTCTTGTATCAAAGGTGTCACTTCACTCACAACAATTTCTTTAAATAATGTAAGAAGCAGTCTTTCATTAATCTTCTTAGCTTTCTTCAATATTTCTATTCTTTTTCTCATTTCCCTGTACATCTTGCAATGTTCACATTTATTCATTGTTAATAGTCAAATATCACTTCTCCGAATTTGTTGATTTCTATTTCCCTATCAAATTCTGCATAGACAAAAACGTTGATCACCTCTGAAAGAGCTTGAGCAAATTGAAGTTCGAACCTAAGATTGCCACACTTTATTGGGTGAGCCAATGGCCTGATACTTGATTGGTCGGGTTTCGAATCAACCCCCAAGGTGTATCTCCTCTCGCATAATCATGCAAAGATAAATTAAATGATTGATTTTGTCCAAAATAGCCCATAGCTTCCTATAATGGTAAATATGATTTTAGATAAAGTCCACCTTCGAAATTTGGTTCAAAGGTACATGACTTAGTGGAATGTCCATCTACTGTTACTTCCAACTTATTCAAATTGAAATGTTGGAAATTAAATGGAGTTGTACCAATATCTCCATTTATATCTCTATTTGATACTAAGCCAAGAATAATTCGTTTTGGTACCTGTTTTTGAAACAGACGATCTTCTATTTTTGAACGAAGACCATTTCCAATTGTAAATAGTTTAATTTCTACATGCTATATGGGAATTTTATAACTTGAACGATCTATTTGTGCATTACAATCATTTGTAAATTCTGGAATTAAATCCAATGCTGGTAATTTAAAAATTGGTTTTTGAATTTCATTTTTCCATGTTCACCACAAATCAGACACAATTTAGATGGAGTGCAATGCAATTTAATTTTCACATCAACTTCATTTGGTAAATATTTTTCTTGCACAAATAGATCTAAATGTAATTTTCATCTTGACTGTACAGACTTACTAGTACCAATTAATTTTGCACGTTCAGCCAAACATTTGTTAGATGAACGTTTTGTAATTTCAGTGAGTACAGTGAATTTAGTTACTTATTCCCCTTTCCTTATTCGACATTCAAAATTCGAAAAAAAAATTACCGGATATTTTGGTGTTGATGTGTGGCCCCCGAGGAATAAAGAAGATTGACACCTCAACTGCCCCAATCGGACCACATTTAGGGGCCATACTTAGGCCCCAAAAAGGGCCAGTTACAAAATATAACCAAAGCAGGTTAAAATCATGGGATATTTTGGTGTTGATGGGTGGTCCCCGAGGAATAAAGAAGATTGACACCTCAACCGCCCCAATCGGACCACATTTAGGGGCCCTACTAAGGCCCCAAAAAGGGCCAATTACAAAATATCACCAAAGCAGGTTCAAATCACTGGATATTTTGGTGTTGATGGGTGGCCCCCGAGGAATAAAGAAGACTGACACCTCAAACGCCCCAATCGGACCACATTTAGGGGCCCTACTAAAGCCCCCCAAAAGGGCCAATTACAAAATATCACCAAAGCAAGTTAAAATCCCGGGATATTTTGGTGTTGATGGGTGGCCCCCGAGGAATAAGGAAGATTGACTCCTCAACCGCCCCAATCGGACCACATTTAGGGGCCCTACTAAGGCCCTAAAAAGGGCCAGTTACAAAATATCACCAAAGCAGGTTAAAATCACGGGGTATTTTGGTTTTGACGGGTGGCCCCCGAGGAATAAAGAAGATTGACACCTCAACCGCCCGAAATTTAGGGTCCCTACTAAGGCCCCAAAAAGGGCCAGTTACAAAATATCACCAGAGCAAGTTAAAATCCCGGGATATTTTTGTGTTGATGGGCGGCCGCCGAGAAATAAAGAAGATTGACACCTCAACTGCCCCAATCGAACCACATTTAGGGGCCCTACTAAGGCCCTGAAAAGGGCCAGTTACAAAACATCACCAAAGCAGATTAAAATCACGAGATATTTTGGGGTTGATGGGTGACCCCCGAGGAATAAAGAAGATTGACACCTCAACTGCCCCAATCGGACCACATTTAGGGGCCCTACTAAGGCCCCAAAATGGGCCAGTTACAAAATATCACCAAAGCAAGTTAAAATCAGGGGATATTTTGGTGTTGATGGGTGGCCCCCGAAGAATAAAGAAGATTGACACCTCAACCACCCCAATCGGTCCATATTTAGGGGCCCACTAAGGCCTCAAAAAGGGCCAGTTACAAAATATCACCAAAGCAGGTTAAAATCACGGGATATTTTGGTGTTGATGGGTGGCCCCCGAGGAATAAAGAAGATTGACACCTCAACCACCCCAATCGGACCACATTTAGGGGCCCTACTAAGGCCCCAAAAAGAGCCAGTTACAAAATATCACCAAAGCAGGTTAAAATCACTGGATATTTTGGTGTTGATGGGTGGACCCGAGGAATAAAGAAGATTCACACCTCAACCGCCCCAATCGGACCACATTTAGGGGCCCTACTAAGGCCCCAAAAAGGGCCAGTTACAAAATTGCACCAAACCAAGTTAAAATCACGGGATATTTTGGTGTTGGTGGGTGGACTCCGAAGAATAAAGAAGATTGACACCTCAAGCACCCCAATCGGACTACATTTAGGGGCCCCACTAAGGCCTCAAAAAGGGCCAGTTACAAAATATTACCAAACAGGTTAAAATCACGGGATATTTTGGTGTTGATGGGTGGCCCCCGAGGAATAAAGAAGATTGACACCTCAACCGCCCCAATTGGACCACATTTATGGGCCCTACTAAGGCCCCAAAAAGGGCCAGTTACAAAATATCACCAAAGCAAGTTAAAATCACGGGATATTTTGGTATTGATGGGAGGCCCCCGAGGAACAAAGAAGATTGACACCTCAACCACCCCAATCGGACGACATTTATGGCTCTACTAAGCCCCAAAAAGGGCCTGTTACAAAATTGCACCAAACCAAGTTAAAATCACGGGATATTTTGGTGTTGATGGGTGGCCCCGAAGAATAAAGAAGATTGACACCTCAAGCACCCCAATCGGACCACATTTAGAGGCCCTACTAAGGCCTCAAAAAGGGTCAGTTACAAAATATCACCAAAGTAAGTTGAAATCACGGGATATTTTGGTGTTGATGGGCGGCCCCCAAGGAATAAAGAAGATTGACACCTCAACCACCCCAATCGGACCACATTTAGGGGCCCTACTAATGCCCCGAAAAGGGCCAGTTACAAAATATCACCAAAGCAGGTTAAAATCACTGGATATTTTGGGGTTGATGGGTGTCCCCCGAGGAGTAAAGAAGATTGACACCTCAACCACCCCGATTGGACCACATTTAGGGGCCCTACTAAGGCCCCAAAAAGGGCCAGTTACAAAATATCACGGAACCAAGTTAAAATCACGGGATATTTTGGTGTTGATGGGCGGCCCCCGAGGAATAAAGAAGATTGACACCTCAACCGCCCAATCGGACCACATTTTGGGGCCCTACTAAGGTCCCAAAAAGGGCCAGTTACAAAATATCCCCAAAGAAAGTTAAAATCATGGGATATTTTGACGTTGATGGGTGGCTCCGAAAGAAAAAAGAAAATTGACACCTCAACCACCCCAATCGGACCACATTTAGGGGCCCTACTAAGCCCCGGAAAGAGCCAGTTACAAAATTGCACCAAACCAAGTTAAAATCCCGGGATATTTTGGTGTTGATGGGTGGCCCTCAAAGAATAAAGAAGATTGACACCTCAAGCACCCCAATCGGACCACATTTAGGGGCCGTACTAAGGCCTCAAAAAGGGCCAGTTACAAAATATCACCAAAGCAGGTTAAAATCACGGGATATTTTGGTGTTGATGGGTGGCCCCCGAGGAATAAAGAAGATTGACACCTCAACCGCCGCAATCGGACCACATTTAGGGGCCCTAGTATGTCTTTTTTTCGCCAGACATTTGTGTAACAGAGATAGGTATTTAATTATTTTATATTTGTTTCAAAATCAGATCACTTGAGCGATACAAGTTTTTATTTGACACCCAAGATTTTTTGGGGGTCTCAAATAAAACTACCATACAAACTCTCGATGTACAAGGTTTTCTACAGATGGGCAAACTCAGATCTCGGTGTTTTCAAATGTTTTCACTTCACACATTAACTATAATAAATTTGAATTAACCCTTCTCATATGTCAAAGAACTTCTTTGATAGTTTAGTCGAAATGTAGGTAGACACACATACCCTTTTTATCACCGTGTCCCTATCATCTCCCAACAGAAAAAAAGAGTTGAGTCACTTCTCTTTTTGGGGCCTTAGTAGGGACCCTAAATTTCGGGCGGTTGAGGTGTCAATCTTCTTTATTCCTCGGGGGCCACCCATCAACACCAAAATATCCCGTGATTTGAACCTGCTTTGGTGATATTTTGTAACTGGCCCTTTTTGGGGCCTTAGTAGGGCCCCTAAATGTGGTCCGATTGGGGCGGTTGAGGTGTCAATCTTCTTTATTCCTCGGGGGCCACTCATCAACAACACAGAAAGGTCTTCTCGTATTTGGAAATCTATGTGGTCTTTAATGAAAATTCCAACACCACCACGACCATTATCTCCATCGGGTCTTGTATTCTTAATAAGGGGGCGGTACCCGTTTATTGTGTATGATGAGTTTGGGGGAATTTGGAATATCTTTGTTAGTCCTATCACATCAAAAGTATTACAAGAGCCCAGGACCTCGTACAATAGATCATGTAAAGAATCCCAGTGGGCTTTAAGACTCTGACAGTTCAAATGAAATATTGAAAATCTTTCATAACGATTGTTAATTTTTGGGAAGACATCTTTTGGTGAGTAATATTTACTTTCATTCTGAAATTCGAAGAGTGGGAAATCCTCACTAGCATTCGCGTTGATTGTTCTCCGACTATATGTATACTTAAAATCATATTCTTCCTTACTCTGGATCTCGTCAATCGATACGTTACCCGCCATCGTTCCAGATAAAGCCACCAAGTCGTCCAATATACAGGTAATTCAATGAATATTCATCGCGGATGGGACCTACCCGAGTGCCATCAGACGAAAGGTCGCAGGTAGTTTCTACTCGATATTTGAAGGTCCAATGCAGTGTTGTATGACTTGTTTTGGCGGAGAAACAACAGTAAAATAAAAATAACAAGAACGTATATACAATTTCCATTGTTTATAAGTGGCTGACCTTCTGGATGAGGGCGGAGAAGAACCTGCAGTAGATATTCTATCAATGTGGGATCACTCTCTTAGAAGATTCAGGATTCGTAAAATTGAAACCGAAATTTTTGCCTCAACTGACTGTTCAGGTGGTTTTTGACAGAAAGAAGTCAATATCTGCTTTCGGTGGTGTATTAGGTCTGTATATTACTCCTACTAAGTAGGAAATTCGAAGAGATAGGTAGATATTTGTGTTGTTACCCCTCGGTGGAATGAGTGAGCTCATTCCACCGACGGGTCACAGGCTATGCCTCTGAGACAAAAGGTGAAAACATAATTTAATTTGAATGTCGATTTTTGAGAATAGGGCTGAGCGGTTCTGGCCGAGAAACACTTTCAGAAAATGAGATCTTCAGGTTTTTATATATTTTTATATATTTCGTTTCCTAGTACTCCCGAGCAGATTCTAACAAAAAATATTTTTGAATAACTTATATCCCCATCTCCCGTCCCAAAAACACAGCCACCGACCACCCGCCGGAAGGATCCCGGTGAGATCATTCCAATGAGGGGTCACAAGCTATGCTTCTGAGACAAAAGATCATAACATAATATAATTTGAATGTCTATTTTTAAGAATAAGACTGGGAAGTGGGAGTCTACACTTAGTCTATAGGGGTCAACTAGCTAGCTATGCTTAGGGAACAAATATTGAAAACAAAACGAAATATGAGTAACGATTGTTTCTCTCTATGTGAGCTGGAAGCAGGTAGAGAATCTCGAACGGACTGCAGGAAACACTCGGAGAAAAAAAAAAAAAAAAAAATTTCTTCCGTAAATTTTTAATAATATTCATCATGGATATATCTTCTGCTCACAGAGAAAAATGTTCTTTGGTAAATTTTTAATAAATATTCATGGATGGCGGGCAGGGATTCTCGAAAAGACAGCAACGGATAACTAACTATCCCCATCTCCTGCCTCAAAAGCACAGCCCCCAACCACCCATTGGCACAAGCCCGGTGAGCTCATTCCAATGAGGGGTCAAAAGCTATGTCTCTGAGACAAAAGGTGAAAACATGATTTAATTTGAATGTCGATTTTTGAGAATAGGGCTGAGTGGTTCTGGCCGAGAAACTCTTTCAGGAAGTGAGATCTTCAATTGACTATTCAGGTTTCTATTTTAACAACTGAGAATTTTCAAATAAGTTTTGAATTACTAAAAGTCTTCATCTCCCGTCCCTGAAACACAGCCACCGACCACTCACCGAAACGAGCCCAGTGAGCCAATTCCGATGAGGGATCACAGCCTATGTCTTAGGGACAAAAGATGGAAACACAATCAAGTTTAAATAGGGATTTTTGTAAATAGGGTTGATCGATTTTGGCCGTAAAAAATATATACAGGAAATAAGATTTTCAGATTTTTCCAGCAAGTGGGAGTCTACACTTTGTCTAGATGGGTCACTAGCTAGCTATAGGAGACAAATGTTGAAAACAAAACGGAATTTGAGTAACGATTGTTTCTCACTATGCGAGATTGGGATTCTCGAACTGACTGCAGGAAACACTGACAGTAAAAAAAAAATTTCAGTATGTTCTTAAATTTTCATCGGAGATATATATTTACTGGAGGCAAGTAGGGAATCTCAAACGGACTGCTGCAAACACTCGCAGAAAAATTTTCTTCGGTAAATTTTTTATAAATATTCGTCATGGGTGGCAGGCAGAGAATCTCGAATGGACAGCAACGGATAACTAGGTATCCCCATCTCTTGCCCCAAGGACAGGAGATGGGGACACCTAGCTATCCCCCCCCCCCCCCCCCATCGGAACAAGCTCGGTGAGCTCATTCCAATGAGGGGTCACAAATATTGAAAACAAAACGAAATTTGAGTAACGATTGTTTCTCACTATGCGAGATTGGGATTCTCGAACTGACTGCAGGAAACACTCACAGTAAAAAAAAATTTTCAGTATGTTCTTAATAAATTTTCATCGGAGATATATTTACTGGAGGCAGGTAGGGAATCTCAAACGGACTGCTGCAGACACTCACAGAAAAGATTTTCTTCGGTAAATTTTTTATAAATATTCGTCATGGGTGGCAGGCAGGGAATCTCGAATGGACAGGAACGGATAACTAGGTATCCCCATCTCCTGCCCCATGGACAGAAGATGGGGACACCTAGCCATCCGTTGCCCCCCCCCCCCCCCCCCCCCCCCATCGGAACAAGCCCGGTAAGCTCATTCCAATGAGGGGAGACAAAAGGTGAAAATATTATTTAATCTGGGCGAGAAACACTTTCCAAAAAAAAATGAGATCTTCGGGTTTTTATATATTTCTTTTCCTGGTACTCCCGAGCAGGGTTTAACAGAAATTATTTTTGTATAACTAAGTGTCCCCCATCTCCCCTCTGTGGATCTGAAGAAGAAGATTTTTGAAGAAATTCCCTCATTTTGTCCTAAGTTAAATTTCAAGTACCCATATGGAGCCCACATATTAACCCAGGCACTGGAATTGAACAAACTAGTGGATCTGAAGAAGAAGATTTTTGAAGAAATTCCCTCATTTTGTACTAAGTTAAATTTCAAGTTCCCATATGGAGCCCAAATATGAACCCAGGCTCTCGAGTTGAACAAACTGGAATCTGACCCCCCCCCCAATCCCCCCCCCCCCCCCCCCGAGATGTTGTATACCAAATATGAAAGCATTGCACTAAGTTAAAATTTGGGCTACCATAGCGAGCCCAAATATATATCTAGGAATCTGATTTGAACAAACGTGAATCTGACCCCCACCCCCCCCCCCCCCCCACCCCCCAGAGATGTTGCATACCAAATATGAAAGCATTCTGACTGGTGGATCTGAAGAAGAAGATTTTTTTTAAATTATCCCCCATATTGAACAAAGTTAAAATTTGGGCTTCTATAAGAAGCCCAAATATTAGCCTAGGGACTTGGTTTGAACAATCTTGAATCTGACCCTCATAACAATGATGTATACCAAACATTAAAAGATTCTAACTGGTGGTTCTGAAGAAGAAGATGTTTAAAGAATATTCCTCATATTACCCTATATTAAAAATTCGGGCTTCTGTAGTGAGACCAAATATGAACCAATGAGCTTTATTTCAACAAACTTGTATCTGACCCCCCTGTGAATGCTGTATACCGAATATCAAAAGATTCTGATGATTGGCTTTGGAGAAAAGATTTTTTTAAATTTTTGCAAATATGCCCATTACAGAACACCCTAACATAACATAATTCTTTTTTACCATTCAATTCTACTGGTCGGAAGGATACTTCATACCTAATAACAGCTCTCTGTTCCGAGTGGTTTGGGAAATATGGGAGTTTGAAAATATTTCTATTTTTAGCTCCCTGGATTCCCATAGGAATGCGGGATTTTTTTTTTCTTGCATGGGTCAAGTACTTATGACCCAATAATACCACACACCAAATTTGGTTCATACCGGACCATCGGTTCAGAAAATAGGGTGGGGCAAAAATCTTACCCCTCCCATTACAAAGCCAAATATTGCTTCACTAACTTCGTTTGAACAAACTTGCTTCTATACCTCAAAAGGAAGTTCCATAGCAAATATCAAGTCATTGTACACATTGGTTCTTGAGAAGAAGATTTTAAAAATATTTTTGGAGCATTTTCTCCCACTCCCTCCCTATGGGGCTGGGCATGTTGAGTTGAACAAAAATGCAATGCCCCTTTGGTACTATCACTCACACAAACTTTCACTTGAATTGGCCCAGTGGCTTTGGAGGAGATCAAAACATGGTGTTGACGGACGATGGAGATTAGCTCAGCTTGACTTTGTCAAGATGAGCTAAAAACCTTTGGAAAAAACACACTGAAGTCATGAGAAAGTTAAATTAAAGATATTCAGACAGGAATCAGATCAATTTTTTCCAAGGAACCAGAAAAAATTACATTACAACAGTACTGAAAGGGTTTTTTGTTTGTTCATGGCATCAATAAAAATCTTTGAAACCCACACTGCAGTCTTGAGAGGGTTAAATTAAAGACATGCATACAGGTATCAGATGTTTTCCAGCATTGAAATGGTGAATGAATGAATGAATGAATTTTTATTCAGCAATATACAGCAATGTAAATATACACATAACTACATACAATACACAAAGAGATTATTTTTGCGTGCAAACCGCAAGGAGACGGCATAGCCAGATTGGCTGTCTACCTGTGGACTCCTGGAGATTAAATCATGCAACGCTGGAATCGGACTGTCAGATGACCATTCAACTATTCTTGGTCGCTGGTGGCGTAGTGTAACTGGCATGCCTACAAAATGTACCTGCCCCCCCCCCCCCCCCCCCCCCGCCACTGGCAACTCGTGCAAAGTGACTGGTGAGATGGAAATTCTCTGATTGTGAATTTATAATTGTAGTTTGAAGAGTTTGGCCCAATGAGAAAAAATTGTATTTGGATCGTTTACGTGAGTTTGATGAGTCCCCTTCTGGTATGTTTAATATCTTTAACATTTTCAGTGAAAAAAAAAAAAATGGGATTTCTATCGGTCAATTTTTCTTAATTTTTCTACTTTGGTCCTATTGCTACGAGCCGCCTAGTGGCGAGAGTCAAGAGACGAGAATTTGTCCAGCACCAGCAGAAATGAGCCGCCGGACAACCATCCGAAATTTCTCTCATTGGTAGCCCCAGCCCCGACATCATTCCACGGGAAGCACTCATAGAGAGCTCTCCGTGGAACCATGCAAAGTGGTGGGGTCATTAACAGAAACATAATATGAACGAGGTTCTCAGGTGATCATTCCACAACACATGACATCACTCCAAGGGAAGCTCACATAGAGAGCTCTCCATGGAATGATGCAATGTGTTGATGTCATTAACAAGGATAAAGTATAAATAGAGCTCTCATGTGGTCATCCCACACCACACAACCGTCGGTGCCTCACTTGGAAAGTACAGTAATAGTATAATCTTGTGAGTTCGTACCTATTCTATCATTCTGAAAGTATCTGCCTTTTGTTACGTAGCACAATCAGTACAGTACGGATTGTCGCAGTCAACGATAGCCGAGTATTGGGACAGTAATTTTAAGGTTAATTGTTTTTTGAAAATATTTCTGATACTTATATTTCGTAAATCAAAGTCTAAATCATTCCACATTTTGGGGTATATATGTGTTGGAAAATGCTCGAGAGACTTTGTCCTTGTTCTTTCAATTTGGAGAAGATCTCTCCTTCTACTAGATCTACCTGTAGTGTTAACTACAGGGTAAAAATAATTTCTAAAGGACACTGGCAGGTCATTGTGATACCAGTCAAATACAAACAGGCATGCGTAGAGTTTGAAGAGATCATTTACTTTAAGAATCTTATTTTCCCGAAAGAGGGGATCAGTATGTGCATTGTATTTCTTGTTATTTATTATGCGAATGGAACGTTTCTGTAGGAGCATTATCTTTTTGATTGTTCTAGCATTTCCCCATATATTTATTCCATACACTAAATGTGAATGTATCAGGGCATAATAAAGTGTTTTCATAGCTTCACGGGGGATTGTAGTCTTCACTCTATTTAGTGCGAAATTTGCTCGAGCAATCTTCGAAGAAAGTTGAGATATATGGTGCTTGTATGAGAAGCTGTCGTCGATATATATTCCTAAAAATTTGAGAGATTTCTCTGTATCATTTGAACCTACTTTACTTATTGTTTGACCATTTATTAAGATATCAAGTCGAATTGTTGTCGTTTTTTTTGCTGATGGATTCATTAATATGTATTTTGTTTTTGTGGCATTTAAGACAAGCTGATTCGCGCAGCACCATTCAAATATTTTTTCAAGCTCTTTATTTATAATTGGGACTAGTTGATTTGGGTCTGGACCAGAGGAATGTCCCGTAGTGTCGTCAGCAAAAGACAGGAGATTTAGGGATGTGGCATGATAGATGTCATTAACATATATTAAGAAAAGTGTCGGACCAAGTATCGAACCTTGTGGAACTCCGTGTGTAATTTTTTCCCTGTCAGAAATATGGTCACTGTATACAACATACTGTGACCTATCAGATAGATAGCTTTTAAACCAGTCATTTCCTAATCCTCTAATACCATATCTATACAATTTATTTATTAGAATATCGTGGTCTATTGTATCAAATGCCTTTGATAAGTCCAGAAATATCGCCAGTGTGCTATTTTTACTTTTTTTGTTATTTTCTTCTGATATGGCTTTCAACAGTTGCATGATGGGGTGCACCGTACTGTGATTTTTCCTAAAGCCGTATTGATTTGGGTGTAAGATACTAAAGAGATTTAAGTATTTTAGAAGTCTTACGGACATCAGTTTTTCTAAGACTTTTGAGAAGGTCGGTAGTAAGCTAATAGGTCTGTAATTTGTAAAGTTATGTTGGTCGCCTGCTTTGAATATAGGAATAACTTTAGCGGTTTTCATATTATCCGGAACAGTGCCACGTGTAAACGAACAGTTGAAAATGTGTGTTAATGGGGTAACGATGGGGTCTATAGTTTGCTTAAGTAGTTTTGAACTAATATCATCACAATCTTTGCTTCCTTTTGATTTTAGAGATTTTACCATGTTAATGATTTCGAACTCACATGTTGGCTTTATATAAAAATTATTGTCAAGATTTGCGTCCATGAAATCGTGAAATGATTTGTTGGTACTAGGTATTGTATCACTAGTTCGTTTTCCTATATTTGCAAAATAGTCATTGAATTCTCTGGCTACTGCAGTCGGATCATTTATTTCTTTATTATTATGGATAAAGAATTTAGGTAAGTTAGATGATCCGTTAGACTTTTTGATGGCGTCATTTAGTATTTGCCATGTTTTACGCATGTTATATTTGTGTTCGTCCAAGATATTTTTTGAAATAGTTTGCTTTGCATTGCTTTTTTACTTTATTGAATATTTTACTGTAAAGTTTATAATTTTTAATGTTGAATTCGGTTGGGTTTATTAATTTTTTTTTATAAAATTTGCTTTTGTTATTCGATGAAACTATTAGCCCTTTTGTCATCCACGGTTGTCTTTTTAGGTATTTTTTATTAGTACAAACACGTGTTCGGGGAAAAGCCACATCAAATAACTCCAGATATATATGTAAAAAATTAGTGTAGGCTGTGTTTGGGTTGTCCGAACCCACAACTGTGGAAAAATCACATTGTGCGAGAAGTAATTTAAAGGTTGCTATAGTTTCCGCATTTATCTTTCGTATCCATGAGTCTGGCTCTCTGCTGGTTTTGGGGGGAATGATTTCTGCATAGAAAGTACCAAAGTGATCGGAAACATCAGTTATTATTATGCCAGATATTGCAGCGGATACAATATTGTTGGTAAATATGTGGTCGATGAGACTGGCTGAGTGAGTAGTTAAGCGAGGGGGTTTTGTAATGACAGGTAAAAATCCTTGGCTGAACATTAGGTTAATATAACTATCTGTTTTAGCGTGGGAATCATATTTAAGAAGATCAATATTAATGTCACCCATTATGTAGGGAGATACATTTTCCTGATTTAACTTGTCAGTTATTTCGTTTAATTTATCTAAGAAAATGTCGATGTCCGCTTTCGATGGTGTGTTCGGTCTGTATATTACCCCAATAATTCTTAGTGATTTATTTACATTTATTTCGATGAAAAGAGATTCTATGATATGAGGGATGAAAACCGATAGGTCATGGCGAATTTTAAAATCAATATTCTCTTTAATGAAGGACCCGACTCCACCTCTACCGTCATCGCCGTCAGGGCGGTTATGTTTTATAAGGTTATGGTAACCGTCGAGACAGTATGATATGTTTGAGGGGACATGGAAGATTTCTGTTAGGCCAATGATATCAAAGTTACTATCGGTTCCTTGCAGGTTAAAGAGAAGGTCGTGTAAAGACTCCCAATGAGCATTGATACTTTGACAGTTAATATGAAAAAGCGAGAAAGATTGTGTTTCGTTATTAATGGTCGGTCGAATGGTTCATTCAACATGAATAAAAATCTTTCTAAAACAAACAAAAGTCCCACAGAATTGATAGATTGGAATAACAAGATAAACTGTTCATAACAGATTTTTTGTTAATTTAAGAACAATATGTCAATCAAAAAGTTCTGTGAATGAAAAATCCTCTGGATAAAACTACTGCAAAAATGCTGACTCATCATTTTTTCAATACCCTCTACCATGCACCCTGATTGAACTGGTGGCATTTTTTTAAAACAAATCCCTTCTTCTGGTCCTAAGTGTGTTTCATACCAAATACCAGTTCTCTGTTCCTTCTGGTTTGGGATATGTGGGCCTTTGAATGTTTTTAGCTCAACTTGACAAAGTCAAGCTGAGCTATTGCCATCACTTCTCGTCCGTCGGCGTACGTACGTACGTACGTACGTACGTACGTACGTACGTACGTTAGTATGTTAGTACGTTAGTACGTTAGTACGTACGTCCACAATTTCCTTTGGCACACCTCACAGGTCGCATTTATGATCAGATTACTTTGAAACTTCTTATGCTTGTTTGGGGTGACCTCTAGATGGGAGCTATCGATTTTCTTCAATTTCCGTCAAAAAATGTTGCCACGGCCAATGTTCTTAGAACTTAGTTTAGTCAAACCTCAATATTTCCCTTTGGCACACCCTACAGGGCACATTTATGATTTGATTGCTTTGAAACCTGATACACTTATTTAGGGTGACCTCTAGATGGGAGCTATCGATTTTCTTCAATTTCCGGCAAAAAATGTTGCCACGGCCAACATTCGTAGAACTAAGTTTAGTCAGACCTCAATATTTCCCTTTGGCACACCCTACAGGGTACATTTACGATCAGATTGCTTTGAAACCTGGTATGCTTGTTTGGGGAGACCTCTAGATGGGAGCTATCGATTTTCTTCAATTTCTGTCAAAAAATGTTGCCGCGGCCAACGTTCTTAGAACTTAGTTTAGTCAGAAGACTCAATATTTCCCTTTGGCACACCATACAGGGTACATTTATGATCGGATTGCTTTGAAACCTGGCATGCTTGTTTGGGGTGACCTCTAGATGGGTGCTATCGATTTTCTTCAATTTCTGTCAAAAAATGTTGCCGCGGCCAACGTTCTTAGAACTTAGTTTAGTCAAACCACAATATTTCCCCTTGGCACACCCTACAGGGCACATTTATGATTTGATTGCTTTGAAACCTGGTATGCTTATTTAGGGTGACCTCTAGATGGGAGCTATCGATTTTCTTCAATTTCTGGCAAAAAATGTTGCCACAGCCAACGTTCGTAGAACTTAGTTCAGTCAGACCTCAATATTTCCCTTTGGCACACCCTACAGGGCCCATTTATGATCCGATTGCTTTGAAACCTGGTATGCTTGTTTGGGGAGACCTCTAGATGGGGGCTATCGATTTTCTTCAATTTCTGTCAAAAAATGTTGCCGCGGCCAACGTTCTTAGAACTTAGTTTAGTCAGAAGACTCAATATTTCCCTTTGGCACACCCTACAGGGTACATTTATGATCAGATTGCTTTGAAACCTGGCATGCTTGTTTGGGGTGACATCTAGATGGGAGCTATCGATTTTCTTCAATTTCCGTCAAAAAATGTTGGCGTCGCCAACGTTTTTAGAACTCAGTGTAGTCAGACCACAATATTTCCCTTTGGCACACCCTACAGGGCACATTTATGATTTGATTGCTTTGAAACCTGGTATGCTTGTTTGGGGAGACCTCTAGATGGGAGCTGTCGATTTTCTTCAATTTCCATCAAAAAAAGTTGCCGCGGCCAACGTTCTTAGAACTTGGTTTAGTCAGAAGACTCGATATTTCCCTTTGGAACACCCTACAGGGCACATTTATGATCGGATTGCTTTGAAACCTTTCATGCTTGTTTGGGGTGACCTCTAGATGGGAGCTATCGATTTTCTTCAATTTCCATCAAAAAATGTTGCCGCAGCCAACATTCTTAGAACTTAGTTTAATCAGACCACAATATTTCCCTTTGGCTCACCCTACAGGGCTCATTTATGAATAGATTGCTTTGAAACCTGGTATGCTTATTTACGGTGACCTCTAGATGGGAGCTATCGATTTTCTTCCATTTCCGTCAAAAAATGTTGCCACGGCCAACGTTCTTAGAATTTAGTCTAGTCAGACCACAATATTTCCCTTTTGTACACCCCACAGGGCACATTTATGATCGGATTGCTTTTAAACCTGGCATGCTTGTTTGGGGAGGCCTCTAGATGGGAGCTATCGATTTTCTTCGGTTTCTGTCAAAAAATGTTGCCACTGGCAAAAAAACTGACATTGGTCCCAATGATCTTCAATTTTGCCATTTCATTTATAACTTACCAAGTTCAAGTTTGTCAAGTTGAGCTACAGTGTCATTGACACTTTCATTTTCTGTTGTTAGCCCCTGTGGTTGCCACTGGGCTGTGAAATTTTTTTTAGGCATCAATCAATTACTTAGGACCCACTTAAACTACATGCCGAATTTGGTTGAAGTTGGCTCACCGGTTCTTGAAATAAAAATTTTGGGTGGAGCCAAAAATCTTACCCCTCCCATTACAAAGCCAAATATTGCTTCACGAACTTTGTGTGAACATACTTGATTCTACACCTCAAAAAGAAGCTCCATAGCAAATATCAAGTCATTGTACACACTGGTTCATGAGAAGAAGATTTAAAAACTATTTTGGAGCATTTCCCCCACTCCCTCGCATTGGGGCTGAGCATGCTGAGTTGAACAAAAATGCAATGCCCTTTCGGGACCATCACTCGCACAAACTTTCACTTGAATTCGCCCAGTGGTTTTGGAGGATTTTTTTTTTTAGTTTAAACATACTTTATTGTCATTAGATTGAAAACTGACAAAAGGATTGAAACACAAGTTATTAAACTTATGTAAGTTCCTCTCCTAAAACATTCAATGGCAGCTAACAAAAATATACAAAAACAAACCAAAAAAAAACAATTTATGTCTACAATACAATAAACATGTTTCAAATGAGGTAACCAATTCATAAAAGCTAGAGAGAAGTGAAAGACACGACATGCAGGTATAGAATAAGATGGTACAAAGCAAAAGAAAACATAGGAGAGTTGAGTGTTGTGTCCTTGTCGTAGGGATGCGGTCATCGCAAGTCATCACCAAGCCTTATCTTGATGTCAGAGAGAAGGCACACCAAAGAGTGGGAGGGGTGAGAGTAAGCTAAAACGATTGCTACCTGAAATAAAGGATTGTACTAACATAAAGATCAGATTGTTTTCATTTTGTGATAAATTAGGTTTTCCGAAAAGAACATTGTCCGTGGAGGTAATGTTAAAATGAGAAAGTCGTCTAAAGAGGATTTCACGCTGGACTACGTAGTGAGGACATTCGAAGAGGTAATCAAAACTGTTTTCAAGTACGCGTCCACAACTACACCTGGACGTATCAGATATATAATTTGCTAACTTATCACCATTCAGTTCGCTAGAACCATTCCTTAACCTGCAATGTAGAACGTTCAGTTGCCTTGTTCTGAAGGAGAAATAGAGCGGAGGTTTCACGACAGGATTTAATTTTAATAGCTTAAATTCAGTTTTACACTCATTTACAGTTTCAGCTGATGACACATATTGAGGTAAATTGTTCCAAGCCACTACCATGGATGGTAAGAACGATCTTTTAAAATGTTCAGTTCGGGATTGATACATGGTAAAATAATCTGCGTTGCGTAGGTAGTAGGTCCCTCGGTCCCCAACATGCGGAGGTAATAATTTAAATAAATAATCAGAGACTTTTTGATTTACTATTTTGTACATTGTGCAGTGTTTATGTATTTCACGACGCTGTGCTAGACTACACCAGCCTAACTCCAAAAGAATATTCTATGTAGACGTTGATCTTGTCAGACCTGTGACAATGCGGCCTGCTTCCACATGTAATCTATCAAGTCGTTTGAGAAGGTAATTAGGCGCACAGTCCCAAACAACACCCCCATAGTCCGTAATATGCATGATAGGGACAACTTTTCCAAGGTTTTACGAGAAAGTTTTAATTTAAGTTTCCTTAACAGTGATAATCTGGGTGCAACTTTTTTACAAATTTCGTTAATTTGAACATCCCATTTTAAATTTCTTTGGAGCGATATTCCTAAATGTTTGTGAGAGTCACATGGGCGAATACTAGTATAATTAAAAGTGATATATGGAAGGTCGGGATTTGGTGTGTACGAGAAGAATATTATCTTCGTTTTATCGGGGTTAACTGAAACTATCCATTGTTTGGCTCATATATTTAGTTTCTCCATGTCGTGGTTCATAGTATTTACCAGAGTTTCTATTTCGTTTCTACATGAGGTCAGGCATGTATCATCAGTATACATCCGCGCTAATGGATCGAGGACATTGGCCAGGTCATTGATGTAGACTAAGAAGAGAAATGGGCCCAGCACTGATCCTTGTGGGAGATTAGCTATTACTGTTTTGTATTAAGAGAAAGCATTGTTAATCAACACTATTTGTTGACGACCTTGTAGGTAGTTTTCAATCCACAAGATCGTTTTTTCGACCACCCCATATTTTTTAAGTTTAAAGATCAGTCCCTGATGCCAAACTCTTTCAAATGCTTTCGAAATATCGCAAAATATAGAACAGGTCTGAAGTCTGTTATCCAGAGAATCGCACAGAGAATGATAAAATTCTATTAGATGGTATGTTGTGCTATGGCCAGTAATGAATTCAGACTGATATTGATAGAGGAGATTATTTTCTTGGAAGCTGGAAAAGATATATTTAGGGCAACTTTTTCCACTACTTTACCAAGACATGGTAAGAGTGAAATCGATCTTTTGTTAGATTTATCTGCTGGGTCATCCTTCTTATACACAGGTATAACAGTTGCTTTCTTTCAACTATCAGGGAACTTGCAGGAACTGAATGAAAGCTGGAATAGTAAATACAGGAGAGCGGAGTTACTTAACACTGTACCTTTTAACATTCTCACGCTGATGTTATCGTGACCGCGTGCTTTGTTAGCTTTCAAAGAGTTAATAGCCGAGACAATGTCTTCGACGTCGAAGGCAATTTCATTCAATTTAAGACTATACATTGAGCAGCGAATGTCGGAAGTTTGAGAGAGAGAATACTTTATTTGCAGCACATGTATTTACATAAGACTAAGTTCTACACAAATGTACTAATCATTTTATGAAGTATTTATAAATTATAAGAAGATATTCAGCATATATGTTCTGCAGGGAATGGCTTTGCCAGATTGGCTGTCTTCCTGTGATTCTCTGTAGTGTGTTTGTAGATTACATGAATGGATACAAGTAAATATAAGAAAGTGGTATTGATGAACGACTTATGCACGTTGGTGATGAGGGCGTGGCGAGGTAGAATGGACGTTTCACACTTGTGTTATCGATAATGGATGAAAAGATAATATATATATATCGTCCTTCCACCCAGCATCGACCACAGAAGTGTATATGAAAACATACATAGACACACATATACGTATATTTTTGCATATGTACGAGTGTGCACAAGTGGGCAAGTATATATATGTAATGGCCTATGGTCTGTGATCTGTGTCTTCGATATCTTCGTTCTTTATAAAAGTGTCATTTAATAAGTTTGCCTTTTCTTCGTCGTTATCGCTACGTTACAGGGCGTGCTTTTATCATATTTGTATAGGGGTGGAATCCCGGATGATTTTCTCCAATTGAGCAATTCCTTAATAACGTGCCACAAATGCTTTGATGATGTATCCGGGGGGGGGGGGGGGGGGGGGGGATACTAAAAAATTGCAAGACGTGACGTCCTATTTTTTATTCGGCTCCTTTTTACATCCACCCACCCACTACGTGCAAATTTTCTACTACCGTTCTCAGACACCCACCCCCACTCTCTCATTAAAATCCAAAATAAACTGATAAACTTAGTAGGCACAGCTGTCTTTAGGGGGTTTTCATAATGTCCTTAACCCTTTGCCCAACGTAACGGTCAAAACCGGCCAGCGCTATTCTAAAAAATCACCAATTAATTTTTACTATTTTTTCATTTTTTGTCTCAAAAACATAGGTTATGACCCCTCATTGGAAGGAGCTCGTTGAGCTTGTTCCAATGAGGGGTCATAACCTATGTTTGTGAGACAAAAAATGAAAAAAATTAGTTATTCAATCATTTTTTGGCAAGTGTCGTCTGCTTTTCATGTTAGGTAAAGGGTTAAACTGGTACCACCAATTTAAACCTCTGTGGGCTGCTGTGGGCCCCAATCTACAAAGGACAAGCTGTTCATTATCAGGCTTGGCCAGAGCAGGTGTACATATACGGGAACAAATTTTCATTTGAATTGTTCCAAAAATATTGTCTGCACATTTTCTACATTTCGAACAAGACATCCACCCCCTACTAACGTGTGACATTTTCCCAGTTTAAGCCCAATATTCTCACATATAAAGCCTCCTGATGTTGTATTTATGTTAAGAGTGTGATGTACAACATCATCTTTAAGGTTTGAAACACAAATGATGCTATATATTAGCTGATATATATATATTGATATATTTTTAAAAAATTCAAAAAATTGCAAAGGTTGGAAATGCACATTTTTGGCGCACTTAAGAGACCCACCCACCCCCACGTCATGTCTTGCAAATTTTTGGTGGCCTCCCCCTGATGTATCAGTCAATAATAAATTTTCAAGGCTGGATTCATACTGGCGTTTGGCATATTTTTTCATATTATTTACTGAATTTCATATTAATTTGTATTTATTCCAATCTTCCTGTAACAAACACCTACATGGCCTTTTTCGTAGATCTGTCCCGCTGACGTATTTTACATCGCAATTCTGATGAAAACCAGTGCTCATCTTTCGGGCAGATAACAACTGTAGATTTTGGGATACATCTATCTATTATATCCAAGAATGTGTGAGTAAAATTTTCAGTGGCAACATAGATGTCTTGGAGTATTTTGAATTAGATCGCCCCAATTCACCTGGGTAATAAGACCATTCGCAAGATCAAAATCTGCATTTTTATAATTCCTAACAACTCTAGTGTAGGGTGTATTTAACGGATAGTCAAATTTAATGCAGCAGTATACTGGAAGGTGACCGGAAACCTCAAGATCGAGGGTGTCACATTCCATTGTGTCGATTTGATCACTGGCCAATACTGGATGAAGAAGAGTGCTGGTACTAGCAGTAACTCGTGTGGGTTTATCTATATAATGTTTTAGATTATAATGTGTTATAATTTCATATAATTTTCCTGTGGGCTGAAGAAGGTCCGAATTAAAATCCCCGATGAGAATTGGGGACTGGTTGATGTCTAGTGCTTTTTCAGTGAAAATGTCTAGGAGGTCCCAATATTTCGAAGGCGCGTAGTTTTCTGATCTGTTTGAAACCCCCAGAAGAAACGTTTTTAACTTGGAATTTACTTCAAAACACATTATAGAGCCATCAAATTCCAGGTCCTGTCTATGGATGTACGATAAACCTTGATCGAAGTAGATGGCGATACCACCTCCACTATGGTCCCTATCACTTCTAACAGGATCTGAGAAACCCGGAATGGGGATATTACTAGAACAGAAATTCCCATGCAAATGTGTCTCTATGAAGCATATGATATTGAATTCCTGTATTACTTCAGAAATCTCTGACAGTTTGTATCTAATACTACGGATATTTTGGTGGAAAATAGTCAACAAGTGGTTTGTCAGTTCCATTGTCTGGGCCTGGGTTCGATTCGATGTCTCCGGCTAGGATCAGCAGGACCGTGCATAAAATTATAGGCACAATCATATGACAAGACATTTTGAAAAGAGGATGTCTTGAAGTGGTAAGCCTTCTCGGCATACATTTTAGACCGCCGTGGAAGATGCCTATTGTGTCTCTATACTGTTGTATTGATATACCCATAGAATTTTAAGGAACTGGAATATGTTATAGGGTATGTTCTTGGGTAGGCATCCTCGGCGTCATATATACCATCCATACTACTTGAATACAGACCAGGGATAACAGCCCGCGCAGGACGCATACGTACCTCAGGACACACTTGTTTTCAAAATGAAATCCGCTCATTACCTCTAGAATTTGCATGTCAGAGAAGGAATTATTTGGAAGTAGAAACAGAAATGAGATAAAGAAAAGGAATAAATTTGCTTAGTACAAATGATGTGAAAATTGTATCGTTAAGGTTTGTTTGAGCATTACAGTTATTTAAAAAAGAACAAAATGCATAGCCGAATGCGACATTATGTTTTAAAATTTATGTTCTTGTGAAAGAATCCAGTAGTTACATCAGTGTAGCTAGAAAGTAGAGCAAGCCTGGTCATAACCGAGCATTGCTCGACGGGAACTCCAAATTATAAAAAATGTGTAAAAATAGAAAAATAGATAGCCGTACATAGCGGCACATGTATGCCTATAATCAATCTCAAATGAATAGCGATAATTACTCAACAAATTTACCTGAAGTAAACTATACTCAGAAGTAAAGAGCGTGCTTTGCTGTACCCGCAATGCTATGTTTTAATTCCAAATTGAATTTGAACCCCCTCACTGGACATTTCTTTTCTGCACTTCAGTATCTTCCAAAATTAGTAGACCCAGAAGACTTTACGTTATTGGTAATTTGCCATTTTATAATTTATAGAAGACTCTCCCATAAAATGTAACGAGGCAAATCCTCATAGATTAACTACTTTTGCTTCAAAGATAATATGAAGAGCATCGAAAGGATATGAAGGCTTTGATTTGCAGTACCCACAATATGGTTTTAGAGGGGTATTTTATTTTCAAGATAAAATAAATTTAAATTTACAAATTTATTTGTATAAATATGCATTTTCTATATTTCTATGCGTGAACCCCCCCCCCCCCTCTAAAAAATGAACCCAACGAAAACAACCCCACCCCCCCTAAAAAAACAAAACAGAAAACAGAAACAAAACAGCCGAAATTCACTTCCATGTGCCATCAGCTCATCAATGCAAACCATGCAATAAAACCTCGGATTATTACAAGACAAGCACTTTTGGTTCGAAAAACCTCCATAGTACATCACCATATAATCACTCATGTCCAGTCAAGGGATAGTATTGACTTATATTGATGCACTTGACGCATACATGAAATATAAAAGCTACAGCATACCGGTAGCTGCCTCCACTCATATACGTGTATTGGAGAAACAGGTCAGAAGTTCAAACTTGCAGGGAAAAAAACCTAACATTGCAAAAACACTCTAAATTTAAAAAATAATACAGTATATATATCCATATCTGTAATAGTTCCGACTATGTTAATCACGACTGGAATATCTTTATCTATACACATATATAATACTGGGTAAAGGTCGGGGGAGGGGGGCAATTGTGATGTTGCAAGTACAAGCAGTATGTGGTGTATAGTAACAGGTAGGAAAGTCAAAGAGAACTCATTCTGACGCATCTGGCTTTGGCATAAGCTCACACAACTTCGTTCGTGAGATACAAATGAGATAGAAACCCACCCTCCAAGCCAATAGGGATAACAATTTCTCCAACGCACCAACACAGGCTTCACTCAATTAACTTAATGCGCAGGATATAGTATATACACACATAAATAGGTATAAACACATAAAAGGAGAAGACCAAAACATGGTGTTGATGGACGACGGACGGAGAGCGATGAGATTAGCTCAGCTTGACTTTGTCAAGATGAGCTAAAAAGTCATTTCAACTCAAAATGAAGTAAAATGTCCCTTGATTGCACCTTTATCCACTGAAAGTTATAATAATAAATAAGTTGCTGCACAAATGCAGTAAGTTCAAAGGCTGGTGATAATGACAATATTTTTTTTATGGAAATGAAAAAAAAACCAAGAGCTCACATCTAGAAGTTACCCCGAACACACATACCAGTTTCAAAGTGATCCGATCATAAATGTGCTCTGAAGTATGTGTCAAAGGGAAATATTAGGGTCTGACTAAACTAAGTTCAAAGGTCGGCGGCAACATTTTTCGACACAAATGGAAGAAAATCGACAGCTCCCATATAGACGTCACCCCACACAAGCACACCAAGTTTCCAAGTGATCCAAGCATAAATGTGCCCTGCAGGGTGTGTCAAAGGGAAACATTGATGCATAACTGCACTAAGTTTTTACTAAGTTCATCAAAGGCTGTTGCCAACAGCAATTATTTGTGATGGAAATAGAAGAAAATCGATAGCGCCCATTTATAGGTAACACCAAACAATCACACAAAGTTTCCAAGCGTTTTAATCATAAATGTGCCCTGCAGTTGTGTCAAATGGAAATATTGAAGCATATGCACTAAGTTCATCAAAGATCATTACCAATGGCAACATTTTTTGACGGACAAGGAAGAAAATCAATAATTCCTATCTAGAGGTCACCCCAAACAAGCATACCAAGTTTCAAAGTGATCCAATCATACATGTGCCCTGCAGGGTGTGCCAAGGGAAAATATTGATGCATAGCTGCACTAAGTTCATCAAAGGTCGTTGCCAATGGCAACATTTTTTGATGGACAAGGAAGAAAATAAATAGCACTTATCTAGAGGTCACCCCAAACAAGCATACAAGGTTTCAATGCAGTCCGATCATAAATGTTCCCTGTAGGGTGTGCCAAATGGAAATATTAAGGTCTAACTAAACTAAGTTCAAAGGTTGTTGCCAGCTGCAACTTTTTGACAAAAATAGAAGAAAGAGGATAGCTCCCATCTATAGGTCACCGCAAACAGGCACACCAGATTTCAAAGGGATCCGATCATAACTGTGCATTGCAGGGAGTGCCAAAGGGAAATATTGATGCATAACTGCACTAGGTTCATCGAAGACTATTGCCAGCAGCAATATTTTTTGATGGAAATCGAAGAAAATCAATTGCACCCATCTAGAGGTAACCCAAAATAAGTATAGCAAGTTTCAAACCTATCTGATCATAAAGGTGCTCTGTAGGGCGTGCCAAATCCTATTTTGATGTTTGACTCAACTAAGTTCAAAGGTCATTACAAAAAATCGATAACTCCCCTCTGGAGGTCACCCCAAATAAACATACCGAGTTTCAATGCAATCCGATCATAAATGGTCCCTGTAGGGTGTGCCGAAAAGAAATGTTGAGGTCTGACTAAACTAAGTTCAAAGGTCATTGCCAGCTGCAATATTTTTTGACGGGAATAGAAGAAATTTTATAGCTCCCATCTAGAGGTCACCCCCAAACAAGCACACCAAGTTTCAAAGCGATCCTGTCAAAAGTGTGCACTGCAGGGTGTGACAAAGGGAAATATTGAAGCATAACTGCACAAAGTTCATCGAAGGCATTGCCAACGGCAACAATTTTTAACAGAAATTGAAGAAAATCGATAGCTCCCTTCTATCAATATACTTCTTGAACTTCGTTGAATGATAAAATAAGATTATTAGGGCACAAAAAATAAATTAATTGATTTTCAGGCAATCTTTTTTTCAAATCAGTGAGGGAGGGAGGGTTTAATTTTCAATTTTTATTTCTTTCTTGCATATAATCAGCATGGATTGAGAGGTTTTCGCTGTCATTTCACACACAGCATAATTATACAGAAAGTGAATAATTATACAAATTAACATCTTTAATTTTAACCCTCAAAGGCCTAATTCCAACTTTCATCACTTTTTACGCCAACAAAACAAGTGCAACAATATGCTGTCCGTGGGGAAACTTGGAAGTTATATTTTAAGTGTCTTGGTAGTCATTCATTTCTAGGCAAGTCTTAGCTCTCAAGAATTTCCAAAAAACAACTGCAAAGCCACAGGATGTAGACTGTTTTTAGTTATTCTCTTCAGATTTCAGTTATAACATGCATCAAATCAAAAATGTAAACAGTTTCAAGTCTCCCGAGTCTAGATAGAAGAATAAGAATTTCAAAAGACATGAAGAAGCTATGGAAACAGAAAGTATATAAGTCAATGATTTGGCAACACTTTTTCACCAAAAACAATTAAGGCATCGAGTGAATGTTTATTGTTCCAACACCCTTGTAATAACTTTATTTTGGGACCTAGAGGTTCCGAAAAAAAACAGAATTTATCAAAAAGCATATTGATATGAAAGATGTCTTATTTCAAATTCCCCACCAAAGGATCATTTCGTGTTATAAAGAATGGCAAAATGCATTTACTTTACTTAAAGAAAGTGAAGATATCAAATTCATAGAAGGTATCCCTGATGATGAATATGAAATTGTCAAAAAGCTTATTGATATGAAAGATGACTTATTTCAAATTCCCCACCAAAGAATCATTTGGTGTTATAAAGAATGGCAAAATACATTTACTTTAACTTAAAGAAAGTGAAGATATCAAATTCATAGAAGGTATCCCTGATGATGAATATGAAATTGTCAGTGATATCACTCTTCCATATCTTGTGGTTTTTGATATGTTAGGAGATGGGGGCGCGGTGGCTCAGTTGGTAGAGGTGCAGGCTGCAAGCCGAGAGGTCCTCGGTTCGAATCCCACCTGCGGCAACCGCGTTGTGTCCTTGGGCAAGACACTTCACCCCCATTGCCCACGTGGGGGCACGGTGACGCTGTGTACTAAGGCGTAATGCACGTAGATGGTGCACCTGTCTTCGACCAATGCTAACCCTGCTTGTGTGGAGTTGGTATGTTGGGGAGCTGACAGTTGCTCGCCGTTGCTCGGTGGTTCTCTCCGAGTACTCCGGCTTCCTCCACCCGTAAAACTGTCACGGTCATGGTTAGCCATTGTGCAGAAATATGTGACCTTAAACGCCAATAAATAAATAAATAATGTTAGGAGATAAAGATGAAGAAAACATTAAATTATTGTTCACACGAAAAGAACATCATAGAAATGCAAGTGTCATTTACATTACACAAAATATGTTTCAACAATCTAAATCTAGTCGTACCATAAGTTTAAATGAACATTATATGATTTTATTTCATTTTTTTAGTTCAGTTCAATTACCACATTTAAATGCAAGTTATCAAGATGCAACAAGTATTGACCGTGGTTATTTATTAATTGATTTTCATCCTAGAGCTCCTGAATCTTTGAGATTAAGAACTGATATTTTTCATCCTTGGGTAACACAAAATGAGCGTGGTCCCATCATTTACACAAAACTATAACTCCCCGGAGTTCTAATGAGTTTGTGTAAGTTAGTCAAAATTTGTCGACGACTACACATCATCATGATGGTATCGTACATTCACTGGAACAACTTGGTCAAGAAACAAGTCTATTTGAAAGACAAAAAATACTTAAGAATGGGTTTTAGGAAACTTTTAAAATGGTTTACGTGAGGAAGTAGAATTATACTTAATAAGAAAATTAAGGTATAAAAACAAACTTTATCCTATATGGATAAACATAAAGAGGATCTTGAAGAACTTGCAAATCCAAGAGAAGATCTTGCAACAAAATGGAATATTATTTTAAAACCAGGAGGTGGTGGGTCTTTTGTTGGTGTTATCATTCGTAATTTAATTTGATTGGATGGTCATGAGACAAGGAGATCATTCTATTCACCATTAAAAAAACAAAGTGTAAGAAACAAAAGTCACATAAAAAGAAACGAAAAACGAAAAACCTCTAAGAAAAAATTAACAAAAAACGCATCAAGTTATAGAGAGATGAAAAATCAATGGAATGTTGGTAAAAATTACTCATATTTAAATTATGAAATTGCACCTCATAATACCAAGCATGTAAGAACAAAAGCAGATTTAGTGAATAACCTTCAAAAACAGAGAAAAGTACCACTACTGAAGTTAAAACGTAAGTCAAGGTAACACATGATCCAATAGGTTCCAGACAAGGTTTAGGATATATACCACTAAAAGAAAATATTCCAACAATGTCACGTTTTACTGGTTTGGTTTAAATACACCTAAACCTGTTAAAGGGATAAGGCTTTAATTCATAAAATTCCTTTAGTTAAAAAAATAATGGAATGTTAATGTGTTTTAGTCAAACTCCTCCATCATTTCAAAAACATTATTATGAAAAATGCACCTAAGAAATTAATTATTTGTGTGTCAGAATCCTGTCATAATCTTTTAAAAGGCAACATACATAAAACACCATGTCAGAAACAAAAAATACATCCAAAGTGTCAAGTGTCAACAACTACGAGTACTCGTTAGTAAATCAATAAATCTAACTCTTAAAAAGAAAAAAAAAAACAAATTTTAAATCAAAAGGTGTTTTTTACCATTATTTGGTTTACTTGCACCTGCTGTATGACTTGCAACAAATCTTACAAATAAATTAGTAAGTAAAATATGAAAAAATGGCTATTGTACCGTATCAAACTTTAGAAGATATGCAATGTTTTAGAATTGAAAAATCTTAAAGACCTAGATTACCCCAAAATCCCCAAATTACAAATACAGCACATCTTTAAAATAGTTTATCATCCTTGTTTGAAAATTCAGAGTGTCCAAAAGTGAGAAAGAATAAAAGTATGGGGAAACTTTACAAACAAATTTCAAATGTAACATAAGAAGGCATTACATCCAACACTGGTTGCATTGCCTGAGTCAGGAGAAACATCATTATTTTTATGAGATCGTATTATAGCAAGTGTCCATGTTACAATGAGACGCAAAGCAACTTCATTATTATCTGCTTTATCATCTCATTCACACATGTAAAGGTTCCAATATCTTAGATTTAGTCAATGATGTTCTTAGACAAAAAAAAGCGGTTGGGAAATCTTTAGTTGTGGATTAAAAGATATAAATATCCCTCAAGATTTTGTTGGAAATCGTGAATGTCGGCAATGGATGCATAGACAACATATATCCAAACCCAGCAAATATAAAAGTTCTCCAAAAGATTGTTGGTTATAAACTCCTCAATCATTGCCTCCAAAACGTAGTTTGTCGAGGTCAGAAAGTGCAGTGGGGTGAAGAAACGCCAAAATCAAGACTTGAGCGTAAATTGACAAAACGTAGAATTTCTGAAAAATGGGAGGCTTATTGAATGATTTATTAATAACTGAAATATATTACAATACAAAACATCCTACTGGTTAAGGAGGTACACAAAAATTATACAAAGCAGCTCAGTTCCTCGGGGGCCACCCATCAACACCAAAATATCCCGTGATTTTAACTTGCTTTGATGATATTTTGTAACTGGCCCTTTTTGGGGCCTTAGTAGGGCCCATAAATGTGGTCCAATTGGGGCGGTTGAGGTGTCAATCTTCTTTATTCCTCGGAGGCCACCCATCAACATCAAAATATCCCGTGATTTTAACCTGCTTTGGTGATATTTTGTAACTGGCCCTTTTGAGGCCTCAGTAGGGCCCTAAATGTGGTCCGATTGGGGTGCTCGAGGTGACAATCTTTATTCTTCAGAGTCCACCCATCAACACCAAATATCCCATGATTTTAACTTGGTTTGGTGCAATTTTGTAACTGGCCCAGAGTCCACCCATCAACACCAAATATCCCGTGATTTTAACTTGGTTTGGTGCAATTTTGTAACTGGCCCCAAAAAAGGTTAAAATCACGGGATATTTTGGTGTTGATGGGTGGCCTCCGAGGAATAAAGAAGATTGACACCTCAACCGCCCCAATTGGACCACATTTATGGGCCCTACTAAGGCCCCAAAAAAGGCCAGTTACAAAATATCATCAAAGCAAGTTAAAATCACGGGATATTTTGGTGTTGATGAGTGGCCCCCGAGGAACTGAGCTGCTTTGTATAATTTTTGTGTACCTCCTTAACCAGTAGGATGTTTTGTATTGTAATATATTTCAGTTATTAATAAATCATTCAATAAGCCTCCCATTTTTCAGAAATTCTACGTTTTGTCAATTTACGCTCAAGTCTTGATTTTGGCGTTTCTTCACCCCACTGCACTTTCTGACCTCGACAAACTTTACGTTTTGGAGGCAATGATTGAGGAGTTTTTAACCAACAATCTTTTGGAGAACTTTTATATTTGCTGGGTTTGGATATATGTTGTCTATGCATCCATTGCCGACATTCACGATTTCCAACAAAATCTTGAGGGATATTTATATCTTTTAATCCACAACTAAAGATTTCCCAACCGCTTTTTTTTTGTCTAAGAACATCATTGACTAAATCTAAGATATTGGAACCTTTACATGTGTGAATGAGATGATAAAGCAGATAATAATGAAGTTGCTTTGCGTCTCATTGTAACATGGACACTTGCTATAATACGATCTCATAAAAATAATGATGTTTCTCCTGACTCAGGCAATGCAACCAGTGTTGGATGTAATGCCTTCTTATGTTACATTTGAAATTTGTTTGTAAAGTTTCCCCATACTTTTGTTCTTTCTCACTTTTGGACACTCTGAATTTTCAAACAAGGATGATAAACTATTTTAAAGATGTGCTGTATTTGTAATTTGGGGATTTTGGGGTAATCTAGGTCTTTAAGATTTTTCAATTCTAAAACATTGCATATCTTCTAAAGTTTGATACGGTACAATAGCCATTTTTTCATATTTTACTTACTAATTTATTTGTAAGATTTGTTGCAAGTCATACAGCAGGTGCAAGTAAACCAAATAATGGTAAAAAACACCTTTTGATTTAAAATTTGTTTTTTTTTTCTTTTTAAGAGTTAGATTTATTGATTTACTAACGAGTGCTCGTAGTTGTTGACACTTGACACTTTGGATGTATTTTTTGTTTCTGACATGGTGTTTTATGTATGTTGCCTTTTAAAAGATTATGACAGGATTCTGACACACAAATAATTAATTTCTTAGGTGCATTTTTCATAATAATGTTTTTGAAATGATGGAGGAGTTTGACTAAAACACATTAACATTCCATTATTTTTTTAACTAAAGGAATTTTATGAGTTTGTTTCTTATTTTGTCTTACCATCTTGCTCTTACAGAATCTAATGATTAAATGACTTCATAAAACAAAATGTATTGCAATTTGTATATGTGTGAAGAGTACATTTTATTTATTAAAACATTTTAACTTAAATTAAAGCCTTATCCCTTTAACAGGTTTAGGTGTATTTAAACCAAACCAGTAAAACGTGACATTGTTGGAATATTTTCTTTCAGTGGTATATATCCTAAACCTTGTCTGGAACCTATTGGATCACGCGTTACCTTCACTTACGTTTTAACTTCAGTAGTGGTACTTTTCTCTGTTTTTGAAGGTTATTCACTAAATCTGCTTTTGTTCTTACATGCTTGGTATTATGAGGTGCAATTTCATAATTTAAATATGAGTAATTTTTACCAACATTCCGTTGATTTTTCATCTCTCTATAACTTGATGCGTTTTTTTTTATATTTTTTCTTAGAGGTTTTTCGTTTTTCGTTTCGTTTCTTTTTATGTGACTTTTGTTTCTTACACTTTGTTTTTTTAATGGTGAATAGAATGATCTCCTTATCTCATGACCATCCAATCAAATTAAATTACGAATGATAACACCAACAAAAGAACCACCACCTCCTGGTTTTAAAATAATATTCCATTTTGTTGCAAGATCTTCTCTTGGATTTGCAAGTTCTTCAAGATCCTCTTTATGTTTATCCATATAGGATAAAGTTTGTTTTTATACCTTAATTTTCTTATTAAGTATAATTCTACTTGCTCACGTAAACCATTTTAAAATTTTCCTAAAACCCATTCTTAAGTATTTTTTTGTCTTTCAAATAGACTTGTTTCTTGACCAAGTTGTTCCAGTGAATGTACGATACCATCATGATGATGTGTAGTCGTCGACAAATTTTGACTAACTTACACAAACTCATTAGAACTCCGGGGAGTTATAGTTTTGTGTAAATGTTGGGACCACGCTCATTTTGTGTTACCCAAGGATGAAAAATATCAGTTCTTAATCTCAAAGATTCAGGAGCTCTAGGATGAAAATCAATTAATAAATAACCACGGTCAATACTTGTTGCATCTTGATAACTTGCATTTAAATGTGGTAATTGAACTGAACTAAAAAAATGAAATAAAATCATATAATGTTCATTTAAACTTATGGTACGACTAGATTTAGATTGTTGAAACATATTTTGTGTAATGTAAATGACACTTGCATTTCTATGATGTTCTTTTCGTGTGAACAATAATTTAATGTTTTCTTCATCTTTATCTCCTAACATTATTTATTTATTTATTGGCGTTTAAGGTCACATATTTCTGCACAATGGCTAACCATGACCGTGACTGTTTTACGGGTGGAGGAAGCCGGAGTACTCGGAGAGAACCACCGAGCAACGGTGAGCAACTGTCAGCTCCCCAACATACCAACTCCACACAAGCAGGGTTAGCATTGGTCGAAGACAGGTGCACCATCTACGTGCAGTACGCCTTAGTACACAGCGTCACCGTGCCCCCACGTGGGCAATGGGGGTGAAGTGTCTTGCCCAAGGACACAACGCGGTTGCCGCAGGTGGGATTCGAACCGAGGACCTCTCGGCTTGCAGCCTGCACGACTACCAACTGAGCCACCGCGCCCCCATCTCCTAACATATCAAAAACCACAAGATATGGAAGAGTGATATCACTGACAATTTCATATTCATCATCAGGGATACCTTCTATGAATTTGATATCTTCACTTTCTTTAAGTAAAGTAAATGTACTTTGCCATTCTTTATAACACCAAATGATTCTTTGGTGGGGAATTTGAAATAAGTCATCTTTCATATCAATAAGCTTTTTGACAATTTCATATTCATCATCAGGGATACCTTCTATGAATTTGATATCTTCACTTTCTTTAAGTAAAGTAAATGCATTTTGCCATTCTTTATAACACCAAATGATTCTTTGGTGGGGAATTTGAAATAAGACATCTTTCATATCAATAAGCTTTTTGATCAATTCTGTTTTTTTTCGGAACCTCTAGGTCCCAAAATAAAGTTATTACAAGGGTGTTGGAACAATAAACATTCACTCGATGCCTTAATTGTTTTTGGTGAAAAAGTGTTGTCAAATCATTGACTTATATACTTTCTGTTTCCATAGCTTCTTCATGTCTTTTGAAATTCTTATTCTTCTATCTAGACTCGGGAGACTCGAAACTGTTTACATTTTTGATTTGATGCATATTATAACTGAAATCTGAAGAGAATAACTAAAAACAGTCTACATCCTGTGGCTTTGCAGTTGTTTTTTGGAAATTCTTGAGAGCTAAGACTTGCCTAGAAATGAATGACTACCAAGACACTTAAAATATAACTTCCAAGTTTCCCCACGGACAGCATATTGTTGCACTTGTTTTGTTGGCGTAAAAAGTGATGAAAGTTGGAATTAGGCCTTTGAGGGTTAAAATTAAAGATGTTAATTTGTATAATTATTCACTTTCTGTATAATTATGCTGTGTGTGAAATGACAGCGAAAACCTCTCAATCCATGCTGATTATATGCAAGAAAGAAATAAAAATTGAAAATTAAACCCTCCCTCCCTCACTGATTTGAAAAAAAGATTGCCTGAAAATCAATTAATTTATTTTTTGTGCCCTAATAATCTTATTTTATCATTCAACGAAGTTCAAGAAGTATATTGATAGAAGGGAGCTATCGATTTTCTTCAATTTCTGTTAAAAATTGTTGCCGCTGGCAATGCCTTCGATGAACTTTGTGCAGTTATGCTTCAATATTTCCCTTTGTCACACCCTGCAGTGCACACTTTTGACAGGATCGCTTTGAAACTTGGTGTGCTTGTTTGGGGGTGACCTCTAGATGGGAGCTATAAAATTTCTTCTATTCCCGTCAAAAAATATTGCAGCTGGCAATGGCCTTTGAACTTAGTTTAGTCAGACCTCAACATTTCTTTTTGGCACACCCTACAGGGACCATTTATGATCGGATTGCATTGAAACTCGGTATGCTTATTTGGGGTGACCTCCAGAGGGGAGTTATCGATTTTTTGTAATGACCTTTGAACTTAGTTAAGTCAAACATCAAAATAGGATTTGGCACGCCCTACAGAGAGCACCTTTATGATCAGATAGGTTTGAAACTTGCTATGCTTATTTTGGGTTACCTCTAGATGGGTGCAATTGATTTTCTTCGATTTCCATCAAAAAATATTGCTGCTGGCAATAGTCTTCGATGAACCTAGTGCAGTTATGCATCAATATTTCCCTTTGGCACTCCCTGCAGTGCACAGTTATGATCGGATCCCTTTGAAATCTGGTGTGCCTGTTTGCGGTGACCTATAGATGGGAGCTATCCTCTTTCTTCTATTTTTGTCAAAAAGTTGCAGCTGGCAACAACCTTTGAACTTAGTTTAGTTAGACCTTAATATTTCCACTTGGCACACCCTACAGGGAACATTTATGATCGGACTGCATTGAAACCTTGTATGCTTGTTTGGGGTGACCTCTAGATAGGTGCTATTTATTTTCTTCCTTGTCCATCAAAAAATGTTGCCATTGGCAACGACCTTTGATGAACTTAGTGCAGCTATGCATCAATATTTTCCCTTGGCACACCCTGCAGGGCACATGTATGATTGGATCACTTTGAAACTTGGTATGCTTGTTTGGGGTGACCTCTAGATAGGAATTATTGATTTTCTTCCTTGTCCGTCAAAAAATGTTGCCATTGGTAATGATCTTTGATGAACTTAGTGCATATGCTTCAATATTTCCATTTGACACAACTGCAGGGCACATTTATGATTAAAACGCTTGGAAACTTTGTGTGATTGTTTGGTGTTACCTATAAATGGGCGCTATCGATTTTCTTCTATTTCTATCATAAATAATTGCTGTTGGCAACAGCCTTTGATAAACTTAGTAAAAACTTAGTGCAGTTATGCATCAATGTTTCCCTTTGACACACCCTGCAGGGCACATTTATGCTTGGATCACTTGGAAACTTGGTGTGCTTGTGTGGGGTGACGTCTATATGGGAGCTGTCGATTTTCTTCCATTTGTGTCGAAAAATGTTGCCGCCGACCTTTGAACTTAGTTTAGTCAGACCTTAATATTTCCCTTTGACACATACTTCAGAGCACATTTATGATCGGATCACTTTGAAACTGGTATGTGTGTTCGGGGTAACTTCTAGATGTGAGCTCTTGGTTTTTTTTCATTTCCATAAAAAAAATATTGTCATTATCACCAGCCTTTGAACTTACTGCATTTGTGCAGCAACTTATTTATTATTATAACTTTCACTGGATAAAGGTGAAATCAAGGGGCATTTTACTTCATTTTGAGTTGAAATGACTTTTTAGCTCATCTTGACAAAGTCAAGCTGAGCTAATCTCATCGCTCTCCGTCCGTCGTCCATCAACACCATGTTTTGGTCTTCTCCTTTTATGTGTTTATACCTATTTATGTGTGTATATACTATATCCTGCGCATTAAGTTAATTGAGTGAAGCCTGTGTTGGTGCGTTGGAGTAATTGTTATCCCTATTGGCTTGGAGGGTGGGTTTCTATCTCATTTGTATCTCACGAACGAAGTTGTGTGAGCTTATGCCAAAGCCAGATGCGTCAGAATGAGTACTCTTTGACTTTCCTACCTGTTACTATACACCACATACTGCTTGTACTTGCAACATCACAATTGCCCCCCTCCCCCGACCTTTACCCAGTATTATATATGTGTATAGATAAAGATATTCCAGTCGTGATTAACATAGTCGGAACTATTACAGATATGGATATATATACTGTATTATTTTTTAAATTTAGAGTGTTTTTGCAATGTTAGGTTTTTTTCCCTGCAAGTTTGAACTTCTGACCTGTTTCTCCAATACACGTATATGAGTGGAGGCAGCTACCGGTATGCTGTAGCTTTTATATTTCATGTATGCGTCAAGTGCATCAATATAAGTCAATACTATCCCTTGACTGGACATGAGTGATTATATGGTGATGTACTATGGAGGTTTTTCGAACTAAAAGTGCTTGTCTTGTAATAATCCGAGGTTTTATTGCATGGTTTGCATTGATGAGCTGATGGCACATGGAAGTGAATTTCGGCTGTTTTGTTTCTGTTTTCTGTTTTGTTTTTTTAGGGGGGGGGTTGTTTTCGTTGGGTTCATTTTTTAGAGGGGGGGGGGGGGGGGTTCACGCATAGAAATATAGAAAATGCATATTTATACAAATAAATTTGTAAATTTAAATTTATTTTATCTTGAAAATAAAATACGCCTCTAAAACCATATTGTGGGTACTGCAAATCAAAGCCTTCATATCCTTTAGATGCTCTTCATATTATCTTTGAAGCAAAAGTAGTTAATCTATGAGGATTTGCCTCGTTACATTTTATGGGAGAGTCTTCTATAAATTATAAAATGGCAAATTACCAATAACGTAAAGTCTTCTGGGTCTACTAATTTTGGAAGATACTGAAGTGCAGAAAAGAAATGTCCAGTGAGGGGGTTCAAATTCAATTTGGAATTAAAACATAGCATTGCGGGTACAGCAAAGCACGCTCTTTACTTCTGAGTATAGTTTACTTCAGGTAAATTTGTTGAGTAATTATCGCTATTCATTTGAGATTGATTATAGGCATACATGTGCCGCTATGTACGGCTATCTATTTTTCTAATTTTACACATTTTTTATAATTTGGAGTTCCCGTCGAGCAATGCTCGGTTATGACCAGGCTTGCTCTACTTTCTAGCTACACTGATGTAACTACTGGATTCTTTCACAAGAACATAAATTTTAAAACATAATGTCGCATTCGGCTATGCATTTTGTTCTTTTTTAAATAACTGTAATGCTCAAACAAAACTTAACGATACAATTTTCACATCATTTGTACTAAGCAAATTTATTCCTTTTCTTTATCTCATTTCTGTTTCTACTTCCAAATAATTCCTTCTCTGACATGCAAATTCTAGAGGTAATGAGCGGATTTCATTTTGAAAACAAGTGTGTCCTGAGGTACGTATGCGTCCTGCGCGGGCTGTTATCCCTGGTCTGTATTCAAGTAGTATGGATGGTATATATGACGCCGAGGATGCCTACCCAAGAACATACCCTATAACATATTCCAGTTCCTTAAAATTCTATGGGTATATCAATACAACAGTATAGAGACACAATAGGCATCTTCCACGGCGGTCTAAAATGTATGCCGAGAAGGCTTACCACTTCAAGACATCCTCTTTTCAAAATGTCTTGTCATATGATTGTGCCTATAATTTTATGCACGGTCCTGCTGATCCTAGCCGGAGACATCGAATCGAACCCAGGCCCAGACAATGGAACTGACAAACCACTTGTTGACTATTTTCCACCAAAATATCCGTAGTATTAGATACAAACTGTCAGAGATTTCTGAAGTAATACAGGAATTCAATATCATATGCTTCATAGAGACACATTTGCATGGGAATTTCTGTTCTAGTAATATCCCCATTCCGGGTTTCTCAGATCCTGTTAGAAGTGATAGGGACCATAGTGGAGGTGGTATCGCCATCTACTTCGATCAAGGTTTATCGTACATCCATAGACAGGACCTGGAATTTGATGGCTCTATAATGTGTTTTGAAGTAAATTCCAAGTTAAAAACGTTTCTTCTGGGGGTTTCAAACAGATCAGAAAACTACGCGCCTTCGAAATATTGGGACCTCCTAGACATTTTCACTGAAAAAGCACTAGACATCAACCAGTCCCCAATTCTCATCGGGGATTTTAATTCGGACCTTCTTCAGCCCACAGGAAAATTATATGAAATTATAACACATTATAATCTAAAACATTATATAGATAAACCCACACGAGTTACTGCTAGTACCAGCACTCTTCTTCATCCAGTATTGGCCAGTGATCAAATCGACACAATGGAATGTGACACCCTCGATCTTGAGGTTTCCGGTCACCTTCCAGTATACTGCTGCATTAAATTTGACTATCTGTTAAATACACCCTACACTAGAGTTGTTAGGAATTATAAAAATGCAGATTTTGATCTTGCGAATGATCTTATTACCCAGGTGAATTGGGGCGATCTAATTCAAAATACTCCAAGACATCTATGTTGCCACTGAAAATTTTACTCACACATTCTTGGATATAATAGATAGATGTATCCCAAAATCTACAGTTGTTATCTGCCCGAAAGATGAGCACTGGTTTTCATCAGAATTGCGATGTAAAATACGTCAGCGGGACAGATCTACGAAAAAGGCCATGTAGGTGTTTGTTACAGGAAGATTGGAATAAATACAAATTAATATGAAATTCAGTAAATAATATGAAAAAATATGCCAAACGCCAGTATGAATCCAGCCTTGAAAATTTATTATTGACTGATACATCAGGGGGAGGCCACCAAAAATTTGCAAGACATGACGTGGGGGTGGGTGGGTCTCTTAAGTGCGCCAAAAATGTGCATTTCCAACCTTTGCAATTTTTTGAATTTTTTAAAAATATATCAATATATATATATCAGCTAATATATAGCATCATTTGTGTTTCAAACCTTAAAGATGATGTTGTACATCACACTCTTAACATAAATACAACATCAGGAGGCTTTATATGTGAGAATATTGGGCTTAAACTGGGAAAATGTCACACGTTAGTAGGGGGTGGATGTCTTGTTCGAAATGTAGAAAATGTGCAGACAATATTTTTGGAACAATTCAAATGAAAATTTGTTCCCGTATATGTACACCTGCTCTGGCCAAGCCTGATAATGAACAGCTTGTCCTTTGTAGATTGGGGCCCACAGCAGCCCACAGAGGTTTAAATTGGTGGTACCAGTTTAACCCTTTACCTAACATGAAAAGCAGACGACACTTGCCAAAAAATGATTGAATAACTAATTTTTTTCATTTTTTGTCTCACAAACATAGGTTATGACCCCTCATTGGAACGAGCTCAACGAGCTCATTCCAATGAGGGGTCATAACCTATGTTTTTGAGACAAAAAATGAAAAAATAGTAAAAATTAATTGGTGATTTTTTAGAATAGCGCTGGCCGGTTTTGACCGTTACGTTGGGCAAAGGGTTAAGGACATTATGAAAACCCCCTAAAGACAGCTGTGCCTACTAAGTTTATCAGTTTATTTTGGATTTTAATGAGAGAGTGGGGGTGGGTGTCTGAGAACGGTAGTAGAAAATTTGCACGTAGTGGGTGGGTGGGTGTAAAAAGGAGCCGAATAAAAAATAGGACGTCACGTCTTGCAATTTTTTAGTGCCCCCCCCCCCCCCCCCCGGATACATCATCAAAGCATTTGTGGCACGTTATTAAGGAATTGCTCAATTGGAGAAAATCATCCGGGATTCCACCCCTATACAAATATGATAAAAGCACGCCCTGTAACGTAGCGATAACGACGAAGAAAAGGCAAACTTATTAAATGACACTTTTATAAAGAACGAAGATATCGAAGACACAGATCACAGACCATAGGCCATTACATATATATACTTGCCCACTTGTGCACACTCGTACATATGCAAAAATATACGTATATGTGTGTCTATGTATGTTTTCATATACACTTCTGTGGTCGATGCTGGGTGGAAGGACGATATATATATATATTATCTTTTCATCCATTATCGATAACACAAGTGTGAAACGTCCATTCTACCTCGCCACGCCCTCATCACCATCGTGCATATAAGTCGTTCATCAATACCACTTTCTTATATTTACTTGTATCCATTCATGTAATCTACAGACACACTACAGAGAATCACAGGAAGACAGCCAATCTGGCAAAGCCATTCCCTGCAGAACATATATGCTGAATATCTTCTTATAATTTATAAATACTTCATAAAATGATTAGTACATTTGTGTAGAACTTAGTCTTATGTAAATACATGTGCTGCAAATAAAGTATTCTCTCTCTCAAACTTCCGACATTCGCTGCTCAATGTATAGTCTTAAATTGAATGAAATTGCCTTCGACGTCGAAGACATTGTCTCGGCTATTAACTCTTTGAAAGCTAACAAAGCACACGGTCACGATAACATAAGCGTGAGAATGTTAAAAGGTACAGTGCTAAGTAACTCCGCTCTCCTGTATTTACTATTCCAGCTTTCATTCAGTTCCTGCAAGTTCCCTGATAATTGAAAGAAAGCAACTGTTATACCTCTGTATAAGAAGGATGACCCAGCAGATAAATCTAACAAAAGATCGATTTCACTCTTACCATGTCTTGGTAAAGTAGTGGAAAAAGTTGCCCTAAATATATCTTTTCCAGCTTCCAAGAAAATAATCTCCTCTATCAGTCTGAATTCATTACTGGCCATAGCACAACATACCATCTAATAGAATTTTATCATTCTCTGTGCGATTCTCTGGATAACAGACTTCAGACCTGTTCTATATTTTGCGATATTTCGAAAGCATTTGAAAGAGTTTGGCATCAGGGACTGATCTTTAAACTTAAAAAATATGGGGTGGTCGAAAAAACGATCTTGTGGATTGAAAACTACCTACAAGGTCGTCAACAAATAGTGTTGATTAACAATGCTTTCTCTTAATACAAAACAGTAATAGCTAATCTCCCACAAGGATCAGTGCTGGGCCCATTTCTCTTCTTAGTCTACATCAATGACCTGGCCAATGTCCTCGATTCATCAGCGCGGATGTATACTGATGATACATGCCTGACCTCATGTAGAAACAAAATAGAAACTCTGGTAAATACTATGAACCACGACATGGAGAAACTAAATATATGAGCCAAACAATGGATAGTTTCAGTTAACCCCGATAAAACGAAGATAATATTCTTCTCGTACACACCAAATCCCGACCTTCCATATATCACTTTTAATTATACTAGTATTCGCCCATGTGACTCTCACAAACATTTAGGAATATCTCTCCAAAGAAATTTAAAATGGGATGTTCAAATTAACGAAATTTGTAAAAAAGTTGCACCCAGATTATCACTGTTAAGGAAACTTAAATTAAAACTTTCTCGTAAAACCTTGGAAAAGTTGTCCCTATCATACATATTACGGACTATGGGGGTGTTGTTTGGGACTGTGCGCCTAATTACCTTCTCAAACGACTTGATAGATTACATGTGGAAGCAGGCCGCATTGTCACAGGTCTGACAAGATCAACGTCTACATAGAATATTCTTTTGGAGTTAGGCTGGTGTAGTCTAGCACAGCGTCGTGAAATACATAAACACTGCACAATGTACAAAATAGTAAATCAAAAAGTCTCTGATTATTTATTTAAATTATTACCTCCGCATGTTGGGGACCGAGGGACCTACTACCTACGCAACGCAGATTATTTTACCATGTATCAATCCCGAACTGAACATTTTAAAAGATCGTTCTTACCATCCATGGTAGTGGCTTGGAACAATTTACCTCAATATGTGTCATCAGCTGAAACTGTAAATGAGTGTAAAACTGAATTTAAGCTATTAAAATTAAATCCTGTCGTGAAACCTCCGCTCTATTTCTCCTTCAGAACAAGGCAACTGAACGTTCTACATTGCAGGTTAAGGAATGGTTCTAGCGAACTGAATGGTGATAAGTTAGCAAATTATATATCTGATACGTCCAGGTGTAGTTGTGGACGCGTACTTGAAAACAGTTTTGATTACCTCTTCGAATGTCCTCACTACGTAGTCCAGCGTGAAATCCTCTTTAGACGACTTTCTCATTTTAACATTACCTCCACGGACAATGTTCTTTTCGGAAAACCTAATTTATCACAAAATGAAAACAATCTGATCTTTATGTTAGTACAGTCCTTTATTTCAGGTAGCAATCGTTTTAGCTTACTCTCACCCCTCCCACTCTTTGGTGTGCCTTCTCTCTGACATCAAGATAAGGCTTGGTGATGACTTGCGATGACCGCATCCCTACGACAAGGACACAACACTCAACTCTCCTATGTTTTCTTTTGCTTTGTACCATCTTATTCTATACCTGCATGTCGTGTCTTTCACTTCTCTCTAGCTTTTATGAATTGGTTACCTTATTTGAAACATGTTTATTGTATTGTAGACATAAATTGTTTTTTTGTTTTTTTTGGTTTGTTTTTGTATATTTTTGTTAGCTGCCATTGAATGTTTTAGGAGAGGAACTTACATAAGTTTAATAACTTGTGTTTCAATCCTTTTGTCAGTTTTCAATCTAATGACAATAAAGTATGTTTAAACTAAAAAAAAAAAAATCCTCCAAAACCACTGGGCGAATTCAAGTGAAAGTTTGTGCGAGTGATGGTCTCGAAAGGGCATTGCATTTTTGTTCAACTCAGCATGCTCAGCCCCAATGCGAGGGAGTGGGGGAAATGCTCCAAAATAGTTTTTAAATCTTCTTCTCATGAACCAGTGTGTACAATGACTTGATATTTGCTATGGAGCTTCTTTTTGAGGTGTAGAATCAAGTATGTTCACACAAAGTTCGTGAAGCAATATTTGGCTTTGTAATGGGAGGGGTAAGATTTTTGGCTCCACCCAAAATTTTTATTTCAAGAACCGGTGAGCCAACTTCAACCAAATTCGGCATGTAGTTTAAGTGGGTCCTAAGTAATTGATTGATGCCTAAAAAAAATTTCACAGCCCAGTGGCAACCACAGGGGCTAACAACAGAAAAAAACATTCAAAAGCCCACATATCCCAAACCAGAAGGAACAGAGAACTGGTATTTGGTATGAAACACACTTAGGACCAGAAGAAGGGATTTGTTTTAAAAAAATGCCACCAGTTCAATCAGGGTGCGTGGTAGAGGGTATTGAAAAAATGATGAGTCAGCATTTTTGCAGTAGTTTTATCCAGAGGATTTTTCATTCACAGAACTTTTTGATTGACATATTGTTCTTAAATTAACAAAAAATCTGTTATGAACAGTTTATCTTGTTATTCCAATCTATCAATTCTGTGGGACTTTTGTTTGTTTTAGAAAGATTTTTATTTATGTTGAATGAACCATTCGACCGACCATTAATAACGAAACACAATCTTTCTCGCTTTTTCATATTAACTGTCAAAGTATCAATGCTCATTGGGAGTCTTTACACGACCTTCTCTTTAACCTGCAAGGAACCGATAGTAACTTTGATATCATTGGCCTAACAGAAATCTTCCATGTCCCCTCAAACATATCATACTGTCTCGACGGTTACCATAACCTTATAAAACATAACCGCCCTGACGGCGATGACGGTAGAGGTGGAGTCGGGTTCTTCATTAAAGAGAATATTGATTTTAAAATTCGTCATGACCTATCGGTTTTCATCCCTCATATCATAGAATCTCTTTTCATCGAAATAAATGTAAATAAATCACGAAGAATTATTAGGGTAATATACAGACCGAACACACCATCGAAAGCGGACATCGACATTTTCTTAGATAAATTAAACGAAATAACTGACAAGTTAAATCAGGAAAATGTATCTCCCTACATAATGGGTGACATTAATATTGATCTTCTTAAATATGATTCCCACGCTAAAACAGATAGTTATATTAACCTAATGTTCAGCCAAGGATTTTTACCTGTCATTACAAAACCCCCTCGCTTAACTACTCACTCAGCCAGTCTCATCGACCACATATTTACCAACAATATTGTATCCGCTGCAATATCTGATAATAATAATAACTGATGTTTCCGATCACTTTGGTACTTTCTATGCAGAAATCATTCCCCCCAAAACCAGCAGAGAGCCAGACTCATGGATACGAAAGATAAATGCGGAAACTATAGCAACCTTTAAATTACTTCTCGCACAATGTGATTTTTCCACAGTTGTGGGTTCGGACAACCCAAACACAGCCTACACTAATTTTTTACATATATATCTGGAGTCATTTGATGTGGCTTTTCCCCGAACACGTGTTTGTACTAATAAAAAATACCTAAAAAGACAACCGTGGATGACAAAAGGGCTAATAGTTTCATCGAATAACAAAAGCAAATTTTATAAAAAAAAATTAATAAACCCAACCGAATTCAACATTAAAAATTATAAACTTTACAGTAAAATATTCAATAAAGTAAAAAAGCAATGCAAAGCAAACTATTTCAAAAAATATCTTGGACGAACACAAATATAACATGCGTAAAACATGGCAAATACTAAATGACGCCATCAAAAAGTCTAACGGATCATCTAACTTACCTAAATTCTTTATCCATAATAATAAAGAAATAAATGATCCGACTGCAGTAGCCAGAGAATTCAATGACTATTTTGCAAATATAGGAAAACGAACTAGTGATACAATACCTAGTACCAACAAATCATTTCACGATTTCATGGACGCAAATCTTGACAATAATTTTTATATAAAGCCAACATGTGAGTTCGAAATCATTAACATGGTAAAATCTCTAAAATCAAAAGGAAGCAAAGATTGTGATGATATTAGTTCAAAACTACTTAAGCAAACTATAGACCCCATCGTTACCCCATTAACACACATTTTCAACTGTTCGTTTACACGTGGCACTGTTCCGGATAATATGAAAACCGCTAAAGTTATTCCTATATTCAAAGCAGGCGACCAACATAACTTTACAAATTACAGACCTATTAGCTTACTACCGACCTTCTCAAAAGTCTTAGAAAAACTGATGTCCGTAAGACTTCTAAAATACTTAAATCTCTTTAGTATCTTACACCCAAATCAATACGGCTTTAGGAAAAATCACAGTACGGTGCACCCCATCATGCAACTGTTGAAAGCCATATCAGAAGAAAATAACAAAAAAAGTAAAAATAGCACACTGGCGATATTTCTGGACTTATCAAAGGCATTTGATACAATAGACCACGATATTCTAATAAATAAATTGTATAGATATGGTATTAGAGGGTTAGGAAATGACTGGTTTAAAAGCTATCTATCTGATAGGTCATAGTATGTTGTATACAGTGACCATATTTCTGACAGGGAAAAAATTACACACGGAGTTCCACAAGGTTCGATACTTGGTCCGACACTTTTCTTAATATATGTTAATGACATCTATCATGCCACATCCCTAAATCTCCTGTCTTTTGCTGACGACACTACGGGAAATTCCGCTGGTCCAGACCCAAATCAACTAGTCCCAATTATAAATAAAGAGCTTGAAAAAATATTTGAATGGTGCTGCGCGAATCAGCTTGTCTTAAATGCCACAAAAACAAAATACATATTAATGAATCCATCAGCAAAAAAAACGACAACAATTCGACTTGATATCTTAATAAATGGTCAAACAATAAGTAAAGTAGGTTCAAATGATACAGAGAAATCTCTCAAATTTTTAGGAATATATATCGACGACAGCCTCTCATACAAGCACCATATATCTCAACTTTCTTCGAAGATTGCTCGAGCAAATTTCGCACTAAATAGAGTGAAGACTACAATCCCCCGTGAAGCTATGAAAACACTTTATTATGCCCTGATACATTCACATTTAGTGTATGGAATAAATATATGGGGAAATGCTAGAACAATCAAAAAGATAATGCTCCTACAGAAACGTTCCATTCGCATAATAAATAACAAGAAATACAATGCACATACTGATCCCCTCTTTCGGGAAAATAAGATTCTTAAAGTAAATGATCTCTTCAAACTCTACGCATGCCTGTTTGTATTTGACTGGTATCACAATGACCTGCCAGTGTCCTTTAGAAATTATTTTTACCCTGTAGTTAACACTACAGGTAGATCTAGTAGAAGGAGAGATCTTCTCCAAATTGAAAGAACAAGGACAAAGTCTCTCGAGCATTTTCCAACACATATATACCCCAAAATGTGGAATGATTTAGACTTTGATTTACGAAATATAAGTATCAGAAATATTTTCAAAAAACAATTAACCTTAAAATTACTGTCCCAATACTCGGCTATCGTTGACTGCGACAATCCGTACTGTACTGATTGTGCTACGTAACAAAAGGCAGATACTTTCAGAGTGATAGAATAGGTACGAACTCACAAGATTATACTATTACTGTACTTTCCAAGTGAGGCACCGACGGTTGTGTGGTGTGGGATGACCACATGAGAGCTCTATTTATACATTATCCTTGTTAATGACATCAACACATTGCATCATTCCATGGAGAGCTCTCTATGTGAGCTTCCCTTGGAGTGATGTCATGTGTTGTGGAATGATCACCTGAGAACCTCGATCATATTATGTTTCTGTTAATGACCCCACCACTTTGCATGGTTCCACGGAGAGCTCTCTATGAGTGCTTCCCGTGGAATGATGTCGGGGGCTGGGGCTACCAATGAGAGAAATTTCGGATGGTTGTCCGGCGGCTCATTTCTGCTGGTGCTGGACAAATTCTCGTCTCTTGGCTCTCGCCACTAGGCGGCTCGTAGCAATAGGACCAAAGTAGAACAAATTAAGAAAAATCGACCGATAGAAATCCCATTTTTTTTTTTTTTTTTTTCACTGAAAATGTTAAAGATATTAAACATACCAGAAGGGGACTCATCAAACTCACGTAAACGATCCAAATACAATTTTTTCTCATTGGGCCAAACTCTTCAAACTACAATTATAAATTCACAATCAGAGAATTTCCATCTCACCAGTCACTTTGCACGAGTTGCCAGTGGCGGGGGGGGGGGGGGGGGGGCAGGTACATTTTGTAGGCATGCCAGTTACACTACGCCACCAGCGACCAAGAATAGTTGAATGGTCATCTGACAGTCCGATTCCAGCGTTGCATGATTTAATCTCCAGGAGTCCACAGGTAGACAGCCAATCTGGCTATGCCGTCTCCTTGCGGTTTGCACGCATATATAATCTCTTTGTGTATTGTATGTAGTTATGTGTATATTTACATTGCTGTATATTGCTGAATAAAAATTCATTCATTCATTCATTCACCATTTCAATGCTGGAAAACATCTGATACCTGTATGCATGTCTTTAATTTAACCCTCTCAAGACTGCAGTGTGGGTTTCAAAGATTTTTATTGATGCCATGAACAAACAAAAAACCCTTTCAGTACTGTTGTAATGTAATTTTTTCTGGTTCCTTGGAAAAAATTGATCTGATTCCTGTCTGAATATCTTTAATTTAACTTTCTCATGACTTCAGTGTGTTTTTTTCAAAGGTTTTTAGCTCATCTTGACAAAGTCAAGCTGAGCTAATCTCCATCGTCCGTCAACACCATGTTTTGATCTTCTCCTCCAAAGCCACTGGGCCAATTCAAGTGGAAGTTTGTGTGAGTGATAGTACCAAAGGGGCATTGCATTTTTGTTCAACTCAACATGCCCAGCCCCATAGGGAGGGAGTGGGAGAAAATGCTCCAAAAATATTTTTAAAATCTTCTTCTCAAGAACGAATGTGTACAATGACTTGATATTTTCTATGGAACTTCCTTTTGAGGTATAGAAGCAAGTTTGTTCAAACGAAGTTAGTGAAGCAATATTTGGCTTTGTAATGGGAGGGGGTAAGATTTTTGCCCCACCCTATTTTCTGAACCGATGGTCCGGTATGAACCAAATTTGGTGTGTGGTATTATTGGGTCATAAGTACTTGACCCATGCAAGAAAAAAAAAAATCCCGCATCCCCATGGGAATCCAGGGAGCTAAAAATAGAAATATTTTCAAACTCCCATATTTCCCAAACCACTCGGAGCAGAGAGCTGTTATTAGGTATGAAGTATCCTTCCGACCAGTAGAATTGAATGGTAAAAAAGAATTATGTTATGTTAGGGTGTTCTGTAATGGGCATCGAAAAAATGCTGAGTCGGCATATTTGCAAAAATTTAAAAAAATCTTTTCTCCAAAGCCAATCATCAGAATCTTTTGATATTCGGTATACAGCATTCACAGGGGGGTCAGATACAAGTTTGTTGAAATAAAGCTCATTGGTTCATATTTGGTCTCACGACAGAAGCCCGAATTTTTAATATAGGGTAATATGAGGAATATTCTTTAAACATCTTCTTCTTCAGAACCACCAGTTAGAATCTTTTAACGTTTGGTATACATCATTGTTATGAGGGTCAGATTCAAGATTGTTCAAACCAAGTCCCTAGGCTAATATTTGGGCTTCTTATAGAAGCCCAAATTTTAACTTTGTTAAATATGGGGGATAATTTAAAAAAAAATCTTCTTCTTCAGATCCACCAGTCAGAATGCTTTCATATTTGGTATGCAACATCTCTGGGGGTGGGGGGTGGGGGTGGGGGGTCAGATTCACGTTTGTTCAAATCAGATTCCTAGATATATATTTGGGCTCGCTATGGTAGCCCAAATTTTAACTTAGTGCAATGCTTTCATATTTGGTATACAACATCTCGGGGGGGGGGGGGGGGGGTGGATGGGGGGGGGGGGGGGTCAGATTCCAGTTTGTTCAACTCGAGAGCCTGGGTTCATATTTGGGCTCCATATGGGAACTTGAAATTTAACTTAGTACAAAATGAGGGAATTTCTTCAAAAATCTTCTTCTTCAGATCCACTAGTTTGTTCAATTCCAGTGCCTGGGTTAATATGTGGGCTCCATATGGGAACTTGAAATTTAACTTAGGACAAAATGAGGGAATTTCTTCAAAAATCTTCTTCTTCAGATCCACTGACGGGAGATGGGGGACACTTAGTTATACAAAAATAATTTCTGTTAAACCCTGCTCGGGAGTACCAGGAAAAGAAATATATAAAAACCCGAAGATCTCATTTTTTTTTGGAAAGTGTTTCTCGCCCAGATTAAATAATATTTTCACCTTTTGTCTCCCCTCATTGGAATGAGCTTACCGGGCTTGTTCCGATGGGGGGGGGGGGGGGGAGGGCAACGGATGGCTAGGTGTCCCCATCTTCTGTCCATGGGGCAGGAGATGGGGATACCTAGTTATCCGTTCCTGTCCATTCGAGATTCCCTGCCTGCCACCCATGACGAATATTTATAAAAAATTTACCGAAGAAAATCTTTTCTGTGAGTGTCTGCAGCAGTCCGTTTGAGATTCCCTACCTGCCTCCAGTAAATATATCTCCGATGAAAATTTATTAAGAACATACTGAAAAATTTTTTTTACTGTGAGTGTTTCCTGCAGTCAGTTCGAGAATCCCAATCTCGCATAGTGAGAAACAATCGTTACTCAAATTTCGTTTTGTTTTCAATATTTGTGACCCCTCATTGGAATGAGCTCACCGAGCTTGTTCCGATGGGGGGGGGGGGGGGGATAGCTAGGTGTCCCCATCTCCTGTCCTTGGGGCAAGAGATGGGGATACCTAGTTATCCGTTGCTGTCCATTCGAGATTCCCTGCCTGCCACCCATGACGAATATTTATAAAAAATTTACCGAAGAAAATTTTTCTGCGAGTGTTTGCAGCAGTCCGTTTGAGATTCCCTACCTGCCTCCAGTAAATATATATCTCCGATGAAAATTTAAGAACATGCTGAAAATTTTTTTTTACTGTGAGTGTTTCCTGCAGTCAGTTCGAGAATCCCAATCTCGCATAGTGAGAAACAATCGTTACTCAAATTCCGTTTTGTTTTCAACATTTGTCTCCTAAGCATAGCTAGCTAGTGACCCATCTAGACAAAGTGTAGACTCCCACTTGCTGGAAAAATCTGAAAATCTTATTTCCTGTATATATTTTTTACGGCCAAAATCGATCAACCCTATTTACAAAAATCCCTATTTAAACTTGATTGTGTTTCCATCTTTTGTCCCTAAGACATAGGCTGTGATCCCTCATCGGAATTGGCTCACTGGGCTCGTTTCGGTGAGTGGTCGGTGGCTGTGTTTCAGGGACGGGAGATGAAGACTTTTAGTAATTCAAAACTTATTTGAAAATTCTCAGTTGTTAAAATAGAAACCTGAATAGTCAATTGAACCCGAAGATCTCACTTCCTGAAAGAGTTTCTCGGCCAGAACCACTCAGCCCTATTCTCAAAAATCGACATTCAAATTAAATCATGTTTTCACCTTTTCTCTCAGAGACATAGCTTTTGACACCTCATTGGAATGAGCTCACCGGGCTTGTGCCAATGGGTGGTTGGGGGCTGTGCTTTTGAGGCAGGAGATGGGGATATTTAGTTATCCGTTGCTGTCTTTTCGAGAATCCCTGCCCGCCATCCATGAATATTTATTAAAAATTTACCAAAGAACATTTTTCTCTGTGAGCAGAAGATATATCCATGATGAATATTATTAAAAATTTACGGAAGAAATTTTTTTTTTTTTTTTTTTTTTTTTTTTTCTCCGAGTGTTTCCTGCAGTCCGTTCGAGATTCTCTACCTGCTTCCAGCTCACATAGAGAGAAACAATCGTTACTCATATTTCGTTTTGTTTTCAATATTTGTTCCCTAAGCATAGCTAGCTAGTTGACCCCTATAGACTAAGTGTAGACTCCCACTTCCCAGTCTTATTCTTAAAAATAGACATTCAAATTATATTATGTTATGATCTTTTGTCTCAGAAGCATAGCTTGTGACCCCTCATTGGAATGATCTCACCGGGATCCTTCCGGCGGGTGGTCGGTGGCTGTGTTTTTGGGACGGGAGATGGGGATATAAGTTATTCAAAAATATTTTTTGTTAGAATCTGCTCGGGAGTACCAGGAAAAGAAATATATAAAAATATATAAAAACCTGAAGATCTCATTTTCTGAAAGTGTTTCTCGGCCAGTACCGCTCAGCCCTATTCTCAAAAATCGACATTCAAATTAAATTATGTTTTGGAATGATCTCACCGGGATCCTTCCGGCGGGTGGTCGGTGGCTGTGTTTTTGGGACGGGAGATGGGGATATAAGTTATTCAAAAATATTTTTTGTTAGAATCTGCTCGGGAGTACTAGGAAACGAAATATATAAAAATATATAAAAACCTGAAGATCTCATTTTCTGATAGTGTTTCTCGGCCAGAACCGCTCAGCCCTATTCTCAAAAATCGACATTCAAATTAAATTATGTTTTCACCTTTTGTCTCAGAGGCATAGCTTGTGACCCGTCGGTGGAATGAGCTCACTCATTCCACCGAGGGGTAACAACACAAATATCTACCTATCTCTTCGAATTTCCTACTTAGTAGGAGTAATATACAAACCTAATACACCACCGAAAGCAGATATTGACTTCTTTCTGTCAAAAACCACCTGAACAGTCAGTTGAGGCAAAAATTTCGGTTTCAATTTTACGAATCCTGAATCTTCTAAGAGAGTGATCCCACATTGATAGAATATCTACTGCAGGTTCTTCTCCGCCCTCATCCAGAAGGTCAGCCACTTATAAACAATGGAAATTGTATATACGTTCTTGTTATTTTTATTTTACTGTTGTTTCTCCGCCAAAACAAGTCATACAACACTGCATTGGACCTTCAAATATCGAGTAGAAATTACCTGCGACCTTTCGTCTGATGGCACTCGGGTAGGTCCCATCCGCGATGAAAATTCATTGAATTACCTGTATACTGGACGACTTGGTGGCTTTATCTGGAACGATGGCGGGTAACGTATCGATTGACGAGATTCAGAGTAAGGAAGAATATGATTTTAAGTATACATATAGTCGGAGAACAATCAACGCGAATGCTAGTGAGGATTCCCCACTCTTCGAATTTCAGAATGAAAGTAAATATTACTCACCAAAAGATGTCTTCCCAAAAATTAACAATCGTTATGAAAGATTTTCAATATTTCATTTGAACTGTCAGAGTCTTAAAGCCCACTGGGATTCTTTACATGATCTATTGTACGAGGTCCTGGGCTCTTGTAATATTTTTGATGTGATAGGACTAACAGAGATATTCCAAATTCCCCCAAACTCATCATATACAATAAACGGGTACCGCCCCCTTATTAAGTATACAAGACCCGATGGAGATAATGGTCGTGGTGGTGTTGGAATTTTCATTAAAGACCACATAGATTTCCAAATACGAGAAGACCTTTCTGTGTTCATTCCACATGTCTTCGAATCCCTCTTCATTGAAATTAAACTAAAGAAATCCATTAAATTAGTAGGAGTAATATTCAGACCTAATACACCACCGAAAGCAGATATTGACTTCTTTCTGTCAAAACTAACCGACTTAACGGAAATGATAAATCATGAAAATAAAAAATCCTATATCATTGGAGATTTCAACATTGATCTTCTGAAATCAGGAGTACACACTAATACGGATAACTACATAGATATTATGTTCAGCCAGGGTTTTTTACCTTTTATCACCAAACCAACGAGAGTAACTAGTCACTCTGCCACACTAATTGATCATATCTTCACAAATAACATATCATCCAATTGTTTTTCTGGTATAATCATTACATATGTCTCTGACCACTTCGGAATTTTCTATGTCGAAACTCATAACGTGATTAAAGAACTTTCGTCATACATCGAAAAGCGCAAGATAAATGCAGATAGCATAGCAACCTTCAAAACAATTTTGTCTCAAACAGACTTTTCAACCGTCTTGGAGACAGACTGTCCTAATTTGGCCTATGACACTTTTTCAGCCATTATTTCCACAGCCCTTGAAAATGCTTTTCCGATAAAACGCATCCCACTAAAAAAGGATTAGTCAAGCAAAACCCATGGATGACCAAAGGGCTATCAATCTCATCACACACTAAATCCAAATTTTATAACAAAAAACTAAAATGTCCTACAGAACAGAATATTGCAAATTACAAAAATTATTGTAGAATATTCAGTAAAATAAAAAGACAAACTAAAGCTATGTATTATAAAAATATCTTATTAGAAAATAAAACCGATCTGCGGAAAACATGGACAGTCTTAAATGAAGCCATTCACAAAACAAAACGAGTGTCTGGATTACGTTACTCTTTTGTAAGCGAACATGGTAAAGAAATAAGGGAGCCTGCTGAAATAGCCCACTAAGTTCAATAGCTTTTTCGTCAATATTGGAGAGCGCACGAGTGAACAAATAAAGAAACCTCAAAAACATTTTCTTGAATACATGAAAAATAATTCTCCACATAATTTTTTTATTACCCCAACTTCACCACAAGAGGTAATAAATGTCACAAGTTCAATGAAGTCCAAAAATAGTGGTGATTGCGATGGTATGACGACTAGCCTTCTCAAAAAAATAATTAACATAACGGCTGTACCGCTGTCGCATATCATTAACAACTCGTTCGTCCATGGGAGTGTCCCAAATAGAATGAAAATTGCTAAAGTAATTCCAATTTTCAAAAATGGTGATGACCAGAAATTTAATAATTACAGGCCCATCAGTGTTCTACCAGTCTTTTCTAAAGTATTAGAAAAACTCATGTCGAATAGAATCACAAGTTATCTTGATAAATTTGGCATGTTATAACTTATACCAACACCAATATGGATTTAGAAAATATCTACTATACACCCAATAATGCAACTCCTCAAACATACAGGATGGAAAAATAATACTGAAGGTAATAATAAAACAATGGTTATATTTCTGGATCTTTCTAAGGCTTTTGATTTAATTAATCACGACATCCTGCTCACCAAACTAGACAAATATGGCTTTAGAGGCATCAGCAACAACTGGTTCAAAAGTTTTCTGTCGGACAGGGTTCAGTATGTTAAATACGGTGATCAAAAATCCGATCTAATGGAAATAAAGTGTGGTGTTCCTCAGGGTTCTATACTCGGACCTACACTATTTCTTCTATATATTAATGATATTTGTTCTTCAACACCATTAAATCTGTTATCATTTGCAGATGATACAACGGTCTATGATTCAGACTCTAATGTTGATCTCCTGGGCACTAGACTTGATAATGAATTGAAAAACTTATATGAATGGTGCTCAGCAAATCAGCTAGTTCTAAATGCACGTAAAACCAAATATATTCTTTTGGATCCCACTCCTAGTAAGAGAAGGTGCAAGTATCCAGATATCTTCATTAATGACCAAAAAAATGTACGCGTAGGGTCAAATCAAGACGAAAAATCTTTGAAATTTTTAGGTATAAGTATTGAGGAAAACCTAACATACCAAGCGCACATTTCCACAATTTGTTCGAAGTTAAGATGGGCAAATTATGCTTTGAACAAGGTAAAAAAATACTACCACACCAGGCATTGAAAACGTTACATTATTCTATAGTCCACTGCCATCTGGTATATGTTATTCATATATGAGGCAGTTCGAGGGCAGTTAATAAATTGTTGAAATTGCAGAAACTTCCATACGAATTATAAATAACAAAAAATATAACTCGCACACTGCCCCACTATTTCTAAAGGATAGGATTCTAAAACTTATCGACCTGTTCAAATTACAAACTTGCCTTTTTATATTTGATTGGAAACATGGGAATCTCCCAATGTCATTTAATGACTATTTTAGTATTTTAGAAAATATATCTCGTATGAAGACAAGGCAAGTGGGACAAATGCGCGAATACAGAACTCGTAGAAAATGCCTAGATAAGTTACCGATATTTGCATTCCCTAAAATATGGAACAATTTGGACATGGATCTGAAAAATCTAAATAATAGAATCAAGTTTAAAAAGAATCTTACAATAAAACTTTTGTCTCCGTGTGCTGACAGTACTCAATGTAATAATCCGTATTGTCCAGACTGCTGTGTATGAACAAAGTTGAAGTAGCACAAAGCACGTAATTCTATGAATAAGTTCGCACCTTTACACATTAACTATCACCTTTATCAACGAGGCAAACTCGAGAAGAATATTGGACAATTCAGTTCAACAGGAGTGAGGAGTCGCACTCTTCCGACTATGCTGGTGTTGCCCGGGTGTTATTTTATTAGAGCTCGGATAATATAGGTATAAGCGCAGGTCTAAGACTTTATACGTATTAATCGTAGGACATGGCAATAAATGCCGAAGGGGACTTTAACACACAATAAATAATTGAATACAAAATTAAAACCAAATGGGTAACTAAATTAATTAATTCAAAGATTGGTTGGCTGTTTCAGTAGTTGGTTGATTAGTCAGTTTGATCAGTAGCTTATCGGACTATTAGACTATTGGATATTACCTGGTTATCTCGTCTTCAAATAAATCTACCGTGATGAACCACCAAGTCTATGGGTGAGCGACATCACCCGGGGTGTTCTCAGACGCTGGGCAGCAGTGTCCCTGGTCCTTAGTCCATTCGCAGTGTTGAAGCAGGAACATATGTTTTGTTTTGTTTTTTGTGGGGGATGACAGGTAGACAGCCAATCTGGCTATGTCGTCTCCCTACGATATGTGCAGAAAGAATTCTGTTATTAAAATTTTGTACTCCGAAATGTCTATTTTGTATACAATGCTCATGTCGTAAAATAAAGTATTATTATTATTATATTATTATTACTGGTCAGAACGCTTTCACATTTGGTATACAACATTTCTGGGGGGGGGGGGGGGGGGGGGAGTCAGATTCAAATTTGTTAAAATCGGATCCATAGGTTAATATTTGGGCTCGCTATGGTAGCCCAAATTTTAACTTAGTGCAATATGAAGAAATTTCTTTAAAATTTCTCTTCTTCGGATCCAACAGTGAGAATGCTTTCATATTTGGCACACAACATCTCTAGGGTAGTCAGATTCAACTGTGTTCAAATCGAGAGCCTGGGTTAATATTTGGGCTCCCTATGGGAGCCGGAATTTGCCATTTTGCTGAAGAATTAAAAATTTTGTATTCAGTACCCTCTAAAGGTGTGTAACTAAGATTAATCCACAAAGGTTGTATCAAGGGGCTTCACAGGGGAGCTCTACATTTTACTTTATGATCAACTGAAGAAAAGGCATGATGCCCGGATTATTTTTGTCACTCCCGAGGGACTCAGTGATTGACAGTGTAGCCTATGGAGATGGCTTGCTTAATGTACTCATTCTTGGACTCGGTTTATATTGTGTTTTGTTCAAGATGAGCTCGTCAGGCCCCGCGGGGCCTCTTGTTAGAACTTATGATTTCAAATTAAAAGCTGAAAAAAATTGAAAATCGGACTTCAAATATCGGAGATAGGACATAAAATGCGGTTACCCACAACCGGCTCGTCGTAAATTAAAGTTTTGTATGTACAACTTTAAGTTTTAAACGTCGTAAATTAAAGTTTCATCCTGTGCAATAATGCAGTTTTACCATGTACAGCTTTAAAGTTATAAACGTCGTGAATTAAAGTTTTACAAAATACATTAAAGTTTGAGACATCGTAAATTTTTAATTGTTACCAACTACCAGGAAGAGGCACCAGTAGTCATACATAATAAAATTTATGACGCTCCTGTGTATACGTGTATTCCTTTAGTTATCAATTATGTGAACCCTTAACATTTATATCGTGTGATTAATTGGCTGCGACCTCTTCCTTACATACTCCATTGTTGGCCAGCTTTGTGTGTAGGGGAGGATGGGGGTGATCCGATGGGATTCAAACATTTGAATTACCCCCCCCCCCCCCCCCCAGATCTCGAGAGTTACGGACTTGTCAATTTCACCCATATCAAATTCCACACCAAACCGAAACATCAGTGGCCTCAAATGGGGGTGGGGGGACACATTTAACTATCCCTAATACTTTTCATCTCGTTACTTCTTTCCCTTCAAAAATTCCTGTAGAGTGTATTATGTATGTGACCTTAAACACCAATAAATAAATAACAGAGTGTAGTCATAGTTTGTTTGTTTTGTTTTTGTTTTGGGTTTTTTTGGTGGCGGGGTGTTTTGTTCTTTTTTTTACCTTCAAATTGTAATTTTATTTTGGAAGATACTTCGCAGCTCTCTTCTCGTTCGCACTGCTGTTGATTCCATGCCAGTCGTAGCTGTAAGGGATGGGGGTGCCCATCCCATCCGCCCACGCTCTATTATAATGAAGTCATTTTTTGTTGTTACAAACACCAACCGTCTAACAGTACCAGTGCATGACCCGTGTAAAATAAAATGTATTGACATTGAAGTAAGGGATGTTACCCTGGAATCTGTGGGGGCCCGTGGAAACTTCCCATAAAATTTGGAATTTCAATGCACATTTATCACCATATAGCCAAAATTAAAAAAAAACAAAAAATGAGAAAACAACAAAGCTATACACTGTAGGAGGTTCAAGGGAAAGAAGTAACGATGATTGTTGTTGTTTGGGGCGAAAAGTGAAATTCATTTTTTTTTGTCAAACGATAAGCCCAAGAATTTCACTTTCTTAACAGTTTTAATGGGACTGACATCTATTGACAATTTCGGATCAAGCTGGTGCTTCCGGAGCTTGCAGCAATGAACACAATTGTTTTGGTCTTCGAAAACTTAAAACCATTTTCTGTAGCCCATTTCGGAATTCTGTTCAAACAGAACTGAAGCTTCTGCTCAATGTCATTCATGCTTTTAATCCTTTAGCAAATCAAAGCCATTGACAAACAATGAAGAATATACCATATTCTCAATTACGTTAATGATGTCATTGATTTTAACAGAAAACATGGTAACAGGTAGAATACTACCGCTTGGAAAAAACAATCCTTTCTCGTGTGAATCAGATATGTAGGCCCAAAACGAAATTATGAAATTAACGATCCTTTCAAAAAAAAAATTGTTTAAAAGAGGTATACGCCCTCTCAAGATCTTTTAAAATCCCATATTTCCACGTTGATTTGTATGTCTTCTCCAGATCAAAGAAGATGACGATTGCGTGTTGCTTTCTCGCAAAGGCATTTCTGATGAACGTTTCAAGTCGAATCAAATGATTCACAGTGCTTCTCTGGCTTCCGAAACCACGATGGAGATTATAAGTTTCACTCCATTCATCTAAACCACACCCACCGCCACATAATACAGGGCTTCCTATGAGTAGGTCCAAGAGTCAATGGAGTAGAACAGGTAAATTCCGGAGAGCTAAAAATCTCTCCCCTTGCATAGCCGAGTGGGGGGGGGGGGGGGGGGGGCGATTACCTCTCTTCAAGCTTACAAAAGCTAAAAGTAGCAAAATTAATTTACTATTAATGAATTCTGCCAAGTGAGCTTTCTATATTTTATTTAGTGCTGCTAGCAAGGTAGTCGCTGCGAGACGGCCACAATGCCCCTTCCACACCTCCGGGCCTCGGCAAGGCCCGGAGGTGTGGGCGGGGTAGTGTGGCCGCCTTTCAGAGACCAATAACATCTGAGCAGAGATCTGAAAAGATGTCGGTTTTAGGAATAGGCGTTTATAGTAACCGTTATTTTCTTAAACCAGGAGGGATAGTTTTCGCCCTCCTTGATGTTTTTAAGGCGAGCAGTGGGCAAGCGAATAAATCGCTCTCCTGAAAATGCCAGGCCTGGTAGAAACTGGGCCAGGCATTGCTCGGACGACTCGAATCTCATCGAGCATACGAGCTATCGAGCATTTGCTCGACCGAGTGACTCCACATATTGCTCTTCGACTCATCTCAGGAAAAAAGGAATTCCCCTAAACTCGGTCGTTTTTAAAAAGGGATTCTAACGTCACAGCCTTAGATATTGTCCGACAATGTTGAAAAGAGTCGGAAATGACGCCCCAGCTATTCCTTTTGTAGTCTGTGATATTAGTACAGTGCTGTGTTATTTATTGTGGGTGTAGGGCTGCCACCAGAAGGGAGGAAGTAATTCCTGTCGGAAATGACGTCATATCTCCGGTATGTGAAGACGGATTTTCAAACTCTTTTCAACTTGTTATTCAAAGACGATGAATGCTATACGTTACCCTGATTTCAACTTCATGCAGTAAAATTTCAACTTGACATTTTCCGACCTCGATCCGCATTAACGTCATAGCGTTAATTATTTTCCGACAATGGCTAAAAAATGCCGGAAGTAACGACCTAAACTATTCCTTATGCCGCCTGTGATATTATAGTGCTTTGTTATTTATGCCTCGATATTAAAAGATCAAGAAAAACGCGTTAATTGGGTATTGTTTTGGTCAATGTGGAATATCAAAAAAGTAAGACCCACGATCTCAAGAGTTTTCAATCGTGAAGAAATGTGTCAAATTTCATGAGTGTAGCTTCATGTATGTCGAAGAAATTCATGTCGGACGAAAAAAGAAAGAAAGAAAGAAAAATAGGCTGTAAGTCATTCCAATGACAACTAATAATTGAAATACATTTTGATATCGTGTACATTGGGTAAAGGGTTAAAGACTACAAAGAATTGTCTTAGGTCTTGATTTGATGGAATGAAATTAACTTGCAGTTTTGAACGAGGAGTTGTTTAGATTACGTTGGATCAGTTTGCAAAAAGACTGTTAATCTTTATCTTTCGTACCAGCAAAAAGGCCAGGGCAATTCACAACAATCACTCCTCAATTTTCATTATTTTTGTTAATGTTTTTGCCCCAGAAACATAGCTTATGTCCCCACATTGGAACAAGTGCGTTGAGCTCGTTCTAATGAGGGGTCATAAGCTATGTTTTTGACGTCAAAAAATAAAAAAATGAGTTATTTAAGTTTTTTTTTTGGCGAGTGTCGTCTGTCGTTCGTGTTAGGTAAAGGATTAAACCATTCTTATTCTGATTACTAACATAAAGTCGAATCAACTTTAAAGAAACCAAATGCAATTTCAACTCCTAAAATTAATTATTTCAAGACCTTACAAATGCTTTTTGTGCATAAGGTAACTTATTGTCATCCAGGGCTGTATCATGAATGTTTAATTGTTTTTACTTTTGATTTTCATTAAAACGTTAAGCATCATTTGCAACCCGAACAATCCTTCTCCTTGGTATTAGAACATCAGAGTAATATGTGTGTCATCGTCCTTCTTTTTAGGTAACTTGAACTCAGGTTAGAGCAATAGGCTCATCTTGAGCATCTGGTTTAATTTAATATCAAATTTGAGGCAAAAGACAGAATATACTTTCAGAGTTAATCATAGATAGTTAAGGGTAGTTTTATATCAAATGTCACGAAAAGTTGGACTGTCCTTGCAACTAAATGTCATCCCCCACACCCATCCATTTAAGGTTGTATCAACACCTTCCTCTCACTATTTCACTTTGCGTTGGTAAAACGGCGATCCACGCCCAATATCATAAAAACTAGTTTGCAAAATATTATTTTTGATTTGCAGCGTTTTGAGGCTGAATGTTGGAAAGTTAGTTGTGTTTTCATCAGACTCGGAAATTCTGAATACGCTGAAAATGTACGAAAGTTATGAAACCACTGAGCTATGGTATAAACTATTAAAGAACTCTGACAAAAGTCACGTTCAGCCTGAACGAGTGGCTCAGTATCGGACAGGAATTCCCCAACAACTCGATCGCATCTTGTTTGAAATATGTTGCTTTGCAATATTTATTACCCTCTGAATATTCCCGTTTTGGTTCACCTGTCTGCATTCTGCCATAGAAATAAATGTTTGCTTGCATGTATGATACGAAACACTAGCCGAACTGTTAGAAACTCTCCTACGAGTCTGTTTACACGCCTCTGGCTACGAGGCTCTTGATCATCAAGACAAAGCCTGTAGTTTGAGTGGTACTTATTATCGAACGTAAACTTTCGTACAATAAAACCTAGAACACATCATTGTCATTACTCACAAGTCTGTCGCGGTGAACCATTCCCTTCATTTTAGATTCTTCCAGTTAGTTATTTGCATATTAAGACACACGTACAATCAAAAAGCAGACTTGGAAATAACTCGCGAACGGTCGTGTAGGTTACGTGTGGGTCACGTCTGCTGTAAAATACAATTGAACAATGGATTACAGGTTACGGCAAAGTAAATCAATATAACTTTATTGAATTACTAATCTCGTATGTGTTATTAGAAACCGAAATATATCCTTCGTCGGTCCCAGCTTCCGGCAAATCAATTTGCCGGTTTATCCATTATGATTCGTAAACCTCGCATTGACCTGTTTCTTGTTTTGTCCTTGTTGCAGGTATGCCACGTGGAAGCACTTACGCAAATACTTCACAGAACAGAAGTCTTGGAAGAGTGGGTATGGCGATGGGCAGCATGCCGGTCTCCAGGAACCCTGGAGGCAGTTCAGGAGGTAGTGTCTATAGTGGCCACAGTTCGAGTTCTGTTAAAACATATGTTGACAATGCACAAAACCGGAGCCTTGACCGTGTGGGAATGGAACATGGCAGTATGGTCGTTTCTAAGTCATCAACCTCTGGAAGTACACAATCAGCGAGTTCCAAAACTTATGTCGACAATGCACAAAACCGAAGCCTCGGTCGTGTAGGAATGGTTCATGGCAGTATGGTTGTCTCGAAGTTATCCACATCTGGAAATGCTCGATCAGCTAGTCCCCAAACCTATGTCGACAATGCACAAAACCAAAGCCTTGGTCGTGTGGGAATGGAACGTGGTTCCATGGTTGTCTCAAAATCATCAGGCAATAAAGGAACCACAACACTGCCCATATCTCCAAGTACAAAGTTGTATATAGACAATCCTCTGAATCGGCGTCTGGGTCGAGTTGGGAAGCCGATCGGCACACAAGCTCTAAGCAAATCATCCAAAGGGCCTATTCAATTGTATTACGCTGATACTGCCGAAAACAGAAGACTTGGACGAGCTGGCAAACCCCGTGGATCAGAACCAACGTCTAAGGGATCGAAACCAAGCTCTTCAGGATCGAAAAAAGACCTCCTCACCAACATCACGGCAGAAATGTATAGACACTGTATTTCGGACTGGGTGAGTGTTACAATACTAAGATTTTTTGTTACTTGTATCAATAAAACTCTGTCGAATCATCGATTATGCAGTTGCTCTCGAATACATGTATCTTGCGATTCGAATGTTAGCCACATGTAGTACGCCATGTTTCTATGGAGCTGGTGCCTTTATGGAGCTCTAACGTGGCACTAGGCGTCTTGGGGTGTTCTTATTTTTGGATTATTTCTAACAATTCTAATGAATTATTTTAAACAATTGTAATACTGAAACCATGCTTATCGTATAATTCCTGGTATAATTTTTTACATAATAAAAAAGTACTGTAAAACATTTTCACAAACCGCCTTTTTTCACCAGAGATTTGGATGCAGCTCTGTTAGGAAGAGACTGGACCGGCTGGCTCCATTTGATTATCGGTTTTAACCCTTTACCCAACGTAACGGCCAAAATCGGCCAGCACTATTTACAAAACTCGTGTCATAAGCTATGTTTTTGTGACAAAAAACGAAAATATTAAGTTATTTCAGAATTTTGTTTCCAGGTGTCGTCTGCTTTTCGTGTTAGGTAAAGGGTTAAAACGTATTGATTTGTTCGCAAAAACGTATTAGTAGTAGAGTAAAGACAACACAGATCCGTGACCATTCGACCTGATATTTGTTTAATGCATTTTTCAAAGACTATAAGCACTTTCAAAGAAAAAAACTGTACCTCCTGTTTGGGACGGCAAAACTTTTTAGAGGTGCATTTCTAAGAAGGCCGCCATTTTTTCGAAGAAAAATGGGTTTCTAACTGTAATAAAACAACATGATTTTCAAGGGCATTACGGTTCATTAGCGACCCAACAGAAATGATTAACAGCCCGAGGTCTTATGAGCTGCCCGAGACGAAGTCGAGGACCGCTAATAAGACAGAGAGCTGTTAATCATTTAATCATTAAATCGCTAATAGAACCATGATGCCCAGGAAAGTCACGTTATTACTATTATTACCACGAATAGGGAAGGATATTCAAGTAACCTCAAAATAACTGCAAGTCAGTAATTTAATCAAATTCGAGAATTATTCGACCGACTTGTCCTTGAAGAAAGAAACATGCTGACATTTTAATGTGAATGGAAAATAAAGAATTGAGTTAAGAGTTTGAACTTTCAATATTCATGAGATGTCATCATTTACTTTTTAAAGTCTTTCAAAAACAAAGTACGAAATAACTGAAGCAAAAATCCAGCATCGGAGTTTGGCTGCTTCAAAAAACAAAAAAAAAAAAAAAAAAAAAAAAAAAAAAAAAAAAACAGAAGGATACATATATGTACTGACCTAAAATAATTATTTGTGTCCTCGTGTTCCAATAGAGAGATTTAAACTGTTTTAATTGGCGTTATCACTAAGAAAACTGCTGTGAGGTTTGTTTTCCTCGCGCGGTATACTTACAAAGCTGAAACAGAAGATTGGGAACGGGACGTAATTCGGTCACGTGAAACCATTTTCACTATCCGCCCGCGGCCCTATACGTCGCATGACTTGCCGTGCGTTATATTATTTGATGGACTTACTAAACATTGTTAATTCACCACAGAATGCCCTGTTAAATGGTAATAATAACTTTTAATACCATATACAATGGCAAAATTTGATATCATTTGAGGCAGAAATCACCCGGTCAGTAGTTTATGTATAATGTGTCAAATACCAATTATCTTCTGCTATGGAAAACCAGAGAGAGTTTGTTTATCGATATGGATGTCGTCAGTTTATAGCAATGTGCCGAATTTTCATCCCTGAAAGATTGAAAATGGATTTCTCAAGTCATAATCATTGATTCTACATATCTATCCAGAATAAATATAAGAGATTGAAAGAGACGGAAGGAATAGTCAAGATGTATTCTTCTTGTAATCTGGGTACGGTGAGGGATGTTCCGATAAAAAAGACAAGTAAAACATTTTCTTGCCGTTCCAACAGTACGGCCGGGTGTACTTGTCACTTTCCACGGGTGGGCAATATTTTCACAGACGCAATATATTATTGGATTCCAAACACAAATTATAGACATAATCAAAAAAAATTAATTAATGAAGTACTGGGTACAACCCGGTGCTTCATTAATTAAAATTTTGATGATGATTTTTATTACCTGGTAAACGCATGCGTGGACATCAGCGCCCACGCGTGGATTACGACCACTCCACGGCGAATGCACTGTTTTTGTACCTTACCCACTGATCCCGAAACCAATTGACACAACTCTGTAAACCTTGGGCAATTTCGGATATTCAGAAATAGGTATTTTTTTTATCTTATCACGATGATAATTTTACAGACACCATATTTTTTTAACGGAACTTGTACTTATATTTCTATATACAGCACACCTCTTTGTGGGTCCCATATAGTATTTTAAAATATCAACATAAATATTTGAAAATGCCCCAGAGTTGCATCAACTTGATTCGGATTGAGTGGGGAAATATTCATATAAACATGGCAATGAAATGTTTTACGCGTCTTAGCAGAGGTCTCCACGTGGCTCCCAGATTGTCATAAGAAGAGTTCCTCTTATTCATTCATTTCATCAATCTCTTGCGTTTATTTTGGGATTAGAACCAAGTATGGAATCAATGTGTATCACTTGAGAAATCAGGTTGCAATCTTTCTGGGGATGAAAATCCGGTATATTATCATAAAGATGGAATATGCATATCGGCAAACACAACACAATATTTTCGGGGAAGCTTATGATCGATATTTTTACATATTATATATAGAATACTACTGAATAATACCAAACTTTACCAATGGAGATGGTCTTAAACAGTTTTTATGGTTAAAAATCTAATTTTCTTTGAAAAATTGGCGACCATCTCAAAAACATTTTGCCGTCCCAAAGTGGAGGTACTGTAATTTTTATTAGCTCATCTTGACAAAGTCAAGCTGAGCTAATCTCATCGCTCTCCGACCGTCGTCCGTCCGTCGTCCGTCAACACCATGTTTTGGTCTTCTCCTCCAAAGCCACTGGGCCAATTCAAGTGAAAGTTTGTGTGAGTGATGGTCCCGAAGGGGCATTGCATTTTTGTTCAACTCAACATGCTCAGCCCCATGGGGAGGGAGTGGGGGAAATGCTCCAAAATATTTTTAAAATCTTCTTCTCATGAACCAGTGTGTACAATGACTTGATATTTGCTATGGAGCTTCCTTTTGATGTGTAGAATCAAGTTTAGTTTAAACAGTATTTATTTCAGAACAAATTTTACAAAAATATTACAAGGAACAATCAAAGCAGTAAGACATTAATAAATCAGAACTGAAAGGGATTCAACAGTAAGCTTAAAGCTTATACGAGGTTGTATAGAATCAAGTTTGTTCAAACGAAGTTCGAGAAGCCATATTTGGCTTTGTAATGGGAGGGGTAAGATTTTTGGCCCCGCACAAAATTTCTATTTTCTGAACCGATGGTCCGGTTTGAACCAAACTTGGTATGTGGTATTATTGGGTCATAAGTACATGACACATGCAAAAAAAAATCCCCGCATCCCCATGGGAACCATGGGAGCTAAAAATAGAAATATTTTCAAACGCCCATATTTCCCAAACCACACGGAACAGAGAGCTGTTATTTGGTATGAAGTATCATTAGGACCAGCAGAATTGAATGGTAAAAAAAATTACCATTGGTTATGTCAGGGTGTTCTGTAATGGGCATCGGAAACATGCTGAATCCGCATATTTGCAAAAAAATTTTAAAATCTTTTCTCCAAAACCAATCATCAGAATATTTTGATATTCGGTATACAACATTCATAGGAGGGTCAGATACAAGTGTGTTAAAATAAAGCCCATTGGTTCATAATTCATATTTGGGCTCAATACAGGAGCCCGAATTTTTAACATAGGGTAATATTCTTTAAAAAAATCTTCTTATTCAGAACCACCAGTCAGAATCTTTTAATGTTTGGTGTACATCATATCATTGTTATGAAGGTCAGATTCAAGATTGTTCAAATCAAGTCCCTAGTTTAATATTCCTACGGAAGCCCAAATTTTAACTTTGTTCAATATGGGAGATAATTTTGAAAAAATCTTCTTCTTCAGATCGACCAGTCAGAATGCTTTCATATATGGTATGCAACATCTGTAGGGGGCGGGGGAGTGGGGGGGGGGGGGGCAGATTCAAGTTTGTTCAAATCAGATCCCTAGGTATTTATTTGGGCTCGCTGTGATAGCCCAATTTTTACTTAGTGCGATATGAGGAAATTTTTTTTAAAATCTTCTTCTTCAGATCCACCCGTCGGAATGCTTTCATATTTGGTATACAACATCTCTGGGGGGGGGGGGGGGGGGGGGGGGAGGTCAGATTCCAGTTTGTTCAATTCGAGTGCATGGGTTAATATTTGGCCCCCATATGGGAACCTGAAATTTAACTTAGTACAATATGAGGGAATTTCTTCATAAATCTCCTTCTTCAGATCCACTAGCCAGGATGCTCTCATATTTGGTTTACAACATCTCTAGGGGGGACATATTCAAGTTTGTTCAAATCGTATCCATAGGTTAATATGGGCTCGCTATTTTAACTTGGTGCAACATGAAGAAATTTCTTTAAAATTTATCTTCTTCAGATCCAACAGTCAGAATGCTTTCACATTTAGTACACAACACCTCTAGGGAAGTCAGATTCAACTGTGTTCAAATCGAGAGCCTGGGTTAATATTTGGGCTCCATATGGGTTGCCGGAATTGGCCATTTTGCTGAAGATTTAAAAATTTTGTATTCAGTACCCTCTAGAGGTGTATAACTAAGATTAATCCACATAGGTTGTATCAAGGGGCTTCATAGGGGAGCTCCACATTTTACATTATGATCAACTGAAGAAAAGGCATGATGCCCGGATTATTTTTGTCACATCTGAAGGACTCAAGGATTGACAGTGTTGCCTATAGAGATGGATTGCTTAATGTAGATTCATTCTTGGACTCTGTTTATATTGTGTTCTGTTCAAGATGAGCGCTTCAGGCCCCGTGGGGCCTCTTGTTTTCTTTAAAATGCCTTTACTGAAAAAAATATTTAAACAAATGCCAAATCGAAGTAGTCACGGTTCTGTGTTATCTTTCCTCTACTATACAGGAAATAATTTCTTGCGTAAAAATACTCAAAGGTTTGAAAAACCTTGTCAAAAATCTACATATATATGCATGCTTTCAGAAAACATTTTCAGGCCTGTAGTTTTAAGAATCACAGGATGTCAGGTAACAGGGTTAAGGCTTGGGAGGACAAATTCAGTGGCGGATGGAGGATTATGTGCTGGGGTTGGATACGCGCCACATTTGAAACATAGGACATGATGTAAAGCATCACCTGACGTGCGTAAAGACGAGTCAGAAACGAAAACGAGTCCGGGTATTCTACTTTCGTCGGGGGAGAGGGTGGGGAAATTTTGGAAGATTGTAGGTCAGTGTTGCCCTCCGGTTGCGTCTTTACACACGATCACAATGATTTGTAGCCAAAGTATTCCAGCAGCTTTGTAACACTCATCAACATTTTGAAAAAGGAAACCAGTTTATGACGGGTGTCACGCTCACTTTTGTAATAACTGTCGACTCTTGCCACTCTTGCCATAGCTCCTACTTTTGTAATAAAAATCACCAGGTTATGTCATACTAGCTTACAACGTTTGAAATGAAATCGTCAGTTTTTGTCATAAACCAGGGTCACAAGTTTTGTAATACAAATCAACAGGTTTTGTCAAAAAAATAATATCTTACGCCCTTTCACACAGAAATGAACAGGTTTTGTAAGACATTGCTTTTTTTTCACTGGCATCAAAACAACTGTTAGCCCTCAGTATAATTAACCCATCCAATGCCTTAAACCATCGTGTTGTTGTCATATAAGTATATAACTGTAGGTCACGTGATATTGGTGGGTGGGTGTTATTATTTGGTATGGTAATACAGTGTGGACGGTTTGTACTCCCGTTGGTGTACAGTTAGCCATTTTTGTTACTTACCTTACGCCTTTTGATACCCCCTGGTTGGTAATTTTAGACTTGGCGCATCTGCCTACTGTACCACCCTGTGCGGGTTATGTTATTTCGCCACAATTCGATTTTTGCGGACAGTGTTCCAGTAGCGTAGAAGAGCCTTCATGTTTCCTACCTCCTATATGGTTCCTTGCACCTACATGCTCCTAAAACATAGCTCGCATGGTCCCTATAACTCCCAACACAATCGCCACCATGAAGATATTAGTCTGAGGATTTAAGTGAACTGAAGACATTCAATTTTGTGACTTGTGATGTAGGGATTTGGGGGACATGTGAGGTCTAGTTCGACACCCCAATCACTGTAACAACCCCAGACACTACCTTATCGATCACGAAACCTACAGCATAAACCAACACATCTATTATGCCAACAACTACACCGCAACTACAACACTAACCTCAACGTTATCTACCACAAAACCTCAAATACATCTATAATGCCACTGCTAAGACATCAACTACTACAACGCCCACAACTACCGTACTGAGCTCTACCATACTAACAATAAGTGCACCAACAACTTCCAGACCAACAATCTCATTTACTACAACAACCACTACACCATCAACTGCTACAACGACCACTGCTACACAATCAATATGGCCAACACACCAATATCTAGTTCATCAAAAAGTACTACACCACTCCGAGTCTTGTACAATACTGGCGCACACTCCAGTACAAACGAACTGTAGGGAAATAACATAAAACCGCAGGGTTGGTATAGTATACGCTCTTAGATACGTCAATGATGTTGCCAAGACTAAAACGTACCAAAATGGGTATAGACCGCCCATACTATGCTACAAATGCAGACAATCCAGCTTAACTGACAACACCACATACCATTACGTACTGCCTATATCAACCAGAGGATAGAAAAAAGGCGCAAGGTGAGTCAGTTGTACCAAGAGCTAAAATTTGTTTATTGGTACTTAACGTCACATCAGCAGTTGAAATTACATCGTGGCGACAAAGTGGGATAAAGAGATTTCTCCAGAAAGTTAAATATTTGTTGAAAACCTGAAAAATTAACATTACCGTGATTGAGAAGTAAACTGAGAAGACAGTAGAGGCATAATGATACAAACTTAGAATGAGTATTGTATAAATCAACTCGATGACAAAATACATTTTGTATATGAGATGCAGTTAAAAGAATGTGTTCGATTTTCAGCGGACATGCAGGGAACACATCCGGTATCATATTACCTTCTAACAAAAAGGAATATGTAAGTCTTGTATGGCTAATATAACATCGTGTCATAAAAGTTTTTTTTCCATAAAGTTTACGAGACGGATACTTCCCCCATCTCATTCAGCCTGCCAAAGATTTGACGTACTTATTGATATGTTGTTTTAAATTACTGAAAGGAATTTTAAAATCGGCGAGAGGCTTGTTTTGCTGTACTGTCTGCCCTGGTTTTACCTGAGATAGCTACATGTCCAGGTTACCATCAAAACACGATATCATATTGGTGACATTTACCTTCTCACGAAGTTCCAAAGTTAGAGGGGGTTTGGTCAGCACCCCAATCGGTGGTACCAACTACCTTGATGAGGTTAAGTGCCCTTTACAACTCACACTTAGTTATTTGATATGAGAAGTGAGTTAGACGGTCGACATGGGAGACATTGCACCCGTATTTTCTTTTGTGAAGTTTTATGTGGGACTTATCCTGAAATGAATGCGGTTGTAGTTTAGTCGAGAACGTGTCATCGATGCAGTCATCGAGTGACATATCCTCAATCCCTTCAAACATGTTGCTCGTGACAACATTTATAATATATTTTATTCGAATTTAGTTTTTGTTGATCTTTTTGTCTTTTTTCTTCTTGTCCTTTCCTAATTTCCTTTTTTGATTCTGACTCAGATTTTGTTGCTCTAATCGTTTTGTCTGTTGTGTTTTGGGATTATGTGTGCCTGGCTGATTTTTCTGGTCTGATGTATGTACTATCGGTTCATTGTTCCTTTTAGGCTTACTTATATTCTTTTCCTGTTTGCGTTCTGTTGCGTCTTCTGATGTTTTGAGAACAGTTGACCTTGTTTGTGTTGACTTGGATTCCGTTTGTTCGATGTGTTCCATTGTAAAGGCTTGTAACGGGGTTGGTATTTCGTCTTTGCCCCTTGCATGTGGTGTCTGGCATTCTACTGATTTTGTTACAATTTTTGGTTTCTATATTGTGGCATATGATGGTTTGGCGTGTTCATACCAGGCATGGGTGACACAATATGTCTGGCCTCTTTTAAGCTGATTTGTGTTTTGCATTTTATTTTTTCAATTGGCATTTTCCTTTTCCAGACAGGGCAATCTTTAGAAGATGATATGTGACTGCCCCAACAGTTTATGCATTTAATACATTCACTAGTACATGGTTCGTCATGTTTTACACCACATCGGTGACCTATAGCTTGGCCTCGGTTGGCGTGTTTACTGTTGCCGAATTTCTGACACCTGAAACATCGAAGAGGATTTGGAATGAATAATTCACTTTGCCATTCATATCTCCAGTTTTTACTGATTTTGGTGGTTGGGTTGAATTAAAGGTAAAAACATATGTATTTGTTTTAATGATATTTCCATCTCTTAATTTCTATTCTTTTGACTGTTTTAACTCCTTGAGTTGCCATTTCATTCACAATTTCACGTTCATCTATGTCGGCCAGCTCACGCGTTCAAACAACACCTGCGTTATTATTAAGGGTCTTGCGAGGGCATGCATTTATGTCTATATCGTGAACTTTTGTTCTTTTTAATAAAGCCATTGATTGTTTCGCATGGGCATATTCTATTAATATAGCCCAAGATCTCATTTTTTAACAACTTTTACTGATCCGGCTATACCTTGTATTGATTTCTGTAATATGAAAGGGTTTATCTTATTGATTGCTTCACTGTCATCAGCTGAAAGAAATGTTGATTAGTTCTGGTCAAATATGTGTTTTTGTTTATGTTCTGTCAGTCTCTAAATCAGAGACAGAATCTAATACTTCTGAATCATACCGTCTTTTAAATTTTGGTGTGTTTGTAGCCATTGTTTTGTACATAGATGTTCATCTGTCTATGCCTTCCACCCCTACTCCTAGCCTAACATTGAGGATATGTCGCGATTTTCCATCGAGCGTCACCGGAATTACATAAAGACAGTATAATCGACCATCGTTGATGCTATTGCATACCGCTGGAGGATTGAATCATGCAGTCACGCCATCGTAGAACAGTCGATAAGCTGTCCACATCAAACAAGGAAGATCATCGTACAAAAAATAGTTGGTATCCATCAGAGAGAGCAGCAAATGTGATCGAAATATATAAGGAGTTATCCGTAGAAAGTAAAATGATAAAACAGAGATTATAACACACTGGTCAGTTTATGTACCACCCTGTGCACCGGCGTGACGTTCATTTTGGGGGTTCTCGATCAGACCGAGCCTGATCCGACCAATTGTCTATCATGAAGTAAGGACCTCATGTGATTTATTGAACAATATCCTCAATGAGGATTGCTCAACCCCAACCATCCAGGATCCCATCACACGTCTCACGGGAGAACAAGGCGCACTCCTCACATGTACGTGTACAACATACGTTACACGATGCGTTCACCAACGTGGAATTCAGTGTTAAATCACACGCTTGTTCACAAAACTGTACATGGTCTTGAATCCCCCTCATGTTTTTTTGTGACTCCTAGATCGCACTTTTAACGTTCAAATACTCGTGGTGAACGCACGTTTTGAAAAAAAGGATGAAATTGTACATCTTCACTTCTATCTTGTACGTAATTTTTGTCGACGTTCCCATCGCAAGATCAGACCATTGATCCATCGTTGGCGAACGCGAGCAAAAGCAAAAGATTCTGGGTCATCATCAAAAAACAGTTTTGGGGACTCTAGACCAGCGGTCCAGAACCCGCAATTGTTTTGGTACATTGGTCTAGAACCCGCAATTGTTTTGAGGCGGTGGGTTTTTCCCATTTATGACATTATTAGGGGAATTCCCCACTATGAGAAATTTCCCAAACTCAGCTGATCGAGCGATCGGATCGCTCGATTCTCGTAAACTCGATCTGAACGAAGAGTGTTGTCGTTGTCGGATTGTTGGAAATTCGCGAGCCCGCTGTCACGTTTTTGATTGATATATATATAGGGGAGAAAAAAAAATATAAATAAATAGTTATTTAGAAAATTAAATATATCAAATCGAATAGATAATAAAAAAAAAAATACGTAAATCATGAGCGATTCTCAGACTATTAGAGCGAGGTTTCTTTTAAACATGCTGATGAGAGCATACACAATCTGCGTGAACAAACAACTACGTCCCATCTTGTTAGAACGATGCGTCGGATGTCGGGATTATCTAGACTTCGATCACGAGAATCATTTGTGTCTAACGATGGAAAGGGAAGATATGGTCGTCATGTATTTCGAACCAGTGTTCGAACGCGTTAAATTCAACGATATGATCACGTTTTGGAAGAGATCAGTCTTCTGTAAGAATCGAGACAGGCCCACAGATTCGGAAGAACTGAAATTGGCTCGTAGAAGTTTGACTTTAGAAGACAAGGGATGCATCAAGAAATTATTGCTGAACGAAGCATACGTCTAAGTTTTTTTTTCGTTGATATAAAATAAGGGAGAGTAGAAAATAAAAAAAAATAAATAAACACATAAATTTTTTTATCCAATATTAGAAAGAAAGAAAAAAAAACACAAAATGAGAACCAGAAATAAATTGTATCCGACGTTAGTGGACGACGAGGACGAGAAGCCGAATGGCGTTTTGCCGATGGTGCAGTCGCTAGAAGAAAGAGAAAGAGGAGAGAGGTATTACATTGATCAAATCAGTAGAATCCAATTGTATCTGACTTGAGAGAGAGATTCTCGTCGTTCCCTCAAGAAGAAGTATTCGCGTTTCGTGAAATTCGTCAACGTGATCGACACGACACTCATCATGATTTCCATGGGTTTACACGCGGCCGGCATTGGATTGTTGTCGACCGCGGTCGGCATTCCGATCGTGTTGACCGTAGAAGGAGTGGCTCTCGTCGCCGGATTGTTTAGCACGCTCGGAAACTTTTTGAGTAGGAAATTATATCTGAAGGTGAGGAAACACAACAAGATTCGCGTCTTGGCAGACTCCAAGATCGACACGATATCCGAAATGATCTCTATTGCGTTGAAAGACGGTAGGATATCGGACGGAGAATACTTCGCGATATTGAGCGAGAAAACGAAATACGATGCCATGAAAGAAGCCGTGAGAATCAAGACTCGTCAGTTCATCAAGGTAGAGATGAAAGATTCTCTCGTGGAAAAGGGGAGGAAAGAGGCCAGGGAGGAATTCAGTAAGATGATAGAACTCAAGAGCAGCGATTGAAAAAAAAAATATATATATATATAATAAGAACAGAATTTTAAAAAAAAAAATTAAATTTATATATAAAATAAAAAAAAACGAAATTAATTTAAATAACTCTTAAAAAAAATGTATTGCGTAAAGTGTAAGAGAGTTACCGAGACGAGTAATTCTAGAGAAGTGCGAACTAAAAATGACAGACGGATGCTTCGTGGAATTTGCGACGTGTGTGGTTCTGTCAAGACGCGATTCGTCAAACAAAAGAACGTGAGCAAAGGTAAAGGCATCGTGAATAAAATGATCAACAATCTACCTTTCGAAATGCATCTGCCTGGTCACAGTTTCACGGGACCCGGAACGAAATTGAACAAGAGACTCAACGCCGATCTGACTCCCAAATCTTGGAGCAAACCCGTGAATAGGGTGGACGCGGCCGCGTATGATCACAATCTGTGCTATGCCGGACATCCCGACACCAAGACTCGCAACGACGTCTGCGACAAAAACATGTTGGGGAGATTGAGAGGCATATCGAATCCGACCAGGAGAGAGAAGATGGAACGTTCGCTGGTCGGCAATCTGATCGGTGCGAAACGTCGATTCGGATGGGGCGTTCAAAAAAAAAAAGTGCATCTGAAAAGAAGAAGAAACGATTATTGACGAGCGAATTGGCTGAGGAGTTACACAAACCCATAGTGCGTAAATTTCGAAAGAGAAGGGTGTTCATGAAGGGTCTGGATGACATTTGGTCTGCCGACTTGGTCGACATGAGATCATTTTCGAGATGGAACGAGGGCGTCAAATATCTATTGACGGTCATCGACGTGTTTTCCAAATACGGTTGGATCAGAGCTTTGAAGGATAAATCGTCGCCGAGGCTCTGAAGAGCGTGTTCGACTCGTCTTCTCGAAAACCGAGTAAATTGTGGGTGGATAAGGGAAAGGAATTCTACAACAAGCACGTTCGTCGATTGGTAGACCTTTACTCGATCGAAAATGAATAGAAAGCCAGCGTGGTGGAACGTTGGAATCGAACGATGAAGGAGAAGATGTACAGATACTTCACGGCGAATTCGACCAAGAAATACATATACGCTCTGAACGGTCTGGTCAAAGATTACAACAACACGCGACACAGATCGATCAAGATGACTCCCGCGGAAGCTAGCGATCCTCGAAACGAAAAACGGGTCTACGCGAATCTATATCCCGAGAGATCTGAGATCTAAGATCAGGAAGAAGTCTAGAACGCCGAAATTTGCGGTCGGCGATCAAGTGAGAATCTATGCTTATAAGAAGCACTTCGAAAAGGGTTATACTCCTCGATGGACCTCGGAAATTTTCGTAATCATCAAAATATTTCACACCGATCCGGTGACTTACGAAATCGAAGCTTTGGATGGAGAAGAGATCATCGGAAAGTTTTACGAACAACAATTACAGAAGACGAAGTTTTGATGAAGAACACAAAATTTTTTTTTATTTACTCTCTTTGTCTCTTTAACATTTTCTTGTTTACACACATATATATATAAGAGAGAAAAAAATAATAATAAAAAATAATTAAAAACTATTTTTTAGACAAAGAAAGCAAGTTAATTAATAAACAAAAAAAACCCCTAAAAATCCTTTAAAATGACAAATATACTAGATATAGCACAAAGCATAGTGAAAGATGAAAGTACTCAAGAATATGAGGTTCACGAATACGAACCGGTAACCGGAACGAGTTTGAACAATGCGGGAGAGATAAGAATCAACGTCGAAACTCAAGATCTATTCGTACATCCTAGCGAGAGTTACATAGTGGTGCAGGGACGTCTCACCAAGGAAGATGGGAGCGACTACGCCGACGACGAGATGGTTACTCTAGCCAATAATGGCATCATGCATCTATTCAGTAACATAAAATACTTGCTATCTGGACAAGAGATAGAATCTGTTTTTCATCCCGGTCAGGCCATCACGATGTTCGGACTCTTGACGTATCCTGATGATTTTTTGAAATCCAGAGGACTTAATCAGTTGTGGGTGAAAGACACCGTAGGCCCTGCTAGTGCAGGCGCTGCCACAATATTCGACTACATCGTCAAGACGTCCAGACCTAAAGGAACGTTTTCATTCAGGATACATTTGAAACACATCTTCGGATTCACGGACGATTACAACAAGATCATGTATGGATTCAAACACAATCTGACGTTGATTCGAAAAGGAAACAACGACGCCATAGTGAGACTCACCGCGACCAATGCGGGTAAGATAACTCTACACAAGATATCGTGGTTCGTTCCGCACGTGGAGCCTTCGATCGTGGAGAAAGTGCGTCTCTACAAGATCATAGAATCCAAGAGTAAATTACCTGTGGGATCTAGAATGAGACAGTGCAACACGGCTAGCATTCCTCCCTCCACGAATCACTTCGATTGGAGATTGACGGTGAAATCCGCTTCCGAGAGACCGCGTTTCATCGTGGTTGCGTTTCAGACTGATAGGGACGGGTCTCAGGAAAAGAATGCATCGCTGTTCGATCACTGGAGTTTGAGAAAAATGCAAGTGTTTCTGAACGCCACGAGATATCCAGCAATCGATTACAATGCGTCGTTCGACAAGAACGATTTCTGCAGACTGTACGGCGACGCCGCTGATTTTAGAAAGAAGTATCACGGTCTAGACGAATTGATGAGCAACCCCAACATATCTCCCGGCGAATACAAGTCGATGTATCCCATGTTCGTATTCGACGTCAGTAAACAGAGTGAACGACTCAAGAGTAGCGTGTTAGACATTCAGATCAAGATGCAATTCGATAGGAACGTGGCGAGAAAAACCGAAGCCTTCACCCTGGTCCTATCGGACAGAGAATTATAATTCGAATCGGATGGAAATAAGATGTCGATCATTCGATGAGAGATGAGTGTGTGAAAAAAAAAAAAAAACAAAAAAAAAATAAAAAGTAATGTGTGATTATTAAAAACAAAAAAAAAATAAATAATGTAATGTGATCTAGAGAGATTGAACATCTTTCTAAATCTCATTACTTTTTTTTTGTTTTTTTTTTGTTTTTTAATAATCACACATTATTCTTTTTTTAATTCATTATTTTCCATGCGTTCACTGTTTGTTCAAAGAATCTAGTTCGATCAGTAGACTCACCACGGAAGTGGCGGCTTCAGGATTATTGGTTTTCGTAACGAAATTAATCCTGTCACCGGCGTTCACTTTGAGAGTCGTACCAAACGTGCTAACATTCGCGTGTTGATTCTCAGTCTTTTCGACGCTGTATCTCTTATTGCTCTCCACACCATTCACCATGAGATTGACGACCGCTCTGTTATTCAAATCCGAGGAAGCCAGACTCATTCGAAGGATTTCACCTCCCAACAGCATGGGATATCCCACCTGACCGTGTTTCGATCCGCTACCTCCATTTCCGAAAGACCACTCAGCTTTTCCTTCATCTAAGGTGCCGGCCTCTTCGGCCCACACGGTGATCAATTGTCTAGCATATTTGACTTTCTCCACCACCGAAATCAGGGTGCAGGCATCCGTCATGTTCACGGGATCCGGTAGATTCGTGAGCGCGTGTCCACCCATGTCTAGTTTACCTTCCATGATGTCACCCTTTCTCCAGGCCGAGTTGTCGTCCACGTACTTCCTGCTTACCATGCTGGAATCAAATTCGGGATCGTGATCGAGACCGAATAAATTGTGACCGTTCATGTTGATGCCACCCTCCATGGTTCTGCCAGATTCTTTGTTCAGGTAGAGATCGTCCACTTGCAATTCTAGGTATTCTTGCGATTGTATCACGGCAGAATCTACGTAGCCCTTGTTGACCGCGGTTGAGTCTGCATCCGTGTCGTCGATCTTCGACAGATTCAATATCTTGTGGAATCCCGCATTCAGATCCGATTTCATTTCTCGTCTGTCAGACTTTCTCTGTTCCAGATCTATGTAGTGTTTGGTCACCACGTCCTTGGGATTCATGGGAGTGGCCACGTTCGTTATCTTGTTAGAATTGGCGTTCACTTCCAAGTGCATCATTTTCAGAAAGTATCTATTTCTCAGGTGTTCGCTGAATCTCGCATGAGAGTCGTCTGCGCATTTCTTGGTCGCGGCATCGGTGGGATCTACGGGATTCACGACGTTCACCAAACGTTTGGATTTCAGATCGAGATCGTCGGTCATGGTTTTATCCACGTAATTATCTAGCAGGATTCGTTCGAAATCGGCGTCCCCCCTGTCGACATATTTTTTAGTCACAGCATCTGCAAGATCTATCGGCTCGGGAAGATTGTAGAGCTTCTTATCATGCATGTTCAAAGGTTCTTCTCGAGGTTTGTATCTCCGAACGTAACGTTCGTCCAAGTTGGCAACGTCGTAACCATCGTCGACTCCGAACGTCTTCCTCTTCTTTCTCGGGTTGACTTTTTCGTCGTCACTTCTACCAAATTTATTGACTGGCATGTTGTTGTGGGATTTTTTTTTGTTTTTTTTAGAAAAATGTGTTCAAAACGCAGTTTATTAAAAATGAACTATCTTATTTTATTTTTCGTTTTTATTCGATTAAAATGTTTTTAAAATAATTTTTTATCTTTATATGTACTATAAAAAAAAAAATCTCTCTCTAATGTATATCATTGAGAATGTCTTGAAATCAATCTCCTTCAGACCATCTCTTGAGAACGTAGAGACACAGGTGACTGCAAAACACTTGATGTGGTGATTGCACTTGTTCCGTGTTGTAACGAACCATCGATTTGTTGAAATAGTTTTTTATTTCTTTTGGCGGCGAGATTCTGTAGCTGTCGAAATAATAATTTTTCTTCTTCCCGTTCTTCATACACGCCACCCAGTGAGTGCCTTCACCCGATGAATCGTCTAGATTTAAAATTCCGCATGCTGATTGTCGAGGTCTTCTCTTCGGCAAGGCATCTCTGGAAAACACTCCTAGAAAATCTTCAATTTTCAAATCTTTTGCCGCATTCAACAGATCGATGTTGGATAGGGGTTCGTTGGGTAAGACGACACCTTCTACGGATATCTTTATTTTCTTATTCATAAATGCGTATATATATTTTTTTTATTTATTTTATTATAATTTACTAAAAATGACGTTATTTTTTTTTCTATTTTTTTCTTTTTCTTTTTAAACTAACTTTCTCGATGTCACTATCGATTTCTATATTTTTGTGTTCATCTAATTCTTCTTGATTTTCTGGAATCCTATCATCCGCAATCGTATCTGGAATCTTATCATCCACAATCGTATCTGGAATCTTATCATCCACAATCGTATCTAGAATCCAATCATCCCCATTCATATCGTCTAAAATTAGATCCAAAGTCCAATGTCCGAGTGCTAAAGTGCTTATTTTATCATCTAACATGAATCTCTTGTCGTCGTCGGCTGTCAGCAAAATCTTGTTGACTATTTCAGTATACAAGTCATGATTTTCGCTTCGAATCGATTTCATAGTCTTATACACCGGACCACTTCCTAACAGACAATCTTTATACTATTGGAAAGAGATGTTTTTCTTCACCACGCACGCTTTAACTCCTTTGCACTTCTTGATCTCTTCATCATCTTCTAGACGATAAGCATACAGTTTGGGTCTCAAGCCTACGAATTCGACGATCTGTTTACCGCCGCTCTCATCATTAAATTTACCCAACACCTTCTTGTTGTCGTTCGATTGAATGTTGGACGGGTGATCGACGGGATAATTGCTCATGTCAAACCAATCAGCCACGTCCGGAGATATATCTCGGTAGACGTCTTTCGTCTCTATCTCGTAAACTAAACTGTCCGTGTCGGTGAACAGTAGTTTGGCTTTGTCACCAAATTTTTGTTTGACGTAATCGTAGTGAAACTCGTACATCAATTGCTTGCTGATATCTAAGATGATCATCTGAGATAATACGGTTTGTTGAACTTCAGGTGCGTCTTTTGCATGTGAACGGCCACTAGATTTTCGTCGAATATGGTTTCATGTTTGTAATTGGGTTTCGCCACTAATTTTTTAGCTTTTTTCTCAGACGTGACGAGTCGAACGTCGGTTCTCTTCCTGATGTTTTCCATCGATTTGCCATACACGCAGTTGTTCATGAGTTTGAAGAAATCTTTTTTGAAATCGTTCTCGGCTCGAGTTCTGAGTTTCGTGTTGAGATCGATGTATTTTTTCATCCAAGGCTCTTCGTTGAATCGAATGATGTGATGTATGTCGACTAATTTCATCCCATAATCGACGTACTGTTTCAAATTCTCACTGTATATGACGTTGTTACGTTTGTTAAATAAATTGAGAATGAGTTTTTCCTCGTCTCCTTCATTCGGTTCCATTCGTTCGGGAGCCAGCGGATAATCGTTGTGTGGACCGTGTAATTCTTCCGGATAGTTCAAATCGACTTCTAAAATGCAAGGATAGTCTCTCCATTTTTGCATCTCTTCCGGTTCCTTCACCCATTCGAAATTTCTAATCGGTAAAGGATGACTCATAGCCCAACCGTACAGATTATTAGCATCCCAATACTATATGTATTTAGTCGACCGTTTCGAATCGAAACCTTCTTTCATGTAAGGATTGTTAGCCTCAGAATATCTGTGGGAGATCATCGAGACGCCACCTCTCACAGCCCTTTCGAACATGAGCAAATGTCCACGTCGGATAATAATTCCAATTGGACTTCAGTGGTCTTCAACAGAGCATCCCATGCCAGACCGGGTGCGGTGAAATACCAAGCGGGATCCAGATCATAATTTCGACGACAGACGTCTCGAAAATTTTTGAACACGTCTGCCAAGAGCAGAATGTCAGTCTTCAGATAGAGATCGTGATAATCTCTCATGGTTTTCATATCGAATGATTTCCACACGTTTTTGGCGTGTTTGTAATTCTCGTCGGAAATGTCGGATTCATATAATTTCAAATAAAAATCATCTTTCAAAGGTAGTGTGGTGTCTTCGAATCTCTTTAGATCGTTCATGTAATCGTAAGGATAGACTCCTTTCCTCAACATGACGTCTACTCGTTCACCGAAATGTTTGCTCGTGATTTTAAATTTATCCTTGCTCATGTTATCAACTAATTTTTCCAGAGCGGTTGACATGAATTTAAAACTGTCGATGAAACGTAGGCATCTACGAATGGATTTCGTTTTTTCTTTCAACGTATTTCCGTCGATTATTCTTTTCCTCTCCATGAGCTTCCATTTTGTGAAGGAAATGTATCTTTCTTCGCTGTTCGCAATGCAATTTAATTCTTCGTGTGAGGTGCCGAGATTTTTCACGAACAGATGACTGTCGTAACCCGAGAGATTGTGAAACATCACCGGATAGAAAGTGGCGTCTCGATATTCTCGTCGAACAATTGTCTGCATATGTGACATTCGGTGGCTCTGTTATTTTCGTCCTGCTGCTCTCGCGTGATGATCATTTTTGCCAAAGTTTTGAATTTGTCGTATAACATTTGAATTTTCGATTCTAACTCTTCCACGAACCTTTGAGCCACGTCATCGTCTTCGCACTGTTTCGTGTAGGTGAAGGGACCCATGTCGTGTTGCGAGTCGAAAGCGCATTTCACGTAAATGCAATAGCCCGAAGGTATGTGTTTTTGATATCTTTTGACGTAACTTTAAAGAGCGTTGGGTTGACAGGAACTCATTTTCGTGGTGAAACATTTGAAATCGGCGTACACGACGAATGGTACTTTTAACCTTCTATTGTGATTTTCAAACTTCACGATGGTGTTGGGTTTTGACATTTCGATGGCGACACCTTGATTTTTATTGCAATATTCCTGATGTTTCGCTAATGATTTTTCGGTCTTAAATATGTTCATGCAATTGTAACATAAAAATATCTTTCCTTTATGATTATTATTTTGTTTCGACAGTAATCGGGTCGGATGTTTAACCCAACAATAATGACGATTGTCACCATTCAAAATCAATAATAAAATAATCGTCTTTTCTCTTCTGAGATATGAAGTCTGTCTGAGAGGATAGATCGTTCGTTTTTCGTCATCGTATCCAAGGGCGTTCACTGCTACGGTGGGATTTTGTGCCTCGAAACGTTCGATATGTTTTAACTCTGTTGGAAAAGTCACTCCGGTCCAATCGAGATTTTTAGAAGTTTCCTCGTAATGAGAAACTCTATTGGTGTGTATTTCGACAGGGTATAAAGCGGAAGTGACTGCCCATTTAAAACACTGATCATCTTTATTTCTCACGTTGACCACGGCGTGTTTCTTAGTCAAGAAATACGGTAATTCAAGTAGGAAGATCCTTTCAACAGATCGTTTTTATTCATGTTAATTTCGAGTTTCAACACCTCATCGAACGTCCAATTACTACCTTCATGTTGATAATTCACGAGAGACGTCAACATCTTGTCTTTCATCTTTTCGAAAATGTCCGATAGGTCTGAACCTCGAAATACAGGTTCGACGTTAGATCTGAAATATGCATTTTTCACGATGCTCTCGCCGGACTTCACGTCGATTTTATTCATTATGCAATGGAGTATCATCTTAATTTTTAATCCCACGTTCATGTATTCGCGAAACAAATCCAATACTTCTTTCTTCACCCGTTCCATGAACAATTTCGGATCGACTTTCTTCAACGAGGGAATCACGTCGAAAGTTTTAAAAATGCCTTTGATCGCACTCTCCCGTTCTAGGGTTTCGATTGGAATAGTTTCGCAACGAGTCGTGTTACATATTTTTCTCCTTTCTCTTCGTTGATCGCTCGTTGAATTTCACTTGATATATCTCGTTTGTCTTGAATCTGAAGTGCATCACTCGTTTTCGTTTTAGTTTTTCTTTTCTTTTCTTTGGAAACTTGATGTTCTTCAACGGCTTTTCGTTTAGTCGTCTTCTTATTTTTCACAACCGATGCATCTTTTGACGTCGTTGCTATCGACATTTCGTTTGCCTTTCTAGCGTTTCGCAAATATTCTTGTATGACTTCAATTTTTTTTTATTTAGTTCTATGATTTCTGAAATCTGAAATTTGTAATAGTTTACAAATCTTGTTTAACTGAGGTATGGTTTTCTCATTTAAATTTACCATTGTTTTATCTGTTTGCTTCATTTGTAAGAATATTTTTTGGGGGGGAATTTTGTATTAAATAATTTGTTAAAAAAGTTTTGCTTTTTTACTCTTTTTATATATATATATAATAGAAAAAAAAAAAAAAAAAAAGTTAAATTTTAAATTCAATTTTTTTTTCTTTAATGTGTTTTTATTCAAAAACAATTTAAGACCGCTTTTATTTCTCGCTCGCAAACCGAACACGTTTTCTCGTCTTTGGAATGACATTCTCTACAGTAACGCAGATGTGCACACGGTAGAAACAAGACGTTTGCGACACCTTCGCAGACCAGACACTTGGTGGTGGACGTTTTACTTGGTTTGTTTTTGACGAGTGACGATAACTCGTCCGCTTTCACCATGAATTTGATGAGATGTTCTAAAGTTATGAATTGAGACAGAGTCTTGTTCGCTTTGTTTAACGCATTGTACAATTGTTCTCTGGTGTATCCGAGTTGTAACATATCCATCAATAATTTTTGGTTTTTTAATCCCTCTCTTCGTCTTGGATTTTGATCAATCCCAACGTTAGGATCTTTTTCAAATAATCGCATTCGCCTTTTTCAATATTACTTATGTGTTCTAGTAAAGGTACATCATGAGGTTCCCAATTCATCAAATGTATGTCACAACAAAAACATTTGACTTTGTCGCCTCTACCCACGTAAACGAAACCCGCGGTGGCTAAATCTTTGGGTTTTTGAGCGAGATGCGAAGGCCAATTTTTAAACGTTTGAAGTCTTGCACGTTCTAGACTATAATTTGGATGTTTGGACTTGATCATTGTTTTTACCTCAAAATTGAGTTTGTAAGAATTTTTTTTTTTAACTTTTATTTATAAATAAAGAGAAATAAAGAGAAACTTTTTTTTTAACAAATTATTATTTAAATACAAAATTTAAAATATACATTATTTGCAAGAATTCATAAAAACCAAATAATCGATCATGACAACAACACCTAAAAGATGCGAATTGAAATTGAAATGAGACGAAGGGTATGAGAAATCCAGTTTTAATATCTATGCATTACAACCACACGATCCCATCGAATTGAATGAGGTCGAGATGGTGGACTTAGAGCGCTACTACCACAAATATCGAATGTGTTTGAAAGTGGATGAACCCGCGCTCGATTTGTTTTACGAGTACCAAAGTGAACTGCTGAATAATATCATCATCGCCGAAGACAGAGAATTTAACAGGGGTGATTTATTGTTGTCCTATAGAGATTACATATATCCAATAATCTCACCCGAACTCGTGAAGAAATCGGGTGGTGAGAGCGCATTTGCCTATGAAAAAAAACTTAAAAGAGTAAAGATAAACATTCACACCATTTTTGTATGTGGAAAAATGACGAATGTCAACTTGCTAATAACGGACTTGGAAATATAAACAATAGAGAGATTGAAATTAAAATTTAACTTTTTATATATATATAAAGAGAAAAAAAAACTTTTACTAAAAAATTTTTACATTAAAGAAAATTAAAAATTAAAAAAACAACTTTTTTTTATATATAAAAAGCAAAAAAAAAAACTTTTTAAACAAATTATTATTTAAATACTAAATAATCGATCATGAAGACAACAACACCTAAAAGATGTGAATTGAAATTGAAACGAGTCGAAACATATAAGAAATTCGGTCATAAAATCTATAGATTACAGCGACACGATCCCATCGAATTGAACGAGGTCGAGACGAAGGGCTTAGAGTACAAATACGAGAAATATAAGATGCCTTTGAAATTGGATGAAGCCGTGCTCGATTTGATTTATGAGTACCAAAGCGATCTGCAGAACATCGTCATCGCCGAAGATAGAGAATTTGACAAGGACAATTTGTCGTTGCCCTATGGAAATTACATATTTCCAAACATCTCATTCGAACTTGTGAAGAAATTGGGTGGTGAGAGCGAGTTGACCGATGTAAAAAAACTCAAAAGAGTAAAGATAAACATTCAACACGTTTTCGAAAAAGGAGAAGACATGAGCGTCAACATGCTAATAACGGACTTGGAAATATAAACAATAGAGTGATTGATTTTTAGCGAAGAAAAATGAAAAAAAAAAAAAGTAATAAGATCATCTTTAGATCTCATTACTTTTTTTTTTTTGTTTTCCTTCTTCACTATCATCATAATATATTATAATAACGTTTCCTTTTCTCTCAGTTTTCAGCGTCGATTCTTCTTCTTTTTCTTTTTTTCTTTTTCTTTGTGATGTGATACGTTTATGGCAACATTTTTGTTTATCCGAATCATAATTATGAACGAATGTTGTGCATCTCTTGGTAACACTCACATCATTACCATTCTCTTCAGAAGATAGTGGTGACCGTGGAAAGCATCGTCTCATTCTCAACTGTCTATCCCGCGCTTTATCTATCTCTTTCATTAGTTCTTTCCTTGGATATCCATCATTAGCGTCTAACCATTTTTTTTATTTTTTCGCTCTCTGGCTTGCGATGTTCGTCATTATCGTCAAATTGTTTCTCCACCTTTTCATCCAGGTGATAAATTTGTTTCTCCACCTTTTTACCCATTTTAAATATATTATTTTATACTTTCTATGATTTTATATTTTATATAATTTTATATTTATAATAACATATTCAAAATCGGTATATTCTTAAATGGCGAATTCTCACCGAGCAACAAACCCTTGCCGAGTCGCTCAACATTCCGTCCACTCTTCAGATAGAGACCGTTTCCTCTCAGAGAGTTGCCACCTCTAACGGGTTCTAGATACAATCCTTTACCTCTGCCGTCTATGTGGATGCGACACACGGCTCCTCCCTTCTTCAAAAACAGTCCGCTGCCACCCATTAATTTCTCAACTGCCGAACTAGCGAGTCCCGTGAGAGCTCCCATGCCGAGAGTCTTTCCGAGAAAGGGTAGCGCCTTTGCGGTGAAGGGTAATGCTTTTGCGGCTATTCCTGCCAATAGCGGTAGGAAACCACCTTTCATTCTCAAATTGTATCTCAATTGAGCAGGACTCATTCTCACCGTCAACCCTCTTCCATCGCGAATCGCTTTCTCCATCCTTTTGATTTGACTTCTGGTCCAGGCGATCGAATCCTGACCGCCTCTCGTCAGATCTTCGTGAGTGAATTTGAATCTCACTGCCTCGCCTCGAGTTGTTAACGCTCTCTTAAGTTTCTTCCTCTGTCCTGCGGATATGTTCACGTTTTTAACCACGTATTCTGTCATAATTCTGTTTTTTTTTTTAAAATATATTTTACTTCAATTGTTTCTTGTTTAATAATTATATTAAAATAATTTTGTAAAATTAATATTGCGTTTATTTTATTTTTGTTATCTATATATATAATATATATATTTTTTTTTTGCTTTTATATTTCTCTTATGTGAAATCGTATCGTCACTCTCTCTCCGCGAAGATCTAACAGTTCACCATTTTGATCCATCAACATGGTTTTGAGACTATACAACGTGTCTAAAATCACTGGTAGATAAACTAAATTTCGAGGTCGCTCCACGATCTTATAACCCGGCGACACGTTTGGAAAGAAGGAATAGATCGTCGGTTGAGCGCTACCATTCACGTAGCTTCCAGCAATCACGTCCACATTCACCAGAATGCTATTGACAGCGAGAATGTCGACCATATTTTCAGATGCCGCGTGGCCTCGATACATCTTTCGATCGAATCCCAACATCTTGTCTATAGAATCGTCTGTGTTGAAATCCACACGAAAATTATCTTCTAAATCCAACATCGTCTGTAAGGTATTAGGATTGGGAGCGAGTCTGATCTTGTTGCTTCCCTTTCCATCCGTCTTCATTCGCGTCTGAATGTAATGGTTCAAATCGTCTATGTCGTAACTCCCTTTGGGAATTCGAATCTCCAACCAATCCATTCCGTCAGAATACTTGAACGAGTTATTCTTTTCGGTGACGTTGGGAAAGGAATAATAAGTCTGCAGATTCACCAAAGCCATCTCGTAACTTTTCTCTCTATTCAATTCGATGGAAGGTTCGAATTTCGTAGCGAATCGAGTCGAATCGCCACTCACCACGATTTGAATGGATTGTTTCGCAGCCGTATTCTCAGCTATCCGTCCTAACAATTCTCCATGTTCGAACATTATATTTAATTTTATTTTTTTATTCAAAACTAATTATTTGAAGATTTATTATTTTTCTAATTTTTTTTTTTATCTTCACACTCTATCTTATTATTATCATCGGGAACATAAAACTTGTCGAATCTGCACCGATATTTTCCGCGATTAAATTTGCTTGTCCAATCGATCATGACGAAATTGTAAAGTCCACCATCCCAAACCCTCTTGCAGAATCTCCTGAATTCCGCCACGCTCATATCGTTTGCGACGTGATCGCCGTAGATGTGATTGTGATTCTTGAGATCTTGGCGAAAGAGACATAGAAAATTAGCGTTCTCCCTTATCGTCTGTCTGGGCAATCGAAAATAATTCTGCAACAGGTAGAAACCTGTGTCGACCCCTAACGTAATACGATTTGCATCGGTTCTGTCTCTCCAAAATCAGATCGTCGAAAATCATGAGATTCTTATCTTCCGATTTCAGTTCTCTAGGATCTCGACGTTCGAAGATGCATTTCTCTTCATCAGCTCCGTCGCCGCGCCGTCCAAAATGGTCGAGAGTGGAGCTCCACTCTTGTCGAATTCCTCCCTACTATCAAAGATTCTGGCTATGACGTCCTTGGGCAATCTGCGATCCATGCACTCTCGAAGCAATCTGTATTCGGGTTGAAACAAGCTCTTGCCAAACACGAACAATCTGTCGTAATCCAAGCAGTCGGGTCGGGACAACAGATTCATCAACAGATTGGTCTTTCCACAATTCGATTTTCCGACTATCAAACCTCTTATGCTCTAGGGAAAGAACTCGTTATTCGACCTCTTGGTCGCGGCGTCGTTCCAAGACATATCTTTAATGTTCATCTTTGTTTTATTTTGTTTGTTATTTTAGATTCTTTTCAAACACAAATTTTTTTTATGTTTTTTCAAACTCTATTTTTAATGTTATTATTATTTATTTATATCGCACCGTCGCGAGTTCTCTTCAATCCGGATCCACTCGTCATTTTGGCTAAATCTTGTATGGGCACCACAGCATCCTTAAAATCTTTCCAACTTTTCGGCGTTCACTCTAACGCAGCTCGCTTCGCCGGCGGACTGATCAACTTGTCGATCAACACGTCGGCTGCCCTCTTGCCAGCCACAGAAGCTATCCTACCACTGGCTTCGGAAGCGGCTTTCTTACCAGCATCCAAACCCGTCTTCTTACCGACCTCAAACGCGGTCGATGCGAGTTTTCTACCCGCATTGCTCGTGAATGCTCGCATTATAGAATCGACGATGCCAGAACCGCCTTGAACGTAAGTTCTGACGTATCCCCTGTTCTTTATCACCAACATATTTTATTTTTATGATATATTTTTTGTTTTTTTCACTGGTAAATCGTTTTTGCCGTTTAAATACTTTTATTATTCTAGTGTAAGAATTTACTGTTTTATTTTTGTTTGTTTGTTTGTTTGTTTCTCTCTACTTATTATATACACATCAATCCTTCAATTCGTTCATCAGCCTTTTATACTGGTTTTTATTCAAAACCTTCTGTCTTAACAATTCGTCAGATATAGCAACTATCTGATTATCTAATCCCGTGTTACCAGCCCGTCTGCTCGCCATCAACAAACTCAATCTCTGAGGCAGAGCGTCGGAATCGCTCGGAAGAAAAGTGGTTTTCACTCCTTTGCCAGTCACCGATTCGACGAACTTCTTGTTCATATCCCATATGGGTTTCACCACTTTCGTCCACTTCTAACCTCTGTTGGCTTTGGGTCTCGTCTCTCTGGCATCGTTATTTCTCTTCATGGCGTGGGTCTGGACCAGAATGTCTCCGTAATTGTCGAAATCCTGTTCCGTGTAATCTCCAGGCTTGTCGTAAAGGAGCAATCTCAGCAGACCATCAGTTACTTTATATTTATTCGAACCCACGATCAATTCATCATCATCCATTTCCACTTCCGTATCACCTACAAAAGTTCTACCCTCAGAATCCTTATAAATTCCATACGACTGATCTCTTTTACCGCCATCATCATCGGACGATGCGACGCTACTAGTGGTGATAGTCGAAGCCGTATCGTCGCTCTCGCTCAAATCTGTTTGAATTCCCGTGGGAACGTAATCCGGTGTAGATTGAATGGAATACCGATTTCCAAAACTAGGAGGCAACGAACCCATTCTCAAAGAACTCTCCTTTATGGGTCTCAATTCTTCGACTATCTCCTTCCTGCTTCGCTCTTGACCCTCCATCACGGGTTTAAATATTTTTGTGGCTTCGCGTCTGAGTTCCATCTCACCGAGACGTCTGCTCCTGTCAGCAGACTGAATGCCCTTCTTAGCACGTTCATACTGGTCTAAAATTAAATCTTGGCATCTAGGATCCATCTGTAAAAACATCTTTCGTTTTAATTGTTTTTATTATTTTCAAAATAAAATGTTTAATTATATTTTTTTTTATGTTTTAAGTAATAAAAAACTCTTTCCGTCTTAATATAATAATCTGAAAATATTCACATCTCAACTGACTGTGTTAATTGAAGTTTAAAAAATACGTTTAAACAGTACATGACAAACCGGTTTCTGATTTAACGCATTTTGACAGTAGTTTTTTACATTTGCCAAAAGATCTTCATTCATTCACACATCCAACAACCATTAACTCAATGTCGAATTAAGAGGGAATCCTTTTGATGGCTGTTAAACAGTTTCAACACACAAACGAAAACTGATTTTATCGCTGACAACTTATTCATTACAAAATCTCTCTCCGATTGCTATCATGAATATATTAAAAATTTTACCACTCAAAACCTAATCGGGCGGAAAATGCGTTTTAAACATTCCGATAAGTGTTTTTGACTTTTTCGAATGAATGCTTAACAGTCAATCTCTCTCATCAAGACAAAACACGAATATCTATTACAGATCAACTCCCTTCGAACAAAAAACCCTCAAAACTCAATTTCTATCCGTCCCATCAACAGAAAACATCAATGTCTGTAATACAGACTATATTCATAATCGACTCTTTTGAACAAAAAACCTCATTCACTCATTACGATAACATGTGTTAGTTTTTTTACTTCAGGAAGACATGACTGGGTTCGCGAATTTCCAACACACCGACAACGACACTCTTCGTTCAGATCGAGTTTACGAGAATCGAGCGATCCGATCGCTCGATCAGCTGAGTTTGGGAATTTCTCATAGTGGGGAATTCCCCTAATAATGTCATAAATGGGAAAAACCCACCGCCTCAAAACAATTGCGGGTTCTAGACCAATGTACCAAAACAATTGCGGGTTCTGGACCGCTGGTCTAGAGTCCCCAAAACTGTTTTTTGATGATGACCCAGAATTTTTTGCTTTTGCTCGCGTTCGCCAACGATGGATCGATGGGTCTGATCTGCGATGGGAACGTCGACAAAAAATTACGTACAAGATAGAAGTGAAGATGTACAATTTCACCCTTTTTTTAAAAAACGCGCGTTCACCACGAGTATTTGAACGTTAAAAGTGCGATCTAGGAGTCACAAAAAAACATGAGGGGGATTCAAGACCATGTACAGTTTTGTGAACAAGCGTGTGATTTAACACCGAATTCCACGTTGGTGAACGCACCGTGTAACGTATGTTGTACACGTACATGTACAAGTGGTCGTCAATCCGCCTTTATTACCTACTAACGGTGCCTTGAAATCCACTTAGGGTTCTTTCTATCAGGGATGAGGATGGTGTACAAGTTAGTTCGCCGAAACTAGCCAAAGGTCTTATAGTTTTTAGGATAAATTTGTCTTCAAAACATGCAAATTAAGTTGGTTTCCATGAGGTCATATTGTCAACTCCGCAACAAGTTAAAATAAACGATTTCGATATTTGAAAGTACTCAGTAACCAATGACGGCTCACCCATTTGGATTGACTAGAGTAAGACTGGGTATGCAGCATCAGAGGACCATGATCTCAATAGTGATGTGGTTACACGTGAATATCTTTGGCTAAAGGAATTACCGGAATGTGCGAAGAGAAGTATGTATTGGATGGCACGACACCTTGGGCTCGTGTGTGTGGGGGTGGGGGTATACCCATTTTTCCGAGGCCGTCTATTGTCAGATACGACAGGAGTCCTATTTGACTCCTGGGTCAGTACTGTCAGTCACGCATGGTTGCCTTTACATCCCCACCCCTTCCCTGCCACCTTATTGCCCTAGCCAAAAAAGAGAAAAATCCATTCTCCAGGAAATTTGTTATACTACATGTCAGGGATTTGTGAATTTTCTGCAAATTTTCTGACTGCAGGAAATTCGTTCCCAAAATGCTGAAAATTGATTTGTATAAATTTGAAAATGGTCCTCAAGACCATTTTCAGGCAAATTTATACAAATAAAATAGCGGTCTACCAACAGGTTTACTCTCTATTTTTATACGCCCGTTTGTAAAAACGGTCGTATTATGTAAATGATCCGTCTGTCTACCCGTCTGTCTGTTTGTCTGTCTGTTATGGGGTTTTCTGACCTATAACTCCAGTTACGATCAACCAAAGTTGGTATGTATATGCTCCGGTTAGTAATACAGGCCAAGTTCGAATATGGGTTCCGTCCGATTATTTTGACAGTAGCTGTGGTCCTTTTTCGACTTAGAATGTGACCTTCTATTAACATTTTTGGTTTCAGACCGATAACTCCAGTTTGCATTATTTGATCTCAACTAAAGTTGGTACGTGTATTACCCAGACAGCAAAACAGGCCAAGTTTGATAACGGGTTCCGTCCAATTATTTTTACATGAGTTAAGGCCCATTTCGACTTAGAAATCTCTCATTACCATCAACATTTTGGTTTCCGGATGATAACTTGTGTTTGGATTCATAGATCAGGACCAAACTTGCTTTCTGCCTCAGTTATATCAAAATAAAGGTTAAGTTCGAATTGGGGCATGGCCCGGTAATTTTTACAAGAGTTATGGGGCTTTTCGACTCGGAAATTGAATATTTCCATCAATTTTTTTCAGAACTTTGTTTATGGAATACCTTTAACAATAGTTAACAGATTACTTCAATTCTTTTTGGTATGTTATTATTATTATTTATTGGTGCTTTACGCCACATCAGCAGCTAAGGCTATATCGTGGCGATGAAAATTATGAATTCCAAAATAGATCATCATTTGCCATGAGGTAATTAAAAACCAATCAATGAAATATGAAGTATGAGGAATAAAGTTAATCAGTAAACACAGTAAGGTGAAAATGAGATCAAGTATTCAGAAAATGCTGCGTAAATCAACCCGTGAAATAGACATGAATGGATGAGATATTGAAATAATAAAAACAATTTAAAATTTAATAAAAAGGTTGATTTCCTTCAGGAACGACAAAACTTTATGTGGATTTGTATTGTAAAATAGGTCTCGAAGAGACACAACATGAAAATACTGTCGTCTAACAAGATTAAAATCAGTACAATGCAAAAGAATGTGCTCCACTGACAACATCTGCTGGCAGGGAACACACTGTGGTCGCATATCACCCTCTAACAGAAAGGAATGTGTTAGTCCTGTATGACCAATATGACTTCGTGTCACAATAACATGATCTTTTCTACAAAGGTTACTGGATGGGTATTGATCAGAAATAGATGGTCGGAAGCCATGGAGCTTGTTATTAGTTGCCCCATCCCAATCCGCCTGCCACGTAGATTTGATGTAATTACTGATATGAGGCTTGAAATCACTGAACGCCAGTGAACGGAATCTTAAACTCAGTGAGAGGCTTAGTTAAAGCCTGTTTTGCTGGACTGTCTGCTCCGGTGTTACCAGCGATACCAACATGTCCGGGTAACCAGCAAAACACGACATCATATTGGTCAGGCATGAGAGTTAACTTCTCACGAAGCTCCAAAATGGGTTCTTCAACTTGGGGTTGAATAAAGCAAGTGAAGAGGAAAGAGAGTCAGAAAAATAATCGACTTCTTTTCCTGAACATTCTCGGTGTGTTCAAGTGCGAGTTGTAAAGCTTTAACTTCAGCTGTGAAAATAGAACTTTGATTCGGTATTCTGATTGAGGTGATATGATCACCAGTGACAACAGCTGATGATACTTTTGTCACCATCTTTTGATTTATCTGTATAGATCATTGTATGTGCATTATACTTTGACTTAATTTCAGCATATTTTCTGCTTAAACTGCAGTGAATTTGTTTCAGACTTTTTTAGTAGAAGCTAGATCCAAAATAACTTTTGGCTTTTTGAGATGCCAAGGAGGAGTTTCTGGTTAACGGTTCTCTTTTTATTGTATCTGGTTCAACTTTGGCGGACTCCATATGTGGTTTAATTCTTATTTCTCAATGGAGGGATATGTTTTCTGGTGACGGTTAAAAAATTCAATATTTTGAGGTTTCGAGACACAAGTGTAAGCAGTGTTGGACGGATTAGAAAGAAGTTTGAAACATATTGATATTGGATTAATTCTGCGCTTCTCAAGAGAAGGCCCCTCTGCTTCAACAAGCATTGAATCTATTGGTGATGTTCTAAACTCACCAAGACTGATTCTAATGCCACCATTATGAATTGCATCAAGAGGTTTGAGATACGACTTCCCTGCAGAACCGTAAACCACACAACCGTAATCTAATTTAGATCCCATAAGGGATCTATACAGATGGAGTAACGTTTTCTGGTCAGCAACCCAATCAGTGCTACCAACCAAAAGTGTTTTTTTACATTTCATCTTCAGTTGTTTTATATGGGAAGTGAAGTGAAATTCAGTTTATTGTCAAACAATAAACCTAAGAATTTCACTTCATTAACAATTTTAATAGGACTAGCATCGATTTTCAACTCCGGATCCGAAGTTAACAAAAATGAACACAATTTGTTTTTGTCTGAAAACTTAAAACCATTTTCTGTAGCCCATTTTTGGATTCCATTTAGGAACAGCTGAAGACTGCGCTCTATAGCATTCACGTTTTTGCTGCTATAGCAGATTAGAAAATCATCGACATACAATGAAGAATCTACCATATTCTCAATTGCACCGATGATACTATTAATGTTCACCGGAAACAGGGTAACGGATAAAATACTACCCTGAAGAACCCCCAATTCTTGCTCGTGAAGATCAGATAATGTTGACCCAACACGAACCTGAAATTGGCGGTCTTTTAAAAAGTTTTCAATAAAAAGAGGCCTACACTCTCTCAGCCCTATGTTAAAATCTCTTTGAAAATACCATGCGACCACGTTGTATCATATTGTATCACGGAACTAAATATTTTTCGCATAGGCGACCATTATAACGTTCAGGAAAAACAAAATATGATCGCATCACTTTAATTTTGCATGCAAATATCTTTGTCAAGTATAGCCCTTCAGTCAACTTTTTCAGCCCCCAAAACAGGGGGTCATGCAACAAATAAGAGAGAGAAATGGACAGCAAGGGAAGTACCGGTCACGTGCACATATTTTTCAGGGAATTCCCTACAAAAACACACAAAATGTAAATTGTATTTTTTAGGTCCAAAAGTCATCAAATCACCCTCTTTTTTATGTGGAATATTCATCAATAATGCAAGATGTCAATAGAATGCTTCAAACATTTATTGAAACAATTTATTTTTCCAAGGCTGTTTATTTTTAGAGATTACATCACTTGCAACATTTCAAGGCAGGTGTTTCAAATTCAAATATTTAGTTCAGTGATACCATATGCCTTCTCCAGATCAAAGAAGATTGCGACCACATGTTCTCTTCTGGCGAAGGCATTTCTTATAAACGTTTCTAGTCTGATCAAATGATCCACTGTACTTCTCTGGCTTCTGAAACCACACTGAACATTCGCAAGTAGATTATTCTATTCCAGAAACCAGACAAATCGGTCATTGAGCATCCTCTCCATGGTTTTGCACAGACAACTGGTTAAGGCAATAGGTGTGACGCCCACTTTTGAAGTAATTACCACTTTTGTGGTAGCTCACCACTTTTGTAGTAGAAAACGCCCACTTTTGTGGTAGCTCACCACTTTTGTAGTAACGTCGCCCACTTTTGTAGTAAAATGAGGTCTCCACTTTTGTAGTAACCGTCGCCCACTTTTGTCATAAAAAAACAAAGTCACCGCTTTTGTAGTAACGTTTTTACCACTTTTGTAGCAAAATATTTCCCAGTTTTCAAAGGCTAAAATTATTCGCGCGATATGATCAGAGTTAAATCAAAAAAATTGCCCTTTCTCACTGATGGAACTTTGTATAATTCGACCCAAACTTATATTGACCATTTGCTTTGGGAAACCCATGCAAAAAAATTGGCACTTTAACCCTTTACCTAACACGACACTTATTGAGATTATTAAATTTCGTATTTTTTCCAATATAAGTTCCACCTATTTTCAATGAAACTACACATTGTATACAGATTTGGATATCATTAGAACCCCAAAAATCCGATTCTGATAATATCCAAATTTCAATAGGTCTGCGAGAAATTTTGGAGATATTTAAGGCTATTTTAGGCTTAATGTGGTCAATGTTCGGGCCGTTTTCGTCTTTATGTTGGGCAAGTGGTCAGCGTTTGACGCCTTCAGTCCGGTGGCAGCTGACCGCACATATCCATTCTATAAAACGCATTTCAATCGGTATATTCCTCCCAGTCAGTCTGCAAGTATGCATGAATACTTGAATATTGCATTATACTATAAATATTGCTTGTGCAGATATTTTAAGGGCAACTCTGTTTTATGCGTCTTGTTATGGCTTCTGTAAACAGGGTGTGGGGGGGGGGGGGGATCTTGAGGCTTGCGATTTTAGAATACGGGTTTAGCTACTCTTTAAGCTCATCTAAAAATTATTAAAATCTTCGAATTTATCATTTTCCCGTTCCTAACACAAATGTCGACACAGGATACATATTGTGAGTACGCATCACTGGCTGTCTGAACTCGCTTGCTCATGTGGGTCACAATGACACCGTGCATTAAGGCGCACTGCACGTCGATTGTGTACGTCTTGATGATGGAGAGCTGATAGCCGCTCGTCCGTGCTCACCACGACGTTGTCTTTGAGGGTGGGATGGGAAGAGAGGCTTGGGGGACTCCGGTTTCCCCCGCTTGTAGAGCTTTTATCGACACTGAACGATTCTGCTGTTGAAGTGTCTTTAAATTCAGACAGGTTTCTCTATTATAAAACAAAGTTTTTTTTCTGAAATCACTACCTGATGGCCCTACATACAAATCCCAAGTTTCGGCCTGATCGCCCCAGTAGTTTCCGAGATCGTTACTGCGCATGCGCGAAGACGGACCCCCACCCCAGGTCCGATGGATGGAAAACCTTTCCAGGACCAAACTACATACGCATGCTAAGTTTCGTCCCGATCGGCCCGCCGTTTTCGAGTTTATAACGAACACACACACACACAGCGGCATATTAAAAAGAAAAAAACGTTTCAGTAGGAAATGTCTGTGCCAGTGCGATTTTTTAACCTCAAACACACACCCTCACACACACACATACGCACACACACCCTCTCTCTCACACACACACACACCCTCACCCTGACACACACACACACACACCCTCACACGCACACAAGCTCAAATATATAGTAAACTAGCTGGGGTGCCCGACTTCGTCCGGGCTATAGAGATGGTCACTGCGCATGCGCAAAGATTGGCTAACACGCCATAGCCGACGGTGGCAAATCACTACCCGGTGGAACGTACATAAAAAATTCTAGGTTTCGTCCCAATCGGACTTGTAGTTTCCGAGATCGTCACTGCGCATGCACAAAGATAGGCTGTCGCCTCATAACCGACAGAGGCCAGTGAATTCCCGACATACAAATCCCAGGTTTCGCTCAAATCGGGCCAGTAGTTACCGAGATCGTCATAGCGCATACGCGAGGATAGGTCCCCCACTCCAGAGCCGATGGTGGCAAATCACTACCCCATAGACCATAGATACAAATCCCAAGTTTTGTCCTGATCGGCCCAGTAGTTTCCGAGATCGTTACTACGCATGCGCGAAGACAGGTTCCCCACCCCATACCCGACGGTGGCAAATAATTAACCGATGACCCTACATACAAACACCAAGTTTTGTGCCGATCGGCCCAGTAGTTTTCGCGATCAATACTGTGCATGCGCGAAGATGGCCCCCACCACAACCCGGGAAGGTTTTAATCTATTCGGACATGTGGGTGGGGCCATCTTAGCGCACGCGCAGTGACAATCCCGAAAACTACTGTGCCGATTGGCTTAAAACTTGAGATTTGTATGTAAGTTCCATCCGGCAATGTCCTGGGCCACTCAAATTGCTCATGCTCGACCCAGCTGTCCATATAAATCATTCCTGTACGGAGTAGGGCCTCGAGCTAGTCTATTAAACATTTGAGTTTATTTGTCTGTGTCTACGTGTGTGTGTCTGTCTGTGGGCTTGCTATAGACTCGAAAACGTCTGGACATATCGGGACGGAACTTGGCATGCACATGTAGTTTGGTCCTGGGAAGGTTTCCACCCATTGACCTGGGGTGGGGGGCCCGTCTTCACATATCTGTCTGTCTGCCCGTGTGTTCGCTATAGACTCGAAATCGAATGGGTTGATTGGGTCGGAACATATATATTCCTGTCCCGGGAAGCTTTTCCACCCATCGGACCCAGGGTGGGGGCCCGCCTTCGCGCATGTGCAATGACAATCTCTGAACTACTTTTGCGATCGGGACAAAACCTGGGATTTGTATGTACGTTCCACCAGGTAGTGATTTGCCACCGGCGGCTATGGGGTGTTAGACAATCTTTGCGCATGCGCAGTGACAATTTTGGACCCCCATCTAGTCCATCTATATATTTGAGTAATCTTGCTTGTCTATTTGTCTGTCTGTAGGTATAGACTCGAAAACGTCCGGGTTGATCTGGGATGAAATTTGGTATGGGTGTGTGGTCCGGGCCCGGAAGGTTCTACGCTACTCGGACGTGGGGTGGCGGCCCGTCTTCGCTCATGCGCAGTGACGATCTCGGAAACTACTCGGCCGATCGGGACGAAACCTTGGATTTGTATGTAGGGTCCATCGTGTAATCATTTGCCATTGTCGGGTATGGGGTGGTGCCCGGCTTCGCGCATGCGCAGTGACGATCTCGGAAACTACTGGACCGATCGGGACGAAAACTGGCATTTGTATGTATGGTTTTTCGGCTATGGGGTGGGAGCCAATCTTTGCGCATGCGCAGATGCGCAGTGACAAAAGCCCGGACAAAGTCGGGCACCCAGCTAGATCGGGACGAAACTTGGCATGTGGATGTAGTTCGGTCCTGGGAAGGTTTTCCACCCATTGGAACAGGGGGGGGGGGGGGGTGGGGGGGAGAACCGTCTTCGCGCATGCGCAGTAACGATCTCGGAAACTACTAGATCGGGACGAAACTTGGCATGTGTATGTAGTTCGGTCCTGGGAAGGTTTTCCACCCATTGGAACGGGGGTGGGGGAGAACCGTCTTCGCGCATGCGCAGTAACGATCTCGGAAACTAATGGGCCTATCGGGAAGAAACTTGGGCTTTGTATGTAGGGAATATCAGGTAGTGATTTGCCACCGTCGGATGCTTATGTGGGGGCCGTCTTCGCGCATACGCAGTGACGATTTCGGAAACTGCAGGTCCGATCGGGACGAAACCTGGGATGTACGTTCCACCGGGTAGTGTTTTGCCACCGTCGGCTATGGCGTATTAGCCCATCTTTGCGCATCCGCAGCGACTATATCTGTAGCCCGGACGAAGTCGGGCACCCCCAACTAGTCTATATATATTTTTAAGTAATCTTGTTTGTTTGTTTGTTTGTTCTTTATAGACTCAAAAACGGTTGGGTCGATCGGGACGAAATTCGGCATGGTTGTGTGGTTTGGTCCAGGGAAGGTTTTAGGCTACTCGGACGTGAGGTGGGGGCCTGTCTTCGCTCATGCGCAGTAACGATTTCGGGAATTACTGGGCCGATCGGACGAAACCTGAGATTTGTATGTAGGGTCCATCGTGTAGTCATTTGCCATCAGCGGGTATGGGGTGGGTGTCCATCTTCGCGCATGCGCAATAACGATCTCAAAAACTACTGGGCCGATGGGATTTGTATGTACGGTCAGTCAGGTAATGATCTGGGAGCCAATATTTGCGCAAGCGCAGTGTCAAAAGCCCGGACGAAGTCGGGCACCCAGCTAGTCTATATATATATTTGAGTAATCTTGTCTGTTTGTTTGCCTGTTTGTTTGTTCTCTATAGACTCAAAAACGGCTGGGCCGATCGAGACGAAATTCGTCATGGTTGTGTGGTTTGGGTCCGGGGAGGTTTTAGGCTACTCAGATGTGGGATGGGGCCCGTCTTCGCACATGCGCTGAGACTATCTTGGATACTACTGGGCCGATCGGGACAAAACTTGGGTTTATATTTACGGTCCATCGTCAACGTCGGCTATGGGGTGGAAACCAATCTTAGTGCATGCGCGGGCACAAAAGCCGGAACGAAGTCGGGCACCCAGCTAATCTATATATATATTTGAGTAATCTTGTCTGTCTGTTTGTTTGTTTGTCTGTTTGTTTGTTCTCTATAGACTCGAAAACGGCGGGGCCGATGGAGACGAAATTTGGCACGAGTGTGTGGTTCGGATCCGGGAAGGTTTTGGGGGCTATTAGAAATCGGGGTGGGGGGGGGGGGGGGGGTACGTCTTCGCGCATGCGCAGTGACGATCTCGGAAACTACTGAACCGATCGGGACGAAACTTGGGATTTGTATGTAGGGTCCATCGGGTAGTGACTTTCCCCCGTCAGATATGGGGGTGGGGTCGTCTTTGCGCATGCGCAGTGACGATCTCGAAAACTACTTTGCCGATCGGGACGAAACCTGGGATTTGTATGTATGGTCCATCGGATAATCTGTTGCCGTTATAGGGTATGGGGGTGGGAGCTAATCTTTGCGCATGCGCAGTGACAAAAACTCATTCGCCATCGTCGGTGTGTGTACGGTCGATCGGGTAATGATTTGCAGGGGTGGGAGCCAATCTTTGCGCATGCGCAGTGACAAAAGCCCGGACGAAGTCGGCATCGAGTTAGTCTAGTATGTATGTGAGTTCGTTTCTGTGTGTGTGTGTCTGTCTGTTCGCTATAGACTCAAAAACGACTAGGCCGATCGGAACGAAACTTGGCGTGCGAATGTAGTTCGGCCCCGGGAAGGATTTTCACCCATCGGATCGGGGAGGGGGGGGGGGGGCGTCTTCGCGCATGCGCAGTGACGTTCTCGGAAACTACTGGGCCGATCCAGACGAAACTTAGGATTTGTATGTAGGGTCCATCGGGTAGTGATTTGCCATCGTCGGGTGTGAGGTGTGTTCCCGCCTTCGTGCATGGTCAGTGACGATCAAGGAAACTACTCGGCAGTTTGGACGAAACGTTGCATTACGTATAATTTTCATCAGGTAGTCTCCTGGGGCACTTAAGTTGCGCAAGTTCAACACACCTGCCCATTTAATTCATTCTCTGACGAAGGCGGGCCCCAGCTAGTATATATATATATATAAAAAATATAGATAGATATACTACATGGAGTGCCCGACTTTGACCGGGCTGGATAGAGTTCAGTTGGATTGTATGGAAGCAAACATGTGCCACATATAAAAAAAATGCCTCACACTTAGTCCAAATTGGAGATAATAACTCATGATTAGGAGTTACTAAGTCCTAATTTAGAAATAATAACTCCTAGTTAGGACATATGATCTCTAAATTGGGAGATAATGACTTCTTCTGAGGAGTAATTATATCCTAATTAGGGGACAATACTTCTAATTAGGACCAAGTATCTCCTATTTACGAGATAATAAGCCCCAACTAGGAGAAAATAAGTTCTTATTAGGGGATAATAGCCCTAATTAGGAGACAATAACTCCTAATTAGGGCATAGTATTTCCTAATTAGGAAATAATGGGATATGTTAGTCCCTAATCTTCTCCTCGAACACAGTTTGTTGGTGTCCTGTCGGCGCCGTCCTCTGCTTGTTACCTTAACACCAGCCGCCTGGCATTCTATATGAAACTTGCTGCTTACATTTGTACCTCTGAAATAAATTATCCCCCCCCCCCCAAAAAAAAAAAATAGCTAAAATAAAATCATATTGGAAGCGCTCTGTTTCCATTCTATCTTTCGCTGTTCAAACATTGGCTAGGCGAATTCTCATGACTCCGGGCTGACTTCAAACACCAGAGCCGACTTCCCCTGACCTCGGGACAGACATCTCACGCCATTATCAACTTCTCCTCACCTCGCAAGGCCGACTTTTGCGGGCGACTTCTTTTAAATCGATTTCTCCGGTTCCCCGGACCAACTTCTTCAGGCCGACATCTTTTATTAGGATGGGGGTTTTAAGATACAGCTCTTTAGGGCTGACCGTAGTAATGGTTTGAATTCCCTATTGACATCACGAAGTCGCTTTGCTACCTACACCCCAGTTTGGTACAGGGGGTATGTACTAAACACAATTCAAGTACATATGAGTACGTTCCGGTAGTGTAGTAGTACTATAAAAAGCCCGACCTCGCCTTATTTTCCTTACTTTGATGAAATGATGTCCGCAATATTGGTTTCTCTGGTAACCGCATTTCACATTGTGGCCAAAATGTCTGTACTAGTACAGGCGAATGTTTTCAGGCCCCGTCCCATTAACTTCGACCACAATCAATTACCCCAAAGAGCTCAAAATTGGTTATTTTTCCGTACTTTGTCAAAGAAGAACCTACCTCCCCTTGATTTTCCCCCAAAGGACCCGCACCTCAACATCAAAGAATAGCACAGGGAATCCGGTCTGTTAGAAATGTTATGTTATCAAAATAACAAGGAATTAACCTATGAAACTTTGGGCAGAGAGTTCCGTTTCGTCGATCTGAAAATCTTTGATCTGAGTCCCTGCCAATTCACACCCTTCTCATCTGAATGAAAAAGGGTGAATCTGAAATCAAACTGCCGAAACACAGTATCGTCAAAACCTTTTGTAACGCTTGGGAAATGCCAAGGTTGATTAATTTTGGTTAAACACGTAAACAGCCAGAGTCATAGAGTGCTGGACAGTGTCACGGGGAGGAAGCCGAGGAGAACAATCGGACGGAGACGAGTCACTGTCAAACTGTTTAAGTTACTAATCCCACTGAAGTAGGGTTAGCATTGGTTAAATGTACGGACATACTCAATGAGCGGCATGTCTTATCACACAACAACATACTTGAATATAAAATACACAATATGTAATCAACCTAAAATAAAAAGATGAAGATGAAAATCTGATCATTTCGTGTGGACATCTGAAATGAAATGGTTTGTTCAAATTTTTCAAAGTCTAACAGTTTTTGAAAATGTTACTACAAAAGTGGTAAAAGGGTTCCTACAAAAGTGGTGACTTTGTTTTTTATGACAAAAGTGGGCAATGGTTACTTCAAAAGTGGAGACCTCATTTTACTACAAAAGTGGGCGATGTTACTACAAAAGTGGTGAGCTACCACAAAAGTGGGCGTTTTCTACTACAAAAGTGGTGAGCTACTACAAAAGTGGACAGTTACTACAAACGTGGGCGTAACAATAGGTCTGTAATTACTGGGGTTGCTGTGGTCTTTATCAGGCTTAGGAATGAGAATTGTTGTTGCTTTGCGCCAGGATGGTGGAAACTGGCCAGTCACCCAAATGTCATTGTCACCCGAAAGAATTTTCGGGGGACTATAGAAATCAACGGTGTCCGTCCGTCCGTCCGTCCGTCCGTGCGTCCGTCCGTTCGTCTGTGCGTCCGTCCCACTTGGTGTCCCATGATAACTCCAGTTTGGATCATTTGATTGGAACCAATTTTAGTATGTGACCTTGTTATCCCAAATCACAGGTCAAGTTCGAATATGGGTTCGCCCAGATTATTTTTATTAGAGTTATACCCCTTTTTCGACTTAGAAATTTCAAGATTTGCGGTGTCCGGATGATAACTCCAGTTAGGATTACTTGATCGGAAAGAATTTTGGTATGTCACTGGGGTAATAATACAGGCCAAGTTCAAATATGGGTTCGGAACGATCATTTTTACTAGAGTTATGCCCCTTTTTCGACTTGTTTTTTTTCGGGGAACATGTGGCCGAGCGGCCTTTTATTAAAAATTGATAATAAAAGTTCAAGTGAAGATTGGGGCATATGTTTTAGAATTTTGAAGTGTATTTCATCGGGACCAGTGGCAGTATCCTTTGCTCTATGCAAAGAGTTACGTAACTCTCCCATAGAGAAAGGTTCATTGTAATCCTAAAGGAGGTAAATTTGAGCTTTTGTTTTTCTTGCTGTTTTTTTTTAAATTTTGACAAACTCTGGATTACAATTTTCAGACGACGAATGTTTCGAAAATGTGGAGGCCAATGTGTTTGAAATTTCTTTTTTTGATGTAATTAGGGTGTTGTTTTCCTTCAAGTGTTGTACAGTTGATTTTGTTTCTTTTCCCTGAATCTTTTTAATCATTTTCCAAATTTTAGTGATGGGTGTGTTTTGGTTAATCTTAGAAACATAAGTTTCCCAAGAACTTTTCTTTTTTTTGTTTGATTAACCGTCTTGTTTTTGCTCGATTTATACGTAGTTTATCAAGATTATTTGTGGTTGGTGATTTGTTGAATTCCCGTTAAATTTTTTTGCGATCCTTTATAGCCTGTTAACATTCATTATCAAGCCATGGTTTGGTGAAACGTTTTGGATTTGCCGGGGTTTTAGGGATGACTGTGTTTGCAATGTCAAGCAACTCGTTTGTAAAATGTTCTATTTGAGCAGCACTATCCTGTAATTTCTCCTGCGTGAGGCGTTCAAAATAAAGCGATGAGAAAGTGTCCCAGTCAGCTTTTTTAAAGCCCCCATTGTGGCACCCTCTAATCGTCCGCCGAAACAACACTCTCCAGCACAATTGGAAAGTGGTAACTCCCGCACAAGTCATCCTCCACCTTCCAAGAAACCAAGGAAGATGGAAGGACATACAATTGAAAGATCGATTGAAGTATAAGAACCAGATGCGGGGTGCAGATAAGAGACTGAACCATCATTGAACAAACACAAGTCATATTTTGTTATGAAGTCTTCCACTGTTTTGTCTTTTAAGTCCTCTTTGTTGCAGGAATTACCCCAAAGAGGATTATGAGCGTTAAAATCACCCAACAGAATGTGTGGTATTGGGAGCTGGTAAATCAGATGTTCAACATCAGTCAGCTGAAGTGGTTTATTTGGTGAAACATGAATTGAACATAACGCAACTGTCTTGTCTAATGTCAGGCGTATCGCTACAGCCTGTAAATTTGATTGTAAAGGTACAGAACTGTGAATAATGTCGTTTCGGACCAAGACAGATGTTCCACGTACATGAAAGTCATTTTCATCTGCCCAAGCATAAAACGAAGTGTAATGTTTAAAAGCTGAATGATCCTGATTATCAGGTTTCATTAAGAGTGTCTCCTGCAGGCAAAAAGCAGCAGGTGCATATTTTTGACTTAGAAGGCCCAGTTCGTTAAAATGCGCTCTAAAACATCGACAATTCCTCTGTATAATATTGTTTTTATTTCTATTACCAGTGTTTGGTTGGAGATTGTGATGGTGGACGTATGGGCGAAATAGCCCCGGTAGCTTTCTTGGGTGACTTTTTCCTCGGGGACTCATTCTTTGAGGAGTTCGGGTGTACTTGCCAGAATGTATCGTCGATGCATTCACCGACGTCCATATCTTCAAAGCCCTCAAAACGATTGCGCGTAACGGGGTTTTGAAGAGCTTTGGGTTTTCTCTCTGACAAATGCTGTTGTTTTTGTTTTTTCTTCTTCTCTTTTTCTAACTTTCTCATCTGATTCCGACTCAGATTCTGTTGTGTTCGTTGTTGTGGTGTATGGTTTGTTTTGTTTGCTTCATTTTTCTGATCTGGTTTTGGTTGTTCTTTATTTTGTGTAATATTAGGTGTAAGTTTTTCTTGTTTCTGGTCTGTTTTATCTTTCGTTAATTTTTTAGTTGTTGGTTGCGTTTGAGTTGCTTTTGGTTCTGTTTGACTATTTGGAGGGATTGTAAAAGTCTGCAGTGGATCAGGAATAGTGCCATGTGTATGCTGTCTGGCATTCTACTGACCTTCTGAGTGCTGTTGCATATGATGATGTCGAAATTACGCCAGGCATCGATGTCACAATGTCTCTGGCCTCTCTGAAACTTATTTGTTTTTCACATTTCAATTTTTGTATTTTTTTTTCCTTTTAGCCACACAGGGCAATCTTTTGAGTATGACACGTGATTGCCCTGGCAGTTAATGCATTTGAGTACTTCACTGTTGCATGGCTCATCATGTGTATTGCCGCATTTGTAGCAGGCTGGTTGACCTCTGCAAGAATTCTGGTTATGCCCAAACGTTTGACATTTGAAACATCGAAGTGGATTAGGGATATACAAATCCGACGTTGATGTATCCTATTTTCAGTGACTTTGGTGGCTGAGGTGTATTAAAATTGAAAATATATGTATTTGTAGGAATCACATTGCCATTTTTCCGAATTGATTTCCTTTTGACCCCCTACTAGTCCCTGTGATTTCATTTCATCTACTATTTCCTGTTCAGAAATATCGGTAAGCTCACACCTCGGCTGTTTTTGAGGGTCCTGTGAGCTTCCGCTTATACTTCTATGTCTAAATTTTTTGAATTGTTAACAAATTGTTTGATTGAATCTTTGATGAACATGCAACAAAAAGGTCACCAGATCTTAATTTTTTGACGCTTTTAACTGTCCCAGCCATGCCATAAATCGCCTTCTCTAAAGCAAAGAGATTGATGCTGCTAACTTTTTTTATGTTCATCTTGTGACGTAAGGTTGATAAATTTAGGCCAATTGTATGTTATTTTGTTATTACCATCTGAGTCAGAATCAGATGAAAGATTTTCCGTTGTCTGAACATACGGTCGTTTGATTTTGGATTTGGAAGCCATAGTAATTAGGCTTTTCCCTCTGGAAAAGACTATTGTTTTTCTACGGATTATTATTATTATTTTTTTTTTTTTTGGGGTTTTTTTTTTTTTGGGGGGGGGGGGGGGGTTTCCACACATTTTGTCCGTACGATTCAGAAGCCATTTTCGAACCGATTTTCACGAAATTTTGCACACGCATAGAGGGGCAAAAAATCTAAAAATGTACCGAAGCGGAATTTTCGATTTAACCCTTATTTCGCCAGAATTGGCAAAAAACTGCCAAAATTGGGGTTTATCGGCACTTTCTCGAAACACGTCTTTAGGATTTTTTTTAAACATCCATCATTACTAGACCTACCTATGACACAACCTTTGATACACACGACATATTTGGCGATGCATATGGTAACCCTCCACAGGCTGCCAAACATCGAAATTTTTGATGAAATGGGCCGGTTTCAGACCCCCACAACACCCAAACGATACCCGAGTGGTAAACATAACTTCCTTTATTGGAAGTGGAATTCACCGAGGATCATTTTTGTAAGTAATAAGGGTGTTCAGAAAACCAAGTGTTAACCCGTTTTGGGCTGGTTAAACAGCAATACCCCAAAAAAGCTCAAAACTTCATGTTTTCTGTGGATTTCTCTAAACGAGTCTTGTAGATTTTCAAGAAAAATTGGTCACTCTCAGGTCTTGGTGTGACATTACAAGTTGCATGGATAAAATATTCCGGTCAGCATTAGTTAACCCTCCCCGAGCTGCTAAACATAAAAATTGTGATAAAATGGGCTGTTTTTAGTCGCCAACAACACCCAAACGGTATTCCAGAGAGAAAGGGACCTTCATTTATCGGACGCAAAATTGATCGGAAAATATTTTTGAAAGTGGTAAGGGTATTCAAAATTTGACGTCTTAACCCATTTTGGGCTGGTTAAATAGAGATACCCATTAAAATCTTAAAATCCCCGTTTTCTGTAGATTTCTCTATCAACATTTTGTAGGTTTTCAAGAAAAAATTCGGCTATTTGCAGGTCTTGGTGTGACATTACAAGTTGCATGAACAAAATATTCCGGTCAGCATTAGTTAACCCTCCCCGGGCTGTTGAAGGTCAAAATTGTGATAAAATGGGCTGTTTTTGGACACCAACAACACCACAAAGAAAAGTGCCTCCTTTTATCGAGCGCACAATTTATACGGAAACATTTTTGTAAGCAGTAAGGGTATTCAAAAGTCGACGTCTTAACCCATTTTGGGCAGGCTAAAGCGAGATATCCCTTGAAAGCTTTAAATTGCCATTTTCTGTGAAATTCCCTAACGGTAACTTGTAGAGTTTCAAGACAATTTGACTATTCGTAGGTCTTTATGTGACATTACAAGTTGCATGGACAAAATACTCCGGTGAGCGTTTATTAACCATCTACAAGCTGCCAAGCATCGTAATTTTGTTAACATGGGGCTGTTTTCAGACACGCACAGCACCCAATGTAGACATGAGAGATAAACATAATCTCCTTTGTTGGAAGTGGAATTCACAGAGGACCATCTTTGTAAGTAATAAGGGTATTAAAAAAACCAAGCGTTAACCCCTGTTGGGGAGGTTAACACGGATACCCATCGATAGCTTAAAAAATCGTTTTCCCTGGTTGTCTTCACAAACATTTTGTGGGGTTTCCAAGAGAAAATGGCCGTTGATAGGTCTTGGTGTCCATATGACCAGTTGCATGGATAAATTATTCTGGTAGGCATTTGTTAACCCTCCATGGGCTGCTAAATGTAAAAAAATGAAGAAATAGTCTGTTTTGGACACCAACAAATGGAAATGCCACAGAGAAACGTAACTTCTTTTACCGGACGCAAAACTGATAGGGAAACATTGATCTTGATATTAACCCATTCTACCATTAATGATGGGTTTTTACCTAAACATTTTTTTTTATCAAACCCAAACTGAGTCATTTGAGACTACTATACTCACCTTTCTCATAACATCAATGAGGGAACTTCAGTGAGACAGTTAAAAACAATTCATTCAGACACTGTGGGGTCATGAAAAATCATGGAATCTAATCGGGAAAAGCCATGATTCTCCAGAATCATAAAGTCTAGTATTAATTGAGATTCTTCTGCGTATGATTTCCCTTACTTTGAGCCCAACCTGGGGGTGAATGTCGCGGATCACCAGCGAACTGCACCAGAATTAAATACACAATATACTCGACCAGCGTTGATGCAAAAGCATATCCGCTGGCCGATTGACTGTGTGATTGTTTGTGGGAAGTGCCAGCTCGTGGCGGCCATTCAACCAACAATTTCCTTAAAAACGAGTACAACAAAAACTGCTTCTGACTACCAACACAGACAGTGCAACAAAACGGAATGTGTTAAAAGTATTAAAATCATTAAATGTCAGTATTGAGCAGTAATGATAACAAAACTAAAAGAAATAACCGATTGAATGACCACCCAATCCCCCCCGACGTGACACCCAGTACTTTTTGGGGTGGGGGCTCCCGACTGGCCAGAACGGGCCGTCCGACCATCCGTCTACTCCCGAAGTTGGGGCCAAAGCAGTGTATTGAACAGGTACCTTCATGATGGAGATCAGGGCCAAAACGGTATTTACGACCTGATCTCCATCCGAGAGATTTGTCCTAACCGGGACCCAGTCTGTTCTCAACTGCCAGGATTCCTTCCTCCGGGGCCTTCGGAACGCACCTCACGGGAGAACAAGGTGCATGCAAGATGCTATTAACAGGATTGGCCATTTTGGTACCGGGGCTGCGTATTTTTATATTTCGCAGCAAACCAGCTCAATTGAGCAAACCTGCTAATTATAAACCAGCAAACCTGCCCAATTGAGCAGGCCGTCCTCTTTCCGTCACCTGAGGACCCGCCTAGTCGGGGATGGTCAACCCCCCCCCCCCCCCCCCAAGGTTTTTTTAGTATATATCTCTATAGCAACAATATCTACGTCAAGTTCGATGACCATACATATTATATGAAAATTATGGGACTTATTGCCCTTTGTTAATAAATATCGTGTAATGCTTGTTTATGGAATAACTTAAACATTAGTAACCAAATATCAATTTTTTTTGGTATATATCTCTTTGGGAACAATGTCTACCTCAAGTTTGATAACCACCGTTATCTGATGAACATTGTAAGAGGTATTGCCCTGCCTACCCCCCGTGTCATTTTTAGGCAACTGAGGTAGAATTGGGAGGTATTACATGTAAAAAACAAAATTTAATCCTATAACCCCAACTCGCCCTCCCCATCCCCTGTGTCATTTAGGCAATTTTTGCATTTTGAAGGATTTGGAGTGATTGTATGCAGAAAAAATTTGACTCCTATAACTAAACTGCCCCCCCCCCCCCACCACCACCTCCTCCTCCCCAGTGCCATTTAGGAAGTTTTACCCAAATGCACTTTGACGAAGTTGGAGTTATTCCATGCAGAAAAAAATTGACTCCTATAACTCAACTCCCCCCCCCCCCCCCCCCCCCCCCCCGTGTCATTTAGTTTTTTCTTTTAGCTCACGTGGCCTAACGGGCCATATGAGCTTTTCACGTCGCTTGGTGTCCGTCGTCGTCCGGCGTCCGTAAACTTTTCACATTTTCATCTCTTCTCTGAAGCCACTTAGCCGGTGTGAACCAAACTTGGCAGGAATGGTCTATGAGAGGCCCTCGACAAACGATCCTCATTTTGTCCCCGTCGGATGAAAAACATGGCTTTCAGAGGCATTCTTTGATTCTGGTTGGTGGATTTTCAAAAATCTTCTCATCTGAAACCGCCAGGCCAAATGTTTTGAAACTTCACATAAATGATGACTGGGACGCACTCTATCAACGATCCTCATTTAATGTTGATCGGGATACAAACATGGCCGCAATTGCGGCTTACGGTTACTATAGAAACCCTATGGGAAATCACATTTTCATCTTCTTCTCTGGAACTACTAAGTGGATGTGAACCAAACCTGGCAGGGATAGTGTGTGGGAGGACCTCTACAAATGATCCTCATTTTGTTCCCATGGGTTTGAAAACATGGTCGCCAGAGGCATTCTTTGATTCTGATTGGTGAATTTTGAAAAGTATTCTCCTCTGAAACCACAAGGCCAAATGTTTTGAAACTTTGCATGGTTGATGACTGGGACACCCCTCTACCTACGATCCTCATTTAATGTTGATCGGCTTGCAAACATGGTTTCATTTGCAGCTTATAGTTACTGTAGAAACCCTATGGGAAATCACGTTCTCATCTTCTTCTCTGCACCTACTAGGGCGACGTGAACCAAACTTGGCAGGAATGGAATGGTCTTTGGGAGGTCCTCTACAAACGATCCTCATTTTGTTCCCGTAGGTTGAAAAACATGGCCGCCAGAGGCATTCTTTGATTCTATTTGGTGGATTTTAAAAGATCTTCTCCTCTGAAACTACCAGACCAATTGTTTTGATACTTCGCATATTTGATGACTGTGACCCTCCTCTACCAACGATCCTCATTTAATGCTGATCGAGTTGTAAATTTGGCCGCAATTGTGGCTTATAGTTACTGTAGAATCCCTATGGGAAATCACATTTTTAGCTTCTTATCTGGAACTATTGAGCCGACGTGGACCAAACCTGGCAGGGATAGTCTATGGGAGGTCTTCTACAAATGCTTCTTATTTTTGTCACTGTGCATCGAAAAACATGGCTGCCAGAAACATTTTTGGATCTGAGTGGGAGATTTTGACAAATCTTCTCCTCTGAAACCACATGGCTAAATGTTTTGAAACTTTACATGGTTTATGACTGAGACACCCTCTACCAACGATCCTCATTTAATGTTGATCGTGTTGCAAACATGGCTGCAATAGTGGCTTATATTTACTATAGAAACCCTATGGGAAATCACATTTTCATCTTCTTCTCTGGAACTACTGAGCCCACGTGAACCAAACTTGGCAGGAGTTGTTTATGGGAGGTACTCTACAAACGATCCTCATTTTGTTCCCGTGGGTTGAAAAAACATGGCCGCCAGAGGCATTCTTTGATTCTGGTTGGTGGATTTTCAAAAATCTTCTCCTCTGAAACTGCTGGGCCAAAGGTTTTGATACTTCCCATAACGACCGAGATGCCCTCTATCAACTATCCTCATTTAATGTAGATCGGGTTACAAACATGGCCGCAATTGCTGCTTATAGTTACTATAGAAACCCTATGGGAAACACATTTTTATCTTCTTCTCTGGAACTACTGACCCGACGTGAACCAAACCTGGCAGGGATAGTCTATGAGAGGTCTTCTAGAAATGCTAATTGTTTTTTGTTACCGTGCATAGAAAAACGTGGCTGCCAGAAGCAATTTTTGATTCAGATTGGTGAATTTGAAAAATCTTCTCCTCTGAAACCACAAGGCCAAATGCTTTGAAACTTTGCATGGTTGATGACTGAGACCACCCTCTACCAACGATCCTCATTTAATGTTGATCGTGTTGCAAACATGGCCGCAATTGCAGCTTATAGTTACTATAGAAACCCCATGGCAAATCACATTTTCATCTTCTTCTTTGGAACTACTGAGCCGCCATGAAGCAAACGATCCTCTTTTGGTTCCCGTTGGTTGGAAAATATGGACATTCTCTGATTCTGATTGATGGATTTTGCAAAAATATTCCCCTCTGAAACTACAAAGTCAAATGCTTTGAAACTTCACATGATTGAGGACAGGGACCCCCTTCTACCAATTATCCTCATGTAATGTTGATGTAGTGTTTCAAACTAGGCCACAATTGCAGCACATAGTTACCATGGAAAGCCTAAGGGAAATCACAGTTTTATATGTAGTTCCAGGTGAGCGATAACAGGCTCTTTAGAGCCTCTAGTTTTCCTTGCCGCAAAATGCATTTTTTAAGCATTTGTGGTGGTTATATGGGGAAAAATTTGACTCTTGTAACCCCCTCGGCCCCCCCCCCCCCCCCCCCCCCCCCATCAGCTACGCAATTCGTTTTCTTTACTCTTGAAGGATTTAGCGCTTGGCGATGCAGGCCGTATGTTGGATGAAAAGAGTAATTATGTACAATTTGAAAAAGCCTAACGGGCGTATGATGCACTGTCGGGCGTAGCTCTTGTTTATGTTTTGAAGAAACTTAAATTTCACAAGTTTATCCTAAAAGTATAAGACTTGTTTTTGCTAGCTTCAGCGTATTAAATTATAGGTCTATATCATCCCTGACTGGTAAATATGTATTACATTATTTCACGACTGCTTATTACGTAACCGCTTTGATTATTACTTTACTGGCTGATTATTATATTACTATTCAATGTTATCCTTGTAGAAGAACGAGAACTTTGTTTTTTTCAAACAGTCCATCATTGTGGAGTCGGTTCCCGATTGTTTGTATGGATATTGGCTTCAGTTGCATTATGGAGGCGTTTAACCCTTCACCTAACATGAAAAGCAGACGACACTTTGCAAAAAAAATTCTTGAACAACTAATTTTTTCATTTTTTGTCTCAAAAACATAGGTTATGACCCCTCATTGGAACAAGCTTCATGTGCTTACATTCATTGTTTATAACGGATCCCCTCATTGGAACATTTTACGTGCTTACATTCATGATTTATAACGGATCTTTCTTTTCAACGTAGGTTTATACTACCCACTTTGAATTTAGAAACTCAACTTCTCGAGTCTGTTTTCTATGATTACAAATCCTCTGCTTTTAGCACGAGGTGACTCCCGCGTATTGAGTGAGACGATTCCTCCACAACTATTGTGCGAGTTGATTCCTCCACAACTACTGTTCGAAACGATTCCTCCACAACCATTGTGCGAGGTGAACTCAAGAAAACAATACCTCGACATAATACCGAGGTACCCACCCGAGTCCTAATAGCTGATAAAACCATATCCACATCTGCCTTGCACGTCGTGTAAACAATACCTTCGGCTCATACCAACTTCTCTGCACGCTGATAACAGTTGTTTGAACGATCCACTCTGCGTGAAAATTTCACAAGCCGATCTAATCATATCAGTTATATATGTATCGTAGCCTCAAAGTCTACATAACACACCATTCGTAACACACTGATACCAGCCGTGTACACTGTCTTCTTAGAGACTGATTTGATTAGCAGAGAGCAAAAGCACAAGGCTATTCTCTTCTATAAACATAATGACTGAGTGAGTCTAATCCACGCTCTGTAGTACCACTCACCCTCTGTAGTGTAAAATCGCACTCCAGTACAGCTTCAACAAGCTGCTTGTCACAACAGACAACAGAACAGTCGAAATATTTCTCAAGCGCATACACGCTATAATAACTGACCACAACATAACTCCAAGTTGTTTTGAGTATAAACAACCTGAACACGAAATCTTATGTATTTGTTTATTTGATAAGACCGTATGGTCGAAACGATAGTTATACCAGCGGCTCTGCCGGGCAAATACTACGAGATATCCTTTCGCCCGCCATGGGGCACTACATTCTAACTCACTGAAACAAATACAAAAGTCCGTTTCACCCAGTAATGGACAAAAGTAGAAAATGCCTCCTCCTGGACTCCTTCAGTCCAAATGTTCAAGGAGAGCTAGGTCAGAAACCATCCGACTGATTATGAGAAATGCAACACATCCATGTTGTTCCAAGTGACTTCCACGGAACAATTTGAATGAGAAAAATACAAAATATAGTGGTCGGTTAGCAAAACACAACTGTATATACACAAGTCTATCTTGTTACAAATCCTGACAACGATAAAAGGGTATGAATGACAGACTTCATACCGTCACCTGGAAAATTCTTTCAAATATGATAGGTGAACTGTTCAAATAATGAATAAGCTAAGCTCTTCTATAAAGCAGCCAAACGCTACGCTTACGCAGTCAAGCTCGTCGATAAAGCAGCCAAGCTCCTCGATAAAGCAATCAAGAGAGAAATAAATAACCCTTAAATAAGGGTGCTGGCATCTGAAACAGCCTAATCTGTTCTTAACAGCAGTAAAGGGTTATATAATCCTAATGAGTGGAAATCCACCCACATGATTTTTCAGCACAAATTAAATGCACTTGTTTGACCACCGAGGTGGTATTAGTTCCCTACGGCGCTTTTGTGACATAAGGTGTTTTTGTCACATAAGTCATGACTACAGTCAGCAGGAGTATCAAACCTGGGTGGGGGGGGGGGGGGGGGGCAGTTTTGGTAAAATAATTGGGGACGGTTCGGCTTGGGGACAATTCGGGTTTCATGACAACAGTCAACAGGAGTGTCAGACTTGGGGGTGGTTTGGGTAAAATACAGGTTATCAGACAGGATTTCAAATGTGAATGGAATCTAAAAATTGAGAGAAGTGTAGCTTGAACCATGTTGGAGGGAGGGGTGGTAACATAAAAATAGAGAAAAAAAAGTTTAAAAAACACAGTAAAAATAGACGCCATTCCGCCATCTTGGATTTTGAAAAAAAAAAAATTAAGCGTGCGTCATCCCTTCAGAACCATTTATCCACGTACCAAATATGAAAGGTGTAGCTTAAAGCATGTTGGAGGGAGAGGTGCTAACATAAAAACAGACAGACAGACAGACAGGCAGACGAACAGACAGATGTTAGATTTTGAAAAAAAAAATATTGAGCGTGCATAATCCCCTCACAACCCTTTATCCATGTACCATATATGAAAGGTGTAGCTTGAACCATGTTGGAGGGAGGGGTGGTGACATAAAATAGAGAAAAAAGCTTAAAAACACAAAAATGGCTGCCATGGCGCCATCTTGAATTTTGAAAAAAAAATATTGAACGTGCATCATCCCATCACAACCCTCTATCCATGTGCCAAATATGAAAAGTGTAGCTTGAACCATGTTGGAGGGAAGGGTGGTAACATGAAAATAGAGAAGAAAGCTTAAAAAACACAACAAAAATGGCCGCCATTCCGCCATCTTGGATTTTGAAACAAAGATTTTGAGCGTGCATCATCCCCTCAGAACCATTAATCCATGTATCAAATATGAAAGGTGTAGCTTAAAGCATGTAGGAGGGAGAGGTGGTAACATAAAAACAGACAGACAGACGGACGGAGTGCAATCCTATAGTCCCCTTACGGTTCCCGTAGGGGACTAATAAAGGGCACAAGCTGACAAAGAATGGCATACACTGCACAGTTGCTCTCAATCTATCAACAATATCCTTTGAAATGTCGACCGTTAATTACTCAGGCAATGTACTCAGCCTAATGATTGGAAAGCACATTACCTCCAACAATACAGCACACACATGCTAATGAGCCTTTTAGTACGGCCATATCTCATACTGCGCGCCGACACTGATACGGTTTTACACGCTAAACAGTATACCGACCTCAAAATAGGGCCAAATCATTTTATTGGAAACACTGACGGCCTCGGCGTCGTATCATGGAAAGCACGTGCATTCAACAATATGGCATGCAATTATATATGAGCCTTAGCTCGAGGTCTAGGGGTGAATGGGGGAAACGGGTAGCTAAGCCATCCACATTTGGTCTTCCGCCAGTGCCATCGACGATCAAGCATGTCAAATACTGATACGATCTCACAGATAAAACAGTGTACACGTCGTAGGTTCGAACTGCATCCAATTAGTGAAACACGTATTCGCACACGCAGCAGTTACTCAAATACCACAAACAACACACCGTATCATGCGCCAAATAAGTAACCAGTAACTATGCTCAGCCAACAGCTGAATGAGCGCAATCTATTTTCATAAGCAGTGAAAAGTTACATAACTGCAAGCAGTGGAAGTCCACCGATATGAGTGTCCAAAACATGGACCACAATATATAACAATTCTCTGCCCATATACTCAGCGTGCAGAGTTTTGGAGAGGTACCCCTCTCCCCACATACACACTATGCCGGACCTACCGAATGTCTCGCACTGAACGTGCAGTGGTAAACATGAAGCCACAAGACTAGCTCTTGAGACATCCTAACCCAACTCTTTTCGCAAAAAGTCATGTAACGGACTCCCGCAACTACCTGTAAGCATGCCTTCGTTTCTGCCTCCCCCTTTTCAATCATTCAAGCAACAACAATAATAATGAAAACTGAGTGACGATTTTTGAGAATAGCGCTGGCCGGTTTTGGCCGTTACGCTGGTTAAAGGGTTAATTACATAACTGTCTGATCTTAAAGTTGTGATTCAAACCTGGAAATAGAGAGCGTACATCGCAGGGAGCGCGCTGGCTTAGTGGTTACGGCATTGGACTTCAAACCGAGAGGTCCATGGTTCGCCGGGGGCAACTGCGTTGTGTCCTTAGGCAAGGCACCTATTCCACGTTGTCCACGTGGGGGCACGGTGTCTCTGAGTACCAAGGCGTACTGCACGTCGATGATGCACTTGTCTTCAACCAGTGCTAATCCTGCTTGTATGGAGTTAGTATGTTGGGGCGTCTGACAGTTGCCGTTACTCGGTGGTTCTTACCGGATGCTCCGACTTCATTCACCCCCAACATTGTCTGACCCCAGCTGTTGAAAGTGTCGTTAAACCCCAACAAATAAATAATTGAATATCATACATCGCAACCCATTTGTATGTTACGATATGTAACATCGTGGTAACCTATAGGAAAATGTGTTGAGATGCTTTTCCGCCCTCTCAGTTTTTATTTCGCCGTCGGTTTACGTCTTATCGGATTTTACGCCAAAATGAACTACAACAACTAATGTGCGATTTTGCTTTGGTTATTTATTTTGGCGGAAATTCTATTAATCTGTAACCGGCTTGACATTTCATTCATATGTGAAGGCTAACTTTCGAGTGGAAATTGAGCTGACTCGTGTTATTAGCAACACAAACAAGCGTCCATTCCTCCATTCCCTCAATGGCTGGGTGGCTGCTTTAGTGACTTTATTCAAGGTTCACTGATTCATTGATTAATTCACTTGTAACATTGATAATGTTCCTTCCTTCCTTCCTTCATTCGTGCATCCATTCATTCATCAATTCATTCATTCATTCATTCCTCCCACTTCCTTCCTTCACTAACACATTCAATCATTTACTCACCCATTCATTTAAAGTAGTAACACTGAAAATGTGCACATACACACACCGCCAACTTGAGGTGTTTAATAACCACTTAAAACCTAGTAAGTGATTGAAGGAGATATTATTAGTCTGTGTGAAACACACAGACTGTTGTTTTTGCACGGATTCTTTTTCTTTTTCTTTTTTCTTTTTTTTCTTCTTCTTCTTCTTTTTCTTCTTCTTCTTCTCCTGTCTTCTGTCTTCTCATCACTTTTTTGTCCGCAAGATAACTCGAAAACGAATTGCCCTATCTCGTTGATTTTTGGCATTCTGATAGACAGCCACAAGTTCTCGGACACCTATGTTTTTCAGATTCTTGGGGTACCAGGGGTGTCTGTAGGGGTGTTTTGAAAGTGGGTCACACCCATATCTCAGGCGTGGTATGACCTACAGACCTGGGACCAACACCAAATGAGTCGACACTCGATGGAGGTTCCAAATATGGGTCAAGGTCACGGAGGTCATCTAGGGGTCATTGAGTGCATGATATGATATATGTATTTATTCACCAGTATACAAAAAGTATAGATATATACATAATAGTTTTACAAGCATAACAAAATTCGTTGTACAATAAGATATTTTCAATACCCATACAATGATATGACACATTTTCTTTTTGTATACCAGTAGGGAAAGGCATAGCCAGATTGGCTGTCTTCCTGTCCTTCCCTATAGTAGGGGAAATAAAACCAAAGAATCCCTAGAATGGCGGAAATAACCCAAAAGGGGTATATGGAGGCAACATTGTTTTCTCTGTCTACCAATCCAAAGTTCTTCTAATAAATCATGGCTTTTGTACAAAATATGTTAGGTGGTCAGCGTAGGTTACAACACAGTACTCTCCGATTGGTCTCTAGAGTTATTGCGGTTAATTAGAACAGAAAAGGACTGATTTTACAAAAGTAAAAACTCCATATTTTGAAGTAATAGAGACCAAGCCGGGAGACCAAATAGGACGAGATGCCAGACGATTGTTCCCATTGAAGATAGATCATGTACTGAACGAAGACTGTTTGGTACAGGTGGTACATTGCAATGCCTTTATTATCCGGATATTCCTTGTTGAGTCAACAGTTTACAAATGCATTGTGAGTAGTAACCGGGAATAGTAAGAGGCATTATTTTAGGTTCAACGGTATACTAGAAGGCACAATCTGGACAGTAGGGGTTGGAGCAAGAAACATTTTCCGAGTAGGTCGAAAAAATGTTTGTTATCAGCTTGGTCTTGAATTCTTTCCTATTTTTGGTTTCTCGGATACACCTATCTAGGCCATTTCATAGTGTTGGGAAAGCGAACACAGGTAAGATGTCTAGCGCTTTAGTTCTAGTTCTATGCCTGCGAATTAGTCCCGTTTGCCGCGTGTTCATAAATTCGTTATTTGTAACAGAGAAAAAGTCGGCAAAGGACTTTGGAAGGTTACCATTATGCCAATCTAACATAAATAAGGAAACATGTAGGGTATACAAATCCTTTATTTTTAGTATTTTATCATTGATAAATAGAGGGTCTGTGTGGGCATTGTAGAGTGGTGAGGGAGGACGCTACAGAGGTATCAGTGGTGAATTCTCCACCCGACAAGTTTCTAATAACTGGCGAATATAGGCCACGGGAACTGGCGATGGGTTTTCGGTCGTGTGGGTTGGTCATATCCAACGGTTCGCGGACCGACGGCTCATCGGCGCTTTTCGTATTCTATGTTCGAGGGGTTCATATGCCCACTCGTACATTGGTAGCGTTTCTCTCACAAACTGTTTACTATACCCCATAGTATCTTTCCAGGAAGAGGTTCCATCACTAAACCTAATGAGCCATCAACACAAATCTTGCTGTCAAGAATATACTTTTCATCAAAAGGGAATGGCAGGAAGACAGCCTCTCAGGCTATGCCATTTCCTTGCAGCGCGTTCAGCTATAACCTGTTTTATTGTTATCTTGTATATTCTTATGCTGCAAAATAAATCAATCAATCAATCAATCAATCAATTGTACTTTTTATTATTTATAATTCGTATCGATCTCTTTTGTAATTTATAGAGACGGTTGCAGGCTTTTGATGCACCCCATAATGGAATTCCATAGATAAAATGACTCTGTATTAGTGTAAAGTATAGGCTTTTCAAGATTTTGTGTGGTAAAATTTGTTTTACTCTATTAAGGGCATAATTCGCAAGAGCAACTTTCGAGGAAATCTGTGATATGTGAGCATTATATGATAGTTTTTCATCAATAGTAATACCAAGAAACTTTATAGATTTTCCCCCATTTCCGCAATTGTCAGCATTAATAATGTGATTATTAATTTTAATGTCCTGAAGTATGACATTCTTATTTTGGGATGGATTAAGAACAATGTAGTTTGTTTTCTTGGGGTTTAGTACCAACTGATTGGCTGTGCACCAGTCAAATATCTTTTGAAGTTCTTCATTAAATTCCAACACAAGCATATTTAACTCTGTCGCAGCCTTGTATGTGGACGTATCGTCCGCAAAGGAGAGTAGATTTAATTTAGTTGAATTACAAATGTCGTTTATGTATATGAGGAACAGAATAGGTCCCAGTATTGAGCCCTGTGGTACTCCGCAGCTTAGTTCAGATAGGTCAGATTTACTATCACCAAAAGAGACATACTGCTTTCTGTTCTGTAGGTAACTCTTAAACCAGTTGTTCGCACCCCCTCTTATTCCATAATATTCTAATTTTTGAAGTAGCACATCATGACTAATAGTGTCAAAGGCTTTCGAAAGATCCAAGAATAGAGCTAATGTAGTGTCTTTGCTGTTTTTATTGTTTTCCGTGGCGACATATTTCAGTAAATGCATAACAGGATATAGTGTGCTATGGCGCTTTCTAAAGCCATATTGGTGATGATAGAGGATTTCGAATTTATCTAAGAAATTAACAAGCCTTACAGACATGAGCTTTTCTAAAAGTTTGGAAAAAACTGGTAAAATACTGATTGGCCTATAGTTTGTAAAATTATTCTCATCACCCGCTTTGAAAACAGGAGTTACTTTGGCAAGTTTCATTCTGTCTGGAACTATTCCCTGACTGAATGAGCTATTCATAATTTGAGCAAGTGGGGTGACGACTAGATTTATTGATTGTTTCAAAATACTGGACGTAATATTTTCACAATCCTGACTTGGCTTAGGTTTCATTGAATTTACAATATTTAGGATTTCATTAGGCGATGTGGGTCTTATAAAAAAGTTTCCTGTAAAGGAAGCGTTTAAAAATTCGATAAATGACTTACGAGGTTGGGATATATGAGTTGTCGTCTGAATTCCAATGTTGGCAAAGAAATTATTAAATTCTTGTGCAATTTCATTTGGCTCATATATCTTCGTATCACCAAGATTAAAGAACGACGGTAAAGTCCGTTTGTTTTTATTTTTGTTCAGTGCGTTATTTAGGATTTGGCACGTTTTCCGCATGTTGTTCTTATTTTCTAGAAGAATTTTCTCAGAGTACATAGCTTTACATCGTTTCTTTAATTTATTAAATATCCGACAGTAATTTTTATAATTTCCGATATTGACCTCTGTTGGAGCTTTTAACTTTTTATTGAAGAATTTGTTCTTGTTGTTGGCTGAGACGAGAAGGCCTTTTGTCATCCACGGTTGTTGCTTTATGGATTTTTTACTTTTGTGTAGGCTTTGTAAGGGGAAAGCCATTTCATAGGCATTCAAATAAATATTGAGGAATGTTTCATACGCTTCATTAGGACAGTTAGCTTCCATCATCGGACTAAAATCACTTTGGGATAACAGCGACTTGAAGTGCTCGACAGAATAGGAGTTTATTTTTCTGGTCAAAATCGGATCTGACCTGACCGGTTTGGAATGTGAAATTTGGATATAAAAAATTCCAAAGTGATCCGGAACATCGGTAAGGATTACTCCAGATTTTGCAAGTTTAGAGACCTCATTGGGAAATATGTTATCTATAAGTGTCGCTGTGCTACCAGAGACTCTAGTTGGTTTTGTAATAACTGGTTGGAAGCCCTCACTAAACATTAGGTCAACAAATGATTCGGTTTTGGTATGACACGTTACTTTTAGTAGATCAATATTGAAGTCGCCCATAATAATGGAGGGTTTCTTTTCCGTATTGAGTATATCAGTCACTTGGTTAATTTTTGATTGGAAAAGATCGATATCTGCTCTATAGTCCAGGCACATTAGACATAAAAATGAGAAAGTAAGGAAAAAAATCGGAGAAAGCTGATTTTTATGTTTCCGGGACACACATTGCGGATAAAGTGTGAAAAGTCCCCGCGATTCCGAGTTGAGCTTTTTTAGTTATAGCGTTTTTTTGATGAAAAAAATTTTTTTTTTAAAAATTCGACCCAGCTCCATATTTCTCATTCTTATTCGCCTTAGTAGGGTGAGAATCATAAATATCGTGCTGAATTATATTGAGAATACATATCCCCAACAGAAAATGCCAACTTTGTACCAATCCTCACACTCAATGGTGAAATATTCACGAAAATGTACAAAATTACGAAAAAAAAATTTATTGTTTTCATACACACAACGGTACACAACGTCCATTAAATCAAATCTACGACTACTTTGGGAGTTAAATTATATATAAAAAATTGCAGAAAAGCAGTGGCTTTATAATGATATATAACAATAGTCATTTATTCCACAATGAACTGGTGAAACGTGTGAAATATTAACCATACCCCCTAAACTCAAATTCAAACAGCATCGACTTTTCTCATTCAAATACCGTATTATAGCATCACTGTTTCAATTTCCATGTTCGATTAAATCACATAATGTGGTGTTCGCCTACACTCAAGATGCATTGGCATGTAATGTGTGCACGCCCTTGATGTGTACTCATAAACAAATTTGTATTGTACAGAGATTGTGTCTTCGTCAGATAAGTTGACAAACGTTTTCGTTATACTCGGCGGCTTCCATATGATTATGTCATATTTAGGGGGCAATTGGTTCGATCATGGCTGGTAGCGGCTTGGATGAACTTTGGGGGACTGTTTATGCTGGTGGGTCAATCCATCATTTGATCAGTGGTCATGCATATTCAAGAGCAGTTCGTGCCCATTGCTAACACAAATTGCCATTACAAAACTTGTGTTTGAAGAAAGCCGAACACTAGATAACATAGACTGCACAGAAGTCAATGAAATATTCTGTGGACTTGCCAGAGGTGACTGTACAACAGCTGACGCTGCCAATCAAGAAAGTGTCAACCATCTACTGTCAAAATTACACGAACTGCTCCAGAATGCGTCCGTAGGACGCACAGGAAAGCTTTGGGTACAATACTACGAGCAAATAGGTCTTCTCCAGTTGTTCTTGAGAGCAGAGCGCACAGGCGACTGGGAACTCCACACATATTGTCTTCGCAATATGATTCCAGTATTTCACGCAGGTGGTCATTTTGCATACGCAAAAAGTTCTCATCTCTATTTGCAGTAGATTAATGAGCTAACAGAAATAATGCAACAGGATGATTTGAAGTTGTTCACTGAGAAAGGTTACTTTACCATAAGGCGCTCAGATAAATTCTGGGACGGGATATATTCTGATCAGACCATAGAGCAGTGTTTAATGAGAATGTTCAAGCTCCCTGGTGGTCTCACACATGGCAGGGGAATAACCGATAGCACTGTTGCGAAATGGGTACATGGACTACCTCTTTGCCTTCCGATATGTAATGCTCTCGAAAATTTTGTTCATGTTCACACTGGTCATGGCGAACAACATCGGGATCTCCGTCAAAGTTCACAATTGACTGATGCCAATGATATCACCAAATTATTGAACTGGCTCAGAGTGCATTCCCCCTTTCAGAATAGAGATCCACTACAATTAGTCTCTATAGCGACCGGGCTTGTGGCCGACGAAACTGTGAACTGTGACCAAGTTCGCAAAATTGGTGAATGCTGCGTATCGAATGTTGTAAGCAAAACGTTCAACAGCATCAAAGTACGACGTGTTGACACTGTGAAGTCTTTCGCATCGATGGCAAATAGCATCAAAGTCCGTGGAAGTAAGGTAGTGATTGACCTCACAATTCTGTTCAACCGCATCACATGTGTTATTCAGTCACAAGCACAGATGGAAGAGTATCTCAAATATGAACTCGCCCCGAAACCACCAGCATTGTTTGATTCTGCTGGAATGAGGAAGACACAGAAAAGCACGCTCGGTAAGATCCTCAAAACATACGGTTCCGAGCAAACTAAAATCCCAGAACATTCTCTGTTTGTTGTAGATGGTGGATTTTTATTGAGGGCAGTTGTATGGCCTAAACAGTCGTCATATAAGGACTTATGTACATCATATTCCAATTATCTAGTGAGACATTTTGGGGCGAACGTCGTGGTTGTTTTGGATGGTTATGCTTGTACAATGTCGACAAAGGGCACGGAACAAGCCCGTAGATCTAAAGACAGGTATTCCATTGATATCAATATCTCACCCGAGTTACCAGCCACCACACCCCAATCCGATTTCCTTGCAAATGCCAAGAACAAAACCCAACTGATCGATCTTCTAATGCAGGAGCTATCTGCTATCAATATTCAGTCCAAGCAGGCCGAGGCTGATGCTGATGTACTGATAGCTGAAACTGCACTTGACATCGCTCAAGATGACAACAATATTGTCGTTGTGGGAACAGACACAGACTTGTTAGTCATTCTTACCTCTCGAGTTCAACCGGGATGTAATATTCACATGATGTATTCCATTACCCCAAACTTACTAGTTTCAGTTAGTGAAATAGCAACCAAAATGGGTGACCATAGAAGCAACCTCCTTGTAGCACATTCTATAAGTGGTTGTGACACTACTTCTGCACTCTTTCGAGTTGGTAAGAAGAAAGTATTCAGTACAATTGTCTCCGATGTTACTAGCGACTCACAACAGTATGTCAATACAATTTTGGCGGATGACAGTACACCAAGTGCAGTAGCCGCTGCCGGGGAACAACTTCTCCTGATCTTATACGGGAGTAAAACTGTTTCCTCTCTCGACCAATATAGATATGTCACTTACAAGCGTTATGTAGCAAAATCTAAACTGAATAAACCCATCGACCTAGCCTCACTCCCACCAAGCAGCGATGCTGCACAACAACATGTCTACAGATGTTATCTCCAGGTCCAACAATGGCTGGGTACTTCGCTTCCTCCTACGGATTGGGGGTGGTCGCTAGACAATGGACTTCTTGTACCGACTGCAGCCACAAAGCCATGTGCCCCCGATAACCTACTGAATCTGATCAGTTGTGGTTGCAAGAGTGCTTGTACAAAAAGGTGTGGGTGTAAGAAGGCAGGACTCTCTTGCTCAGGTTTGTGTAATTGCAGTTCGGATTCTTGTAACAACCACAGAAACACTGTCCTGTCGGAAATTTCTGAGTTCGATGAATAATATGTATATAGGTCATGTCATTTCTGTATATAGCGTTGATAATAGTCAATGTAACTTAATTCATGTTGATTGATTTGTACATTCTGTAAATATTATTTATTGATTTTTGTACATTCTGTAAATATTATTTATTGATCTAATGCTGCCAGACACAGACGTGTCTGTTCGGTCCCAAGCCCGAAAATAGTTGAGTTCTCATGCTGACGAATTTTATGCCAAAAGGGGAACTCGGCCAGAAGCAGAGGGGGTCTTCCATAATGTCTATTTTGTAAGCAATGATAAAAGTCTTCAAATGGTGGTGGATTTTTTATCGTCTGTCCAACTAACATCCCGTCCTCTACTACGACCCTTTGGGCAAATCCGTTAGGAAAATCGTCATTTTTTGCGTAAATCCGATACTTTTTGTGAATTTTCAATAATTTTTCGCAGAAATTGTCACAGAATGCACATTTTCCTCTAGGTAAATGTATATTAGACATTATGTAGCTCGAAATACGCGTAAACAAAAAATACAGTTGGATCAATTCGAGGTTACAAAGTTCGTGCGATTTTTTTTTGATTTTTTTCAAACGCGTTTTCGAAAAAAGGCTGTAGAGAAAAAAGCTCAGCTGGGATTTTAGGGGACTTTTGTCTAATCGTTCAGCGACATGTACTCGACATTCCCTGAAAAAATCAGCTTTCTCCGATTTTTTTCCCTTGTGAAACCTAATGTTTTTGGGCTACTAGGGGCCGTGTTTGGTCTATAAATTACTCCAACTACCCTAGAAGAGTTTTTATACTTTAATTCAACAAAGATAGACTCAAAGACGTGAGGTATAAACATGGAAAGATCTTGTCGAATACTAAAAGAAATATCGCTTTTTACAAACAGACCGATCCCACCGCGACCGTCGTCATCAACAGGTCTCGAATTATATTGTAAGGGGTGATATCCTTCTAAGGTATAGGACATATTGGTAGGGATTTTGTAAATTTCTGTCAGGCCAATCACATCGAAAGTGTTCTCTTTATCATTCAGTTCTGATAGTAAATAATTCAGAGGCTCCCAGTGAGCATTGAGACTTTGGCAATTGATATGAAATGCCGAGAAGGACCTATGTAAACCTCCGAGCTCGGCTCGCACCTCGCCGGGGCTGAAATATGTACAATCAGTCTTAGTAAATATGGCTGCCGAGTCCTCATCTGTTTTATCAATCAGTAGATGACCTAAGTCGTAGTCAGGGTTCGTCTGGATCTCGCCCAAGTTAGTACTACCCGCCATGATATATGGACCGACCACGGGCATCACAATAGCACACACAATGGATATTACCATTCACAACTGGAAGTTCATCAAAAAATACATATTTATTCTGGAATCTTGAGGATATGACAAACTCCGATAAACTGTTCACTTGGACATAATTCAATGGCGATTCAACAAAAAACAATGTTGCGTAACAAAAAATAAGCTTTACGAACATTAGGGAATTGAGAAATGTATTAATTTCCAAGATGAGGGGTGGGGTGAAATTTTCTGTTCTCCTGTCCGGTGTGAAGAAATTACTGGTTATATAATTATGGTATCTGCAGGGGTGATAGGATTGTATACATCCCGTTAAAAAATTGCATAACCGATGGTACAGATGTTGAACTAAGTCATATTAACTGTAGTATAGGATAAGTTAACTAATAGATTAGTAGTGAAGATACTAGGGCACATGGCACAGTCAGGACTAAGGGATAGCTATACCCTTCAGTCTCATCATCAGCTCAGTGACCCAATTGGAAATTACTGGTTATATAATTGTGGTATCTGCAGGGGTGATAGGATTGTATACATCCCGTTAAAAAATTGCATAACCGATGTTACAGATGTTGAACTAAGTCATATTAACTGTAGTATAGGATAAGTTAACTAATAGATTAGTAGTGAAGATACTAGGGCACATGGCACAGTCAGGACTAAGGGATAACTATACCCTTCAGTCTCATCATCAGCTCAGTGTCCCGGGTCCTCCTACTTGTGTAGAAGTAAATCGACCAAATAAATAGGTATATTTGCAATTAAATTTTATCCCCATATGGGCCATCTGAATCATCTTCCTAATATATCACGTTTGCCGTACAAAGCTTACATATGAAGATAACTTTTGTGATATCAACGATTGTCTATGAAAAAAAAACATCGTTCGATAAGACCTTAAAAAAGGATAAAAAGTCATCACCGTTCATCAAGCTATCACCAGTGGGCGATATCTCGCTTCTGTGTTGAAAATCGTTTTGTTTGTGGTTGGTTAATTGGTTTGTTTACTGAGATCGTATTCTCTGTGTCACTGTGTCATTAGCCATATGGGCCATCTGAATCATCTTCCTAATATATCAAGTTTGCCGCACAAAGCTTACATATGAAGATAACTTTTGTGATATCAACGATTGTCTATGAAAAAAAAACATCGTTCGATAAGACCTTAAAAAAGGATAAAAAGTCATCACCGTTCATCAAGCTATCACCAGTGGGCGATATCTCGCTTCTGTGTTGAAAATCGTTTTGTTTGTGGTTGGTTAATTGGTTTGTTTACTGAGATCGTATTCTCTGTGTCACTGTGTCATTAGCCAATGAGAGAACATGTCCAGTCACGATACTTCCTTTCGTATAATGCAGTTTTAAAGATTATGAAAGAGGGTAGCATCATTTCACTGTGGCAAAATTTCTAACTGGAGAAAATTCCATGGTTGTACATGTGTTTTCAGTGAAATGTGTGGTTTTACAAGTAATAGCAGGGTAATTACAGGTTATTAATTATTAGTCATTATTAAAAGCTATATAAGTAACTACTCGGGTATGCTACTTGAATATTAAGCTAAGGTTTTAACTGTAATCTGTACCGCAGCCACATTCCTGTCGGCGGCCAGTTAAAACAGTTAAAAGTTCCACTACACATTGACATGGCTTCTCACAGTTAATTATTGATCACAGCATTTAGTTACACATAGACATGGCTGCTCTGAGGAAGCACATAGTAAAATAACTCTCTACCTAGGATAAGGCTGTTTCAGTAACACAAATAGTTATTGATCATGGCTTTGAACTGGTGATATATGGCTGGATATGGTAGGAAATATGGCTGCCTCATGAATAAAAATTTAATATTAAACATGTTGTTTTAACTGTTGTACAATCACAACGGTTAAAAATACAATTACACATAGGTATGGCTGCTCTGATGCAGCACATAGTGAAATGACTCTGTACATAGTATAAGGCTGATTCAGTAACATAAATAATTATTGACCATGGCTTTGAACTGGTGATTTATGGCTGGATATGGTAGGATATGGTAGGATATGGCTGGCCCAAGGATATAATTTAATATTAAACATGTTTTTTAACCGTTGTACAATCACTGCAGCCAAACATACCATTACACATAGACATGGCTGCTCGGAGGAAGCACATAGAGGAATAACACTGTACACAAGATAAGGGTGTTTTAGTAACACAAATAGTTATTGATCATGGTTTTGAACTGGTGATATATGGCTGGGCATGGTATGATATGGCTGCCCTAAGACTATAATTTAATATTAAACATGTTTTTTTACCTGTTGCACAATCACAACAGTTAAAAATACCATTACCCACAGGCATGACTGTGCTGAGGAAGCACATAATAAAATAACTCTGTACATAGGGTAAGGTTGTTTCAGTAACGCAAATAGTTATTGATCATGGCTTTGACCTGCTGATATATGGCTGGATATGGTAGGATATGGCTGCCCCAAGGAAGTAATAATTCAATAGTAAACATGTTTGTTAACTGTTGTACAATTACAACAGTTGAAAAATACCATTACACACACACATAGTATAATAACTCTACATAGGATATGGCCGTTTCAGTAACACAGATAGCTATTGATCATGGCTTTGAACTGGTGATATATGGCTGGGTATGGTAGGATATGGCTGCCCCAAGGATGTATCTTAATATTAAAAATGCCTTTTAACTGTTGCACAATCACAACAGTTATAAATACCATTACACACAGACATGGCAGCTCCGAGGAAGAACATAGTGAAGTAACTCTGTATACAAGATAAGGCTGTTTCACTAACACAAATAGTTATCGATCCTGGCTTTGAACTGGTGATGTATGGCTGAATGTGGTAGGATATGGCTTCCCCAAGGATATAATTTAATATTAAGAATTTTTTTTAAATGTTGACCAATCACAACAGTTAAGAATACCATTACTCATAGACATGGCTACTCTAGAGGAGGACATAGTAAAATAACAAAATAAGGCTGTTACAGTAACATAAATAGGTATTGATCATGGCTTCGAAGTGGTGATATATGTTGGATATGGTAGGATGTGGCTGCCCCAAGGACATATCTTAATATTAAGCATGTTTTTTTAACTGTGGTACAATCACAACAGCCAAAAATACCATTTCATTTGGACATTAGACATGGCTGCTCTGAAGAAACCCATATTGAAATAACTCTGTACACAAGGTAAGGCTGTTTCAGTAACACAAATAGTTATTGATCATGGCTTTGAACTGGTGATATATGGCTGGATATGGTAGGATATGCTGCCCCAGGGATATACTTTAATATTAACATGTCTTTAACTGTTGTAAAGTCACAACAGTTAAAAATACCACTACACATAGACATGGGTGCTCTGAGGAAGCTCATAGTGAAATAACTCTGTACACAAGATACGGCTGTTCAGTAACACAAACAACTATTGATCATGGCTTAGGACTGGTGATATAGAGCTGGATATGGTATGATATGGTTGACCCAAGGATATATAGAGGATATTCACGAAAATTTGATGAATACCGAAAATATCTCGTGAGTGGCTACAAACAAATTTGAGGATCTTCACGAGCGACGCAAATTTTCGTGAATTTTCTTTTTATTTAATGCTCTACGACTACAAACTCTCCAATTTGTGGCCTTTATTTGCCATTAAGGCGCAAAATTTATGTGCCGAACCGGCGTCCATACAAAAATTACAACAACCAAACTCCAACCATTGGAATGTGTGAATATCCGCACAAAAAGTAGTCCCGTCTTATTTCTCCCCTAACTTTACGATTTACCAAGGCTGGCGAATTGAAATAATCGCAATGTGTTTCGAAGAAATAGAACAATAACAAAAAACACCACTTTCTTATTTTCAATAACAAGACACGTCATTTTATTTTTTTTGAACTCAATGCACTGAAGACGTGTGAAGTTGAACTGAAGAAATTTGAAAGTGATTTCGGCTTTTCGCTGGAAGGTGAATGAGAAAGTCAAACTTTGAAACCGCTGATTTAATGAATTGATTTAGTCACTGTCACTATCAATTATTCGAATTCGTTTGTATTTGGGACTCTGGAATTCATTACTGATGTGCTGACTCGTTTAAAGTACATGTGATTCGTCATCCGAACCTACGATGAAATATCGATTTCTAAATATCATTTTGATATTTCGTTTTGCCGACCGACAGGGGAATATGACTTAATTTTTCAGCGTGAATTGATGCCTGAGCATTAAATAAAATTTAATATTAAACCTGTTTTTTAACCGTTGTGCAATCACGACAGCCAAAAATACCATTACACATAGACATGGCTGCTCTGAGGAAGCACATACATGTAGTACAGTCACACAGTTAAAAATACCATTAATTTAATATTAAACATGTGTTTTTAGCTGTTGTACAATCACACAGTTAAAATACTATTAATTTAATATTAAACATGTGTTCTCAACTTTTACACAATCACACAGTTAAAAATACCATTAATTTACATGGAATATCAAACAGGTTTTTTTTTTTTTTTTTTTTTTTTGAACAGTCACAACAGTTAAAAATACCATTACACATCTACATGGCTGCTCTGAGGAAGCACATGGTAAAATAACTCTGCACGGAGGATAAGGCTGTTTCACTAACACAAATAGTTATTGAGCATGGCTTTGAACTGGTGATATATGGCTGGATATGGTAGGATATGGCTGCCCCAAGGATATAATTTAATATTAAACATGTTTTTAACAATCACAACAGTTGGAATACCATTGCACATGGACATGGCTGCTCTAGGGGAGCACATAGTAAGATAACTCTGTACACAAAATAAGGCTGTTCCAAAAACATAAATAGTTATTGACCATGGCTTTCAACTGGTGATATATGGCTGGATATGGGAGGATATGGCTGCCCCAAGGACATATCTTAATATTAAGCATGTTTTTTAACTGTGGTACAATCACAACAAAAATACCATTACACATAGACATGGCTGCTCTGAGGAAGCACATGGTAAAATAACTCTGCTCATAGGATAAGGCTGTTTCACTAACATAAATAGTTATTGAGCATGGCTTTGAACTGGTGATATGTGACTGGATATGGTAGGATATGGGTGCCCCAAGGATATAATTTAATATTAAATATGTGTTTTAAATGTTGAACAATCACAACAGTTAGAATACCATTGCACATGAACATGGCTGCTCTAGGGGAGCACATAGTAACATAATTCTATACACGAAATAAGGCTGTTTCGGTACATAAATAGTTATTGATCATGGCTTTGAAATGGTGATATATGGCTGGATATGGAAAGATTTGGCTGCACTAAGGTTATATCTTGATATTAAGCATGTTTTTTAATTTAGTATTAAACATGTGTTTTAGCTGTTGTACAATCACACAGTTAAGGATACCATTAATTCAATATTAAGCATGTGTCTTCAACTATTACACAATCACACAGTTAAAAATACCATTAATTTACCTGGAATATCAAACAGGTTTGTTATTTTTGTTTTGTTTTTGTTTTGTTTTTTTTTATACTTTTGAACAATCACAACAGTTAAAAATACCATTACACATAGGCATGGCTGCTCTGAGGAAGCACATGGTAAAATAACTATAGGATAAGGCTGTTTCACAAAACAAATAGTTATTGAGCATGTCTTTGAACTGGTGATATATGTCAGGATATGGAAGGATATGGCTGCCCAAAGATATATCTTAGTATTAAGCATGTTTTTAACTGTGGGTTTTTTTTTTTTGTACTTTTGAACAATCACAACAGTTAAAAATACCATTACACATAGACATGGCTGCTCTGAGGAAGCACATGGTAAAATAACTCTGCACATAGGATAAGGCTGTTTCAGTAACACAAATAGTTATTGAGCATGCCTTTGAACTGGTGATATATGTCAGGATATGGAAGGATGAATAAAAATTTAATTTTAAACATGTTTTTTTAACTGTTGTACAATCACAACGGTTAAAAATACAATTACACATAGGTATGGCTGCTCTGATGCAGCACATAGTGAAAGGACTCTGTACGTAGTATAAGGCTGATTCAGTAACATAAATAATTATTGACCATGCCTTTGAACTGGTGATTTATGGCTGGATATGGTAGGATATGGCTGGCCCAAGGATATAATTTAATATTAAACATGTTTTTTAACCGTTGTACAATCACTGCAGCCAAACATACTATTACACATAGACATGGCTGCTCGGAGGAAGCACATAGAGGAATAACACTGTACACAAGATAAGGGTGTTTTAGTAACACAAATAGTTATATGGCTGGATATGGTATGATATGGCTTCCCCCAAGGAAATAATTTAATATTAAACATGTTTTTTAACCGTTGTGCAAATCACAACAGCCAAAAATACCATTACACATAGACTTGGCTGCTCTGAGGAAGCACATAGTGAAATAAATATGTACACAAAATATGGCTGTTCAGTAACACAAATAGTTATTGATCATGGCTGCCCTAAGGATATAATTTAATATTAAACATGTTTTTTTTAACTGTTGTACAATCTCAACAGTTAAAAATACCATTACACATAGGCATGGCTGTTCTGAGGAAGTACATAATAAAATAAGTCTGTACATAGGATAAGGCTGTTTCAGTAACACAAATGGTTATTGATCATGGCTTTTAACTGCTGATATATAGCTGGGTATTGTAGGATATGGCTGCCCCAGGGAAATAATTCAATATTAAAAATGTTTATTAACTGTTGTACAATTACAACAGTTAAAGAATACCATTACATATAGACATGTCTGTTCTAAGGAAGCACATAGTAATAACTCTATACATGGGGTAAGGCTGTTTCAGTAACACAAATAATTATTGATCATGTCTTTGAACTGGTAATATATGGCTGGATATGGTAGGATATGGCTGCCCCAAGGATATATCTTAGTATTAAATATGATTGTTAACTGTTGTACAAACACAACAGTTAAAAATACCATTACACATGGACATGGCTGCTCATGGCGTTTAACTGGTGATATATGGCTGGATATGGTAGGATATGGCTGCCCCAAGGATATATCTTAGTATTAAATATGATTGTTAACTGTTGTACAAGCACAACAGTTAAAAATACCATTACACATGGATATAATTTAATTTAATATTAAACATGTTTTTGACTGTTGTACAATCACAACAGGCAAAAATACCATTACACATACACATGGATGCTCTGGGGAAACACAAATAATTATTGATCATGGCTTTGAACTGGTGATATATGGCTCGATATGGTAGGATATGGCTGCCCCAAGGATATATCTTAGTATTAAATATGATTGTCAACTGTTGTACAAGCACAACAGTTAAAAATACCATTACACATGGACATGGCTGCTCGTGGCTTTTAACTGGTGATATATGGCTGGATATGGTAGGATATGGCTGCCCCAAGGATATATCTTAGTATTAATTATGATTGTTAACTGTTGTACAAGCACAACAGTTAAAAATACCATTACACATGGACATGGCTGCTCTAAGGAAGCACATAGTGAAATAACCCTGTACACAAGATAAGTCTGTTCCAGTAACACAAATAGTTATTGATTATGGCTTTGAACTGGTGATATATGGCTGGATATGATAGGATATGGCGGCCTCAGGAATATAATTTAATATTAAACATGTTTTTTAACTGTTGTATAATCACAACAGGAAAAAAATACCATTTCACATACACATGGCTGCTCTGGGGAAGCACTTGGTGAAATAACTCTGTACTTAGGATAAGGCTGTTTCAGTAACACAAATAGTTGTTAATCATGCTTTTGAACTGGTGGTATATGGCTGGATGTGGTAGGGTATGGTTGCCCCAAGGATATCATTTAATATTAAATATGTTTTTTCACTGTTGTACAATCACATGAAAAAATGCATTTTTATCCCCGCATTTTAAAAAATGCGGGGATATTGTCATGATCTCCGTCCGTACGTCCGTACGTCTGTACGTCCGTACGTCCGTACGTCCGGTTTTGTAATTCGAAACGCTGTAACTTTCTACAGTTGTTCAATAGGGTCTGTGCAACCCAAAAATACAACTTTAAAATTTTTGTGCCACCAGGTGGCGTCTGTGGAGCCACTTAAAAATTACGTTATTTTTTCACTTTTTTGCTGAATAGTCCCAACCTATGTAATTCGGAGTTCTAAAATTACACTTGGGTGTTGCTAAATGAAATGTAGATATGTAGGAAGGTTTCGGATTTTTCGGGTGCCACGTGGCTGTGCCACCGTAGCCACTTTTGTGTTTTCTTAGACCGTTTCCGGCAAAAGGCTCGTAGGATATGTAATTCGAAATGCTAAATCCATGCTCAGATGTTGCAGTAGGGTCTATAGATGCGCACGAAGGTTTCGGATTTTTCGGGTGCCACGTGGCTGTGCCACCGTAGCCACTTTCGTGTTTTCTTAGACTGTTTCTGGCAAAAGGCTCCTAGGGTATGTAATTCGAAACGCTAAAACCATGCTCAAATGTTGCAGTAGGGTCTGTAGATGTGCACGAAGGTTTCAGATTTTTCAGGTGCCACGTGGCTGTGCCACCATTGCCACTTTTGTGTTTTCTTAGACCGTTTCCGGCGAAAGGCTCCTAGGGTATGTAATTCGAAACGCTAAAACCATGCTCAAATGTTGCAGTGGGGTCTGTAGATGCGCACGAAGGTTTCGGATTTTTCAGGTGCCACGTGGCTGTACCACCGTTGCCACTTTTGTGTTTTCTTAGACCGTCTCCGGCGATAGGCTCCTAGGGTATGTAATTCGAAACGCTAAAACCATGCTCAAATGTTGCAGTGGGGTCTGTAGATGTGCACGAAGGTTTCGGATTTTTCAGCTGCCACCTGGCTGCGCCACCATTGCCACTTTCGTGTTTTCTTGGACCGTTTCCGGCGAAAGGCTCCTAGGGTATGTAATTCGAAACGCTAAAACCATGCTCAAATATTGCAGTAGGGTCTGTAGATGTGCACAAAGGTTTCCGATTTTTCAGGTGCCACGTGGCTGTGCCACCATTGCCACTTTTGTGTTTTCTTAGCTCGTTTGCGGCAAAAGGCTCCTAGGGTATGTAATTCAAAATGCTAAAACCATGCTCAAATGTTGCAGTAGGGTCTGTAGATGCGCACAAAGGTTTCGGATTTTTCAGGTGCCACGTGGCTGTGCCACCGTTGCCACTTTTGTGTTTTCTTAGACCGTTTCCGGCGAAAGGCTCCTAGGGTATGTAATTCGAAATGCTAAAACCATGCTCAAATGTTGCAGTGGGGTCTGTAGATGCGCACAAAGGTTTCAGATTTTTCAGGTGCCACGTGGCTGTGCCACCGTTGCCGCTTTTGTGTTTTCTTAGACCGTTTCCGACGAAAGGCTCCTAGGGTATGTAATTCGAAATGCTAAAACCATGCTCAAATGTTGCAGTGGGGTCTGTAGATGCGCACGAAGGTTTGGGATTTTTCAGCTGCCATGTGGCTGCGCCACCATTGCCACTTTCGTGTTTTCTTAGACCGTTTCCGTCAAAAGGCTCCTAGGGTATGTAATTCGAAACACTAAAGCCATGCTCAAATGTTGTAGTGGGGTCTGTAGATGCGCACGAAGGTTTCCGATTTTTCAGGTACCACGTGGCTGTGCCACCGTTGCCACTTTTGTGTTTTCTTAGACCATTTCCGGCGAAAGGCTCCTAGGGTATGTAATTCGAAACGCTAAAACCATTCTCAAATGTTGCATTGGAGTCTGTAGATGCGCACGAAGGTTTCAGATTTTCCAGCTGCCATGTGGCTGCGCCACCATTGCCACTTTCGTGTTTTCTTAGACCGTTTCCGGCGAAAGGCTCCTAGGGTATGTAATTCGAAATGCTAAAAGCACGCTCAGATGTTGCAGTAGGGTCTGTAGATGCGCACGAAGGTTTCGGATTTTTCAGGTGCCACGTGGCTTTGCCACCGTTGCCACTTTTGTGTTTTCTTAGACCGTTTCCGGCGAAAGGCTCCTAGGGTATGTAATTCGAAACGCTAAAACCATGCTCAAATGTTGCAGTGGGGTCTGTAGATGCGCACGAAGGTTTTGGATTTTTCAGGTGCCACGTGGCTGTGCCACCGTTGCCACTTTTGTGTTTTCTTAGACCGTTTCCGGCGAAAGGCTCCTGGGGTATGTAATTCGAAATGCTAAAACCATGCTCAAATGTTGCAGTGGGGTCTGTAGATGCGCACGGAGATTTCGGATTTTTCAGCTGCCACCTGGCTGCGACACCATTGCCACTTTCGTGTTTTCTTGGACCGTTTCCGGCGAAAGGCCCCTAGGGTATGTAATTCGAAACGCTAAAACCATGCTCAAATGTTGCAGTAGGGTCTGTAGATGTGCACGAAGGTTTCAGATTTTTCAGGTGCCACGTGGCTGTGCCACCATTGCCACTTTTGTGTTTTCTTGGACCGTTTCCGGCGAAAGGCTCCTAGGATATGTAATTCGAAACGCTAAAACCATGCTCAAATGTTGCAGTGGGGTCTGTAGATGCGCACGAAGGTTTCGGATTTTTCAGGTGCCACGTGGCTGTACCACCGTTGCCACTTTTGTGTTTTCTTAGACCGTTTCCGGCGATAGGCTCCTAGGGTATGTAATTCGAAACGCTAAAACCATGCTCAAATGTTGCAGTGGGGTCTGTAGATGTGCACGAAGGTTTCGGATTTTTCAGCTGCCACCTGGCTGCGCCACCATTGCCACTTTCGTGTTTTCTTGGACCGTTTCCGGCGAAAGGCTCCTAGGGTATGTAATTCGAAACGCTAAAACCATGCTCAAATATTGCAGTAGGGTCTGTAGATGTGCACAAAGGTTTCCGATTTTTCAGGTGCCACGTGGCTGTGCCACCATTGCCACTTTTGTGTTTTCTTAGCTCGTTTGCGGCAAAAGGCTCCTAGGGTATGTAATTCAAAATGCTAAAACCATGCTCAAATGTTGCAGTAGGGTCTGTAGATGCGCACAAAGGTTTCGGATTTTTCAGGTGCCACGTGGCTGTGCCACCGTTGCCACTTTTGTGTTTTCTTAGACCGTTTCCGGCGAAAGGCTCCTAGGGTATGTAATTCGAAATGCTAAAACCATGCTCAAATGTTGCAGTGGGGTCTGTAGATGCGCACAAAGGTTTCAGATTTTTCAGGTGCCACGTGGCTGTGCCACCGTTGCCGCTTTTGTGTTTTCTTAGACCGTTTCCGACGAAAGGCTCCTAGGGTATGTAATTCGAAATGCTAAAACCATGCTCAAATGTTGCAGTGGGGTCTGTAGATGCGCACGAAGGTTTGGGATTTTTCAGCTGCCATGTGGCTGCGCCACCATTGCCACTTTCGTGTTTTCTTAGACCGTTTCCGTCGAAAGGCTCCTAGGGTATGTAATTCGAAACACTAAAGCCATGCTCAAATGTTGTAGTGGGGTCTGTAGATGCGCACGAAGGTTTCCGATTTTTCAGCTACCACGTGGCTGTGCCACCGTTGCCACTTTTGTGTTTTCTTAGACCATTTCCGGCGAAAGGCTCCTAGGGTATGTAATTCGAAACGCTAAAACCATTCTCAAATGTTGCATTGGAGTCTGTAGATGCGCACGAAGGTTTCAGATTTTTCAGCTGCCATGTGGCTGCGCCACCATTGTCACTTTCGTGTTTTCTTAGACCGTTTCCGGCGAAAGGCTCCTAGGGTATGTAATTCGAAACGCTAAAACCATGCTCAAATGTTGCAGTGGGGTCTGTAGATGCGCACGAAGGTTTTGGATTTTTCAGGTGCCACGTGGCTGTGCCACCGTTGCCACTTTTGTGTTTTCTTAGACCGTTTCCGGCGAAAGGCTCCTGGGGTATGTAATTCGAAATGCTAAAACCATGCTCAAATGTTGCAGTGGGGTCTGTAGATGCGCACGGAGATTTCGGATTTTTCAGCTGCCACCTGGCTGCGACACCATTGCCACTTTCGTGTTTTCTTATACCGTTTCCGGCGAACGGCTGCAAGGGTATGTAATTCGAAATGCTAAAACCATGCTCAAATGTTGCAGTAGGGTCTGTAGATGTGCACGAAGGTTTCCGATTTTTCAGGTGCCACGTGGCTGTGCCACCATTGCCACTTTTGTGTTTCTTAGACCGTTTCCGGCGAAAGGCTCCTAGGGTATGTAATTCGAAACGCTAAAACCATGCTTAAATGTTGCATTGGGGTCTGTAGATGCGCACGAAGGTTTCGGATTTTTCAGGTGCCACGTGGCTGTGCCACCGTTGCCACTTTTGTGTTTTCTTAGACCGTTTCCGGCGAAAGGCTCCTAGGGTATGTAATTCGAAACACTAAAACCATGCTCAAATGTTTCAGTGGGGTCTGTAGATGTGCACGAAGGTTTCAGATTTTTCAGCTGCCTAGTGGCTGTGCTGTTGCCACTTTCACATTTTCTTAGACCGTTTCCGGTGAAAGGCTCCTAGGGTATGTAATTCGAAATCCTAAAACCATGCTCAAATGTTGCAGTAGGGTCTGTAGATGCGCACGAAGGTTTTGGATTTTTGGGGTGCCACGTGGCTGTGCTACCGTTGCCTCTTTCATGTTCTCTTAGACCATTTCCGGCGAAAGGCTCCTACAGTATGTATTTCAAAATGGTAAAACCATGCTCAAATGTTGCAGTAGGGTCTGTAGATGTGCACAAAGATTTCGGATTGTTCAGGTGCCACGTGGCTGTGCCACCATTGCCACTTTCGTGTTTTCTTAGACCGTTTCCGGCGAAAGTCTCCTAGAGTATGTAATTCGAAACGCTAAAACCATGCTGAGATGTTGCAGTAGAGTCTGTAAATGCGTAGGAAGGTTTTGGATTTTTTGGGTGCTAAGTGGCTGTGTCACCGTTGCCACTTTTGTGTGTTTCTTAGACTGTTTCCAGCGAAAGGCTCATAGGGTAAGTAATTCAAATGCTTAACACATGCTCAAATGTTGCAGTAAGGTCTGTAGATGCGTACAAAGGTTTCAGATTTTTCAGATGCCACGTGGCGGTGCCACCGTTTTTCTTTCGTGTTTTCTTAGATCATTTCCGGCGAAAAGCTCCCAGAGTATGTAATTTGAAATGCTAAAACTATGCTCAAAAGTTGCAGTAGGGTCTGTAGATGTGCACGAAGGTTTCGGATTTTTGGGGTGCCACCGTTGCCACTTTCATGTTTTCTTAGACCGTTTCCGGCGAAAGGCTCCCAGGGTACATGTATGTAATTCGAAACGCTAAAACCATGCCCAAATGTTGCAGTGGAGTCTGTAGGTGCGCACGAAGCTGTGTCACCTGTGCCACTCAATATGATTTTAGTGTGTCATATAATACATTTCTTCTTTGTATCAAGCATTCATACAAAGTCAAGGATGCAAATGCGGGGATACACTATAGTGTGCTTTGCACACAAGTGACACCATCTAGTTCAGAATTGCTGGAAATCACATTTTTTGACTCCCTAAAGTATTCCTGACGTACACACATGCATTTTGACGTAACAAAAGTGGGCGTGGCCAAAATTTTTGAAAGTGGGTCACGCCCATATCTCAGCTGTGGTATGACGTATAGACCTGGGACCAACACCAAATGAGTTGACACTTGATGGAGATTCAAAATATGGGTCAAGGTCATGGAGTTCACCTAGGGGTCATTGAGTGCATTTTTAAGAATTGCTGGAAATCACATTTTTTGACCTCCTAAAGTATACCTGATGTACACACATGCATTTTGACGTAAAAAAGTGGGCGTGGCCAAAATTTTTGAAACTGGGTCACGCCCATATCTCAGGCGTGGTATGACGTATAGACCTGGGACCAACACCAAATGAGTCGACACTTGATGGAGGTTCAAAATATGGGTCAAGGTCACAGAGGTCACCTAGGGGTCATTGAGTGCATTTTTCAGAATTGCTGGAAATCCCATTTTTTGACCCCCTAAAGTATTCCTGACGTACACACATGCATTTTTACATAAAAAGTGGGCGTGGCCAAAATATTTGAAAGTGGGTCACGCCCATATCTCAGGTGTGGTATGACCTACAGACCTGGGACCAACACCAAATGAGTCGATACTCGATGGAGGTTCAAAATATGGGTCAAGGTCACGGGGGTCAAATAGGGGTCATTGAGTGCATTTTTCAGAATTGCTGGAAATCACATTTTTTGATCCCCTAAGGTATTCCTGACATACACACATGCATATTGATGTAAAAAAAAAGTGGGCGTGGCCAAAATTTTTGAAAGTGGGTCACGCCCATATCTCAGGCGTGGTATAACATATGGACCTGGGACCAACACCAAATGAGTCGACACTTGATGGAGGTTCAAAATCTGGGTCAATGTCACGGAGGACACCTAGGGGTCATTGAGTGCATTTTTTCAGAATTGCTGGAAATCACATTTTTTGATCCCCTAAAGTATTCCTGACGTACACACATGCATTTTGACGTAAAAAAAAGCGGGCGTCGCCAAAATTTTTGAAAGTGGGTCACGCCCATATCTCAAGCGTGGTATGACCTATGGACCTGGGATCAACACCAAATGAGTCGATACTCGATGGAGGTTCAAAATATGGGTCAAGGTCAGGGGGTCAACTAGTTGTCATTGAGCGATTTTTTCAGAATTGCTGGAAATCACATTTTTTGATCCCCTAAGGTATTCCTGACGTAACACATGCATATTGACGTAAAAAAAGTGGGCGTGGCCAAAAAATTTGAAAGTGGGTCACGCTCATATCTCAAGCATGGTATGATGAATGGACCTGGCACTAACACCAAATGAGTCGACACTTGATGGAGATTCAAAATATGGGTCAGGGTCAAGGAGATCACCTAGGGGTCATTAAGTGCATTTTTCATAATTGCTGGAAATCACATTTTTTGACCCCCCAAAGCATTCCTGAGGTCCATACATGCATTTTAATGTTAAAACGTGGGCGTAGCCAAACATTTTTGAAAGTGGGTCATGCTCATATCTCAATCGTGGTATTATGAATGGACCTGGAACTAACACCAAATGAGTCGACACTTGATGGAAATTCAAAATATGGGTCAAGGTCACGGAGGTCACCTAGGGGTCTGCCTGAAAGAGGTCACCAAAGTCATCAAATGCGTATTATTCAGAAATACTGGGAAATGAATTTTATTACACCTTAATGAATTTCTAAAGTTTATGAACGTATTTCATCACTCAAATTAGTGGGCAGAGCCAAAAATGTCCATTTCTGATTCGAGTATCGAACCCTTTGAATGCTGGTCACATGTATGCCTTTTTCTGGTTTCTTATAAATAGTTCTGATTCCAGTATGAATATCTGTAAATACTGTTAACGAAAACCCATTTCTGATTTGCTTAAAAATATTTTACTCCTGAAAATAAGCCTCCATAAATTCTCTTTCTGTATAGTTTATTCCTGATACTTTAACCCTTTTCACACAGACTTGAATTTACTGGGTAAAGTAAATTCTGTTTCTCTAGTTTCTTTATTATTCTAGTTTTAAATTCATTTGCTGACACGGCTGGCAGGCCGTCTGGATTCATTCATTCGTTTATTCACTCGTTTATTCATTCGTTAATGCATTCGCTAATTCATTGGCTTATTCTCTCTATTTAGTTGTTTATTGATACGTCTATTCGTTCAGTCATTCATTTTATTACCACGTTATTTATAGAGTTGAAGCGGTTAAGGGGTTTTCTTAATCGATTAATCAAGTGGATTAACCTTGGTTAACCGATTAATCACTTGTCCAAATAGATATCTGAGTAACTGCCATACCATTCATGATTTACAGCATGGACCCTTTACCCAACGTAACAAACAAAACCGACTAGGCCTATATACAAAAATCTCCATTCAAATTTATTATGTTTTCAATTTTGTCTCAAAAACATAGCTTATGACCCCTCTTTGGAACGAGCTCAACGAGCTCGTTCCAATAAGGGGCCATAAGCTATGTTTTTGAGATAAAAATTGATATTTTGGGGTTTTGATTAATATATTTTGAAAGTATCGTCTGCTACCCGCAATGGGTAAATGGTTAAGAATGACTATTTCCATCTACTAATACAGTATAATGACCATGCAAGTAAACAAGTATGTCAGCAAGTTACTTGCATGTTTACTCTGTCTCATGTAATTAAGGTGAGTCAGTGTGACAATGTTTGCCTGTTTTGGAGCAATTTTCTTCCTTTGGTGAACCATATAATACAGTAGTTCAGAAGTAACGGTTAATTGATCAATTACTTTTTGGATCGATCAAGATGTTGATCATTGATTAATCGATTAATCGGTTAACCGTTTCATCTCTAGATATTTATACCCAGTTTATTTATATTTATTCCATTTAAATACTTTTCACGATCTACCAATCATTTAATAGCGTATTTGTATGTTCTCTGAAGAGACGTCAACAATCAGAAGGCATTCAATATATACAAAAACCTGACATCAAACCCGGCCTAAATTTCCCCACAAGATTGGTTGAATGACTGGCTGAGTGGTTGGATGAATGACATTCTTTCACTGATTCATTCCCTCTTCCATCCACTCCCCCATTCTTTCAATCCATTATTCTTTTAGTAATAAATTTAGCTATGCAAAAATATAGTCATCCACCAATAGAATTTGTAGAAATTTATTGAAGCAATAAACACCCACTTAGGGGAAGATTGCCCAATTTTACAACAACATTTTTATAGTAATACCAGGGGGTGGGGGGGGGGGGGGAGTCTGAAAATTTGCAAGACGTGACGTCCTATTTTTTATTGAGCTCCTTTTTACACCCACCCACCCCTACGTGCAAATTTTCTACTACCATTCTCAGACACTCACCCCCCACTCTCCCATTAAAATCCAAAATAAAACTTATACACTTAGTAGGCACCGCTGTCTTTAGGGGGGTTTCATAATGTTCTTAAACTGGTACCACCAATTTAAACCTCTGTGGGCTGCTGTGGGCCCCAATCTACAAATAACAAGCTGTTCGTTATCAGGCTTGACCAGATCAGGTGTACATATACGGGAACAAATTTTCATTTGAATTGTTCTGTCAGTATTCTCAGGTGTTTGCTACTTTCCTCTTCTATCCATACAAATTCTATTAATAAATAAATAACTTGGGTTGAATTTAGTGCATCAGGGAGAATTTTCCCAAAATATTGCCTGCACATTTTCTACATTTCGAGCAAGACACCCACCCCCTACTAACGTGTGACATTTTCCCAGATGAAGCTCAATATTCTCACATATAAAGCTTCCTGATGTTGTATTTATGTTAAGAGTGTGATGTACAACATCATCTTTAAGGTTTGAAACACAAATGATGGTATATATTAGCTGATATATTGATATATTTTTAAACAATTCAAAAAATTGCTCAAGTTGGAAATGCACATTTTTGGCGCACTCAAGAGACCCACCCACCCCCATGTCATGTCTTGCAAATTTTTGGTGCCCCACCCCCCCCCCCCCCCCCCCCGGTAATACAATGAAATAATATAAAAATGAGTGAAACTGTAACTTAGACATTAGGAAAAAAAGACATATGCACCCCTGTTCAGGCATATAATATGATAAATGATAAAACGATAAATCAAGGCTGAAAACATTATTATCCATTCAGTTCATCCTTTGGTCTCATTCATCCAGTTCACTCACTCATACATTTGTTTGCTCGTTTGTTTGTCTTTTTCAGCGTCATTTTCTTCGTTCATATTCCTCTTTTCTTTTCTTCACGTAGAAAAAGTTTTGTTTAGTTCTCCCATTGATTAAAATTTCACAGCAAGAACTAAATTCCCAGTTATCACCTTTCGTTATTTCATACATCAATCCACTCAGGGTCGGCGGAATGAATCTTAGAGTAGGAGTCCGCTGTGAAGCGATGACAGACGCCAAAGGCAGTGAGGGGGTGAGCACGGGAGGGTGTGTTCCTATGTGATTGCTGGCATCTTCAACCTCTACGCCTATCCCATGATATATATTTAGGCGTGGTGGGGGTGGGGGGGGGGGGGGGGCTTCTTGACTTTCATCTCCAGAAGACCAAGCATACAATGTTTCAATCCTGCCTTATCTTGGTACAACCCTGGGCTTTGGGGTGTCGGCATATTTTTTTAAAGATGGTGTGTCCTCAGGTTGCACGATCTTAGAAAGTTATCTCGCTGCCTTTTTGCACAGGCTTGGACCAACCTCAGATGTGGGATTTTGAATAGTTTGCGAACTCATAAATAACAGTGATTAGATATAACAAACCTAGCCCCACTTCCCACCATCTGATACTCCTCTTGTCCTGTTCATTAATCTTATGGTAGCATTGCAGACTGAAAGTCAACAAATACAAGAAATCCAAAGACACCATGACAAACAATACACTCAAAAAAGGTGGATAGACCAATTCCTCCTTCCTCCAGACACCCCCCCCCCCCCCCCCGCCTCACCCCGCATCCGTGACCGCCGTCCTCAAATTCACTTGACATTTTTTTCCTTAGATAGCAAATGTACTAATAAAATATATTTCAACTGCATACAACTCGACACATATTCGTACAAATAAATCCCCTTATGGCTCCCCCCCCCCCTCTCTCTCTCTCTCTCTCTCAAAGAGGGAAAGGTTATTGTTTTTGTTGTTGTTGTTATAAAACAAATCCAAATACAGATAAATTATAATATTTGCCTGTTTGCTTACTTCACTGAACAGGAAAATATACTTTTCAGTTATACGGACCGTCTACAGAGAGATGTATATGCATTTAGTAAAAATACTGACTATACACATGTCTAGCATGTCTATTGGCAGCCTGAACTGTTGAGGTTTGGCTTCAGACGTAAATAAGCGTCGGGGGATCTTCTCGCACTGCAGAAGTAAACTTGACATTACTTTCTTAGTAGATACGCATTCTTGTGAGTTCGTAAAAATAAATGGAAAAGTGAATGGGGATACGGGGCTGTTTTCTCTTCTTGAAGGGGGAGGTGGGGGCAGCTATTCTATTAAAAAACATATTCAGTTTTAAAATCGTCAATACTTCTGTTGATACTGGGGGCAACAATATTATTCTTGACATCGTTATTCAAGACCAGAGAATGCCATTGGCTGTTGTATACGGACGAACGACGATAGACCGCAATTCTATGAGGACTTGGTCTCAAGAATCGGAGAAGTGGGTCATACATCTATTTTGATCGGCGCAAAATATATACATGGAGGGAACCAAAAAACAAAATGGCGAGACTATACTTCTTCTTAACATCATTGGACGATCAAATGTTCTGATGGAAAACAGGTATCCACTTCAGATATAGGTCCGATCACAATCCAACAAGACAATCTACCGACATCCATATCCCCTGCCAACTTTTTTGTTATGATAGGAATAAGCATATGAGGTGAACAAGACAGATAATAATTCTGGTAAAAAAATGTGGAGTAATCTCATTATCAAACTGGACATGTCTTCATACCCAACACTGCTAAAAATATAGGTTCTCTTTAGAACCAAAACTGGTTCTAATCTTGTCCCTGAGATGGAACCAGTTCTGTTTAAACAGTATTTATTTCAAATCAAATAAATTTACCAAGATTAGCATTCAATTTTAACAGAATATTACATGAACTGAAGTAGATTCAGCAGTAAACTTGGAGCTTATTCAACGCAGTCGCCAAACATTTTGAAACAAAGGAGATATAAACAGTTGGCATATCGAACCAGTTTTGGTTCTGTATAGAACCAAAACTGGTTCGATATGTCAACTGTTCATATCTCCTTTGCGTAATAATGATTTGAGACAAACTCGTATAAGCTCTAAACTTACGACTGAAACCCACTCAATTTATGTTTAATTCTGTTAATATTTAATGTTAATCTTTATAAATTTATTGGATTTGAAATAAATACTGCTTAAACAGAACTGGTTCCATCTTAGGGACAATATTAGAACCAGTTTTGGTTAAAAAAGGGAACCTTTATTTTTTGCAGTGAATAATGTCACTCAATAAATATTTATTTCTTTATCGCACCTGGAGATATCCTCTAAAAACCTGAAATTTTACCGAAATTCAGAAGAATTCTAAGAACAGAAAGGGGCATAAATCTGGTAAAAAGATGCGGACAAATCTCATTTTCCACCTGGATATGTATTCATACCCAATAATGTCACTCACCAAAATTTATATCATTTAATTTCTTTAATCGCAACTGAAGATATCTTCCAAAAACATGCAATTTTGGTAAATTCAAAGTCGACAAGGACTATAACTCTGGAAAAATTATTCGAATTAAAACCTAAGCATATCAAAGCAGATGGAGGCGAAACAGAAAATCTAAGCGAAATAATTGCGGAGCAAAAGAACTTTTATGAAGGCATTTATAAGTCTCGACTGTCCACCTCACTCCCCCAAAAAGTCATCGAAAAAATATTTTTTGACAAAAACAATCCCTTTCTCAATTTTTTGGAAGAAGGAGAAGCTGAATATTTAGAAGGCCCAATAGATGAACAAAAGGGGTTGTGGGCTTTGAGAAGTATGAAAAACAATAAAGTCCCGGCTCGGACGGTTTCACAGTCGAATTTTCCAAGTTTTTTTTTTAAAGATTTAGGCATATTTTTTTACTAATTCTTTCAACTATGGTTATGATTTAGGTGTACTCTCTATCACACAGAGAGCAGGTGTAATATGCTGTCTTACGAAACCAAACAAACCAAAAGAATATATAAAACAAAAACTCGCGACCTATTTCACTAATCAACGTAGACACCAAAATTGTTTCAACTTGATTGGAAACCGTATTAAAACAGTTTTACCTTAATTAATCTCGGAAACCCAACTTGGTTTTATGAAAACAGATTCGACGGAGAAACTTCTAAATTAATACTGGATCTAATACAAAAATGTGAAAACGTGCATTTCAGAAATTTTGGCCCTTATTTAGATTTTGAGAAAGCATTCGACTCTTTGGAATGGTCTTTCATAGAAAAAAATACATTTGGGGTTCTTCGGGTTTGATCCGTCAATCTCTCAATGGTTTCATACTTTCTACAATATTTTCAGTTGTGTCGTGAATAACGGACATTGCTCTGAACGCTTTATTAGGAAAGAGGGGTTACACAAGGAGACCCATCCTCGTCCTATCTCTTCATTCTTTGTGCTGAGATCTTCAGTGCTTTTGTTAAAACAACCCCAACATTAAAGGTATAGAAATACAAGATTCTGAATACCCGATTAATCAATATGCCGATGACACTATCCTTATTCTCCAGGACGATGAGGATTCACTGAACAATGCAATCGACTCGAACAAATATGTTTTCAAGCATTTCTGGCTTGAAAGTACATTTAAAAAAAAACGAAAGCTATATGGATTGGGCGAAAAAGGGTGAGTGTGGAAAAATTGGACACAACAAAACATAACTTGGAATAACCCTGAATAGCTATTTTAAGAAAATTGAAAAAAACTGAAAAGTTACTCAATGACTGGTCGTTTCGACATCTGACAAGTTTAGAGAAAAATGCTGTGATAAAATCTCCACCCCCAAGTCTGACAGATGTTCTTGCTATATTATCAAATCCCCCTGAACATGTTTTGAATAATATTCAGAATATCTTTTAAAATTTTTTATGGTCATATGAAAGAGATAAAATGAAGCGTGAAATAATAATCAATGCCATAGAAAATGGCAGTAAATAGTTTCTACACATAAAATCTTTCAGCAACGCCTTGAAAATGTCCTAGATTAAAACATTAATAGACCCCGCTGTTTTAGCTCCATGAAAAACACTAGTTATAGACGACTTTGAGTCCTTACGAAATTACAAAGAATGGTATATGCACAAGGAAGGGATATAAAAAGTGTGTACGGATACAAACCCTTTTGGAGAGATGTAATAACCGCATGGTCTCTCTTAGACAATGACCCTACTGCTAACCCAAAAGACATCTTTTCGGAGTCTTTATTTTATAATAGGTATATAAATATAAAAGGCAAACTTTTCTTTGACAAATATTGGTGTGAAAAGAGGATATTCTTTGACAACGACCTTCTCACAGAAGAAAATAGTTTTTTTAGTTCACCTGGCCTAAAAGGCCATGTGAGCTTTTCTCATCACTTGGCGTCCGTCGTCGTCGGTCGGTCGTCGTCCGGCGTCCGTAAACTTTTCACATTTTCATCTTCTTCTCTGTAAACGCTGAGCTGGTGTGAACCAAACTTGGCAGGAATGGTCTGTGGGAGGTTCTCTACAAACGATCCTCATTTTGTTCCCGTCGGATGAAAAACATGGCTTCCAGAGACATTCTTTGATTCTGGTTGGTGAATTTTCAAAAATCTTCTCCTCTGAAACTGCCAGGCCAAATGTTTTGGAACTTCACATAAATGATGACTGGGACCTCCTCCACAACGATCCTCATTTAATGTTGATTGGGTCACAAACATGGCCGCAATTGTGGCTTATAGTTACTGTAGAAACCCTATGGGAAATCACATTTTCCTCTTCTTCTCTGGAAAAAACTGAGGCGACGTGAAAACAAACCTGGCAGGGATAGTCTATGGGAGGTCCTCTACAAACGATCCTCAATTTGTTCCCGTGGGTTGAAAAACATGGCCGCCAGAGGCATTCATTGATTCTGATTAGAAGATTTTCAAAAATTTTCTCTGAAACTGTCAGGCCAAATGTTTTGATACTTCACATTAATGATGACTGGGACCCCCTCTACCAACGATCCTCATTTAATGTTGATCGGGTTGCAAACATGGCCACAATTGCGGCTTATAGTTACTACAGAAACCCTATGGGAAATCACATTTTCATCTTCTCCACCGGGACTACTGAGCCGACGTGAACCAAACCTGGCAAGGATGGTTTATGGGAGGTCCTCTACAAACGATCCCCATTTTGTTCCCGTGGGTTGAAAAACATGGCCGCCAGAGGCATTCTTTGATTCTGATAGGTGGATTTTCAAAAATCTTCTCCTCTGAAACTGCCAGGCCAAATGTTTTGATACTTCACATAAGTGATGACTGGGACCCTCTCTAACAACGATCCTCATTTAATGTTGATCGGGTTGTAAACATGGCCACAATTGCGGCTTATAGTTACTATAGAAACCCTATGGGAAATCACATTTTCATCTTCTTCTCTGAAACTACTGAGCCGATGTGAACCAAACTCCACAGGAATGGTCTATGAGAGGATGAAAACATGTGGCCACCACCAGAGGCTATATTCGAATGCTTAACCCAATGCCTCTCCTGTCTGATTGAAGATCGGTACTGTCAGCAAAATACTTCTTTTTTGAGAATCTGGTATGGGTTGGTACAAGTTTTCTCCACTGAGAACTGGGGAAAAAACTCAGAATATTGTGTATACAGTACAAGTCAAAATAAGCTGGAGCATAACAGCAATAAACTAAGTAAACTGCTGCTCCTGCCCTGGCAGTGAGAGCTTTCCAGAAAAAGATGTCATCTTCTGGTCTTATCAGTGTAGGACAAGAAAAAGATACATAGTTTATAGGATTATCCTACAACTTATTTTGACTTAACTGTAAACCATTGCAACTGTACATGGATGCTGATATACGCTTCATTAGTCTCATGTTACTTATCAGAAAAATAGTGATTGTTGACAGGTGTTTGGAAAACCAGGGGGAGTTTTTTGTTGACATTCTCTTTCATTCATGTCAGCTTAGATGACAATAATTATTGTATATCTTTTAAGATTTGACAAAAATTGGAGTAATGTGTTTCCTGTAACCCTTTTACCTATCCAAAGCTATTTTGAAAAGAGAAAACTGTCTGAAAAAAAGTTGTAATTTTTCAAAAATATTTAACCTTCTTTTACTGATTTTTTTTTTGTTGAAAACAAAATTCATAAATGTGTGCATTTTCAAGAAAACCTTCTTTGAAACTACAAGGCTAAATGGTTTGAAAACTTAGTGTGACTGATGACTGTAACCCCCTCTAACAATGATCCTCATTTTAATCCTCATCGGGTTGCAATTACGGCTGCAATTGTGGCTTATAGTTACTATAGAAACCCTATAGGAAATTCATCATCTTCACTGAAAGTACTGAGGCAATGTGAACCAGACTTGGCAGGCATTGTCTATGAGAGGTTCTCTACAAATGTTACTAATTTTATTCCTGTTGGGTGAAACACGTGGCCGCCAGAAGCATTCTTTGATTCTGATTGGTCAATTTTGAAAACTCTTCTCCTCTGAAACCACAAGGCCAAATGTTTTGAAACTTTGCATGGTTGATAACTGGGACACCCTCCACCAACGTTCCTCATTTTAATGTTGATCGTATTGCAAACATGGCCACAATTGCGGTTTATAGTTACTACAGAAAAAAACCTATGGGAAATCACATTTTCATCTTCTCTTTGGAACTACTGAGCTGAACCAATGGTCTGTAGGAAGTAGAAAGCCCTCTACAAACGCTCATCTTTTTGTTCTCGTTGGTTGGAAAAATATGGCCACCAGAGACATTCTATGATTCTGTTTGATGGATTCGTATGTTTTGAAACTTCACGTCACGAAGCCTGGGACACCTTCTACCAATGATCCTCATGTAATGTTGATGTAATGTTGCAAAACATGGCCACAATTGCAGCTCATAGTTACCATGGAAAGCCTATGGGAAATCACATTTTTATATGTAGTTCCAAGTGAGAGATTACAGGCTCTGTACTAGTCTGTAGAGCCTCTGGTTTAACTTTACCAGATTTTTCCCAGTAAATATTAAATTTTTTAGTAAATTTTGTTTCTTGACATACCTACCCCTGATTGTTTACAATTGATTTTAACATAAGTGCAAGCCCTACTTCTGAACTTAACTCAAGCTAATAACTTTTCCAAACAAATTTGGAAAAGTAAAAGAGTGCAAAAGCACTATAAAGAAATCGAAAGGGTCGAGCGGGACCTCTCGCATTACCGTGCGCATGCTCAAATACGGTGACGTCAGTTACGAATTTCCGCCGACGAGAAGTTTTGTGATTTATGTATTGTGGTAGGTATGTTAAGAAACAAAATTTACCAAAACATTTTAACTTCTTTTCAACCTACACACAATTGTCTACAATACGAGGAGGCGAATCACATAACAAATACCACCAATAGTGCAGCTGAAAGAAATGCAAGGGGAGCAGGTATCGACAGCAAAACCTGTAACAAGGAGAAAGACCGGGAAACTCGCTGAAAATAACAGAAGCTAAAAAACAACTCAACAGTGTTGAAAAGCATCCGTCCTCAGATTGCTGTGTAGATGGAGGAAATAAAAGGAGGAGAAAGTAGTAGCATTCCTTCAGAAAGCCGCCTTCATAACATCCCCATATAGCGATACAGAATTGGAGAACGCCCAGGATGAGGAAATGGCACGAACCTTATGAGCATTAAACCGGTTCGAAACAAAGTCTGTTGCAGTCAAACTGGAATAAACCAGCTTGATTACGAGACAAATCCACCCGGAAATAGAATGGGAAGAGATAGACTGCCTCCCAGAAATGTGAGACAGAAAGAATCTCTTCCGAACTCTAGGAATGAACTGTGTGCGATTAACACAAGTCTTAATTGCATGCACATGACACAGAAGAGGCCTCCGGTCATCTGTGGGGGGAAGTGTCCGAATGCAGATGTGAGGGGGCACAGAATCAGGAAGTTGATTTTTGGCTAGAAAAAAAGTAGTCGTGACGGTTACACTGTTTGTGTTATTTTTGAAGAAAGCCGAATCAACAGAAAGTGCATGAAGCTCACGGACACGTCTGGCAGAAGCAAACGCTAGAATGAAAGCAGTCTTAGATGTGAGAAAACACATATCGGTCTCAGATAAAGGCTCGAACGGCGCTCCCTCCAAATAATGTAACACCTATGCCAAGTTCCATTTTAGGTGTAAGACGCAAAACTCGAGGCCTCTTCAGAGAAAAGTGCCGAAGCGGTTTGGAGAGAAGGGGATTACGACCAATGCACCGCTTTCCCACATAAGAAAAAGTTTTTGACAGAATAGACCCATAGCCTTAAATGGTAACAGGCTGGGGGCCTTTGGAGTAAAAGGGTATACCAGAAAATCAATTTGAGCCATTGACGGATTTCGATAATCCACATTGTGAGCTCCACACCAGCGACAGAAAACTGTCCACTTAGCAGCATAAGTCATGCCAGTCGAATGTTGCCGTGATGCAAAAATGCACTCCGCCGCTCGTTCCGAAAAACCTCTACGCCGGAGACTGAACCTGAATAAAGACAGGCGGCCGGCCCTGGGAAAGAAGATCGCGGCTTTGGGGGATATGAATAGGCCGACCTGCTAACAGAGGCCGCAGCTGATTGATCCACACCTTCTGCGAAGACAGAGGGGCGATCAAAATGACTCTGCAACTGCAAGCACGAATCTTCGACAACACCAAAGGAAGAATCGATGCAGGAGGAAAGGCATAGCCGACTCACCCTGTCCAGTCGAGAGACATAGCATCCACCACAAAGGCAAGTGGATCTGGACAAAGGGAGACAAAGGTCGATGAGAGGACGACCCCACCGATCGCAAATCGTCCGAAACACCGGGCGATGCAGCATCCATTCGGAGGGAAGGACACTGTCTCGACGGGACAGGGAGTCGGCTTGGACGTTCAGACGCCCGGTGATGTGTCGAACGGCCTTCCGGACGTGTACATCCCGAGCTAAAAGCAGGTCCCGAGACAGCCGATACATGGGAATCGAATGTGTGCTGTGCGATTAGACGGGTGTGGGGTCCATTGCTGAAAACTCAACAGAAGAGCTAGGAGCTCCGTCTAGTTTATATGAAGGGCAACTTGCTCTCGGACCCACTCGCTGTGAATAGACAGACCGAGAGGGCATAACGTCGCACCGCAACCCCGATCGCTTGGATCCGCTGTGAGGAATCAGTCGGCCTGAGGAAGATCCAACTGAACATCCTGAGGCAGCCAGGGAACATTGGTCCAAGGGCGGAGGTCACAATGCAGGGACTGAGGAACATTGAGTTCCGGGCTCAGCAGATCCACATTCGGACGCCAGTGATCCAACAAGAAGAGCTGGAGATGTCGAACAAACAAACGACCCAGCGGAATGAGATCCGTCACCGAACCAACAACGGAAGGAAAGTCCTGGCCGAGACCGTGGAGGATCTAAGCAGGTGGAGAGTCAAGACAGAAAGGATCAACGCCCGAGCCTTGGGAACAGACACCACATTGTGAAAAGTGTCGAAACTCATGCCCAACTGACGGAATTGCTGAGAAGGATTCAGATCTGACTTTACTCTGAAACCCAGCCAAGTAGGCCAAGTAGCCTCCGAACATCGGACTCCAGAACGGCAGAATTGGGATGCCATTGGCGGACGTCGTCCAGATAGGCCGACGAAGTCATAGCCGACTGAGTACGGTGAAAAGTGAGCTCATGCGACATCAGTTGGGTGAAGGCCCAAGGAGCCAGGTTCAAACCCAACGGGAGAACTTTGAACTGAAAGACACGATCTTGAAACGAGAACCGAAGGTATTTCTGTGACGCCTGGAAATAGGCATCCTTCAGGTCGATACTGTCTGCAAAATCGCTCTGATAAATCGTCCGTCGAACGGACTTGAAAGTCTCCTTGTTGAAACGAGGTGCTAGATGGACTCGTTCAGGATACTCAGATCGATGACGGGACGAAGCTGACCATTCTACTGTAGCACTACTAAGAAAAGTCTCGAGTAGAACCCCAGAGAAAGGGTGTTTCTGGTCATCTCGATCTCCCCCTTGGAGAGGAGATTGTCGATCTCCTGCACGAGAAGGTCCCGACGCTGAAGATCGGAAAGAACCCGAGTCGGGAGGGGTACCCGAGATAAACAGGGGTGCCGACGGAAGGACAGTCACAGACCTGATTGGGTAACATCGAGGAAACAAGGATCCGACGTTATCTCTGTCCAACGGTCGGGAAACAAGCGACAGCCTTCTCCCGACTGGAGACAAATCAAGATGAGGACCTTCATTTGCAGCCTCGAGGAGAAACCACCCCTATCGGGAGTCCTGAGACTTTCCTTCCTGAGGCTGCCTTCTTCTGCGGGGCTGGGACGAGTTATTAGCCCGAGTTAGGTTCCGAAGTAGGGCTTGCACTTATGTTGCAGCCAATTGTAAACAATTGTGAGTAGGATGAAAAGAAAAAAAAATATTTAACATCATAATCAAATCTATCCCTACTTGTTGCAAATTGGTTAAACAATTTTTTTTAAAGAAACTCGAAATAGTAAGGCGATAAAAGTTGGATACTATTAAAAACTCTCAGAAAATTTGTTAAACTTTTTACCAATACGTTCTACAACTGTTTGCAAAACTGTCTACCCAAATCCAGGAAAAATGGAATCAACGTTTGAATATCAATCAACGATCAAAATAATGATTGGCAGCTGATATACAAAAGTTTATCACATACCACAGAGGATACTTATTGAGGAGTTTACAAATTCTACACAATATCTTATTTACAAACTCCAAACTTCTCAAATGCAAGCTGTCAGAAACGGATTTATACACTTTATGTTGCAACATAAGGGAGTCACTATTGCATTTGTTCTTAGAATGTTCGCAAACAAAAACTGCCCTTTTGAAGTTTAAAGAACAGTTGAGAAACAGATGCATTGTGTCTATTCAACTCACTCCCAAATTCATAATTCTACGGCATCCAGTCCATAAAAATCTGTCGGAAGAGATAGCAGCTCTAAGTATACTTATCTTTAAAACATATATTTATTCCTGCATGGCGAGGGAATGCCAGCTGGCATTTCAAGCTTTTATCGAAGAAATGGAATTTTGTCAGAGCCTGTAGTCATGCATCTACATGTACTCACCCCCAAAAAGCAGAGAACACAAAAGAAAAATGGTGGGTTCTTAACCCCTTCTTAGAGTGATAAAAATATTTTTCAACATATCCTCAACAGGAAAGGATATCATCCGTACAGCGAAAGTGATTTTCCACTTTGACTGAACTGAGGATGTCATGTCAGTGTCGTTGGATGCCAGGTGGGCGCCTACCAGATGCTGCCAAACAGTCCTTAATATTCTCTACCCTAATTGCTACCGATAGTAGATGGCCCTTCTTTTGGACTCAAAATCGCAAATACAATTCTCTCTGTGAAATGTCCGTGTCGAAATAAAATAGCGTTGAAAAAATAGATAGAAAATAGGTTATCTGTTTAAATTACACAATAATATATATATTTCCATTATCATTTATCAATTTCTCTTTGTTGTTATTGCCCTGTGTTTGTTTGTAAAGCTGTAAAAAGCACATATGCCTGCCAACCTTATAGCTATATTTGTAAAAACTCTGAAAAAACAAATTTTGGGTGGAGTTAATGCCGAAATATTGTCAAATCTGACATGCAAACATTATTTATCCACAAACAAATTTTCAAGAAGTTTTGCAGGTTTTATTTCAGGGCCGGGGAGAGGGTGGGGAACCCGAGTTAGTAACTGCGGGCCCGGACCTTTGGGGGTCCGGGTTTAGCTCAGAAGTCCAGGATTCTTGGGTTAGGCCTGTCCCACTCTCCTCCACTCAAAGCATGGCCTGAAAGACTGTATTTTAATTTTTGGAAGGACGTAACAAACCAAAAAAGTAAAATAGGGCTTTCGGGCCATATTTGGATTAAGCCCCCCCCCCCCCCCCCCCCCCCAACGTTTTGACTCCTGTGCCAGCAGTTAAGAAGGAGTCGGTGTCGTGAATGGAGCTCTGTGCTTGACCAACAATTGTAATTTTGGACTGTATGATTCTTGAAGTAGTAACTTTACGAAATCAATTCGACGTGATAAAGTTATCATTTCAGGAATTGTGCAGTCAAAAAACTCGAGGTCACTGGATACTCACTGATGGTCTTGCAAATTTGAAACATGCTGCTAAAAAACGCCGTTTTGACGGCCAAAACATAACGTGATTTTCTTTTTATCCCAAAAGCCGTCAGAAGTCTCCATTTAATAACTGATTTCAAACTTTTTTGTGGGAGAACAGACCCACCCCCGCCCCCATCATCGCTCGTGGCTTTGAAACTCGCGGCAGCATTATTATCCGGACACTTTGGAAAGGGGACAGTCACAAAATTAACCCTGGGGTCCGAATTTCCATCCCCCCGGCCCTGAAACTTCAACTACATCGTCAAGGCATACCTTTGTATAACTCTTTACCTAACACGAAAAGCAGACGACATTTGCAAACACAATTCTTGAATAACTATTTTTTTCATTTTGGGGCTCAAAAACATGTTATGACCCCTCAATGGAACGAGCTCGACGAGCTCGTTCCAAAGAGGGGTCATAACCTATGTTTTTGAGACAAAAAATTTAAAAAAATAATGAAAATTAATTGGCGATTTTTGTGAATAGCGCTGACGGGTTTTGGTCGTTTCGTTGGGTAAAGTGATAAGGCGCTCCATGATGATGTAGTTCGAATATTTATCATTCGGGACTTGGGTCATCACATTCAGGACAAATCAGGTTTATACCCCCTCCCCCCTCCCAATCGATCATCTTCGCGGTGCCCCCAAATCGTATTCAGAGCATTCAAGGAGCATCAGGTTGCAACACTTGGTGAATAAAGGTACTTTAGACAATAAATAAATAAATTTGGTATCCCACAGTAGTTGGTTTTACGTTAACGCGACTCTTAACGCAAAACGCCACATGAAGCTAATCAGATTGTTGGGTTGCCGCCATGGATAATTCAATAAAACTTTATTATTTATTTATTGGTGTTTTAGGTCACATAATTTTGCACAATGGCTAATCATGGCCACAACATGAGTATCAACTCAAGACCAGGGGTGAGTGTTAATAAGCCATGTTGCCCATTTTAGAGAGGGTTTGCACCTCCCAAGCATTGGTGACTGGGTCCTATTTTACCAGTAAAACAGAGCCCGTTTACCGCAGTGAACGGGCACTGCTTCACTTCCCGGGCTTCCCGCGGGGAAATAAAACTGTTTAGTTGGACTTTAATAGAATATATTGTTTTATGGAGTTTCTTATTAAATTGTTATCAAAACCCCAGTCCAAAACAATTTCCACCCATTTGTAAACGCTATGGAAGTATCGAGGGACAAAATTTGCTGTCATTTAAAACAGAGCAGTAGATGGTTTAACAACGAGCACATAATTTGTGCTTTATGATTCATCGGTGTCTGTAAATCATAAAATATAATTTTTCCGAAGTGTTCATCATAAAAAGAGAATCCCGCTATCATATCTATGGGCAGAAAATCTTAGCACTGGCGTGTAACAGAACATTATTAGAAATCCTTTTCTGACAAACTGTGGGGCCAGATGATAAAAAACGGTTAAGTGTTACAAACAATTACAAAATTAATGGTTTTCTTTTCTTTTTTATTTTTGTTTCAAGGATGTGGACTATGAAGACGATCGTGATGACGAAACAACGATGGAAGCGGTGGAGAGGGCGATGGAAGCTATCCAAAGACGTCAGTTATTTAAGGCACAGGAGACAAAACGAAAGGACAAGAAACCCTTTGAAAACTACAAAGGGATGAGGATTGCATTCTCAGAGCTACTGATCGACGAGGAGAATAAAATTGGCCATGGTGGATTTGGGGACGTCTTTGCTGCGAAATGGTATGGCATGACTGTAGCTGTCAAAAAGCTCCGCGTTCAGCGTGTAAGCAAGGCTCGACTTAAACAATTTGACGAAGAGATAACCCTTTTCTGCGAACTGGACCATCCTAACGTCACCCGTTTTTTCGGCGCGTGCTTAAGTACGCCCAATATTTGCATGGTAATGGAGTTTATGCAAGGTAGTCTCTATGACAAACTTCACATAGAAGCATATGAATTTTCTTCAGAAAACAAAATGGATATTGTTAGAGGTACTATTGCTGGCCTGGCGTACTTACATGACAGGTGCCTTGCCCACTGTGACATCAAATCTAGTAATATTCTTCTGAATATTTTTGTCGATGAAGTCGTTACAAAGATAACTGATTTTGGTCTGAGCATAATGAAGAGCGATACTGAAACGTCTACTTCGTCTAAGAACATGGTTCAAGATATTGGGACACCGCGATACTCAGCACCAGAAATTCTAAATGGTGAATTATTGAACGTGAGTCAAATGATGATGGCTGATGTCTATTCCTTCGGATTGGTTGTGTTTGAGGTCTTCAGTGAAGAAGAGCCATATGCAAATCTCAGATTGCCGCAACTCAAAACACAAGTCGGCCAGAAAGGACTCCGGCCTGATATAGGTGATATTATGGATATCGAACCAGAATTGGTTAACTTGGTACGAAGATGTTGGAAGGAAAGTAGCTATGATCGCCCAACGAGCGAAGAATGTCGATTGTGTATGGAAAACTATGAAAAGCATTAATAGTGGCAAAAAGTGTGTTTCAAAGTTATTCTAGATATTAAAAACTCATACAAGACCGAAATCCAACAAATATTTCTTAGCTCAGATTGAAATTCTCCAAGAGGTGTTCAACTTTTACTTACATCTCCACTAATTTGTTATGAGTAGTATGGTATGGGTCCGGACAAAGACCAATTGACGGAGGGGTTAATGACGTCATAGGCACGTGACCTAGTTACTCTATGTTCGATTGCCATAGCAGTCCGCGTGAGCGATCATTTGCCGTCATTACCACAGTGCATCGTGGTGTTAGTTCGCATGCGCAGCACATGTTGTTAGGGTGACACGTGTTTCCATTCACCATCTTGTTAACTGGAGACCACCATTTTTGTTTCTATGGCGGCACGTGGCTGCTATGTGACCCAAAAGCCTCTAATATGACAGGGGCCGTGTTCGATTGATGCGGACTATATAGAATTGCCCAAATGCGCCGACAACGTCCCCAAAACTCGGAATATCATTGGTTTCTAACTATTCAGTCCGCCAACCTTGATGGCACGTGGTTTCTATGAGTCTGGCTTTTAATATTGTAGGGAAGTGTTTCGTGGGGTATGTTCAATTGGATACGAGTACTTTTGCTTCTTCCGATTTCCCCCAATCCTTGGTTACGTCCTAGAACTATCGTAAACAGCCGAACAATTTTCCCCAAAACTTCACGAATCCTCGTTTTTCTCTACCTGATTACTCTCGCCCTAGCACTCTATTTAGAACAAGCTATCTACCGTCTCGACCTTTGATCTCGACCAAAGCTCTTCCCAATGTCACAGCTTTCTCTGATATAAGATTCCTAAGAGTTCAATGGTCAATCGAGCAGTGATTTCAACAGCCTTTAATCTAAGGATCTTAATCTTATCGAGGAAATGAACTATAGAGTAATTACTCGAACGAGTGACTTGGCTACCACTAGGGTGATCGTAGGACATCCAGTGGTAGCCATGGTGCAAATAATCAGTAGTGGAAGGCTGTAGTACTGAGTAACTACAATGGACGCCGATCATAGGACAGATAGTTGAACACATTCTAGAAATCAACAGTAAGACTACCGGGAGCTGCATGGGAGCTTAGAATTCCACTTACAGAATCCCACTTATGGAATCGTTTTTACGGAAACCCACTACGAGAATCCCTTTTGGGGATACCTCTGTCCTTATCCGAAGTAGTTACGTCGCGAACAAAAACAGTGCATTATTTTTGCAATAATCGGGCATTAGTATATCAACAATTTTGTATTAGTTTTTAAACAAAGCAGCTATGCTTCCAATAAAACCCAAAGCACATGTATCGCCAATGGCGGTCTATTACGACTCAAAAATCCAACTGCTTGGATGCATACGCAAAAATAGAGCACATGTACACAAACTTCACCTTTGTCCCTCCGAGAAAGCAAATCAGTTTCCACTAAAGCAAATTAGTAAAATTGTTTCCACATGTCTTGTTGTTGGGTTTCCTTCCACTCACTTTCAGTCACTTTCGGGCAACTCCTTTTTATCTTTTCGCAATATCGTATCTAATGAAAATTCGTGCGCATTAAAGTGTTTGAATAAAGTATATGATTATTTTCCCGTTACATCTAACAGTTTGCATACAATGTTTTCCCATGCTCTCTCACATAAGAACAAAATCTGAGAGTGGGATATTTTTTTCAAATTAGCAGCGACGTCAACCCAGTTACTAGTTACTAGTTCATCGTGAATCCAGTGCCTAGTTCCTAGTTACTAATTCATTGTGAATACCGTTCCTAGTTACTAGTTCCAGGTTACTAATTCATTGTGGATACCGTTCCTAGTTACTAGTTCCTAGTCACTAATTCATTGACCCCCCCCCCCCCAGTAACTATTTCCTAGACATGTGTTGACAAGGACGGATTTTTTGTTTGAAGAGTCAGGAGAAACTCAAGGGGTACTCACAGGTAGTGAGTGACTGGCTGTAAGTTTTGAGATGACCTGGCAAAGGCAGTAACTAACAAGTAATTCGTTCCTAGTTACTAGTTCGATGTGAATCCAGTTACTACTTCCTAGTTACTAGTTCAGTTACTAGTTCGGACTAACCTAAGAAGTACGTCGACCAGGACGAGTTTTCTATCTAGGGTCGAACACCAACAACTCATAGTATTTTCGATCGGGACGAGATTTTTTTCCAGTAGACATGTGTTGACAAGGACGAGTTTTTTTGTTTGAAGAGTCAGGAGAAACTCAAGGGGTACTAACAAGTAGTGAGTGACTGGCAGTAAGTTTCGAGATGACCTGGCAAAAGCAGTAACTAACAAGTAACTCGTTCCTAGTTACTAGTTCGATGTGAACCCAGTTACTAGTTCAGTTACTAGTTCGGACTAATCTAAGAAGCACGTTGACCAGAACGAGTTTTCTACCAAGGGTCCAACACCAACAACCCATAGTATTTCCGACCTGGACGACCTGTTTGAAGAGTCAGCAGTAACTCGAGGGGTACTCACCGGTAGTGAGTGACTGGCAGTAAGTTTTGATATGACCTCGCAAAAGCAGTAAGTAACAAGTAACTCGTTCCTAATTACTAGTTTGATGTGAATCCAGTTACTAGTTCGGACAAATCTAAAAGCGCGTCGACCAGGAGGAGTTTTCTACCTATGGTCGAACACCAACAACTGATAGTATTTTCGACCCAACAGAGATGTGTTGACAAGGACGGGGTTTTGTTTGAAGAGCCATCCGTAACTCAAGGGGTACTTACAGGTAATGAGCGACTGGATGTAAGTTTTGAATAACCTGGCAAAAGCAGTAACTAACAAGTAACTCATTCCTAGTTACTAGTTCGATGTGAATCCAGTTACTAGTTACTAGTTCAGTTACTAGTTCAGACAAATCTAAGAAGCACGTCGACACGGACGAGTTTTCTACCTAGAGACGAACACCAACAACTGATAGTATTTTCGACCGGAGCCAGATTTTTTTCCAATAGACGTGTTGACAAGGACGAGTTTTTTGTTTGAAGAGTCAGGAGAAACTCAAGGGTACTCACAGGTAGTGAGTGACTGGCAGTCAGTTTTGAGATGAGTTGGCAAAGGCAGTAACTAACAAGTAACTCGTTCCCAGTTACTAGTTCGATATGAATCCAGTTCCTAGTTCCCAGTTACTAGTTCAGTTACTAGTTCGGACAAATCTAAGAAGCACGTAGACCAGGAGTTTTCTACCTATGGTCGAATACTAACAACTGATAGTATTTTCGACCGGACGAGATTTGTCTTGCCAATAGACATGTGTTGACAAGGACGGGTTTTTTGTTTGAAGAGCCAGCAGTATCTCAAGGGGTACTCGCAGGTACTGAGTGACTGGCAGTAAGTTTTGAGATAACCTGACAAAAGCAGTAAACTAACAAGTACCTCGTTCCTAGTTACCAATTCGATGAGTTCAGACTAATCTAAGAAGTACGTCGACCAGCACGAGGTTTCTAACTATGGTCGAACACCAATAGCTGAGAGTATTGTCGATCGGGTCCAGATTTGTTTGCCAATAGACGTGGTGACAAGGACAGGTTTTTTTGTTTTAAAGTCAGGAGTAATTCAAGTGGTACTCACCGGTAGTGAGTGACTGGCAGTAAGTTTTGATATGAACTGGCAAAAGCAGTAACTAGCAAGTAACTCGTTCCTAGTTACTAGTTCGATGTGAGATCCAGTTACTAGTTACGAGTTCAGTTCCTAGTTCGGACTAATCCAAGAGGCATGTTGACCAGGACGAGATTCCTACCAGGGGCCAAACACCAACAACTGATAGTATTTTCGACCGGGACGACCTGTTTGAAGAGTCAGCAGTAACTCAAGAGGTACACACCGGTAGTGAGTGACTGGCAGTAAGTTTTGATATGACCTCGCAAAAGCAGTAAGTAACAAGTAACTCGTTCCTAGTTACTAGTTCAGATACTAGTTCGGACTAATATCTAAGAAGCACGTCGACGAGGACGAGTTCTCTACCTAGGGTCGAACACCAACAACTCATAGTATTTTCGACCGGGGCAAGATTTTTTTCCGATAGACATGTGTTGACAAGGACGAGTTTTTTGTTCGAAGAGTCAGGATAAACTCGGGGAACTCACAGGTAGTGATTGACTGGCAGTAAGTTTTGAGATGACCTGGCAAAGGCAGTAACTAACAAGTAACTCGTTCCTAGTTCGATGTGAATCCAGTTACTAGTTACTAATTCAGTTACTAGTTCGGACAAATCTAAGAATTCAGTCAATGGCTGGCACGTAATCGAGTCAGGGTTCTCTCTTTCGTTTTGTTGTCCGTGAATTCAAGTATTCTGACGATGTGATCTTTCAAAATTTTATGGGAGATGTAGAGAGTCATCAATTAGAAAAGCATATATATGTTTCTATGAAAACGTAAGACGTGTTACTGTTAAATTTTATGATGAAATAGGTACGTTCCCAGTATTTGTGGTAGATTTTGAGTTGCAGTTGTTTGTTTGCATGGGAATGTGGGTGACATGAACTCATTACCGTTGATTATTCACAGCTTCAGCGATAGATTTTTTGTTAGCTTGGGTTAACGGTAAAACACAATGGTTGACTCCAGGTGTTTTCTAATTGAACTCGTGATTGCGGAGAGTCGCTAACCGTTTTCGGTTTATCAGTTTGATAGTCAAACACTGACAATACGCTATCAGTGTCTGGTCTTGTTTTATTAACATTCCCATTCTAAGTATGCCGGATAGAAACGCAGCCTCATCTTCGACCTCCTCCAAAGCGAAGGAAGCAAAGGGCTCCGTCAATAAACCGAAACCTGGTAATGCAAGAGACACAACCAGGGATCCCTCAGGAAAACGACCACGTCCAGAGGATAGTTTTAAGAGCTTTACATCACCGTCAGCCTCGATGACAACGGAAACGTCTGAACTTTCTGAGCAAATTAAAACTGTTTTAAAAAATATGGCTGAACTTCCTATGAAAGATGATGTGCAAATGATAATTAATCAGACTATAAATTTGAAACTAGATGATCTTAAAGATGAAATAACCACCAGTATCAAAACTAAACTGGATGAGATTGAACACAAAATTGAGGCAGCATACATTGAGAACAATCTTCTGAGAAAATAAGCTGAATTCTATAAAACTGAAAACGACGAGCTGAAAGCAGATGTTAAAACACTTCAACAGGATGTTAGTTTTCTCAGAAGTTCGGTGAATAAAAGTTAACAATATTCTCAAAAAAATAATATAAGAATATTAGACCTAGAAGAAACTGAGAACGAAGAATTAACAGACAAAATCTGTGAAGTGATTAACACCAGTCAAGGCGATCTAAAAATCTCCCGGGATGACATACTTGCAGCTCATAGTCTGCCTTCTAGAAACAAGGGTACCCCAAGACCATGTATTGTCAAATTCAACAGAAGCGATACAAGAAGCAAGATGTTCTTTCACAGAAAAAGTTTCACCTACAAATCGAAGACTGGTCAGCTTGTCAAGGACGATTTAACGAGAGAGAACATTGCGCTTATCAGCAGACTCTATAATCATGATAAGATAGACCACTCTTATCACAGGAATGGTTTTATATGGGGAAAACTGCACATAGGCCGTCGAATAAAATTTGACATTTTTGATGACATAAACTCTGTAATCAGTTCTTTTACAAACTAGCTATTAGCTTTGAAAGAAATATATATTCTTTTTCACAAATCACTCATGACAAATAAGCTATGAAGCTATACTCGAACAAGCTGATGGGTGCATGTACCGCACGTATCTTATATTTTCCACATGTCATGGCGTCATGGTCTGCTCGTATATGTACATATATATGTATATCAGTATATATATGTATATCAGCATCATATATATGTATTTATACATTATGTGCATATAAATATACTCGTAAATATATATACATTTATATCTTTTTGCGGATTTTGATATAGATAGCACATAATATTCGCATAGAAGTGGAGTGGAGAGTGTCTTGTTGTATTCTACTTAAACAAGATTTATATAAAGAATGGACTGGTATATCATTGTTTCTGATATGCTGTGAAAATTGCTCAGTTCCAGTGTAGTGGAGAGTGCCATGTGCTACTCTCCAGGGCACTGTAACTGAACATTTACACACAATACACCTCTGTATGGAGATCTGATGTCTTTGTCATTGCTGCAACCTGGTGGATGGTGTGTGATGTTCCATCCCATCCCCCCCCCCCCCAAAAAAAAAAAAAAAAATAAAAACTGGAACAATACAGTTTTACATAAAACAAAAATTATGTAAAGAATCAACAGACATGTCATTGTTTCTGATATGCTGTACAAATTGTTTTGTTCCAATGTAGTGGATAGTGCCTTATGGCACTCTCCAAGACACTGTAACTGAACAAACATACACAAACACCCTACATGGAGAATTGATGCCATTTCTGCAACCTGATAGGTAATAATTATCCTGATGGATAATATGTGATGCCCTCCCCCCTCCCAAAGTCTACAAAAAAGGTTATGTAAACAATTTTGTCATTGTTTTTGATATTCAGTGTAGATTGTCTTGTTCCATTGTAGTGGAGAGTGTCTTGTTGTATTCCACATAAACAAGATTTATATAAAGAATGGACTGGTATATCATTGTTTCTGATATGCTGTGAAAATTGTTCTGTTCTACTCTCCAGGGCACTGTAACTGAACATTTACACACAATACACCTCTGTATGGAGATCTGATGTCTTTGTCATTGCTGCAACCTGGTGGATGGTGTGTGATGTTCCATCCCCCCCCCCCCCCCAAGAAAAAAAAATAATAAAAACTGGAACCATACAGTTTTACATAAAACAAAAATTATGTAAAGAATCAACAGACATGTCATTGTTTCTGATATGCTGTACAAATTGTTTTGTTCCAACGTAGTGGAGAGTGCCTTATGGCACTCTCCAAGACACTGTAACTGAACAAACATACAAAAACACCCTACATGGAGAACTGATGCCATTTCTGCAACCTGATAGGTAATAATTATCCTGATGGATAATATGTGAAGCCCCGCCCCCATCCCCCTCCCAAATTCTACAAAATACCTGACAAGTAATAATTATCCTGATGGATAATATGTGATGCCCTCCCCCCTCTCAAAGTCTACAAAAAGGTTATGTAAACAATTTTGTCATTGCATTTGATATTCAGTGTAGATTGTCTTGTCCCATTGTAGTGGAGAGTGTCTTGTTGTATTCTCAAATACACTACTATAACTGAACAGACATACAAAACACTACTACATGGAGAACTGATGTCATTTTTGAACCAGGCGAATACTGTGTGAAGCCCCCACACCCAATACATTGTAACCAAGCAATTCTTGTTAACTGGAGACCACCATTTTTGTTTCTATGGCGGCACGTGGCTGCTATGTGACCCAAAAGCCTCTAATATGACAGGGGCCGTGTTCGATTGATGCGGACTATATAGAATTGCCCAAATGCGCCGACAACGTCCCCAAAACTCGGAATATCATTGGTTTCTAACTATTCAGTCCGCCAACCTTGATGGCACGTGGTTTCTATGAGTCTGGCTTTTAATATTGTAGGGAAGTGTTTCGTGGGGTATGTTCAATTGGATACGAGTACTTTTGCTTCTTCCGATTTCCCCCAATCCTTGGTTACGTCCTAGAACTATCGTAAACAGCCGAACAATTTTCCCCAAAACTTCACGAATCCTCGTTTTTCTCTACCTGATTACTCTCGCCCTAGCACTCTATTTAGAACAAGCTATCTACCGTCTCGACCTTTGATCTCGACCAAAGCTCTTCCCAGTGTCACAGCTTTCTCTGATATAAGATTCCTAAGAGTTCAATGGTCAATCGAGCAGTGATTTCAACAGCCTTTAATCTAAGGATCTTAATCTTATCGAGGAAATGAACTATAGAGTAATTACTCGAACGAGTGACTTGGCTACCACTAGGGTGATCGTAGGACATCCAGTGGTAGCCATGGTGCAAATAATCAGTAGTGGAAGGCTGTAGTACTGAGTAACTACAATGGACGCCGATCATAGGACAGATAGTTGAACACATTCTAGAAATCAACAGTAAGACTACCGGGAGCTGCATGGGAGCTTAGAATTCCACTTACAGAATCCCACTTATGGAATCGTTTTTACGGAAACCCACTACGAGAATCCCTTTTGGGGATACCTCTGTCCTTATCCGAAGTAGTTACGTCGCGAACAAAAACAGTGCATTATTTTTGCAATAATCGGGCATTAGTATATCAACAATTTTGTATTAGTTTTTAAACAAAGCAGCTATGCTTCCAATAAAACCCAAAGCACATGTATCGCCAATGGCGGTCTATTACGACTCAAAAATCCAACTGCTTGGATGCATACGCAAAAATAGAGCACATGTACACAAACTTCACCTTTGTCCCTCCGAGAAAGCAAATCAGTTTCCACTAAAGCAAATTAGTAAAATTGTTTCCACATGTCTTGTTGTTGGGTTTCCTTCCACTCACTTTCAGTCACTTTCGGGCAACTCCTTTTTATCTTTTCGCAATATCGTATCTAATGAAAATTCGTGCGCATTAAAGTGTTTGAATAAAGTATATGATTATTTTCCCGTTACATCTAACAGTTTGCATACAATGTTTTCCCATGCTCTCTCACATAAGAACAAAATCTGAGAGTGGGATATTTTTTTCAAATTAGCAGCGACGTCAACCCAGTTACTAGTTACTAGTTCATCGTGAATCCAGTGCCTAGTTCCTAGTTACTAATTCATTGTGAATACCGTTCCTAGTTACTAGTTCCAGGTTACTAATTCATTGTGGATACCGTTCCTAGTTCCTAGTCACTAATTCATTGACCCCCCCCCCCCCCCCCCAGTAACTATTTCCTAGACATGTGTTGACAAGGACGGATTTTTTGTTTGAAGAGTCAGGAGAAACTCAAGGGGTACTCACAGGTAGTGAGTGACTGGCTGTAAGTTTTGAGATGACCTGGCAAAGGCAGTAACTAACAAGTAATTCGTTCCTAGTTACTAGTTCGATGTGAATCCAGTTACTACTTCCTAGTTACTAGTTCAGTTACTAGTTCGGACTAACCTAAGAAGTACGTCGACCAGGACGAGTTTTCTATCTAGGGTCGAACACCAACAACTCATAGTATTTTCGATCGGGACGAGATTTTTTTCCAGTAGACATGTGTTGACAAGGACGAGTTTTTTTGTTTGAAGAGTCAGGAGAAACTCAAGGGGTACTAACAAGTAGTGAGTGACTGGCAGTAAGTTTCGAGATGACCTGGCAAAAGCAGTAACTAACAAGTAACTCGTTCCTAGTTACTAGTTCGATGTGAACCCAGTTACTAGTTCAGTTACTAGTTCGGACTAATCTAAGAAGCACGTTGACCAGAACGAGTTTTCTACCAAGGGTCCAACACCAACAACCCATAGTATTTCCGACCTGGACGACCTGTTTGAAGAGTCAGCAGTAACTCGAGGGGTACTCACCGGTAGTGAGTGACTGGCAGTAAGTTTTGATATGACCTCGCAAAAGCAGTAAGTAACAAGTAACTCGTTCCTAATTACTAGTTTGATGTGAATCCAGTTACTAGTTCGGACAAATCTAAAAGCGCGTCGACCAGGAGGAGTTTTCTACCTATGGTCGAACACCAACAACTGATAGTATTTTCGACCCAACAGAGATGTGTTGACAAGGACGGGGTTTTGTTTGAAGAGCCATCCGTAACTCAAGGGGTACTTACAGGTAATGAGCGACTGGATGTAAGTTTTGAATAACCTGGCAAAAGCAGTAACTAACAAGTAACTCATTCCTAGTTACTAGTTCGATGTGAATCCAGTTACTAGTTACTAGTTCAGTTACTAGTTCAGACAAATCTAAGAAGCACGTCGACACGGACGAATTTTCTACCTAGAGACGAACACCAACAACTGATAGTATTTTCGACCGGAGCCAGATTTTTTTCCAATAGACGTGTTGACAAGGACGAGTTTTTTGTTTGAAGAGTCAGGAGAAACTCAAGGGTACTCACAGGTAGTGAGTGACTGGCAGTCAGTTTTGAGATGAGTTGGCAAAGGCAGTAACTAACAAGTAACTCGTTCCCAGTTACTAGTTCGATATGAATCCAGTTCCTAGTTCCCAGTTACTAGTTCAGTTACTAGTTCGGACAAATCTAAGAAGCACGTAGACCAGGAGTTTTCTACCTATGGTCGAATACTAACAACTGATAGTATTTTCGACCGGACGAGATTTGTCTTGCCAATAGACATGTGTTGACAAGGACGGGTTTTTTGTTTGAAGAGCCAGCAGTATCTCAAGGGGTACTCGCAGGTACTGAGTGACTGGCAGTAAGTTTTGAGATAACCTGGCAAAAGCAGTAAACTAACAAGTACCTCGTTCCTAGTTACCAATTCGATGAGTTCAGACTAATCTAAGAAGTACGTCGACCAGCACGAGGTTTCTAACTATGGTCGAACACCAATAGCTGAGAGTATTGTCGATCGGGTCCAGATTTGTTTGCCAATAGACGTGGTGACAAGGACAGGTTTTTTTGTTTTAAAGTCAGGAGTAATTCAAGTGGTACTCACCGGTAGTGAGTGACTGGCAGTAAGTTTTGATATGAACTGGCAAAAGCAGTAACTAGCAAGTAACTCGTTCCTAGTTACTAGTTCGATGTGAGATCCAGTTACTAGTTACGAGTTCAGTTCCTAGTTCGGACTAATCCAAGAGGCATGTTGACCAGGACGAGATTCCTACCAGGGGCCAAACACCAACAACTGATAGTATTTTCGACCGGGACGACCTGTTTGAAGAGTCAGCAGTAACTCAAGAGGTACACACCGGTAGTGAGTGACTGGCAGTAAGTTTTGATATGACCTCGCAAAAGCAGTAAGTAACAAGTAACTCGTTCCTAGTTACTAGTTCAGATACTAGTTCGGACTAATATCTAAGAAGCACGTCGACGAGGACGAGTTCTCTACCTAGGGTCGAACACCAACAACTCATAGTATTTTCGACCGGGGCAAGATTTTTTTCCGATAGACATGTGTTGACAAGGACGAGTTTTTTGTTCGAAGAGTCAGGATAAACTCGGGGAACTCACAGGTAGTGATTGACTGGCAGTAAGTTTTGAGATGACCTGGCAAAGGCAGTAACTAACAAGTAACTCGTTCCTAGTTCGATGTGAATCCAGTTACTAGTTACTAATTCAGTTACTAGTTCGGACAAATCTAAGAATTCAGTCAATGGCTGGCACGTAATCGAGTCAGGGTTCTCTCTTTCGTTTTGTTGTCCGTGAATTCAAGTATTCTGACGATGTGATCTTTCAAAATTTTATGGGAGATGTAGAGAGTCATCAATTAGAAAAGCATATATATGTTTCTATGAAAACGTAAGACGTGTTACTGTTAAATTTTATGATGAAATAGGTACGTTCCCAGTATTTGTGGTAGATTTTGAGTTGCAGTTGTTTGTTTGCATGGGAATGTGGGTGACATGAACTCATTACCGTTGATTATTCACAGCTTCAGCGATAGATTTTTTGTTAGCTTGGGTTAACGGTAAAACACAATGGTTGACTCCAGGTGTTTTCTAATTGAACTCGTGATTGCGGAGAGTCGATAACCGTTTTCGGTTTATCAGTTTGATAGTCAAACACTGACAATACGCTATCAGTGTCTGGTCTTGTTTTATTAACATTCCCATTCTAAGTATGCCGGATAGAAACGCAGCCTCATCTTCGACCTCCTCCAAAGCGAAGGAAGCAAAGGGCTCCGTCAATAAACCGAAACCTGGTAATGCAAGAGACACAACCAGGGATCCCTCAGGAAAACGACCACGTCCAGAGGATAGTTTTAAGAGCTTTACATCACCGTCAGCCTCGATGACAACGGAAACGTCTGAACTTTCTGAGCAAATTAAAACTGTTTTAAAAAATATGGCTGAACTTCCTATGAAAGATGATGTGCAAATGATAATTAATCAGACTATAAATTTGAAACTAGATGATCTTAAAGATGAAATAACCACCAGTATCAAAACTAAACTGGATGAGATTGAACACAAAATTGAGGCAGCATACATTGAGAACAATCTTCTGAGAAAATAAGCTGAATTCTATAAAACTGAAAACGACGAGCTGAAAGCAGATGTTAAAACACTTCAACAGGATGTTAGTTTTCTCAGAAGTTCGGTGAATAAAAGTTAACAATATTCTCAAAAAAATAATATAAGAATATTAGACCTAGAAGAAACTGAGAACGAAGAATTAACAGACAAAATCTGTGAAGTGATTAACACCAGTCAAGGCGATCTAAAAATCTCCCGGGATGACATACTTGCAGCTCATAGTCTGCCTTCTAGAAACAAGGGTACCCCAAGACCATGTATTGTCAAATTCAACAGAAGCGATACAAGAAGCAAGATGTTCTTTCACAGAAAAAGTTTCACCTACAAATCGAAGACTGGTCAGCTTGTCAAGGACGATTTAACGAGAGAGAACATTGCGCTTATCAGCAGACTCTATAATCATGATAAGATAGACCACTCTTATCACAGGAATGGTTTTATATGGGGAAAACTGCACATAGGCCGTCGAATAAAATTTGACATTTTTGATGACATAAACTCTGTAATCAGTTCTTTTACAAACTAGCTATTAGCTTTGAAAGAAATATATATTCTTTTTCACAAATCACTCATGACAAATAAGCTATGAAGCTATACTCGAACAAGCTGATGGGTGCATGTACCGCACGTATCTTATATTTTCCACATGTCATGGCGTCATGATCTGCTCGTATATGTACATATATATGTATATCAGTATATATATGTATATCAGCATCATATATATGTATTTATACATTATGTGCATATAAATATATTCGTAAATATATATACATTTATATCTTTTTGCGGATTTTGATATAGATAGCACATAATATTCGCATAGAAGTGGAGTGGAGAGTGTCTTGTTGTATTCTACTTAAACAAGATTTATATAAAGAATGGACTGGTATATCATTGTTTCTGATATGCTGTGAAAATTGCTCAGTTCCAGTGTAGTGGAGAGTGCCATGTGCTACTCTCCAGGGCACTGTAACTGAACATTTACACACAATACACCTCTGTATGGAGATCTGATGTCTTTGTCGACGCTGATAAGTGGAGAGAGTCATGTTCTACTCTCCAGGGCACTGTAACTGAACATTTACACACAATACACCTCTGTATGGAGATCTGATGTCTTTGTCATTGCTGCAACCTGGTGGATGGTGTGTGATGTTCCATCCCATCCCCCCCCCCCCCAAAAAAAAAAAAATAAAAACTGGAACAATACAGTTTTACATAAAACAAAAATTATGTAAAGAATCAACAGACATGTCATTGTTTCTGATATGCTGTACAAATTGTTTTGTTCCAATGTAGTGGATAGTGCCTTATGGCACTCTCCAAGACACTGTAACTGAACAAACATACACAAACACCCTACATGGAGAATTGATGCCATTTCTGCAACCTGATAGGTAATAATTATCCTGATGGATAATATGTGATGCCCTCCCCCTCCCAAAGTCTACAAAAAAGGTTATGTAAACAATTTTGTCATTGTTTTTGATATTCAGTGTAGATTGTCTTGTTCCATTGTAGTGGAGAGTGTCTTGTTGTATTCCACATAAACAAGATTTATATAAAGAATGGACTGGTATATCATTGTTTCTGATATGCTGTGAAAATTGTTCTGTTCCAGTGTAGTGGAGAGTGTCATGTGCTACTCTCCAGGGCACTGTAACTGAACATTTACACACAATACACCTCTGTATGGAGATCTGATGTCTTTGTCAAAGCTGATAAGTGGAGAGAGTCATGTTCTACTCTCCAGGGCACTGTAACTGAACATTTACACACAATACACCTCTGTATGGAGATCTGATGTCTTTGTCATTGCTGCAACCTGGTGGATGGTGTGTGATGTTCCATCCCCCCCCCCAAAAAAAAAAAATAAAATAAAATAAAAACTGGAACCATAGAGTTTTACATAAAACAAAAATTATGTAAAGAATCAACAGACATGTCATTGTTTCAGATATGCTGTACAAATTGTTTTGTTCCAAAGTAGTGGAGAGTGCTTTATGGCACTCTCCAAGACACTGTAACTGAACAAACATACAAAAACAACCTAAATGGAGAACTGATGCCATTTCTGCAACCTGATAGGTAATAATTATCCTGATGGATAATATGTGATGCCCTCCCCCTCCCAAAGTCTACAAAAAGCTTATGTAAACAATTTTGTTATTGTTTTTGATATTCAGTGTAGATTGTCTTGTTCCATTGTAGTGTAGGGTGTCTTGTTGTATTCTACATAAACAAGATTTATATAAAGAATGGACTGGTATATCATTGTTTCTGATATGCTGTGAAAATTGTTCTGTTCCAATGTAGTGGAGAGTGTCATGTGCTACTCTCTCTTTTGTCAAAGCTGATAAGTGGAGAGAGTCATGTTCTACTCTCCATGGTGTGTGATGTTCCATCCCCCCCCCCCCCAAGAAAAAAAAAATAATAAAAACTGGAACCATACAGTTTTACATAAAACAAAAATTATGTAAAGAATCAACAGACATGTCATTGTTTCTGATATGCTGTACAAATTGTTTTGTTCCAACGTAGTGGAGAGTGCCTTATGGCACTCTCCAAGACACTGTAACTGAACAAACATACAAAAACACCCTACATGGAGAACTGATGCCATTTCTGCAACCTGATAGGTAATAATTATCCTGATGGATAATATGTGAAGCCCCGCCCCCATCCCCCTCCCAAATTCTACAAAATACCTGACAAGTAATAATTATCCTGATGGATAATATGTGATGCCCTCCCCCCTCTCAAAGTCTACAAAAAAGGTTATGTAAACAATTTTGTCATTGCATTTGATATTCAGTGTAGATTGTCTTGTCCCATTGTAGTGGAGAGTGTCTTGTTGTATTCTCAAATACACTACTATAACTGAACAGACATACAAAACACTACTACATGGAGAACTGATGTCATTTTTGAACCAGGTGAATACTGTGTGAAGCCCCCACACCCAATACATTGTAACCAAGCAATTCTACATAAAAAAGTTTTATATAAAGAATGTACTGGTATGTGATGCCCCCCCCCCCCCCCCCCCATGAAAAATACATTGTAACTGTCAATTCTACATAAACAAGTCTCATATAAAGAATGTACTGGTATATCATTGTTTCTGATATGCTGTGAAAATTGTTTTGTTCCAATGTAGTGGAGAGTGTCTTGTTGTACTCTTCGGGGCAATGGAACTGAACAATTATGCACATAACATCACTATTGGGTGAACTGATGTCATTGTTGCAACCTGCTTGATAACCGAAGATAACCCCCCCCCCCCCCCCCACCTCAAAACAAATGTAACCTTTTCTGTGGATAACTGAAGTCACTGTTGCAAACTAGTGGATAATGTGTGATGCCACCACCCCTCTCTCCACTATAAATTGTAACCAAACAATTCTACATAAAAGGGTTGTGTGAAAAGAATGTACTGGTATTATATTGTTTCTGATCCAACTGATGTTATTGATAAAATCTGGTCGATAATGCGTGCCATATCTCCCCCCCCCCCCCCCCCCCCCCACAATAAAACATTGAAGCATTGGAGAGTGCAGCGGGACATTCTCGTCTGCGGTTGAACGGAGCAATTTCGCAAATAAAAAAGGAAGTGTTTTGTAAAGAATCTACAGGTATTTCACTGGTTTTTTGGGGGTTTTTTTTATTTCGTTTCTGATCCAACTGATGTTATTGATAAAATCTGGTCAATAATGTGTGCCACACCCCCTCCCCCCCCCCCCCCAATAAAACATTGGAGCATTGGAGAGTGCAACGGGACATTCTCGTCTGCGGTGGAGCGGAGCAGTTTTCGCAAGTGAAAAAGGGAGTGTTTTGCAAAGAATCTACAGGTATTTCACTGTTTTTTTTTTTTACTTTGTGCAGATTGTTTTGTTCCGCTGTGGATGGGAGTGTCTTGTTGTACTTTCCAATGCACTCCAACTGAAGAAAACATAAAAAACACACCATTATATGGAGAACTGATGTCATTTTTGCAACCAAGCAGATACTGCGTGATGTCCCCCCCCCCCCCCCCTCCCCACCAAGTAAATTGTGCAACCTGGTGGATAATATAAATTGTAACCAACTTCTCCAACAAACCTGGTAGATAATGTGTGATGTCCCTCCCCCCCCCCCCCCCCCCACACTCCCCGCTTGAAAAAAAGAATTGTAAGAAAATATTTCTACAAAAAACCCAAAACTATGTAAAGAATCTACGGGTATGTCATTGTGGCTGATATGCTGTGCAAATTGTTCTGTTCCAGTGCAGTGGAGAGTGTCCTTGTGGCAGTCTCCAATGCACTGTATGTGAACAATCATATTTAAAAAAAAAAAAATAAAAAAAATCCATGTGGAGAACTGATGTCACTGTTTTAATCTGGTGGATACTGGGTGATGTGCCCAATAAATTATATTCTATCACTTTTACATAAAAAAAAAAAAAAAAAAAAAAAACATTATGCAAAATATCAACAAGTACGTCATTGCTTATGATATGCTATGCAACTTGTTCTGTGCCATTGTGGTGGAGAGTATTTTGTTGTACTCTTCAACACAATCTATCGCCCCTATATGGAGAACTGATATCATTTTCTTCAACCTGGTGGATAATGTGTGATGCCCCCCTCCCCCCGAAATAAATTGTAACCATACTATTTTGCATAAAAAGTTTTCTGTTAAGATGTCTGGTGGATAATGTGTGATGTCACTACCCCCTCCCCAACAAACTGTGTGACACTCTCCAAGACACTGTAATTAAAAAGATGTACAAAACACCTCTATAAGGAGAAGTGACGACTTTTTTGCAATCCTCATTCCACGATAGTCAATGCAATAACCGTTCAGCAGCCACTAGGATGACACCAATAAGCCAATTTCGAGACTGCCATCTTTGGACTTTGATCTGTGCGGGGTCGCGGGTCGCGAGGTGTAAACAGTGCGATTTCATTGCTAATAACGCGTTTTCTTGGAATGTTTATACCTCGCGACCTGTGGCCTTGCATGGATTGGGAGCCGGGATGGCGGTTTCGAAATTGGCTTATACGAGAACTGACATTGGCACAAATAGAAAATGTGAAACGGAAATCAGTAATCAGGTGTTATCCTAGTGGCCACATTGTTGACTCGAATAATAAAAACCAGAGAACATTCATATTCAGGACACCATCCTTGAATGCTAGAAATTACCTCTTGTACATATTTTTTATTTATATTTTTCCTTGCTCTATATTATGCAACATTGTGTCAACGGTTATTATCATTTAACAGTACTGATGAAATATTGACTCACATTATCTTCTCTAGACCAGGAACTAAATACATTGTGCTCGATGAAGTTGCATCTGTACTAACCCCTCTCTTTTACTCGTGCGTTCGTGTTGTTAGTGGTCGGTTTGGATATCATGGCGGGTAGTATCAATTTGGACGAGATCCAGACTAATCCCGAATATGACTTTGGTCTCCTACTGAATGATAAAATTGGGAGGTCTCCCGAAGACAATGACTCTACGTCCATTTTTAACAATACAGAATGTATGTACCTCCTGCCTAGTGAATTGGTTAGTGAACTTGGTGGGGTGCGTGGATCTTTCTCGGCATTTCACATCAATTGCCAAAGTCTAAATGCCCATTGGGATCCACTACATCACCTACTCTCCGACCTGAATAATGAAGAAAACACATTCGATGTCATTGGACTTACAGAAATCTTTCAAGTCCCCTCAAATGTTTCTTACAATCTAGAAGGATATCACCCCTTATTAACAAACACAAGGCCTAGTGACGACGACAGGCGTGGGGGTGTTGGGCTGTTCATAAAAAATGAAATTTCATTCAGTGTTCGTAAAGATCTGTCCGTTTTTATACCTCATGTATTTGAGTCTATCTTTGTTGAATTAAAGTCAAAACTTTCGACAAAAATAATTGGCGTAATATACAGACCAAATACGGCACCAAAAGCAGATATAGACTTATTCCATTCAAAAATGAACTATTTAACAGATATAATTAATAAGGAAAAGAAAACAGCCCTGATTATGGGCGACTTCAATATTGACCTTTTAAAAGTAGCTTCTCATCTTAAAACAGACTTATTTATTGACATGATGTTTAGTGAAGGCTTCACACCTGTTATCACCAAACCAACCAGAGTAACAGACCGTTCAGCAACGCTGATAGACCACATCTTTACCAACTCTATTTCTAATCAATTCAAATCTGGAATATTCCTAACCGATGTTTCAGACCACTTTGGAATTTTTTATATTGAATTAGCCCATACAAAACCTGAATGTTTAAAACCCCTTCTCTCCAGGAAAATAAATTACAGAAGTATAGAACTTTTTAAGTCGTTGCTGTCTCAAAGCGACTTTTCTTCAGTTATGGAGGCAGACTGTCCCAATATAGCTTATGATAACTTCTTGAATATCTACTTGAATGCCTTCGAATCAGCCTTCCCTTTAAAAAGCCTCAAACCAAATAAGAAATTCATAAAACGACAGCCGTGGATGACCAAAGGTCTTTTAGTTTCACCCAATAACAAAAATAAATTTTTCAACAAGAAGTTGCTGCGATCTCCCTCAGAATTTAATGTTAGGAATTACAAGAATTACTGCCGGGTATTTAACAGAATTCGAAAGCAAAGCAAAGCTATGTATTATGAACAAATCTTCATCGAAAACAAGAACAACATGCGTAAAACGTGGCAAGTTTTGAATAATGCATTAAATAGGAACAAAAATAAGAAATCCCTACCTTCTTTCTTCAATCTTGGTGACAAATAAATAGATACGCCAAAGGACATTGCACAGGAATTTAATAACTTCTTTGCAAACATAGGCAATCAGACTTCACAACTGATATCCAACCCCCAAAAGTCATTTGACGAGTACCTGAATACTAGACAACCCCAAAACATATTTATTACACCGACGTCGCCTTCTGAAATAACGAATATCGTAAATTCAATGAAACCTAAATTAAGCCAAGACTGTGAAAATGTATCGACGAGTATCCTCAAACACTCAATAAACTTCATTGCCACCCCACTCGCGCATATAATGAACAATTCATTCAACCAGGGTACAGTTCCTGACAGGATGAAAATTGCTAAGGTTACCCCAATTTTTAAAGCAGGTGATGAAAACAATTTCACGAACTATAGACCAATCAGCATTTTGCCTGTTTTTTCAAAAATCCTAGAAAAAATTATGTTTATAAGACTCACAAATTTTTTAAACAAATTCGACATTCTCTATCCTCACCAATACGGCTTTAGGAAACATCACAGTACAGTGCATCCTGTTATGCATTTGTTAAAACATATAGCCACAGAAAATAACAAAGTTAGTAAAGACAGTACACTAGCCTTATTCTTGGATCTCTCTAAGGCCTTTGATACCATAAGCCACGAGATATTACTTCAAAAATTAGAACATTATGGAATAAGAGGCAATGCTAATCACTGGTTCAAAAGCTACCTTCAGAACAGAACACAGTATGTCTTCCTTGGTGACAGTAAATCGAACTTAGCCGAAATAACATGTGGGGTACCACAAGGTTCAATATTAGGCCCCATCCTCTTTCTTGTTTACATAAACGATATAAATAATTCAACAACATTAAATGTTCTATCGTTTGCAGATGATACCTCGGGATACAAGTCTGGAGTAGAGATAAACCCGCTGATCGAAGAATTCAACGAGGAACTGCAAAAAATATTCAATTGGTGCTCCGCCAACCACTTAGTTTTGAACCCGAAGAAAACGAAATATATAATTATCAATCCATCCCACAAAAAAAATACTTCCCATGAGAATATATGTATTAATAATCAGATTATCGACAAAGTTGGCAACAGGCAGAACGAAAAATCAGTAAAATTCCTGGGCATAAATATCGACGAAAATCTAACCTACAATGGACACATATCCCAAATCTGCTCGAAAGTTGCCTTTGCCAATCTCATTCTAAGTAAAGTGAAAAAAATTCTTCCTCACAGAGTTATGAAAACTTTATATTTTACCTTAATACAAAGTCACTTTATATACGGAATTCCGTTATGGGGAGGCTCTAAAGCTTGTAATCGACTGTTTAAACTACAAAAACGATCATTACGAATCATAAATAATAAGAAATATAATGCTCATACTGACCCACTGTTTACTAAAGACGGAATTTTAAAGATAAAGGATTTGTATAATTTGCATGTCTATCTGTTTATGTTTGACTGGCAAAATGGAAATCTCCCGGCGAATTTTTTTCCTTCTGTAAATAACCAAAACAATGTTAGCACACGCCAAACGGACCTTTTATATATACACAGAACTAGAACAAAAACATTAGATAAGCTGCCTGTTTTTGCATTTCCTAAACTATGGAACGAACTAGAAAGGGATATCAGGGCAATAAAAAACAGGAAGAAGTTCAAAAAAACGCTAATTACAAGATTGCTTTCGACATACTCAAACAATATCTCCTGTTCTAATCCCTACTGCCCAGATTGTGCTATCTAGTTGCATCCCCGGTTTTGTACCGCCTCTCACTAGTTTATACCGAGTTTCGTCAACTTTTCACCAGGATACTACCTGGATTAACAAGCTCTCAGGATGTATTGGAAACTCATTCTCAACGTAATTTGTCTGGTATTCTCGTCCCAGCTGGCTTTTGATTCGGTCTTCCCCATGTTTTTTTTATTTTTTATTTTTTATTTTTTTTATTTTTTTTTTTTTTTTATTAGCAGTTTGCCTCTCACTCTGTATACGCATAAATAAAGGAATGGTGAAGTCCGTTTCATGTGCCTAGCTCAACTGGGCTCCGACCACCACTCGCATCACCAACACATGATTTATTCGAGCTATTCTTAAAAGAAGATAATGGGAATTTACCATGTTGCATTAGAACTTCTTCGGGGGCGCGGTGGCTCAGTTGGTAGAGGTGCAGGCTGCAAGCCGAGAGGTCCTCGGTTCGAATCCCACCTGCGGCAACCGCGTTGTGTCCTTGGGCAAGACACTTCACCCCGATTGCCTACATGGGGGCACGATGACGCTGTGTACTGAGGCGTACTGCACGTCGATGGTGCGCATGTCTTCAACCAATCTAACCCTGCCTGTGCTGCGGTGCAGAGTTCAGAGTTACGATGTTGGGGAGCTGACAGCTGCTCGTCGTTGCTCGGTGGTTCTCTCCGGGTACTCCGGCTTCCTCCACCCGTAAAACTGTCACGGTCACGATTAGCCATTGTGCATAAGTATGTGACCTTAAAACACCAATAAATAAATAAATAAATAAATAGAACTTCTTCATTTTTTCTACCCCCTTAGTCTTTCTATTTCACTCTATTTTTCTCTTTCATATCTGAATGCTCTATCTCTTTCCTACATGAGGGAAGGCAGGAAGACAGCCAATCTGGCTATGCCTTACCCTACCAGTATACGAATGAAGTACTGACGGATTTGTAATATAGTGTCAACTGTATTTATATATTGTAAATGTTCTGATTTCATGTACTTTATGTTTAGTCTGTTGTAAATTGTATGCTGGTGAATAAAATATATATCAAATATATAGAAATAAAATATCAAATAACTCAAAGAGACATTACTGATCGGCAAGCCCAATCGGTGAAGCCTGCCATATTTTCTGAAACTGAGGCACTCTATTCATGGTGTGTCTTGGTTACAGAGAGGTGCCAGCCATGGGTATGTTGCCTCTAACAAAAATTCAGTAGGTGTCGGACAAGTGGGGTAAGATTTTCATTTGCGTGATACTAAAATCCACCACTCTTTGGCATCGGGCAACAGAAATTTTCAACCCCTGATATGAACATACCCGTATTGATTCATTTTTGAAAATATGCAGATTTTTAAGTAAAATAATCTAACACTCCTTCTATAAAATCATACAGTACATTAAGGTGATGTAACATGGAAAATATCTATCAGATGGTGTTGTCACCCAGACAAAAAGGTTTCAGTGTGAAAAGCAAGCCAGCAAATTATTTATTTATGAGGGATTTACGGCACTTCTTAACAACCAGGGTCATATGGTGGTGGACAATTTTATGGGTGGAGAAAGTTGGGATACCCGAAGGGAACCACCAAACAGCATCAAGTAACTGTCAGATTATCTAACTTACTAACACAGCCGAAACAGGATAAGCATTGGTTGAAGGCATATGTCACCACAAATTTGTATCTGTCAAATTTTATGTTACCTCAAGTATTATCGTTCTGTAATAAAGACAAAAGAATGAAAAAATACAGGTAACTACATGTAACACCATGGAATTATACAAAACGTAAAACATTTTCCGCCAAAACTTAACTTCTGACTCCTCGTTAGAATGAGAACAATGTGCACGTTCTAATGAGAGGTCATGAGCTATGTTTTGGAAAGATAAATTATACCCCTCCGAGAATGGCCAGAAGTGAAGCTTTAGGTCTTCATGTACATTCGTCATCACATTGGACATCTGCCTGCAATCTTAATACCTCTACCTACACATAGCCAAAAATGAATACATACATGTACAGTGTATATGGAGATAAACAGGTTATTTTTGCTCCCACGCGTTAAAAAAATTGGTGACAGTCAACATGTCTTGACACCAGCATATTTGAACATGTACCAGTCATTTTCTAATTTTGAGCTGGATATTGAGTACGACCGGATGATTATTTGCAAGCTATGTGAAAATAAGAAGCACAAGCCGCTTTAGCATAATGACCACCAGGTTACATCCAAAGGTCCATTTGCCTGAAAAGTTCTTAGCGAGAGATTTTTATTTTCCAGGTGAATCTTCTACTCAGAAGATCTTGAAAAGAGAATCATCAAATTTAGCAATCACATGCTAATGATGATTAGCATATGATCATTATCCAGGGTAAAACGATCAGAAAATTCAATGCTGGGATTTATACATGTATGTATGGTGTAAACAATGAAAAGAATATCAATAAAACTGAGTTCAAGGTTTACTGGAAACGCATTTTTGCTTTGGCCATATTATAACACTCCACATGAACATGTACCTGTACGGGAGGTAAATAATTTCACACATAAAAAAAACTTGTCGGAGATATTCTTCAACCCTTTATGCAAAAATGCAACTAAACTGCCAGTTCGGCTCCATAGCTTTTCGGCTTCATGCGATTCAGACGCCAGTAATAGTTTCTGCTCTGTTTGCCACCTTTTTTTTTTTTTTTTTTTTTGTTTCTTCGTGATAGTTTTTCATATATTCTTATAGGCCTACTGGACTCATGCGGTTAAAACTAGACGTCCTGTCATGAATTGCACGCAAATAGAACGTCATTCTGCATGCTTATCTGCGCATCGTGACATAAGTAACATGAGGAGAAGCTGAATGTACGGTTAAAATAAAACTGATAACGTTTCTTAGTTTTGATATCTTGTTTATGCACATTACTTAGATTGGGCCATTTTGGCTTGAATGTTTTAGGTAACGCAGGCACAGTCGTTCTGACACGTCTGCCCATAATAAGTTCACACGGACTTACACCTGTTGTAGCTACTGGTGTTGACCGGTACGACAACAAAGCCAAAAAATATATCGTCTTGAGCCAAGAAGTGTTTTGCAATCTTTACCGTACTCTCAGCGGCCACATTTGCCTGTGGATAATGTGGACTAGAATACACTTGTTGAAAGTTGTACTGTTTTGCACACTGGGTTAACTTTTCTGACGTGAACTGAGGTCCATTGTCGGAAACCAAACATTCTGGTATACCCCATCTAGCGTACTTGTTCTTAAGTTTTCCAATCACTTGCTGGCTTGTCATGCCTGTTAAATAGGCAATCTCAATAAACCTAGAGGAGTAGCCCATGACTACAAGATATCTTTTACCACGAAATTCACACAAATCAGCAGATATCTTTTGCCATGGCCTATCCGGCAACGATGTCGTCCTGAGTGGTTCTTTATGTTGGGTTGGTCTTCTCGCATGCCCACACGCCCGCGAGGCACTCCTTTTCGATCTGTGCGTACTTCATCTCTGTAGGAGATAATGTTCTTGAGCAGAAAGCTATTGGCTTTAGACCGTCTTTATCTGAATGAAAAATTGCAGCTCCCAGACCGTAGCTACTTGAGTCAGCACTGAGGACAACCGGTTTATTAGGGTCATAATAACACACAGGTGTGGTCGATATCATCTGTTTCACTTCTAAGAATGCTTTCTGCTGTTGTGGTCCCCACAACCAAACACAATCTGATTTCAGTAGGTCATTTACTGGCTTAATAACACTTGAGAGTTTAGGCACAAATCTACCTAAGTAGTTGACCACGAGCACTCACCAGTAACTTGGAGAAAAACAAATTACACAAAGAAAATAGTATTTGCGCTTGACAACGAAACAAGAAAGCAAAATGCTGGCTTTTGCACCGGTACTCGCTTGTTTTTGTGAATGCCCCGATAGTGGCTTCTAGCACTCAACCCGTTAAATGAGGTCTCCCTCCACAAAAATCGCATAACCAATTTACAGCAGTCATTACAGATATCGTTATACGGTCACAACTTAACCAATCCTTCAATTTTTGGCGAAATTGAGAGGTTGCGACAATGGAGTTTATACACAACGACAGAAATGCACAGACGTAATTATATACTTGTATGTTTATTTTATGTGCATGTTAGACCCCAAATCGCTTGCAAAACACACACGGCAGTATTTTGCAACATCATATTTTAGATACCCCATTCCCTATAGTGCAGCTACAAAGGAAACCAAATACCACGACAAAGGAATACTTAACTTTTTAACTTTGCTATTTTTGTATTATGTAAAATAATTTTCTGTGAAATTTAACCATAGAAAAAAATGTACTTTTGCTTGTAAATACGAACCTAAGATCTGAATAAAAAAAAAAAAAAAAAAAAAAGAAATTGATCATTCCGACAACGCGTCGAAGCTCATTGATGTTAGTCGGCTCGGCTAACTCATCTATCACACGAACTCGATCAGGGTTGGGCCGTGTTCCTGCTGCACTAATGATGCGTCCGAAATATTCGATTTCGGTTTTGCCAAATTCGCACTTATCGCGATTGAGTTTCAAACGGGAAAACAAATTCTATTCATCACACTATTTAAATGTTTATCATGGTCGGTGTTTGTCTTGCCGTAAATGAGTATATCGTCCATTATAGCTTCGGCACCAGAAAGACCAGATAACAGTTCAGACATTTTGCGCTGAAATATTCCGAATGGGACCCTACGGAAGCAAAATCTATCCAGAGGCGTGATGAAAGTAGTTAGTTTCATACTATCATGATGCAAGGGTATTTGATAAAATCCACTGGATGCATCAAGCTTTGAAAAGTATTTAGCACCCACAAGTTTTGGCGAAATGTCATCCAGGTTCGGTAAGATGAAATGCTCACGTCAAACAGCTTGATTTAAGTTAAACGCATATGCGTACCTCACCTGACCCGACTTTTTAAGTACAGGCATCAAAGGCGCACACCACTCGGTCGGCTCCGTAACTTTTTCGATGATACCGGCGCTCTCCATGCGAAGAAGCTCTTCCTTGACTTTACCAAATAATAGAAATGGAACACGGCGCGAAGTATTCACACAATACGTTAACCCTTTACCTAACATGAAAAGCAGACGACACTTGCAATAAAAATTCTTGAATAACTATTTTTTTTCATTTTTTGTCTCAAAAACATAGGTTATGACCCCTCGTTGGAACGAGCTCAACGAGCTCGTTCCAACGAGGGGTCATAACCTATGTTTTTGAGACAAAAAATGAAAAAAATAATGAAAATTAATTGGCGATTTTCGTGAATAGCGCTGGCCGGTTTTGGCCGTTACGTTGGGTAAAGGGTTAGAGCATTGTCTTTCAGCTAATTTTTACAGGTTCACAATTTACAAGGCCATAAGAACCAGAAATGTCTTTTTCATTCACAGCATTGAGTCTTTTAATAAGACCAAGTTTTTCCGCATCCCCACGACCAAGAAGATTATTCATTTGCGGACCATCAATAACGTAAAGGGCAACATCAAAATTTTGGCCTTTGTGACACACTTGAGAACTAAATGTTCCTAGACAATTAAGCTTGCCCCCTGGAGAATAAAATTCTGAACTAGCGGAGTTCAAAACTGGTCGAAGATCAATCGAGTTATATGTCGATTGCGATAACACAGTAAAGTCTTCAACCGAGTCAATTTTGAACTGTGCAGATGCATAAAAAATGTTGAGATTTACTTTCCACGCGTCATTTCCATTTGACGAAACAGAACCGAGGAACAATGAATCGCGACTAGCAGACGCGGTGGCACTTGTATGTGGTGCTTGCTCACATGTAACTTCACGAATCTTTTCCGGTTTTGAGCGACAACAAACTTGAAAGTGGTCAAATTTCTGACACAATCTACAACGTTGACCTTTTGCAGGACATTTAGCATTATTACCGTGACGATGGTTACACCTAGTACACTGTGGCTGGTTAATAGAACTTTTATAATGAAATTTTGGTTTTGCTGAGGAACGCCTATCATTTGGTTTTACTTCCCTGTAACCCGAATTAACAGCATCAAGATACTTGACAAAAGCATAATTTCACTCTGACTTTGACCTTTTATTTGCGATTTTACGAGTTCTGATTGTCTCGCCATTTGAACAGCTTTACTCGATGTGAGGTCGTGTTATAACTGGAGCTTTTCCGAGAGCTCTTTATCCAAAATTCCGATTACCAGTTGATCGCGAATTTGATCGTCTTTGTCTCGAAAATCACATTTTTCGGCAATTTCGTAGTGTTCTCACAAAGGATTCAACACTTTCTCCCGGGGCTTGTTTACGTTCATGAAATCTTGCACGTTCGTGAATAGGGTTCTTCTTAGGAACAAAATAATCGTCAAACTTCTGGAAAAGTATTTCAAATTTCTCGGAATCCGACGCATCCTCAAACTCGAAGAATTTCAACACATTCTCCCCCCAGGGCCGTAAAGGGGGGCGGGGCGGGGTAGTAACCCCGAGGTCCGGGGGGCCCTTGAGGACGAAGCCGCGCCACCCGAGACAGCTAGTTTGCGAGCTTTTTTCAATGTCCAGTGTGTGTGAATCCACAGGTGGGCCACTGGCCCCTGAATTCACAAGTAAGCATATATTCCTTTCAAGAACTGTCTAAGTTATTAGATATATCGTAGGTCGATTTGCCCACAATATGCTATTCTGCGATTCGGTTATATAGACATCCCACTTCGATATTCCTGGTCAGTTCTGAGAACTGGACATACATAATTTACTGAAACCCAGTTTAGTCTTTGAGAGGCAATTGAGTCATAATAGATATCGGTCGGGGGGAGAGGTGAATATTTTCATGGGTCCTTGGTAACTGTTAGCGTTTGTTTGACGCCTCGAAGCGGCATAGATTATTAATCTATAACCTGGGTTATAATCTTACCCGCCTAAACTCAGTTTAGTCTGCCAGGGGACGCGGTGGCTTAGTTGGTAGAGGTGCAGGCTGCAAGCCGAGAGGTCCTCGGTTCGAATCCCACCTGCGGCAACCACGTTGTGTCCTTGGGCAAGACACTTCACCCCGATTGCCTACATGGGGAGCACGATGACGCTGTGTACTGAGGCGTACTGCACGTCGATGGTGCGCATGTCTTCAACCAATCTAACCCTGCCTGTGCTGCGGTGCAGAGTTCAGAGTTACGATGCTGGAGAGCTGACAGCTGCTCGTCGTTGCTCGGTGGTTCTCTCCGGGTACTCCGGCTTCCTCCTCCCGTACAACTGTCACGGTCACGACTAGCCATTGTGCATAAGTGTGTGACCTTAAACACCAATAAATATTAGGTCTGCCAAATCAATGAATAAACTGTTGATCAAAGAAAATCCTTTTTTGTCAAAATATTTAAACTAATCAGCGACGTCTCTCTGATGCGCGTTGATTTGGCGATCGCGAAGTGAAGCTCGTACGTTTTTTCAGCATCAAAATATCAAAACGCAAACTCTTTTTGTGTATTACGTTGGACGAAAGAAACATTTGAGAGTATGTATTTGAAGCACGCACATGCACGTTTCGATTTCTAACTTACAAAAGTGACCGTGCACTCCACCAGTGACAGTGGAATGTGACACGTGTACCGGTATCGAATTACCGAAAAATAAACAAAGGTTGGCCCATACTCTTGGGTGCTGAATAAAAGTGCTAACTGGGCTTTTGTTTTAGCCCACCTTCTTAGTGCTTCTAAACTAACTGGTAATACTGAACACTAGGCGTAAGTAGTGAACGCAGTGAAGGTGTTTTTTTCTTCATATCTCTGTAGGCTACACCGGTTGTCGATCCCAGGCTAAGTTAGGGCTTACAATACAAGTTACATCCTTGTAACTTAAGGTGTTGCTATTGTTTTCAAATAAAAATACAGGTTGGAATAAAAGTATGGGGTGAAGCATTTATCAAAATGAAATAAAGCCTTTAAAGTTCAGACACAAATAACAGTACAGGGTGGAAATCAATTGAGGGGGAGGAAGAGTGATGCTTGTTAATTTTTATCTAAAAGCCAGCTTTCCAGTATAAGCCAGTTTACACTTTCGATCGTGCATATGGAACTGTGGGAAGCTTTGGGATAAACAAATGCACATGGTAGCTTGAAAACAGTGACTGGAATGTCAACATCGATGATATAGCTTAACTTTTGGAGGTACTAATTAACAAATTTCGCAAAACTATTGGTATCCCCCCATTAGTCAGACACCCCAGTTGTCAGACAGTTTATAATCACAGATTATTGGGTTGTTTGAATAGCTAATCCCTTACTTATCACCTTCAGAATAAAGTGGGATACTCCAATAAGTCAGACAGAAAAGAAACAATTAATTAGCTTTTAGTAATTTATTTCTTCACCAGTGTGTTTTAGAAATGAACAGAAAATAAATAGAATATAAATGACAATAAAATAAAAAATATGAAGTACATACAATAAGAAGAGTTCTAGACACAATAAATTAAAATTATGAAATAAATGACAATAACATGAATAATAGCACAAATAAATAATATCTTTTGTAATAAATAAACAGAAAATCGTATTTTATGAAAGAAAGAAAATAAATAGGAAATAAATGACAATAAAATAAAAAATATGAAATACAACAAGAAAAGATTTCTAGACATGAATAATCATACAAAATATTTTTTTGTGTTAAATAAACAGAAAAAACAATAAAATGAAAAATATGAAGTACAATAAAGAAAATATTTAGACTCATTTTATTGTAAATAAATAAAACAATCATATTTCATGATAACTTAACGTAAATAAACAAAAAAACATGTTTTTTAAAAAAAATGTAACAAAATGAAAAATGTGCAGTACACATCATAAACAAAGGTACAATATTACAATGACAAAAAAAATGTACAAAAGGAATATTAATTTACAAACAAATCATCCCATTCTTAACAGTGTTCCAGCTGCATCAAGGAACTCCATTGGAGACTTTGTTTCCTGTCCTAGTTGATCCTAAAGGCGGTCCAGGCTGTTGTCAATTCCCCTGTAAACCTGTTTCCGAGAGGTGAAGCAGCACCAAAGTCCATTTGAGCATTTTTGATTTTCTCTGCCTTTTCAATGTTCTTTATTATATTTATGAATCTGAAGAGGTTAGGATGTCGATGAAGTAGTGATGAATTTACGCGATTGTCCAACTTCAGATTCTTCTCTGTAAGGTCGGGCATGACCTAAATCTTGAATTTTGCGCCATAAAGCCAGAAGTTATCAGTGTTATTACACAATATATTTTTGATTTTTATGTTTTGATTATTTCACAGAAAATATTTAAAAGGTATTTTGATTATATGTCAACAAAAACAAAAAAAAGTACCAAACAAAATGTTGAAACTAAATTTTATTCAAATTGTATATATCTGGGTTGTTCCATTTATAACAATAGATAATCATCTATTTTAACTTCAGCTAATCCCTAATTAACTGTCTGACAGCTGGGGTGTATGACAAATGGGTGTCTGACTAATGGGGGTAAACCAAACTATTCCTACAGCCTTCTTCCTTATGATACATTTATCTTTCCTGTTTGAAATTGAAAATAATTTGCGGGTTTGTTTTAGACGAAAACAGAGTATATTTTGTTATCCGTACCGAAATGTTCACGTAAGCCAACTGTCATTTTTACATTTCCCTTCGGTCTTTCCAATTCGAAATTTAATGTGGTCAACTAATTGAAATAAATAGCAAAAAATATCCCAATTCGTTTTTATTTCCACTGTGCATTTCGCTATGCCATTCCAGCCCTCGAAATTTGGAATATTTTACCACGGCAATCACTTGCTGTGGTAAATTCCATTTCCCACGGCATTGTTATGGCAACCACAGAGGTGAACATCAATTCAGTACATTTTGTGGAGACGATGGGTAATAAGCCTCCGGCTGCATGTCAAATCTACGACCGTGTTTGTATAGCTTAAAGTTTGTTCACTTGGTTTCTTGGAAATAAATATAGTTTGAACTATAGAATATCACAAAGTACTGTACTAGGAGTGCAAGTAGCCTTTCATAACCCAAGCACTGAATATCAGGACTGGCAGGTACTGCCAGTCCTGATATTCAATACTTGAGTTATATAATTAAGAGTGTGGCACGTTGCTCGTAACTAATAGTAACACACATCATTGAAATATTTGCTACCAGCACACAAAATTATAAATTGAGAATCTAGGATAAATATTACCACAGCATTTATATGCTGTGGTAAAACTAATTTACCACAGCATTCACCACGGCAGTGCTGATTGTTGTGTCTAATTTCGAGGGCTTCCATTCAAAGTCATTTATATTTGCTCGCGGAATCGCTCAAAATTCTTAAAAAACATAGTTACGAAACACATCCGATACAGTTTTTTTTTCTGTCAAAATTTGCGAATTCATTCTAGACCGACTGGTAAGCATTTGAATGATGCAGAAATCTGTTCATGGCTTTGTTATTTTGTATTTTCATTTTTTCTGCTTCAAAAACATAAGTTAAGATTACTGATTGGAAGGAGCTCATTTCAACGAGGATTCATAACTTATGTTTTCGAAGTAAAAAGTGAGAATTTTTAGTTATGCAGTAGAGTGCATAAGGCAAGTGTCCTCTCCTAATGGATACTATAGTATGTTTTCTGCTAACGGATTTGAGCTAGCGAGACAAGCAGTATTATTTATTTATTTATTTATTGATGTTTAAGGTCACATATTTATGCACAATGGCTAACCATGACCGTGACAGTTTTACGGGTGGAGGAAGCCGGAGTACCCGGAGAGAACCACCGAGCAACGACGAGCAGCTGCCAGCTCCCCAACATCGTAACTCCGCACTGCAGCACAGGCAGGGTTAGATTGGTTGAAGACATGCGTATCATCGACGTGCAGTACGCCTTAGTACACGGCGTCATCGTGCCCCCACGCGGGCAATGGAGATAAAGTGTCTTGCCCAAGGACACAACGCGGTTGCCGCAGGTGGGATTCGAACCGAGGTCCTCTCGGCTTGCAGCCTGCACCTCTACCTACTGAGCCACCGCGCTCCCAGACAAGCAGTAATAATTCATTTTAGAAACAAGAGGCCCCAAGGAGACTGACTAAGTTATAATTCGGGCTCCCACAGGGAGCCCAAATATGGACCCAGGGACTTGGCTTTAACAAACTTGAATCTCACGCCCCCCCCCCCCCCCCCCCCCAAGGATGCTACACACCACATATCAAAACATTCTGACTGCTGGATCTAAAGAAGAAGATTTTTTAAGAAAATTCCTCATTTCGAACTAAGTTACAATTCAAGCTCCCACAGTGAGCCCAAATATGGACCTAGGGACATGGCTTGGACAAACTTGAATCTCACCCCCAAAGGATGCTGCATACCAAATATCAAAACATTCCGACTGCTGGATCTGAAGAAGAAGATTTTAAAAGAAAATTCCTCATTTTGAACTAAGTTATCATTCGGGCTTCCACAATGAGCCCAAATATGGACCTAGGGACATGGCTTGAACAAATTTGAATCTCACCCCCGTAAGGATGCTTCATACCAAATATCAAAACATTCCGACTACTGGATCTGAAGAAGAAGATTTTTAAAGAAAATTACTCATTTTGAACTAAGTTATAATTCGGGCTACCACAGTGAGCCCAAATATGAACCCAGGGACTTGGCTTGAACAAACTTGAATCTCACCCCCCCCCCCCCCCCCCCAAGCATGCTGCATACCCAATATCAAAAGATTCTGCCTGCTGGATCTTGAGAAGAAGATTGTTTAAGAAATTTGCCTGAAATGCACTAAGTTCAAATTGGGCTGCTATACTGAGCCCAAATATGAACCCAGGGGGCCGATTTGAACAAACTTGAATCAGATCCACCCCACAATGTTGCATACCAAATATCAAAAGATTCTTTCCTGCTGGATCTGGAGAAGAAGAATTTTTAAGAAATTAGCCTGAAATGCACTAAGTTCGAATTCGGGCTTATATACTGAGCCCAAATATGAATCCAGGGGGCCGATTTGAACAAACTTGAATCAGATCTACCCCACAATGTTGCATACCAAACATCAAACGATTCTGCCTGCTGGATCTGGAGAAGAAGATTTTTTAAGAAATTTGGCTGAAATGCACTAAGTTCGAATTCGGGCTTCCATACTGAGCCCAAATATGAATCCAGGGGGCCGATTTGAACAAAATTGAATCAGATCCACCCCACAATGTTGCATACCAAATATCAAAAGATTCTGCCCACTAGATCTGGATAAGAAGATTTTTTAAGAAATTTGCCTGAAATGCACTAAGTTCGAATTCGGGCTTCTGTTCTGAGCCCAAATATGAATCCAGGGGGCCGATTTGGACAAACTTGAATCAGATCCACCCCACAATGTTGCATACCAAATATCAAAAGATTCTGCCCACTGGATCTGGAGAAGAAGATTTTTGAAGAAATTTGCCTGAAATGCACTAAGTTCGAATTTGGGCGTCTATAGTGAGCCCAAATATGAATCCAGGGGGCCGATTTGAACAAACTTGAATCAGACCCATACCAAGATGCTGCATACCAAGTATCAAAAGATTCTGCCCACTGGTTCTGGAGAAGAAGATTTTTTAATAATTGTTCTATAATTCATACGGTGCTATCGGAGTTATGCCCCATACAGAGCCCCAAGGGACGTGGCCATTTCATTTGAACAAACATGAATTGCCATATAGTAATGAACATCAACATGAAGTTTCGTGAAAATCGGACCAGTGGTTTCAGAGGAGAAGTCGTTTGAAAAATGTTCACGACGACGGACGACGACGGCGGACGGCAAGTGATAAGTTGAGCTCCCTTCGGTGAGCTAAAAAAGAACCAAGTATCTTTGAGCACATTGCGGGGGGGGGGGGAGGGGTTCAGGAAATTGAAATGGGGTGGGGGTGCCAGTAGACCATATGATGCAAATCATCATCTGGGTCAAGGAGCAGTCCCTGGCCCCCAGCGGAAAGGTGTGGGGGCGGGGGTGTCCCCTCTTGCCAGTTTGGTAAGAACAACCCATCGGGAACATTTCACAAAAACAGCACCAGAAACAAGCATTTTTCTCAACTTTGAGCTCCCATTCGGATAGTAAATTGCCGTCAGAAAAATGGTAATTATGTACACATATATACATACATGTTGAGTTGACAAGCCATATAGTTCGACAGACACACCTTCTGCACACCAGATTATTAAATATGCTGAGTGTGACATAACTGCGCAAACATGCTTTGAACATCGATATTCGTAAATTGAAGCTTTGCACAATACTTTATTATGACATGGCTAATATTCTTGACTTTATCATTTATTTATTAATAACCAAAAACTAAGTTAAGTATCTATGGCTACATAGTGATCCCCACAAGGGATGAAGCTCGGCCAATCATTCATTATTCTTTTGCCTATATAGAAAACTTTTACTGTCGGGTGTTGGTAACTGGGTTCTTTTCTCCCAGAATTCCCACTATAGTAATCATTGATAGCTGACATCCTGGAGTTCCCATTGGGAAAGATTTAGTATGAATATCTTATGTAGAGTACTTACATGTACAACTTTTACTAACAAATAGTTAACTATTTGTCTGTCACCAATGTACTATCTCAAGGAGAGCTCAGTGTTGAGGAAAATGCACGTTTCTGGTGTAATTTTTGTGAATTTTTTTCAGGGGAAGGTGGGTTCAGTGTCGTTTCGGCCTTGGGTCGTTCGGCCTCGGTGTTTTTTGCGAGATGTTTCGGCCTCGACCGGGGCCGGAACGTTCTACCTGTCGAGGCCGAGACGTCCTGATTTGTTTTTTTCGTGATTTCTAAAAAAATTTTATAGTTAAAATTTCTCAAAGACTTTACGGTCGTGGTATTTTTTTTTATTTAATATGTTACAACATTCTGAGTCGAATAACTTTAGAGAAGACAATTTAACTTACTTCAGTCAGAAAATAATTAATCCTCAAATTAAATCCGTCCAAGAAATCCGAAGAATGAGAACAAAAACCCAAGAACATTATGAAAAAAACAGAAAACATGTGTGACCAAACATCGCGATCTTTCCGTGTGAACGGATGCAAACACTTTTCCATGTTCCCACCCAAAATGATTCTGAATGGCTCGTGGAAAAAGCCAATCAATGGAAAATCCGTCACAATGAGGTGCCAATTGGGAGACTGCCAATTAGTATCTTTTCGTAACAGATTTCTCCAAAATGGAGGCCGAAACGTCCCCTTCCAAGGGTCGTTTCGGCCTCGGGACGATTCAACCTCGATGTTTTTCCCTGAGAACTTATCATCTCCAGTTTAAAAAACAATCAAGGCGAAAACGTACCCGACCAAAAGGGAGTTGTTGTGAAAGAGAACAAATTTTCTAACTATTGTGAATGTAGATTTATGCTGCCACTGGAAAACCTGAAAATTACTTACAATGTAATTTTTTTTTTTTTTGCATCTAAAAAATGCCAAAATAGTGGTTGCAGAAACCTTGTGTGCAAATCAACCACACAATAGGTAGATGTACTCCACTATAACACTTAAAAAAATGTTCACAGATGCTCAGCAAACAGTGGTATATTATGTTACTGCAGTTCTGTTCAAAATGTAGGAAAAATTGTTATTTCCAAATGCAGAATTTTAGTTTAGTAGCACAACAAAACAAACTGCTCCCATGGAGTATAAAACTCATGTCCATCTCACCAACACACAATGTGATTCAAATCACAGGAGATTTCACATTAATTTCACCATATTACTTGCCAAAATACAGAAAAAGCGCTGTTCTATTCTTGTTTGAGTTGTTTCTTCACTTTTTGTACCCAAAAATGCTGAAACCCACACTTTCAGCAAATTTATTTGATCAGAAAGTGTTAAAAGTCTGAAACTGTTAAGGTCAGCAGGAGATTTGTACTAACTATAATATAACTAGACTTTATGATTCTGGAGAATCATGGCTTTTCTCGATGAGATTCCATGATTTTTCATGACCCCACAGTGTCTGATGAATTGTTTTTAATTGTCTCACTGAAGTTCCTTCATTGATGTTATGAGAAAGGTGAGTATAGTAGTCTCAATGACACAGTTTGATAAAACAATTGTTTAAGTAAAAACCATCATTAACGGTGGAGTGGGTTAATGTCAATATCGTCGTCCAACAAGTCAATGACGGACAAAAGGTGTTCTGTTTGTTTGACACATACCCACTGAGTGCTGTGTCAATTTAAAAATGGTCCATTTTATCTCAAATGTATCCAAAATATTGATGGCTGGCAGCTTGTAGAGGGTTAACAAGTGCTAACAGGAATATTTATTCATGCAACTTGTAATGTAACACCAAGAACTGTGAATGGCCATTTTTTCTTTAAAATCTACAAGATGTTTTCAGAGGAATCCAGGGAGAACATGAATTTTATGCTTTTGATGGGTATCATTCTTTATCCAGCCCAAAACGGGTTAAGTGTTGTTTTTTGAATACTCTTATCACTTCGAAAAATAATTCTCAGTGAATTCTACTTCCAATTATTTTGATCTCTCCTCCCAACTTCGGGTGTTGTGGGTACGCAAACACAACCCTTTTTATCAACATTTTGATGTTTGAGAACCTTGATAGGGTTAACAAATGCTTACAGGAATATTTTGTACATGCAACTTGTAATGTCACACTGAGATCTGAGAATTGCCATTTTTTCTTGAAAATCTACGAGATGTTTTTAGAGAAATCCTCAGATAACACAAATGTTTAAACTTTTGAGGGGTATTGCTCTGTAACCAGCCCTAAATGGGTTAATGCTTGGTTTTGTGAATACTTTCATTACTTACAAAAATGATCGACGGTGAATTCCACTTCCAATGAAGGAGTTTATGTTTATCTCGCAGGTACACATTTGGTGTTATGGTTACCCAAGAACAGCCCATTTTCTCCAAATGTCTATGCTTGGCAGCCTCTGGAGGGTTAACAAATGCTTACCGAAATATTTTGTTCATTCACCTTGTAATGTCACTCGAAGACCTACGAATGGTCAATTGCTCTTGAAATTTTTTTTTGAGAAATCCACAGAAAACTGGAATTGTAAGCTTTTAAGGGGTATATCTCCTCAACTAGTCAGAAATGGGTTAAGACCTCGGTTTTTGAATACACTTACTACTTACAAAAATGTTTCCCTGTCAGTTTTGCGTCCGGTAAAAGAAGTTATGTTTCTCTGTTGCATTCCCATTTGATGCTGTTGGTGTTCAAAAACAGACTATTTTTTTCAAAATTTTGACATTTAGCAGCCCATGGAGGGTTAACAAATGCTTACCGGAATAATTTATCCAATCATCTGGTAATGTGACACCAAGACCTATCAATGGCCATTTTCTCTTGAAAACCCTACCCGATGTTTGTAAAGAAATCCAGGGAAAACATAAATTTTTAAGCTTTTGATGGGTATCGCTATTAACAACCACAAACGGGTTAACGCTTGGTTTGAGTACCCTTACTTACAAAAATGGCCATTGGTGAATTCCACTTCCAACAACGGAGATTATGTTTATTTCTCAGGTACACGTTGGGTGCTGTGCGTGTCTGAAAACAGCCCATTTCAACAAAATTACGATGCTTCGCAGCCTGTAGAGGGTTAATAAATGCTCATCGGATATTTTGTCCATGCGACTTGTAATGTCACACAAAGGCCTGAGAGTAGTCAATTTTTCTTGAAAACCTACAGGATGTATTTAGAGAAATCCACAGAAAATGGGAATTGTAAGATTTTAAGGGGTGCCTCTCTTTAGCCTGTCCAAATAGGTTAAGACTTCGACTTTTAAATACCCTTACTACTTACAAAAATGTTTCCATATAGATTGTGCGCTCGAAAAAAGAAGGCACTTTTCTTTGTGGCGTACCCCTTGGGTGCTGTTGGCGTCCAAAAACAGCCCATTTTATCACAATTCAGACATTTAGCAGCCCGTGGAGGGTTAACAAATGCTCACCGCAGTATTTTGTCCATGCAACTTCTATTGTCACACCAAGGCCTGGAAGTGACAAATGTTTCTTGAAAATCTACAAAACTGGTTTAGAGAAATCCACGGAAAACATGATTTTTTTAGCTTTATGGGGGTATTGCTGTTTAACCAGCCCAAAACGGGCTAACGCTTGGTTTTTTGAACACCCTTATTACTGACAAAAATGATCCGCGGTGAATTCCACTTCCAATAAAGGAAGTTATGTTTATCTCTCTTGTATTGTTTGGGTGCAGTGGGGGCCTGAAACCGGCCTATTTCATCAATTTTTCGGTGTTTGGCAGCCTGTGGAGGGTAACCATATGCATCGCCTGATATGTCGTGTGTATCAAAGGTCGTGCCACAGGCAGGTCTAGCAATGACGAATGTTTAAAAAAAAATCTGCAAGACGTGTTTCGAGAAAGTGCCGATTAACCTCAATGTTGTCATTTTTTTTTCTGACGAAATAAGGGTTAAACCGAAAATTCCGCTTAGGCGCATTTTTAGCTCAACTTTAGCGAAGCCAAATTTGAGCTTATGCCATGGCCCGTCGTCCGTCTGTCCGCCTGTCCGTCACCAATTGGATACGGCTCGGGCTAGAGGCCGTATTTATGAACCGATCTTTACGAAACTTCTTGGGTACCTTTGTTATGACCGTGGGACGAGAACGAGTGTTTTGGGGTGCGGTCCGAAATTTAAGATGGCTGCCAGCCGCCATTTTGTACCGACGATGCAGAAATCTGTTTTTTGTACAGAACTTCCATATGGAAGCTCTGATTTGAATAATTTTTTGTATGAATGTTTAGTACCATGGGATACATCACATATAATACGGGTTTTTTCTCGTGCGTAAATTATGCAAATCAGACTAACTTTGATGTTTTTTGTGTTATTTTCAGCACTCACTGTAAGTGCAAATGCATGAAACGTCTTGGGTACCTTTGTTATCACCATGGGACGAGAACGAGTGTTTCTGTGTGTGGTCCAAAATTCAAGATGGCAGCCAGAGGCCATTTTGTACCGAAATTAGGTCCAATCAGTTTTTTGTCACAACTTCTACACAGCTCATATTTGTGAACTGATCTTCACGAAACTTCTTGGGTACCTTTGTTTTCACCTTGGGACAGGAATGAGTGTGTTTTGGGGTGCCTTTGTTATCACTGTGCTATGAGAACAAATATTTTGGGATTCAGTCAGACCCACTCTGGGACTCAAAGATTTCTTTTCTAGTTTAGCATCTGACTGTCACCCACCTTTACAATACTTTGCCTATACATTTGTTACAGGCAACGGTCAGTATTTATGTACAGACCGTTACAATACTTTATATGTACCTTTGTTATCAGGTCATTACCTAGATGTTTGTCATTGCTGTGTCACATACTATACATGTACATGTCTTTGTCTTGACAAGTTGAGCTACAGTGTCATTGACACTTTCATTAGATTTTGTGCCCCTCTATGCGTGTGCAAAATTGCGTGAAAATCGGTTCGAAAATGGCGTCTGAATCGTACGGACAAAATGTGTGGGAAGAAAAAAAAACAAACCCCCCCTCTCCCCCCCCCCCCCCCCCAAAAAAAAAAAAAAATAAAAATAAATGAATAATAATCCGTAGAATAACAAGAGTCTTTTCCAGAGGAGAAAGCCTAATTATGTGAGGTGGGGGTTAGTTGGCAAATGGAAATCAATGACAAATTTGATTTGTGTTTCAAAGTTAGTAGCAATAGGCACCCGATCCGTTTGATTATTGGTGCTTCTAGCTCAATTTTACGAGTTCAAAAGACGGCCTTCAAACATTATAAAGTACGTACTTTGTACCGTACAGTATACTTTATAAGCTTCAAGCGGAGTGTTTGTTCTGCAGACCTGGACTTTTGAAAAATCTAGGAGACCTACTATGGCTCCCCTAAACCAGTGCCAGGAGAGCTATTCTATACTTAAGTTCATTATTAATAAGGGAGTGAAGGTTTAAGGAGAGCTATTACAGCTCTTAAGGAGAGCAATTATGACCCTCCTTAAATTGATTTTGCAGGAGCCATGGAGCGCGGGAGCTATAGCTGTCCTCAAAAGACCAGGCCTGGTTCTGAAGGCAGACGACAGAACTGTTTATAATATATCCATGGACTGCGTCCACAATTTTATTCTCACAAAAAAATAACGCTGGCTCAAAGGTAGAGGTAATGTTATGTGCCATCAGTGACAGAGTAGGGGGCACATTGATGTTGGAAAAGGCCGAGTTTAGAATCGAGTTCTATATGAAATAATGCAGTTGCTGCACATAGAATTACCGAAAAAACATTACAGATGCTGACTTTGTGAAGAGCCAGGCGGCATCGTTTATTTGTTTGAAGCTCACCTGCTTACTATGATAAATAGCGTTCTCCCAATATTTATAGTTGGAAGTCTTGATCAGTAGCTATAAATCCAACTGGATCGCATGCCTCCAAAATTTCGCCCCTACCCCCCCCCCCCCCCAAAAAAAAAAATTGCCTTGCCCTGGGCCTTTGTTGATGATGGGTCCCTCAGGTATATAAGTAACGAAAAATAATTTACTTTTCACTTCCCAAGACGGTAAGATTCCATAACCTGTAAATAAATACATACAATTTATAGTTTTATACATCAAAATGTGGTACACAATCTGCAGAACACAGACAATTCAAGTTTGTTCAAATAAAGTTGTCACGTTTCATGGGTTGGGAGTTTGGGAAAATGCTTCAGAATTCTAGAAAAATCTTCTCATGAACCAGTGGGTACAATAACTTGATATATGGTACCATGAAGCTTCCTTCTGAGGTGTATAATCAAGTTTAGGTGTAGAATCAAGTTTGTTCAAACAAAGTTTGTGAAGCAATATTTGCCTTCGTAATGGGAGGGGAAAGATTTTGTGCCCTGCCCCAAATTTCTATTTTCTGAACCAATGCTCTGATATGAACGAAATTTGGTATGTGTTATTATTGGGTCATAAGTACTTGATGCATGCTAAAAAAAATTGCCCATGTTCCTTATGGGAACACCAGGAACTAAAAATGGAAAATATTTCCAAACGTCCATATTTCGCAAACCACTCGGAACAGAGAACTGTTGTTATTTGGTATGAAGCATCCTTAGTACCAGTAGAATCAAATGATAAAATAAAACTGTCATTGGCTTTGTTAGCGTGTTCTGTAGGGCGGGGGGAGGGGGTGGCATCGAAAAAAATGCTGAGTCAGCATATTTGCAAAATATATAAAAAAAACTTCTCCAGGACCACTGATCAGACTCTTCTGATATTTGGCATGCAGCATCCATAGGGGGTTCATACAAGTAAGTATGTTCAATTTAAGTCTTGTGGTTCATATTTGGGCTCAGTAGTCAATACAGGAGCCCAAATCTTAACTTAGGGCAATATGGTAAATAAGCTTTAAAAATCTTCTTCTTCAGAACCGTTAGTCAGAATGTTTTAATATTTGGTAAACATCATTGTTACGAGGGTCGGTTTCAAGTTAGTTTGCATCAAGTCTCTCAGTTAATATCTGGGCTTCCTATGGGGGCCCAAATTTTAACTTAGTACAATATGAGGAAACTTGTTTAAAAATCGTCTTCTTCAGATCCACCAGTCAGAATCTTTTCATATTTGGTATACAGCATCTCTAGACGGGACAGATCCAAGTTCGTTCAAATCAAGTTCCTGTGTTAATATTTGGGCTCTCTATGGGGCCCAAATTTTAACTTAGTTCAATAGGAGGAAATTTCTTTAAAAATTTTCTTCTTCAGATCCACCTGTCAGAGTCCTTTCATATTTGGGATACAACATCTCTAGGGGAGTGAGATTCAAGTTTGTTAAAATCGAGTCTTTGGGTTAATATTTGTGCTCGATATGGGTGCCCAAAATTGAACTTTTTGCAATATGAGGATATATTTTTAGATCATCTTTTTTTCAGCTCCATTAGTCAGAATGCTTTCATATTTGGTATGCAACATCTTTAAGGGGCTCAGATTCAAATCTGTTCAAATCGGGTCCCTAGGTTAATACATGGGCTCTCTGTTGGCACCCAAATTTTAACTTAGGGCAATATGAGGAAATTTCTTTAAAAAGTTTCTTCTTCAGGTCCACCTGTCAGAGTCCTCTGATATTTGGTATACAACATCTCTGGGAGGAGGGGGCAGATTCAGTTTGTTCAAATCAAGTCCCTGTGTTCATATTTGGACTCCCGATGGGAGCCTGAAATTTAACTTAGTGCAATATGAGGGACTTTCTTCAAAACTTTTTTTCTCCAGAATCACCAATCAGAAGAATCTTTTCATACTTGATATATAACATCTCTGGGAAGATCAGATTCAGTCTCTGCCTTAAAATTTGGGCTCTCTTCTGGTTGGAGGGGGATAGGTGGGTGGGGTCTGTGGGTCCAGGTTTGTTCAAATCCATTCCTAAGTGGGGTTTCTTTCCCATAAAATTTGCATTTCAAACTGCAGTGACTTAATAACCCTTGGAAGTTTGGCAGTGCTGGTCTACAGCTGATAGAATTAGAAGCCGCCAGGAAGACCTATGATAATAATCATCTGACATGGACATTAGAGTTATGAATAATTTCATGACTTCATTCCCCTGCAGTGTTGATGAATCATGACTAACTGAAGAGCGATTAAGGCCCCTTGGGACCTCTTGTCAAACACCAATAAATAAATATGTAAGAATAGTTGGGGGTGGTTGTAGTAAGATGTTATGTTCATGTCGAAACTAATAATAAAACTAGAGAATTGTAATTTGTTGGGCAAATTACGGCCTTTCCCAACTTTTTAATGTGAAAAGGCAAACTGTATTGTACACAAAACTATCGATCAGTTTTGAAAACAGAAAATTTAGTGGAAATCAAAGTTTTTGTGATGCTACTAGTTTTTATGTAGCCAAAACAGATATTTGAGATACAGCAGGACACCAAAACATTTAACACAAAAATTGCTCTTCAATGATTACAGAATATTTTTATAGAAAGCAAAACAAGCGATGTCCTTTCTGCTTTGGAAAAAATTAGTACATATGAATTATGGGCGTACGGGCCGGGGTTTCATGAAGGACTGTGCCCCAACCCACCCCTGAGTCAGGAAGGAGCCAATTTTTCAGCCAATATGCCAGAAAATTTCGGACAATTTAGTTGCCAGAAATGACCACAAAACATTTTGGTTTTCCACACAAAATGTTGTTTTCCTATCTCATCACTTAGAAGTTGCAAGTAAACTGACCATAAAACTGTACAAGTTGATTCAGTGGAACCGTATCCACGTTAATATTATTCATTTATAATCACATAAGTACATATAAATTAATTTCCCACGTGGAGGGAGGGGGGGGGGCATGAAGGCGATGTGTACTAAGGGTACTTTGAGGGTATACTTGTCTTCAACCAATGCTAACCCTGCTTTTGTGGAGTTAGTATGTTGGGGAGTCTGAGTCGCTTGCCATTGATCGGTGGTTCTCTCCAGTTACTCAATGGGAGGGAGACCCCCCCCCCCCTCCCTCCCATACCCACATTTGGAATTTCCTCCTGAGATTCAACTTTTTCGGGCTGAAAGGGTTCATCCCCCCCTGAAAAATAGCCCTGTACGCTATGCAATGAATACCTGGACTTGAATAAATACCTATATTGTGGTCATGATATAGCTGTAGATGCCGAAAGTGACCTTAAATATTAATAATTAATTTTGTCTGTTGAACTGCTCGAAAACAAGTTGTACGATTTTGACCAAATTTGGCACACTTATGTAATGTCATAAAATCTCGTGAAATGCGGTATCATCATATCTGTGAAAACGCGCGTTTTCAAAATATTCTGCCAAAACCTTCAAAATTTCACCATTTTTTGAATGTCTCAAAATTGTTTACAGTTATTTAGCTCAAATTTTCCACACATTTAGAGCATAATATGATACACCACAATCACCACTCAGATCTTTCAACTTTAACCCCCTTGGCCAAAAATGACATGACTGTAGAATTTTTCTTCAAAATTGACCAAATTCAAGGGCAAATTTCTCTAATAACAAGGTTGTTATCACAATTATTTTGGTTTGAATAGATGCAACAATGATTGCGGAAGAAAGTTACTGTTTACTTTTTAATCTCAGATTTAACGTCCAAGCACAATGAGGGTGAGAAAAAGAGTACCGTTTGAAAATGCCAAAATTAGCCAACTTTAGTTGTTTTTTCCATCATTTTGGAAAGGGGTTAATTTCAAACACTTTTCGTGTATGTATTCACAATTGACTACCGAGCATATTTGCTGTTGTAAGTTTAGTTGTAAAGTTTAACCCTATCACATTCTGGTTGCATAAAAGTAGGTACCGTCCAAAAAAACTCCAAATTTTTCAGAATTTGGTAAGTTTAGGTGACGATTTACTCCATTTTTAATTGCTTGAGCTCTGAATGTTTTCTATAGCTGCTTGCAGCAGTCAAAGTATGACAAATTTTGTTCTATATGAGTAGTAGTGCTCGCACGTTTCAGGGGCAGGTTGGGGGATCTCATCGGGGGATCTCATGTGACGTCATAGTCACGTGACCTAGTGGCGCCATGTTGTGTTGTCATGGTAACCCGCGTGAGCGGCCATGTTGTGACGTCATCTCCATAGTGATGCGTGGTGTGAGTGCGCATGCGCAGCGCGTGTTGCTATGGTGATACGTGTTTCCGTCGTCCATTTTGTGTACTGGAGGCCGCCATCTTGGTTTCTATGGTAGCACGTAATTGCTATGTTACCTAAGGCCTACAATAGGAGTAAATCTGATTACCACAAACAACCCGACAATCCCCCAAATCACCAAAATCCACCCAAAATCACCGAAATTGACTTTATTTCCCCAATTTATCAGCTTAGCATGTAGTGCTATAGTACTAAGGGGTACAAGGGGGTGCATTCCTTTGTAGAAGAGTAATGTTCTGGCTTAGAATTCTCCCAGAATCCCTTTTTGGATCTCTATCCCATGACGTTTTTCCCCTATTAAGAATAGCACGTAGTGCTATAGGACAAATTTACCCAGAATTCTCTGCTTCTATCTATATATGCAATAGTTATCGTTTATCTGGCCATGTTCCTTTATTCTAGAGTATACTCCAGTAGTGTAGAAGAGCCTATTAACTGGAACAGTTTACCTTATTATTGCCATATTTAGCAATTTCTGGTCTATTCTTGTTAGTTCTGACCCTATTCCAAGTACTCTTGTTGTTTCATTTATATAACTAACCAATCAGATTGCTTGATTTCCCATAATCTGTATGCAGGGTTATCTCCCTTGTGTATAACAAAAGCCTATATCCAATGGCAATATCCCCAGGCACCCCAATTTTAGCACCCCTTTTTTGAAAACACCTGTGGCTATGGAATCCCTTTTTGTCATATGTGCTTATGTGAAAAAGCACAATGTGACACAATGTGACCAAGCACAAAGGCACATGCTTTATGTGCCGATATGTGCTTATGTGAAAAGGCACAATGTGACACAATATGCCCTATCACATAGGCACATACGGGTATTTGAGGATACCTATGGCCTGGTATTGTATTATTCGAGGATACCTACTAGAGAATCCCTTTTTTGTCATATGTGCTTATGTGAAAAGGCACAATGTGACACAATATGCTCTATCACATAGGCACATGCTTTATGTGCCAATATGTGCTTATGTGAAAAGGCACAATGTGACACAATATGCCCTATCACATAGGCACATACGGGTATTAGAGGATACCTATGGCCTGGTATTGTATTATTCGAGAATACCTACTAGAGAATCCCTTTTTTGTCTTATGTGCTTATGTGAAAAGGCACAATGTGACACAATATGCCCTGTCACATAGGTACATGTTTTATGTGCTTATGTGAAAAGGAACAATGTGACACAATATGCCCTATCACATAGGCACATACGGGTATTTGAGGATACCTATAGCCTAGTATTGTATTATTTGAGGATACCTATCTAGGATACCTTCTGGAGAATCCCTTTTTGTCATATGTGCTTATGTGAAAAAGCACAATGTGACCTATCACATAAGCACATGCTTTATGTGCCGACATGTGCTTATGTGAAAGGGCACAATGTGACACAATGTGCCCTATCACATAGGCACATACGACCAAAATGGGATTCTATAGCCACAGGCGTTTTCGAAAAAGGGATTCCACAAATGGGATTCCAAAAAGGGATTCCACAAATGGGATTCCGTTTCCATCTTGTCGCCAAAGCTCCACCGCCACTACTGGTCTATGGTCTATCTGTCCTATCATTAGGTTCAACAACAGTCTTGTTCCACTGCGGCCTTGTACCAGTACTATTGGCTAAACTACCATCAATTACTTCCTAGCTATACCTTCGCTGAAGCTTTCAAAATGTTCCATCTGATTTCCCCTGTATACATATAAGGCATTCCGTAAGTGGCCCAGTCCGTAAAAATTGGATTCCGTGATTTTACATCGACACTCGAGGGTATTCCCATTCCCTATTGGAAGAATTCAGTTCAATGGGTTGTAGTTCGTTCAGTTAAAATTCATTAAGTTTAAAAATTTATTCAGTTCAAAGGGTGTTAACATTGGGATATGGTTCAAAAATAGAATTCATTCAGTTCAAGGGGGTTAACTATATATACATTCATTAGGGTTGTAGTTCATTCAAACAGTTCAAGAGAGTTAATTATATATACCTTCATTGGGGTTATAGTTCAGAACTTTGTTCAATTTGTTATGTTCACTTCGATCTCGGTTGTGTTGGATCTTTGTTCACTTTGTTTTGATCACTTCGATCTTAGTTGTGTTGGATTCACTTTGTTCTGTTAAGTCTGTCAAACTAGTTCGATCAATCCGACTAGTTTGACATTCTTTCACTTTGTTATTAGTCTGTGTGAAACACACAGACTATTGTTTTTGCACGGTTTCTTTTTCTTTTTTTTCTTTTTTTTCTTTTTTTTTCTTCTTCTTCTTCTTCTTCTTCTTCTTCTTCTTCTTCTTCTTCTTCTTCTTCTTCTTCTACTAGAGAATCCCTTTTTTGTCTTATGTGCTTATGTGAAAAGGCACAATGTGACACAATATGCCCTGTCACATAGGTACATGTTTTATGTGCTTATGTGAAAAGGAACAATGTGACACAATATGCCCTATCACATAGGCACATACGGGTATTTGAGGATACCAATTTTTACGGACTGGGCCACTTACGGAATGCCTTATATATGCTCAATATTTCAAGCATGGTATGATGTATGGACCTGGGACCAATACCAACGAGTCGACACTCGATGGAGATTCAAAATTTGGGCCAAGGTTGAACAGGAGTCACGAGGGCTATTACCAGAATTGCTGGAAATCATATTTTTGAACCTCCTTGTGCATTCCCTTGATTGGTCCCTTTGAATACTGTGAAGATATATACCTTATCTGGTTTCTTGGAAAAAATTAACTGATTTTTTGAATGAATATCTATAAATACTGTCATTGAAAACCTATTTCTTATTTCTTTAAAACTATTTTATCCCCAAAATAAGCCTCTAAAGTATTCCCATTACATTCATAGTGGGGCACGTTGGCTAAGCAGTTAGAGGTGCAGGCTGCAAGCCGAGAGGTTCTCAGTTCGAATCCTATCTGTGGCAACTGCCTTGTGTCTTTGGGCAAAAACACTTCACCCCCATTGCCCACATAATGGCATAGTGATGTTGTGTACTAAAACATACTGCATGCCAATGATACACTTGCACTAACCCTGCTTGTGTGGAGTTAGCATGTTGGGGATCCAGACAGTTGCTTGTTGTTGTTGTTTGGTAGTTCTCTGTGTTCTCTGGTTTCCTCCATCCATAAAAAACTGTACGACACGAGGCGGGCCTAGGTGTTGAAGTGTCATTAAACCCCAATAAATTAATAACATTCATAGAATGTCTTCTATGCACTGTTTGTCAACATGATAACCCAAATGCAATCAATCCTATCTCAATGTTTTTGGTATACTGATAGACTGCCTGCCATTGGTATTTGGTCATCTATGATTTGGAGGCATGTGGGGCCTTCGGGCTCTAGATGTTAAAACTGTGTTTACAACATTTACTGGGAAATGCGTTAGCAGAAGCAGTAACCATTATCTAAAACAGAAATCTCCAGAGAGAAAGCTGAGATAGAATTCTTTGTTACATTGAACAGCACTGTATATTTATGTTGTATCATGTTAGAAAACTTCAGTCTCAGTCATTGAAGAGAGAGAGAAACCTTCACTTTTCAAAGCATTTTTTTTTAAAAATCTATTTATTCTCAATCATAACTCAGAATTGAGAGGTTTTGAGATGGAGTGGTGTGTGGCTTTCTCGAAACACCTATCACAGTTACAAAGTAATAAAATGGAATATTTGAATGGTCAGATTTTAACCCTCTTAATACTTCGATGTGAGTAAACAAATATCTTTAATATAACTCATGGCTACAGAATGTTTTTCGCTCTCTTTTCTGAAACATTTAATTCTATGTGGAATGGGACACCTTTTCAGTGTGCTTTCCAAACTAAGGGATTCTTAACCCTTTAACCAACATAACGGCAAAAACCGGTCAGCTTTATACACAGAAATGTCTATTCAGTTTTAATTACTTTTTCATTTTTGCTTGAAAAACATAGCTTATGACCGTTCATTGGAATGAGCTCATTTTTTAAAGGATTATCAATTTATTGGTGTTTAATTTCACATATTTCTGCACAGTGGTTTACCATGACCAGGATAGTTTTACGGGCGGAGGAAGCCAGAGTACCTGGGGAGGAGGACCTCCGGGCAACAGCGAGCAACTATCAGATTCCCCACATACTAACTCCACACAAGCAGGGTTAGCATTGGTTGAATACAGGTGCACCATCGATGTGCAGTACGCTTTAGTACACATCGCCACCATGCACCCACGTAGGCAATGGGGTGAAGTGTCTTGCCCAAGGATAGAGTGAGGACCGCTCGACTTGCAGCCTGCACCTCTGCCAACTCAGCCATTGCGCCCCCATTTAACCCTTTACCCAACGGAGACTATAGCAAAATTTATTATTTCAAATATCATTTTTTTCAAATTTTCCAAACAATTTCAACAAAACCATATCATGGGACCCCTCGTTGGAACTAATATTTTTTCAACTTCTCAGTTTGCATATTACGCGGGCGGATGCGGCCGATTCGTTGGGTAAAGGTTTTTTTTTATTTTTATTGGTGTTTTAAGGTCACATATTTCTGCACAATGGCTAACCATGACCGTGGCAGTTTTACGGGTGGAGGAAGCCGGAGTACCCGGAGAGAACCACTGAGCAACGGCGAGCAAATGTCAACTCCCCAACATACCAACTCCACACAAGCAGGGTTAGCATTGGTTGAAGACAGGTGAACCATCGACGTACAGTACGCCTTAGTACACAACGTCACCGTGCCCCTACGTGGGCAATGGGGGTGAAGTGTCTTGCCCAAGGACACAACGTGGTTGCCGCAGGTGGGATTCGAACCGAGGACCTCTCGGCCTGCAGCCTGCACCTCTACCATCTGGGTAAAGGGTTAAAGGATTAAAATAGAATATTTAAAGCGAATATTTTAACCCTCTGAAAATCTTAATATGGGGGCACGGTGGCGCTGTGTACTAAAGCGTACTGCACTTCGATGGTGCACCTCTCTTCGAAAAAATCATTGAGGATAATGAAAACCATTTCCATTCTCACAGTGTTGTTCTAAACACACATGGATATAAATGGGACCTCGGTATTTTGACAATGCCAATAAGTCTTCAGACAGGCTCTTGGGGGTCTTCAAGGACTTTCAACGTCTACATTCCAACATTACTGAACCTTTTTACTTGCAATATATTTTCCAGAGGTACCATGCATGCACTTCATCATTGCCTTGCTAATATGAACATTTGCCATCATCTACAAATATGGCAGATCCGGAGTTGGTGGAGCCAATATTTATAAAGTAGATTATGCTCATACTTCAGGTTTAGTATGACCTATAGTAATGGTACCTACACCAAATGAGTTGAAACTTGCTGGAGGTTCAAAATGTGGTCCACCTCTATGCGGTCAAGAGATGTTATTAAATGCATACTTTTTCGACCTATTAGGAATTTCATTTTATACCAGTTAATGCAGTTCTGAAGATTATACATGCATCTCATCATTCAAACAAATGGTAGCGGCAGTAATGTCCATTTCTGATTCCTTGATCGAATCCTATAAATGGTGTGCACATATATGCCTTTTCGGGTTTCTTAGAAAAATTGTTCTGATTCCTGTATGAATATTTTCTCCATGAAAGAATTTCACAAAAAGCAGTGGGGAGAAAGCTGTGACTGTCAAATACAATAACATGATCTATTTATTTAATCTCATTGTACAGAATTAATTCCCAAACCAAGTTAATATAAAAACAAACAACTTGATAATGAAGAATTCCAGTGTACACGTAATTGTAAAACTACACTCTAGATTTGTTATTGAAACCTATCACAATACTGTCAGGATGCCGGTAAAAGATGCAATACTGACATAGTTGAATGTTCTGTTAACTGTGTTAGTGCTATGACTGTTTAATATTAATTTATTAGAGAAGTTCTAGTTTTATGTATGCCTTGTTTAGGTCACTAGATGCTTTTAAGAGCAGGCTTTCAAATGAGCTCTTGGGTTTTTTTAAGGTTTTTATGACAATATCTCCGACATAGAGTTTATGCACCCTTTGTCAGCGCGACAACTCAAATACGGACCGTTCTATCTCTATGCATTTTGGCATGCTGGTTACCAATAACCAGTTTGCACTTATCTATGTTTTTTTCACCTGTTCGATCGGAATGTCAGATGACAGATCTGAAGTTGGTGGAGCCATTATTTCAAAGTGGGTTGCGCTCATTCTTCAATGTAGATGTGGACATGGGACTACACCGACTGAGTTAAACATTGCTGGAGATTCAATATATGGTCCACCTGAATGAGGTCATCAAGTGCATATTATTCAGAAAGACTGGGAAATGCATTTACACCTTAATGTATTTCTAAAGTTTATGTATGTATTTCATTACTCAAATTAGTGGACAGAGCCAAAATTGTCCATTTCTGATTCGTGTATCGAACCCTTTAAATGCTGGTCACATATATGCCTTTTCTGGTTTCTTATAAAAATTGTTCTGATTCCTGTATGAATATCTGTAAATACTGTTAACGAAAAACCCATTTCTGATTTGTTAAAAAATATTTTACACCAGAAGATAAGCCTCCATAAATTCTCTTTCTGTAGAGTTTATTCCTGATACTTTAACCCTTTTCACACAGACTTGAATTTACTGGATGCAGTAAATTCTCTTTCTCTAGTGTTTACTTCCATCTTGGTTATGTTGGATCTGTACCTTTGTTATTTTGTAGTGGTTGGTTGTCTCTGTTCAGAGTATTGTAGTCATTGTTGAATTGGGTGTTGCCAATCCCTTTCCATACCCTCGAGTGTCGATGTAAAAACACGGAATCCATTTTTTACGGACTGGGCCACTTACGGAATGCCTTATATGTATACAGGGGAAATCAGATGGAACAATTTGAAAGCTTCAGCGAAGGTATAGCTAGGAAGTAATTGATGGTAGTTTAGCCAATAATACTGGTACAAGGCCGCTTTGGAACAAGATTGTTGTTGAACCTAATGATAGGACAGATAGACCATAGACCAGTAGTGGCGGTGGAGCTTTGGCGACAAGATGGAAACGGAATCCCATTTGTGGAATCCCTTTTTGGAATCCCATTTGTGGAATCCCTTTTTCGAAAACGCCTGTGGCTATGGAATCCCATTTTGGTCGTATGTGCCTATGTGATAGGGCACATTGTGTCACATTGTGCCTTTTCACATAAGCACATATCGGCACATAAAGCATGTGCTTATGTGATAGGTCACATTGTGTCACATTGTGCTTTTTCACATAAGCAAATATGACAAAAAGGGATTCTCCAGAAGGTATCGTAGATAGGTATCCTCAAATAATACAATACTAGGCTATAGGTATCCTCAAATACCCGTATGTGCCTATGTGATAGGGCATATTGTGTCACATTGTGCCTTTTCACATAAGCACATAAAACATGTACCTATGTAACAGGGCATATTGTGTCACATTGTGCCTTTTCACATAAGCACATATGACAAAAAAGGGATTCTCTAGTAGGTATCCTCGAATAATACAATACCAGGCCATAGGTATCCTCTAATACCCATATGTGCCTATGTGATAGGGCATATTGTGTCACATTGTGCCTTTTCACATAAGCACATATTGGCACATAAAGCATGTGCCTATGTGATAGGGCATATTGTGTCACATTGTGCCTTTTCACATAAGCACATATGACAAAAAAGGGATTCTCTAGTAGGTATCCTCGAATAATACAATACCAGGCCATAGGTATCCTCAAATACCCGTATGTGCCTATGTGATAGGGCATATTGTGTCACATTGTGCCTTTTCACATAAGTACATATCGGCATATAAAGCATGTGCCTTTGTGCTAGGTCACATTGTGCTTTTTCACATAAGCACATATGACAAAAAGGGATTCCATAGCCACAGGTGTTTTCAAAAAAGGGGTGCTAAAATTGGCGTGCCTGGGGATATTGCCATTGGATATAGGCTTTTGTTATACACAAGGGAGATAACCCTGCATACAGATTATGGGAAATCAAGCAATCTGATTGGTTAGTTATATAAATGAAACAACAAGAGTACTTGGAATAGGGTCAGAACTAACAAGAATAGACCAGAAATTGCTAAATATAGCAATAATAAGGTAAACTGTTCCAGTTAATAGGCTCTTTTACATTACTGGAGTATACTCTAGAATAAAGGAACATGGCCAGATAAACGATAACTATTGCATATATAGATAGAAGCAGAGAATTCTGGGTAAATTTGTCCTATAGCACTACGTGCTATTCTTAATAGGGGAAAAACGTCATGGGATAGAGATCCAAAAAGGGATTCTGGGAGAATTCTAAGCCAGAACATTACTCTTCTACAAAGGAATGCACCCCCTTGTACCCCTTAGTACTATAGCACTACGTGCTAAGCTGATAAATTGGGGAAATAAAGTCAATTTCGGTGATTTTGGGTGGATTTTGGTGATTTGGGGGATTGTCGGGTTGTTTGTGGTAATCAGATGTACTCCGATTCAATCGAACATACCCACCGAACATACCCCTATCCTATTGTAGGCCTTAGGTAACATAGCAATCACGTGCTACCATAGAAACCAAGATGGCGGCCTCCAGTACACAAAATGGACGACGGAAACACGTATCACCCTAGCAACACGCGCTGCGCATGCGCACTCACACCACGCATCACTATGGAGATGACGTCACAACATGGCCGCTCACGCGGGTTACCATGACAACACAACATGGCGCCACTAGGTCACGTGACTATGACGTCACATGAGATCCCCCGATGAGATCCCCCAACCTGCCCCTGAAACGTGCGAGCACTACTATTTATATGTTATTATTAAAAGTTTAACCCTTGCCAGATTTGAGACTTCCCATAAGGGTACTGTCGGAATATTTGTTATTTTCGCATACTTCAAGAGCAATTTTTTCTAATTACAAGGTAGTTGTAATAATTATTTTGGACTGGCTAGATGCAACAATGATTGTGGAAGAAAGTTAGTGTTTACTTTTTAATCTCAGATTTAACAATCTAGCACAATGAGGCCGAGAATAAGAGTAACGTTTGAAAATTAGCCATTTTTTGGTTGCCTTTTCTATCATTTTGGAAAGGGTTAATTTCAAACATTTTTCATGTACGTATTCACAATTGACTATCGAGCATATTTACTGTTGTTAGTTTGGTTGTAAAGTTTAACCCTATCCCATTCTGGTTGCATAAAAGTAGGTACCGTCCAAATAAATTCCAATTTTTTCAGAATTTGGTAAATTTAGGTGGCAATTTATTCCATTTTTAATTGCTTGAGCTCTAAATGTTTTCTATAGCTGCTTGCAGCTGTCAAAGTATGACAAATTTTGTTCTATATGTTATTATTAAAAGTTTAACCCTTGGCAGATTTGAGACTTCCATAAGGGTACTGTCAGAATGATTGTTATTTTCGCTAACGTTTACATGCACTTTCTCAGCACTGGAGCCATATTGTCTCAAAACCGTTTCCATGAGAGGATTGGGCCTTCATCCAAGAACAATTTTGCTGTTATATATTTTATTCAAAGTTTTAACCTTCACCCAGTTTTCGGTCCTTGAATTTGAGTGCTCTAAAAGTCTTCATAAAATTGTCTAATGTGGAGCTCACTTTTCTTCCATTTTCGAAAGGAATATCGAAAAATGATTTACATGTTCGTATTTACAATTGCCTACCGAGCATATTTGCTGTTGTAAGTTTGGTTGTAAAGTTTAACCCTATGCTCGTTCTGTTTGCATAAAGATAGGTGCAGTCCAAAAAAACTCTCGTTTTCAGAATTTGGTAAGTTTAAGTGACGATTTACTCCATTCCTAATTGATTGAGCGCTGAACGTTTTCTATGGCTGTATGCAGCAGTCATAGTATGACAACTTTTGTTTTATATGTCATTATTAAAAGTTTAACCGTTGGCAGATTCGAGACTGCCCATATGGGTATGGTCGGAATAATTTTAATTTTCATAAAATCACTGAATATTGATAAGCGTGCAGAGGAAGTTTGGAATAGAATATCCGAAAATGCTTTTGAAATTCGGATTCACGGTTCAATTCCAAGAAAATTTTCTGTGATAAGGTTGCTGTAAAGTTTAACGCAATCCCTGTCTCAGATGCATAGTGGTAGATGCCGTCGAAAAAAACTCATTTTTTCAGAATTTCGTAGGTTTAAGTGACAATTTACTCCATTCCAAATTCATTGAGCGCTGAATGTTTTCTATGCCTGCATGCAGAAAGCATAGCATGACAACTTCTGTTTTATACGTCATTATCAAAAGTTTAACCCTTGGCATATTTAGGAGTTCCCATGTGGGTATAGTCGGAATAATTGTTATTTTCGTAAAATCAATCCCTGAATATATTGGTAATCATGCAGTGGCCTTTCAGTGGTGCTACATGAAGCCGCAAATAGTTAAGGTTGAAAAGTTCATCAAATAGACAAATATAATACCTAACTCAGCCGGTGACAGGTAAATAATGAATGGAAAAGTCGTTGAGTTGAGAATAAAGTAGGGACGAATTGTGCCCTCGATTTCCACCTGATCCACGGTATTTCCATGCGGTCTCTGCACTTGACAAAGATACTAAACTTTCGGGCAGGGACAGTAGGAAACATTCTGAGAATTTCAAGTTGCTGCCTTGCATGATCGGGACATAATTGGAATATATCCGACATTGTATCTGTCGGATACATTCCAATTATGTCCCGATCACTTCACCCTGACTGTCCGCATGGGGGCACCATGACGCCGTGTACTAAGGCATACTGCATGTCGATGGTGCGCATGTCTTCAGCCAATCTAACCCTGCCTGTGCTACAGTGCGGAGGCACTATGTTGGGGAGCCTGGCAGCTGCTCGTCATTGCTCGGTGGTTCTCTCTGGGTACTCCGGCTTCCTCCAGCCATACAACTGTCACCGACATAATATGACCTTGGCTGTTAATGTGTCGTTAAAACCTAATAAATAAATAAATAAATAAATCCAGTACCAGTTTTGCTCGTACAAATTTTAGTACCGTCAGACAAAATTCATTTTCTGATTAATTTCGTACTTTTCTGTACTCACCTTCACTGAGTAAGATTGGTATACCTTTTCAATCTCAGATTTAACCCTCAAGCACAACGAGAGTGAGAATAAGTGTACCATTTGGAAATACCCAAATTATCCAACTTTGGTTACTCTCTACTATCATTTTGGAATGGGTTAATTTGAGACACTTTGCTTTGCTATATGCAGAGATGTTTAATCAATAAATCCGGCTTTAGTTATGTTCTGGGACTTAATGAAACATGTGCTTTGGCCACTTAAAAATAGCACTGTCTGCAAAAAATGACTTTGAGTGAAAACTCACTCAAAAAGGAAAGAGCTCTTTGAGCTTTCCATAACTGCTTTCAAAAATCAATGGGGAACAAATTTTGTGTTATATGTTTTGGTGTTCCGGTTATCCAACACCAGTTTGGCCGTACAAATATGAATACCGCCAGGAAAGAAAGCACATTTTCTCAGTGGTAGACTGTTTGACTTCTATGATAGAGGTCCCGAGTTTGATCCCTATCTGGGACGACCCACGTAATGTCCTTAGACAAGGCACTTTATCCCGGTTGCCAACATGGGGGCAAGATGATGCCATGTACTAAGGCGTACTGCATGTCAATGGTGTACATGTCTTCAACCGCTGGTACCCTGCTTCAGCGGAGCTTGAACATAATTAGAATGTTGAGCGGACAGTTGCTCGTCGATGCTCGGTGGTTCTCTCTGGGTCCTCCGACTTCCCTCACCCGTAAAACTGCCACGGTCACGATTAGCCATTGTGGATAAGTATGTGACCGCAAACACCAATAAATAAATACCGTCAGGGAAACCCTCCGTGAAATCCTTTTGTCAATAAATAGCAAAGTAGTAATGTAATGCAAGAAATATTAACAAGCTGTTCAACATCCCTTTAATCAACTCATTTTGACTTGAACTGTACCCATCACTGTGTATACTAGCTCTCTAGATGGTTTAAACCATATCAAATAAACAACTAATTTGTGTGTGACAGTAACTCATATTACATGTATTTCATTGTATCTGAAAGAGATATGTTGGAAGAATTGAGAAATCATGGAGTAGGAAGCTTACCCTCGTTTGTTGACAAATCCCACACATTCACAAACAGACAAAATGATAGAGAATAAATTAATTATTGATATTTAAGGTCACTTTCAGCATCTACAGCTATATCATGACCATAATATAGGTATTTATTCAAGTCCAGGTATTCATTGCATAGGCGTACAGGGCTATTTTTCAGGGGGGGGGAGGGATGAACCCTTTTAGCCCGAAAAAGTTGAATCTCAGAAGGAAATGCCAAATGTGTGTATGGAAGGGAGGGGGGGGGGGTGTCCCTCCCATTGAGTACCTGGAGAGAACCACCGAGCAATGGCAAGCGACTCTGACTCCCCAACATACAAACTCCACAAAAGCAGGGTTAGCATTGGTTGAAGACAAGTACACCCTCAAAGTACCCTTAGTACACATCGCCATCATGTCCACCCCCCCCCCCCCCCCCCCCCCACGTGGGAAATTAAATTGGGATGAAGTGTCTTCCTCAAGGACACAATGTGGTTGCCACAGGCGGGATTCGAACCGAGGACTTCTTGGATTGCAACAATCATCTCTACCTTCTGAGCCACCGTGCTCCCATTATATGCAGTAATAGAACTCTTTTTTTGTACTTGTGTGATTATAAATGAATAATATTAACGTGGATGCGGTCCCACTGAATCAACTTGTACAGAAAAATGGTCAGTTTATTTGCTACTTCTAAGTGATGAGATAGGAAAACAACAATTTGTGTTGAAAACCAAAATGTTTTGTGGTCATTTTTGGCAAGTAAATTGTCCGAAATTTTCTGGCATATTGGCTGAAAAATTGGCTCCTTCCTGGCTCAGGTGTGCGTTGGGGCACAGTCCTTCATGAAATCCCGGCCCGTACGCCCATAATTCATATGTACTAATTTTTTCCAAAGCAGAAAGGACATCGCTTGTTTTGCTTTCTATGAAAATATTCTGTAATTATTGAAGAGCAAATTTTGTGTTAAATGTTTTGGTGTCCTGCTGTATCTCAAATATCTGTTTTGGCTGCATAAAAACTAGTAGCATCACAAAAACTTTGATTTCCACTAAATTTTCTGTTTTCTAAACTGATCGATAGTTTTGTGTACAATACAGTTTGCCTTTTCACAGTAAAAAGTTGGGAAAGCCCGTAATTTGTCCAACAAATTTCAATTCTCTAGTGTTTTATATGTCATTATTAAAAGTGTAACCGTTGGCAGATTCGAGACTGCCCATATGGGTACGGTTGGAATAATTGATATGTTCATAAAATCACTGAATATTGATAAGCGTGCAGTGGTAGTTTGGAATAGAATATCCGAAAATGCTTTCAAAATTCGGATTCACAGTTCAATTCCAAGAATATTTTCTGTTATATATAGGCTGCTGTAAAGTTTAACGCCATCCCTGTCTCAGATGCATAAAGATTGGTGCCGTCGAAAAAAACTCTCATTTTTTCAGAATTCCGTAGGTTTAAGTGACAATTTACTCCATTCCTAATTCATTGAACACTGAATGTTTTCTATGCCTGCATGCAGCAAGCATAGCATGACAACTTCTGTTTTATACGTTATAATCAAAAGTTTAACCCTTATCATATTTAGGAGTTCCCATGTGGGCATAGTCGGAATAATTGTTATTTTCGTAAAATCAATCCCTGAATATATTGGTAACCGTGCAGTGGCCTTTCGGTGGTGATACATGAAGCCACAAATAGTTATGGTTGAAAGGTTCATCAAATAGACAGATATAATGCCTAACTCAGCCGGTGACATGTAAATAATGAATGGAAAAGTCGTTGAATTGAGAATAAAGTAGGGACGAATCGTGCCCTCAGTTTCCACCTGATCCATGGTATTTCCACGCAGTCTCGGCACTTGACAAAGATACTAAACTGTCGGGCAGGGACAGTAGAAAACATTCTGAGAATTTCAAGTTGCTGCCTTGCATGGTCGGGACATAATTGGCGTATATCCGACATTGTAGCTGTTCAATTTGAATGTCAAATTAGCCAGATGACGGCTTTTTCTCCACTGGATCGAGTTGTCAGTTTCTGCCGGGACGGTCTAAAATAAGCAGTTTAACTCCAAACTTTCTGTCCCATATGAATGTGCGAATATTTAAAGCTGAACAGTTCATCAAATAGACAGAAATAATGCCAATCTAGACCGGTGATGGGTAAATAGTGAATGGAAACGGCATTGCATTGGGAGTAGAGTAGGGACGAATCGTCCCTGCGGTGTCCACGTGATCCACGTTGTTCCCACGCGGTCACGCCACTCGACAAAGATACTGTCCTGTCAAGCAGGAAGAGTAGAACAACTTCTGAAGATTTTTTGTATCTGCCTTCACTGGTCTGGACGCAGTGGGCGTAGGAGCGACACTGCTATCTGTTCAATTTTAATGTCAAATTAGCCAAATTACTGCCTTTTCGCCATTAACCCATGCGCGATTTCTGTCCACTTTTCATTTTTGGCAATTATCTAACTGTTATCCAAGAACAATTTTGCTGTTATATGTTTTATTCCAAGTTTTAACCCTCACCCAGTTGTCAGGCCTTGAATTGGAGTACCCTCAACTTGAACATGTTCATTCAAATAGCAAGATTCAAGATTAGTCCATGTCTCTTTTCAGACACTCAGTCTGTGATTGATGTTCACACATTAAGATCATAATATTATACACTAAAATCACCACACAAATATTTCAAAATTAGCCCCTATTGGCCACAAATGATATGAATATATGTTTTTATCTTCAAGATTTACTAACTTCAAGGACAAATTTCTCATAATTGCGAGGTCGTTGTAACAATTATTTTTGTATGCATAGATGCAACAATGCTTGTAGAAGAATGTTACTGTTTAGTTTTTAATCTCATCTTTAACCCTCAGGCAAATGACGGTAAGAGTACCATCCGAAAATGCCAAAATTACCTAACTGTGGTTGCATCTTCCTTTCATTTTGGAAAGGGTTAATTCTAAACACTTTGTTTTGCTATAGGTAGAGATGCCTAATGAACAAATCCTCTGCTGTAAGTTATGCTTTGGGGCCAAACACAACATAAGCTTTGGCCATGTAAAGAATAGTACTGTCAGAAAAAAAATTGATTTTCAGTGAATTTTGCAAACATCTGTACTCTTTTCCTCTAATTGCAAGTTGTTGTAGCAATTATTTTGGTATGGATAGATGCAACAATGATTGTAGAAGAAAGTTACTGTCTACCTTTTATTCTCAAGATTTAACCCCAAGCAAAATGAGGGCGTGAATAAGAGAACCGTGAGAGAATGCCAAAATTAGCCAACTTTGGATGCTTTTTGTCTATCATTTTGGAAATGATTAATTTCAAACACTTTGCTTTGCTATATGTAGTCTGCATTTTCACATTGGAAAGTTGGGAAAGCCCGTAATTTGTCCAACAAATTACAATTTTCTAGTTTTTTTTTTTTTTAATTTTTATTTTTTTTTTTTCCTCCCTGAATTTTGTCTGTTGAACTGCTCGAAAACAAGCTGCACGATTTTGACCAAATTTGGCACACTTATGTAATGTCATAACATCTAGTGAAAGGCGGTATTGTCATATCTGTGAGAACGCGTGTTTTCAAAATATTCTGCCAAAACCTTCAAAATTTCACCATTTTTCGAATGTCTCAAAACTGTTTACAGTTATTTAGCTCAAATTTTCCACACATTTAGAGCATAATATGATACACCACAATCACCACTCAGATCTTTCAACTTTAACCCCCACTGGCCAAAAATGACATGAATATAGAATTTGTCTTCAAAACTGACCAACTTCAAGGGAGAATTTCTCTAATAACAAGTTTGTTGTAACAATTATTTTGGTTTGGATAGATGCAAAAATGATTGCAGAAGAAAGTTACTGTTTATTTTTTAATCTCAGATTTAACCCTCAAGCACAATGAGGGTGAGAATAAGAGTACTGTTTGAAAATGCCAAAATTAGCCAACTTTGGTTGCTTTTTCCATCATTTTGGAAAAGGGTTAATTTCAAGCACTTTTCGTGGACGTATTCACAATTGACTACCGAGCATATTTGCTCTTGTAGGTTTGGTTGTAATGTTTAACCCTATCCTATTCTGGTTGCATAAAAGTAGGTACCGTCCAAAAAAACTCAAATTTTTTTCAGAATTTCGTAAGTTTAGGTGACGATTTACTCCATTTTTAATTGCTTGAGCTCTGAATGTTTTCTATAGCTGCTTGACAAATTTTGTTCTATATGTTATTATCAAAAATTTAACCCTTGGCAGATTTGAGACTTCCCATAAGGGTACTGTCGGAATATTTGTTATTTTCGCCAAATTCAAGAGCAAATTTTTCTAATTACAAGGTAGTTGTAATAATTATTTTGGTATGGAGAGATGCAACAATGATTGTGGAAGAAAGTTACAGTTTACTTTTTAATCTCACATTTAACCCTCTAGCACAATGAGGGCGAGAATAAGAGTACCGTTTGAAAATGCCAAAAATAGCCATTTTTGGTTGCCTTTTCTATCATTTTGGAAAGGGTTAATTTCAAACACTTTTCATATACGTTTTGACAACTGACTATCGAGCATATTTGCTGTTGTTAGTTTGCTTGTAAGGTTTAACCCTATCCCATTCTGGTTGCAAAAAAGTAGGTATCATCCAAAAGAAATTCAACTTTTTCAGAATTTGGTAAATTTAGGTGGCGATTTACTCCATTTTTATTTGCTTGAGCTCTGAATGTTTTCTATAGCTGCTTGCAGCAGTCAAAGTATGACAAATTTTGTTCTATATGTTATTATTAAAAGTTTAACCCTTGGCAGATTTGAGACTTCCCACAAGGGTACTTTCAGAGTAATTGTTATTTTCGCCAACGTTTACAAGCACTTTCTCCGCACTGGAGCCATATTGTCTCAAAATCTTTTCCATGAGAGGATTGGGCCTTCATCCAACAACAGTTTTGCTGTTATATATTTTATTTAAAGTTTTAACCTTCACCCAGTTTTCGGGCCTTGAATTTGAGTGTCCTAAAATTCTTCATAAAATTAGCTAATTTGGAGCTCACTTTTCGTCCATTTTCGAAAGGAATATCGAAAAATGATTTACAATTGCCTACCGAGCATATTTGCTGTTGTAAGTTTGGTTGTAAAGTTTAACCCTATGCTCGTTCTGTTTGCATAAAGATAGGTGCAATCCAAAAAAACACACGTTTTCAGAATTTGGTAAGTTTAAGTGACGACTTACTCCATTCCTAATTGATTGAGCGCTGAACGTATTTTAACCTTCACCCAGTTTTCGGGCCTTGAATTTGAGTGCCCTAAAATTCTTCATAAAATTGGCTAATTTGGAGCTCACTTTTCGTCCATTTTCGAAAGGAACATCGAAAAATGATTTACATGTTCGTATTTACAATTGCCTACCGAGCATATTTGCTAATGTAAGTTTGGTTGTAAAGTTTAACCCTATACTCGTTCTGTTTGCATAAAGATAGGTGCAGTCCAAAAAAACTCTTGTTTTCAGAATTTGGTAATTTGTAAGTTTAAGTGACGATTTACTCCATTCCTAATTGATTGAGCACTGAACGTTTTCTATGGCCCTATGCAGCAGTCATAGTATGACAACTTTTGTTTTATATGTCATTATTAAAAGTTTAACCGTGGCAGATTCGAGACTGCCCATATGGGTATGGTCGGAATAATTTTGATTTTCATAAAATCACTGAATATTGATAAGCGTGCAGTGTGGTAGTTTGGAATAGAATATCCGAACATGCCTTCGAAATTCGGATTCACAGTTCAATTCCAAGAATATTTTCTGTGATAAGGTTGCTGTAAAGTTTAACGCAATCCCTGTCTAAGATGCATAATGGTAGATGCCGTCGAAAAAAACTAATTTTTTCAGAATTTCGTAGGTTTAAGTGACAATTTACTCCATTCCTAATTCATTGAGCGCTGAATGTTTTCTATGCCTGCATGCAGCAAGTATAGCATGACCACTTATGTTTTATACATCATTATCAAAAGTTTAACCCTTGGCCTATTTAGGAGTTCCGATGTGGGTATTGTCGGAATAATTGTTATTTTCGTAAAATCAATCCCTGAATATATTGGTAACCGTGCAGTGGCCTTTCAGTGGTGTTACATGAAGCCGCAAATAGTTAAGGTTGAAAAGTTCATCAAGTAGACAAACATAATACCTAACTCAGCCGGTGACAGGTAAATAATGAATGGAAAAGTCGTTGAGTTGAGAATAAAGTAGGGATGAATCGTGCCCTCGGTTTCCACCTGATCCACGGTATTTCCACGCGGTCCCGGCACTTGACAAAGATACTAAACTGTCGGGCAGGGAAGGTAGGAAACATTCTGAGAATTTCAAGTTGCTGCCTTGCATGATCGGGACATAATTGGAATATATCCGACATTGTATCTGTCGGATATATTCCAATTATGTCCCGATCACTTCACCCCGACTGTCCGCATGGGGGCACCATGACGCCGCGTACTAAGGCATGCTGGACGTCGATGGTGCACATGTCTTCAACCAATCTAACCCTGCCTCTGCTACAGTGTGGAGGCACTATGTTGGGGAGCTGGCAGCTGCTCGTCATTGTTCGGCGGTTCTCTCTGGGTACTCCGGCTTCCTCCACCCATACAACTGTCACCGACATAATATGACCTTGGCTGTTAATGTGTCGTTAAAACCTAATAAATAAACCCCGTACCAGTTTTGCTAGTACAAATATTAGTACCGTCAAACAGAATTCATTTTCTGATTAATTTCGTACTTTTCTGTACTCACCTTCCCTGAATAAGATTGGAATACCTTTTCAATCTCAGATTTAACCCTCAAGCACAATGAGAGTGAGATTAAGTGTACCATTTAGAAATACCCAAATTATCCAACTTTGGGTACTCTCTACTATCATTTTGGAATGGGTTAATTTGAGACACTTTGCTTTGCTATATGCAGAGATGTTTAACCAATAAATCCGACTTTAGTTATGTTCTGGAACTTTATGAAACATGTGCTTTGGCCACTTAAAATTAGCACTGTCTGCAAAAAATGCCTTTGAGTGAATACTCACTTGTCCAAAAACAAAAAGGGAAGAGCTCTTTGTGCTTTCCATAACTGCTTTTAAAAATCAATGGGGAACAAATTTTGTATTATATGTTTTGGTGTTCCGTGTTATCCAACACCAGTTTGGCCGTACAAATATGAATACCGCCAGGAAAGAAAGCACATTTTCTCAGTGGTAGACTGTTTGACTTCTATGATAGATGATGATGCCATGTACTAAGGCGTACTGCATATCAATGGTGCACATGCCTTCAACCGCTGGTACCCTGCTTCAGCGGAGCTTGAACATAATTAGAATGTTGAGCTGACAGTTGCTCGTCGATGCTCGGTGGTTCTCTCTGGGCCCTCCGACTTCTCCCTCCCGTAAAACTGTCACAGTCACGATTAGCCATTGTGGATAAAAGTATGTGACCGTAAACACCAATGAATAAATACCGCCAGGGAAACCCTCTGTGAAATCCTTCTGTCAATAAATAGCAAAGTAGTAATGTAATGCAAGAAATATTAACAAGCTGTTCAACATCCCTTTAATCAACTTATTTCACTTGAACTGTACCCACCACTGTGTATACTAGCTCTCCAGATGGTTTAAACCATATCAAATAAACAACTAATTTGTGTGTGACAGTAACTCAATTACATGTATTTCATTGTATCTGAAACAGATATGTTGGAACAATTGTGAAATCATGGAGTAGGAAGCTTATCCTCGTTTGTTGACAAATCACACACATTCACAAACAGACAGAATGATAGAGAATAAATTAATTATTGATATTTAAGGTCACTTTCAGCATCTACAGCTATATCATGACCATAATATAGGTATTTATTCAAGTCCAGGTATTCATTGCAAGGCGTACAGGGCTATTTTTCAGAGGGGGGGGGGGGGGTGAACCCTTTTAGCCCGAAAAAGTTGAATCTCAGGAGGAAATGCCAAATGTGGGTATGGGGGGGGGGGGGGTCTCCCTCCTATTGAGTACCTGGAGAGAACCACTGAGCAATGGCAAGCGACTCAGACTCCCCAACATACTAACTCCACAAAAGCAGGGTTAGCATTGGTTGAAGAGAAGTGCATCCTCAAAGAACCCTTAGTAGACATCGCCATCATGCCCCCCCCCCCCCCCCACCACCACGTGGGGAATTAAATTGGGATGAAGTGTCTTGCTCAAGGACACAATGTGGTTGCCACAGGCGGGATTCGAACCGAGGACTTCTAGGAATGCAACAATCATCTCTACCTTCTGAGCCACCGTGCTCCCGTAATATGCAGTAATAGAGCTCTTTATGTGTACTTGTGTGATTATAAATGAATAATATTAACGTGGATACGGTTCCACTGAATCAACTAGTACAGTATCATGGTCAGTTTAGTTGCAACTTCTAAGTGATGAGATAGGAAAACAACATTTTGTGTGGAAAACCAAAATGTTTTGTGGTCATTTCTGGCAACTAAATTGTCCGAAATTTTCTGGGATATTGGACGAAACGTCGGCTCCTTCCTGACTCAGGGGTGGGTTGGGGCACAGTCCTTCATGAAACCCGGCCCGTACGCCCATAATTCATATGTACTATTTTTTTTTCCAAAGAACAAAGGACATCACTTGTTTTGCTTTCTATGAAAATATTCTGTAATTATTGAAGAGCAAATTTTGTGTTAAATGTTTTGGTGTCCTGCTGTATCTCAAATATCTGTTTTGGCTGCATAAAAACTAGTAGCATCACAAAAACTTTGATTTCCACTAAATTTTCTGTTTTCAAAACTGATCGATAGTTTTGTGTACAATACAGTTTGCCTTTTCACATTAAAAAGTTGGGAAAGCCCCTAATTTGTCCAACAAATTACAATTCTCTAGTTTGGCTTTCCCAAACCCAGTTTGGGAAAGACTATTGTTATTCTTCTTTTTCGAAATTTTTCTTCTCTATTTTTTATTTTTTTTTATTTTTATTTTTATTTTTTTTTTTAGGCTTTCCCAAACCCAGTTTGGGAAAGACTATTGTTATTCTTCTTTTTCAAAATTTTTCTTCTCTATTCAGGGGGGGGGGGGGTGTCAGGAAAAAATTTGCAGACACTAGGCCTGAAAAAAAAATTTCCACCCCTAAGGGACCCCCCCTCCCCCCCCCCCCCCTGCATATTTTTTCCACCGACAGTTCAGGGACCCACCCCCAATTCCACCCAAAACTGTTATGGATAGTCAGGATTTCAGTCATATTTGTTCCATTTCATACTTTCAACTTTCTTCCACATTTTTTAACAGTCTTATTCAAGGGAATTAACTCCATTAGAACAAAATTGGAAGTTTCAGAGTTATGTTTAGAGTCACAATTTTGTCTCCAGTGATGAGAAAACAACAAACACATTATATGTAACTTGTCCTCAGAAAAAGGTATCAAAACAGTGTTCCACATTAAGAACAGATGTCTTTTAATGAAAAGTTTGTTATGTTTTTTTTTTTGGTAGGAAGTGGGCATCCCTAAATTCGTGCTACTGCTAGGCCCCCATGATGATGCTCCTCAGCTTTATGAGAACATACAAGTGAGTGAAGTGACATGCACTCATGTTGAAATGAACCAAGTTGAATCAACCAAGTTGAATGATCAAACCACAGTATGAACACTGGTACTAATATGAACTGAACAGGGGCGGATCCAGGATTTTGAAATAGAGGGGGCGCCATCCAATGACAGTTGACACTCAGTTGCAAGTTCTGGGGGGAGGGGGGCACTAACTCATCTGCGAAACGGAGGGAGAAAAAATTGGAAAATGATAAATCAACTTCACACTTTCCGTGGCTATTCGACGGTACATGGCGATCATTCGAATTGCGGGGGGTTGGGTTGTTTGGGGTATTTATATATTCACTTCAGCACTTCTGGAGACTGTGACATCAACTACCAATGGTGGACTCAGAATTTAGCTAAGAAGGGGCACCGCTTGTTTGCCTAGTATGAATTTCAAAAAGATTGAAACTGGTATTTCACATATCAATGATCTTCGTTTGAACGGATTTTGGTTTGGGCAATAGAAGGGGCGCGCGCCGGGTGCGCCCCCATCTAAATCCACCCATGGAGAAGTACCGGTTTTCAAATCCCATGCCTACGACCCTCACTCAGTCACGCAGTGTCAGAGTCTGAGGAGAAAACCAAACATGATTTGAGTGGCAAACACAACTCAAAAATGCTAGATGCAAACATTTAGCTAGTAATAGTATCACCATCTCATGTCATGGCTGAGTCTCTATTGTAATATTGACACAAGTTCATACTTGATATTGAACTGTTATGACTGAATTTCTGTCTCATTTTAATTATTCATAACGGATTGCATATGAGTAGCTATGGAGAATCACCACATTCCTGTATTCGGACTTCAAGAGAGACTTTCATTTCATTTTTTCATGAGGTTGGCATACTCTAGTTATACTGCCTTGAGTTTTTATTTTTATCATTTTCTAATATTTTGTCATTTTTCTCAATCATTTCATTACATATTTTTGTTTGTTGATTCAGTCCAAGAAGACTTTGTTTGATTCATGAAGCTTATTTGTGCCTTGATTGACCTAATATTGGGTTTATTGGTTGCCTTAGGTTACCAGACAGGCAAACATTGATTTTGAGCTTTGTGGGCCATACGTCCTGTAAAGCATGTGCAGTCAGTACATATCAACTGACCCAAATGGAATGATCATTCATAAACAAAGAGAGGGACCCGCAGCAAAATTGGTAATCAATCATCATCCGCAAGATGCCGGTCAGGTTGTATCCAAGATAAATTTTGATTATTCAAGATCGCAACCCCCCCAAAAACCAAATTTATCATTCTAAATGGGCTAGAATGCATCCAGATACATGCTAAAATGGTTTTGTAAGCTCAATCTATTGCAAAACTGTGTTTTTTTGGCTGGAGGAAAAAATTTGCAAATTGTCTACCTTACGTGTTTTTTCCAGCCTCGGGGTACCCACCCACCCCGGCCTAGTGTTTGGAATGTTTCTGCAGACCCCCCCCTCCCCCCCCCCCCCCCCCCCCCCCCCCCCCCCCCGCTCAGCAAGGAAAAAATTGTTTGAAAACCTGAAGGATACTATATGGAATTTCAAACACTTTTCCTTCTATGAAAAACTAAAACTAGTGCTGAGTTGTGAGGAGGCTGACATATGCAAAACAGTCACTGAATATATTGATACAATTTTGAAGGATAGAGGTCAATTTTAAGTTAGAATATTTGGTAGGGTCACTAGAGTGTTAAATTAATTGTAAATGGTCATCTATAGCATGAGTGTAACTGTGTTCTTGTTCAAAAATACCATGTCACCAACAAAAAAAGCTTCAGATTATAAAAACCTTGCTCAAAATAGTTGTTTTAAAACACTTTATTGGATAGTTCCAGTTGGCACTGTCCAATGAATTGTGGCAGAGCAATTTCATGTAAACTTTATTTACACTGTTGAGCAATTAACAAGCTAATGCGTAACATGAAAGCCATTAATGTTACTATAGCACCTTTCAATGGAGACATGGTAATTGCTTCTGGTGATCAACCAGTTAAGGTGATTTTTATATTTTAAGTTATCGGCAAATAATAATAAATATAATATAAATGTATTCCAACTGAAAATCAGTATATCCAAATCTCTATATATTTAAAAAAGAAAGAAATGTTAACTTTCATCATTTACATACTTTTCAGATGCTGCAGATACAGAATACATGTTCATTGTTTCATCACCTCATCTATTTCATGAATTTTCATCATAGCCTCATCAGTTCATAAAGTGAGTACCTCATTCACATTAACATAGATATTGTTATAAAAGAATTCATCAGCACTGGAGATCACACTCATACGACACTGCTGTTCCATTTAATATTCTGAAAACTCACTTATATGCACAATAGCTGAAGTTCTTCATAATGATTGTATACAGTGCAGCCCACCTGACAACATATCAATTAATTAAATGGCTCTGTTGGTTGAGTGTGAATTCCAAACACCATACTATTTACCATAGCACTGTCCTGATAATAAAAAGTTTGCGTAACCCAAAAATGGGTTCCGTAAAAGTTTTTTTTTTTTTTTTTTGACCCGTTGTGCTGATAGTCCTTAGACATTAAGTATCCAAATTGAGTATCTAATCATACACAAGCGTTTGCATGCCCCAAACTACTTATGAATTTCAACTGAATATCACCAAATTGCCTCGTTTGAAGTCATGTTTACCCTCAGTAAACTAGTACAACCATTTGATGCATTGCATCTTGTTGGACAGAGCTCCATATGTTCTGTCAGTTGGGATGAAAGAAAATGGATGTTTGGTTGGCACAGAAATGTTGGAAAGTAACCAAGTGCCTGTTAATCGATCATTCTGGACGGGTGAATATTTTCTCAATGACATGGTGACTGTTCCATTGCCAGGGTTCTACTCTATTCCATTATATCCCTAAGTTAGGGGAGTACAGTGGAACCCACCTGTTTGGACATCTCTCAATTGAATATCCTTGTTAACTGAATATAATTTCCAGCCATCTGACCATTTACCATACTTCAGTACAAATCTGACCTGTTAATTGCATTTAGGCCAATTACTTCATCGTCAATCACCAAATTCCTCTTCTTATTGACCAGTTTGGCCTCTGTACATTCAGTAAAGGCATTTGATTCATTGTACCTTGTTTGATGAGGCTCTGTGAGCTCTGACAGGGAGGATATAATGGAATAAATGCTTAGTTTACTACTTAGAACACAGCAAATTAATCACATTTTTGTTAATAGGATACTCATGTCATATCAGTAATTTTCAGTGGCAAAGTAATTATGCAACTGATAGGGTTCCACTATATCAGTTAAATTTTTGATTCGGTATCAGCTTAACTTGGTCTTCTCTGTTTCTCCAATACCATTTTTCCTCAATTTTGCACTCTGAATCAAATCTTTTTCCCTGATAAAACACATTAATCTCATGTATCATGGCTCATTTTCACTGTTTTTCACCTTTATTTCATAATTGATATTAATGCAGCAGAATTTAATATTATTTCTTTTTCATCATTTTGAGCAAAATGTAACGTTATTGTTGGTTACGAGCTCCAATAAAATTCAATTCAATTCAATTCAAAACGACGTTTGTTTCAGTTATTAGTTTTTAATTTCTGTTTTATTTCGGTTCAGACCTTTGCTTGGAAAACTTTAACCTTACGTTCAAAGAAGGAGTGTGATGTCAGGTTTGATTAAATAATTTTGCTGATACAAAAACACGACTACTCATGGACAGAATAAACAGTGAATGGTAAAACCAGGGACGTAGCTGGAGTTTCTTTAATATAACAATAAACATGATTTTGGAGGACATTATGGTTCATTTGCGGCCCTGCAGCAATGATGAACAGCCCGAGGGTTTATAAAAGGCCCGAGACGAAGTCGAGGGCCGTTAATAAGCCCAATGGCTGTTCATCATTGCTGCAGGGCCGCTAATGAATCATGATGCCTGACAACAATTATGTTATTACTATTATTACCACTCCCTGTTACAGCTAACCGCACGAGGGAATTGCTGGAAGAAAATTCAAGAAATAATCAGTAAGTCGGTTCGATATTTCTGTTTCGATCGCGCGTTCGACTTCCGTTCGGAAATACAAAGGGACTTCATCCGAATGGGAGTAATTCATTAGACCATGGAATCTAAAAATAGCCGGGCCGCGGGCCGCTAATGGCTATTTATACCATTATCCGCCCGCGGCCCGCCTTCGTCGAATGACGTCCCTGAAATTATGGAGTTTTAACAGCCCTCCAAAATCATGTTAATCTACTAGTAACTTATAGATTTAGTGGTAATAATATAACAATAACATGATTTTGGAGGGCATTATGGTTCATTAGCGGCCCTGCAGCAATGATGAACAGCCCGAGGGTTTATTAAAGGACCGAGACGAAGTTGAGGGCCGTTAATAAGCCCAAGGGCTGTTCATCATTGTTGCAGGGCCGCTAATGAATCATGATGCCTGACAACAATCATGTTATTACTAGTATTACCACTCCCTATTACAGCTAACTTGAATCTGAAAATAACCGGGCCGCGGGCCCCTAATGGCTATTTATACCATTATCGCCCGCGGCCCGGCTCCGTCGAATGACGTCACTTAAATTATGGAGTTTTAACGGGCCTCCAAACTTATGTTAATCGACTAGTAACTTATAGATTGAGTGGTAATAATGGTGGTTAGTTAGTTTGCGCTGGTTAATTGCACAGTTCATTCAGTAGTGTTTAAATTTCCAACTGTTGATATTTTTCCCTTTGATTTTCCAACTACTGTTGTTTTAACCAGTATCGGGGTGGGACACTCCCCCAGCCCACCCACAGTGCACACCCCACCCACCCATCGTGACGTCTCTCGGTGAAGCCACCAAAACCTAGAAGGATGCATTCTAATACTTCCGCTTCGGTAACTATAATAGACTTGATATGAAGAGTCACTCGAAGATGCGAGAGTGCCCCTATGGTGGATTTACGGTATAGTAATATACCCTTTGCATATTGCAGGGTTATCATTCTAGGCGTCAGATATATCTTCTTCCGCATCACTTCGCATTCTTCGATAAAAAACAGAGATAATGTCTCTCAAATTCAAACTCACTAATAAATCGATGACATTTCATGTTATAAAAGGTGGTTATGTAGATGTATTTATTATTTAACCCTTTACCTAAGGTAACGATCAAAAAAGGCCAGCGTTATGCACGAAAATCGCCATTCAATTGTTTGTATGTTTGCATTTTTTGCTTCCAAAACATTGGTCGCGCTCGTTCCAATGAGGGGTCATAACCTATGTTTTGGAAGCAAAAAATGAAACATTTTAGTTATACGAGGATATTTTACCAAGTGTCGTCTGCAACTCGCGTTAGGTAAAGGGTTAAGAGACAGAAAGGCCGAACAGAGCGATGCATAGCTTCAGTTGGCGGAACGTGTGTTTGAGTTAAACAGAGAAAGATTATCGCAATTGATCGAACGTAAAAAAATACATACTGCATTGTGCTTATCACTGAAGTGAACAGGCAAATTCAGGATACCTAACGCCAAGAACGAAAACTCTGTAATATGCAAGTTGCTAATTGTGACGGACAAATCGGTTCCAGCTTCATTGGAAACTTTTATGGTTGCATCGTGCCCCACTCCTATTTATAGCACAAGCCAGGCGGGTAGATGTTTCTGGTAGAAATGATGGGTAGAATTGCTTGATTTTTGCGTCAGTGTGTTTTCGGCGAGTAGGTGTAGCGGGTAAATCTGGCGAGTTGGTGTGGCGGGTAGAGTTCCACTCATTTAGCGTATTGGTAGGTTTGAAATGTATTGACTTACGTCATTTATGTAAACAGTAATAGCCATTTTTATCTTCCTGATTCCGCTGAGGGTACGGACAAAGAATAGGAATTAGCACGAAAATAACAGTCCTGGTTTAGATTTTCGATATTAATATAGTATCAGTGTCGAAAAGTACTGGGTTAACTTGAACAAGAGTTCGTATGCCATTACGTAGACCAGAGATATTAAAAACACTAATCCACTGTGTTTTCATTTACTTAAATTTATTTCTATTACGAGGGGTTAACGGAGCGTTGTACAATAATTTAAAGAGTGTCTATATAAAATGTCGACTGCGCATCATAACACCTTACTGCCCTGTATAGACCCAAAATGAAAACAGGGTCGGCGTTGTGTTAAATATTGCCCTGGCGTGACGATATGCGTTGATTCGGAGATCTGATATCAGTTCTGACGTGGCAGTTGTAGGGGTCTGCAGGTTCAAGATTTTGCTCTCTGTTGGTAGTCTGGTGTGTTGTCAGAATTGGGGCCAGTTCGCTGTTTTCATCTGATAGTACAGTATTGGGTGTATTTGTTTGGTTTGACCCTGGTCCGCTGAAAAAAAAACAGCGCTGGCATTATGATTTCCCTCGTTACAATTCAAAGGATGACTCCATTTGGTATAGATCGTTCTGTTTCCATTTCACGGAGCCGTTTCCATGGGATCTGACGTTGTCTTGTTACGGTCGTGTTCGCTGTAATGCGTTTTCGTTTGAAAATTAGACCATTTAACAAAACTACGTACCGTTCCCCCCACCCCAACGGAAGCGACTCAGTCAAATGGCAACAGAACGATCTATACACGATAGAGACATCCTCGGAATGCATTGGTGAAGATCATAACGCCCCCCCCCCCCCACCCCGGACAAGATCGGACCAGGGAAAAACCAAAAAAAAAATACACCCAAAGCTATACCATAACATGGAAACAGCACCCTGTCCCCAACTATACCAACAAGCCAGACTACCAACAGAGACCAAAATCTGAACGGACAGACCCTGTAGATGCCTCATCAGTACTGATATCGAATCACCGAATCCACGCATTTCGTCCGCCAGGGTAATACTCAACCCAACACAGATTCTGTAATCGGCAAGGTGTTACGATATGTAGCCAACATCTCATATAGGGACCCTCTTTACGCTATTTTACAACGCCCCGTTAACCCCCTGTGGCGGGAAAATATTAGAAGAAATAACAGCACAGTGAGTTATTTTTTTAATATCTCTGATCTACATAATGGTATACAAACTCTTGTCCTATTTAACCCAACACTTCTCGACCCTGATACTATATAAATATTGTGAATCTAAACCTGACCCACCAGATCTACCCACCACACCTACCCGCCGAAAACACACTAACGCAACAAATAAGCAATTATTCCTGCCATTTCTACTCACAAACTCTAACCGCCAGGCTTTTGCTATGAAAAGGGAAGGGAGCCACGAAGCACCCACGAAAGCCTCCGATGAAGCTCGAATCGGGCACTTTTGGTTAGACCCTCATAACTACTATACGGATCTTCACCAAAGGAGCCATCTCACACTTTCGGGTTGCTCTTCATATAGGCCTATATATGGAAATGGCAGGGCGTCTCTCTCTCTCTCTCTCTCTCTCTCTCTCTCTCTCTCTCTCTCTCTCGCTCTCTCTCTCTCTCTCTCTGGATATGCCATTTTCATACAATGTACACCTTTTTGATTCTTATTGGTATTTTAATGCAAACTGTATTTCGATATACTGCAAAATAAAGTTCCATTCATTCATTCATTCATTTAATATATTAACTATTTGACTCCATGTGATGGACATGACATTTAATGTACCAGCCCCGAGCTTATTTAGTGGCCTCACTATGCCGTCGACTCGGCATATTATGCAGGTACTTAATTTAGATTCGGAAACGCCCGATACCTCGAAACAGAAACGTACACGTGACCTAGAATGAATATTCACGCGCAAAACGCTCTTACCACGCCGTATAAACAGAACGGATTTTTAGTAACGTTTCACTGCAAAACAAAAACGGACTGTTTTATCCAGTTTCCAGATTAATTACTGAATTACTCCTTTTGGGAACCTCCTGGGCTAAAAACAACCTAAAGCGGGCACATAGGTATAAAGATTGGCTAAACTTGACTTCATGCCCATATCGTGGGCACGATATAACCATCAATGCTGAAAGTGATCGTAATCACCAATATATAAATAAACAACTGAATTAAAAGTTACTTCCAGAAAACATTTCCTTCCATCTCAGCAACTGTAATGCAGTGCCCTCTCCCGAAAAACATGATTAAAAATATTCCTTCTTGGAAACCAAGAGTATTTTCAGATTGCTGCGATTTTAAATTTGAATTTATATTTTTAATAATTATGAAAGCTATTTGTGCAATGTTGTTAACTCGTTCAACTTTAGAAAATATATGCATATACGTTCATTATTATGTACGTTTTCTTTATTCCTTATTTATTTTATTTCTTTGTTTAACATTTCATGACAAATAAGTATGATATTATATGTTATATTAAACAAAATAGTTCCATCTACTTCTAGTTTTTTAGTGATAATTACACACATAAATACTGGACAGTTATGCTCAACAAGGCTTTACATTTGCACGAGGCCAGTTGGCCCAAGATCCATATTCAGCTCCGTCGTTTTTTTTTATCAGCCTCCACCCCTCCCCCCCCCCCCCCCCCACCTCCCCCAAATTCTGTAACAAGAAATGACAGACGTTGTACCAAATCACCTAGTGATTTATAACAAACCTCAGACAAACCCAGTTATGCTCAACCAGGCTTTACATCTGCTCGAGGCCAGTTGGCCCAAGATCCATATTCAGCTCCGTCGTTTTTTATCAGCCCCCAAAAATTCTGTAACAAGAAATAACGGATGCCGTACCAAGTCACCTAGTGCTCTATAACAACTCCCAGAGAAACCCAAAACCTGTATTAAATTGTTAGATTGCTTCAAAGCTTCCATATGTGATTCATTTGAATATTGTTGATAAATCGACCAGAGCCGTGTGCATGTGTGGAAGGAATGCAAGTCCTCGGGAAAAGTAGTCCCTCTGGACTATAATTCCGCGGAATTATAGTCACAGGCCTAACATTTCTAGAAATAGCAGTCCTGCGGACATTTATTCCTAGAAATGTTAGACCTGGAACTATAATTCCGCGAAATTATAGTCCAGAGGGACTACTTTTTCTGAGGACTTGCATTCATTCCACACCTGCATATTATCAAGAAAACCATATTATGCAACTTATCATGGAACGAGCTCAATAAGCTCGTTCTAATAAGCGGTCGCACGGACCCTTTTTGGTACAGATTCTCTTAGTATTTTGATCTAAATAGTGTCACGTAGTACTATAACGCCCCTATAGGATGTGCCCGATTATACTAGAGTATGTCCCTCGAGCCAGAACCTTTGGTTCCTACCTATAATTACCGAAATGAGTCCGAGAATCACCGGAAATCACCGAAACAGACCCGGTATGGCTCATCACTGTTACATACATATCCCTGGCCCGGATTCTCTCAGAACCCTACAAGAAAGACTACTACTACTACTACTACTACTACTACTACTACTACAGCTGGTACTACTACTACTACTGCACCAACCACCACAACCATTCCTACTACTACTGTTACGACTAATACTACTACTACCCCCCCTACTAATACTAGTACTACTACGACTACTAATCCCACCACGTATGCGTACTTACTACTACCCATTCCTGACCACTCAGAGCATCTACTGTTTATCCTATAACCTATTCCCATCATACAGGGGTCTGTACTGCCTGTGTAATGACTTCTATCTGCCGTAGTGTACTAATTAATGATTATCCCTACCTGCCTCTGTATGGCCCTTACCTTAGTTGATTCATTCCTTCTTTGGCCAGTTCTACCTGAGATATGACTGCTATCTTATCTAGTCTACCTGTATTTGGATATTCCTGACTTCCCCATGCTACTCTGCCCGTGTACCTTAGTGGATTCAAATCTTTCTTAGACTGTTCTGTGGTGATATCAGTGCTATCTACTCCAGTCTACTCATATCCGCTGGTCCGCGTTTAGTTCTTATTACTGCTAATACACCAGTTGCCTGATATGACCGTGTGGTTGGTATGTAATGTTAGGTTATGCTGTGTTGTGGGGTAAGCTTGGTTGGCTAGTACAGTAGCGTAGGATGGGTTGTTTATACCTATGTTGGTCTACTATTAGCACTTAGCAACGCTCATCCATCTAATACCTTATGCCACTGTGAGGTTGGAATAGGTCGTATGTAATGTTTGGTTATGGTGGTTTTGTAGGTATGTTTCGTTGTCTGGTAAAGCCGTATAGGATGAACTGTCTGTACCCCTGTTGGTCTATTTTTATCCCTCAGATTCAGATTCAGATTCTTTATTCACGGTACACATACATGTAAAATGGTTACAAATAAACATATTGCACAAATGTGATGTGAAGTATACCGTAGGAAGTGGCATAGCCAGATTGGCTGTCTACCTGCCACCCCCTGGAAGAAGATGGGGTGATTGCAAACAGACTGTGACTGAAAGAATGAACAGAGAGCCAATTATGTGACACATGATGGAGAATGACGATCGAATCATTACTTTTCTGATATTAGAGTATTAGTGTTTCATTTTCGCCAGCGGAAAGACGGTGATTCAAGGTAGGCAAGAAGCAACCTGCCTATAGGACTCCCTCCACTACTTATCATAACACATGAGGGCGGCAACAAGTCCCATCGTGAAGTTCGTATCGTTTAGACTGCGACAAGGAGGTTGGTCATGATGTTTGGGTGTGGTGTCTACGTTAGCTGCATCATCATCGTAGGATGACGAATGTTATTGATTTATTTGTGTAGACTTTTATTTGCAAGTTCATACTTATATCCATATAGTATTTTACATAGCACCACTGTAAGGAGGAAGCGCGACAGGTTGCACAAGACGAGGATTCCAGATTTAGACGCGGACCACGACTTTGACAATTTACGAAGTTTACGAAGTGCAATCAGGACAGTAGGGATTGTTGCAGCTGACATAACTGGAATATGAGGAAATGAATGTGGAAGTTAGCTTGTTCTTAAGCATGCTTCTGTCGCTAATATTACGAGTTGTGTCGTCCAGAGCATTCCATAGTTTCGGGAAGGAGTATAAAGGAAATTTATCCAGAGTTTGGGTCCGTGATTTTTCTATGTATAGGAGGCCTGACTGTCTAGTTCTCCTACCAGATGGATTGTCAGTAATTTTAAATATATCATTGAAAGACACCGGTAATCTGCCGTTCTGCCAGTCAAACACGAACAGTAGTGCATGTAGCCTAAACAAATCATCAACCTTGAGTATTTGGTTTTCTTTAAACAGGGGATCTGTATGAGAATTGTACTTTTTGTTATTAATTATTCGTATTGAACGTTTTTGCAGGACAGCTAGTTTTTTGATAGCTCTTGAGTTGCCCCATGCCTGGATTCCGTATACCAAATGGCTATGTATGAGGGCGTAATACAAAGTTTTCATAGCTCCGTGGGGGAGGATATTTTTAACTTTGTTTAGACTATAGTTTGCGCGTGCTATTTTCGAGCATAATCGGGATATGTGAGCCTTGTAGGATAAATGTTCATCAATGCTAATTCCCAAGAATTTAACAGATTTTTCTGTTTCGGTGGCCCCAACTTTGTTAATGTTTTGGTTATTTATTTTTACCTCTTGACAAAGATTTTTGATCCTACCTTTATTTGGATTAAGTATGATGTACGAGGTCTTCTTAGCATTCAGCATTAACTGGTTCACAGAGCACCATTCGAATAGTTTCTGGAGCTCGTCATTGAAATACGATGTAATGGGATTATTATCGGAGCCCGGGCAGTGTGCAGTGGTGTCATCGGCAAATGATAAAAGATTGAGTGATGTTGAGTTACTTATATCATTTATATATAAAAGAAAAAGAATAGGGCCTAAAATCGAGCCCTGTGGTACACCACAACTCTGTTTGGCTAAGTTCGATTTGTGCTCTCCGTACGTGACATATTGAGACCTGTTGGACAAGTAACTTCTAAACCAATTGTTGGTGACACCTCGGATGCCATATGTTTCCAGTTTACCTAATAGTATTTCGTGATTTATGGTGTCAAAAGCCTTTGACAAATCCAGGAACAGTGCTAAGGTGCTGTTTTTTTCTTCTTTATTATTTTCTATTGCAATGCTTTTAAGGAGCTGAAGAACTGGATGAATAGTACTATGTCGCTTTCGGAACCCATATTGGTGAGGGTATAAAATATTAAACCTATTGAGGAAACTCTCTAGCCTCACTTCCATGAGTTTTTCCATTACTTTTGAGAATACCGGAAGTATACTGATAGGTCTGTAATTTGTAAAGCTGTGCTCGTCACCCGCTTTAAATATGGGTATCACCTTCGCGATCTTCATCCTGTCTGGTACTTTGCCGTTTAGGAAAGAGTTGTTAATTACATGTGTTAGAGGATCCAATACTTCGGTTATCGTATGCTTAAGAAGACAGGTTGTGATGTCATCGCAGTCTTTAGATAATTTTGGCTTCATTTTATTTACTACTCGGTTGACTTCTGTGGGATTTGTGGGTATTAAATAGAGATTATTGGAGACATTGTTGTCCATGTAATCTGTGTAGGACTTATTAGTTTTCTGAATCTGTTCGGATGTGTTTTTTCCAATGTTGATGAAGAAATTGTTGAATTCTTCTGCGATGGCATGGGGCTCGTTTAACTCGATGTTGTCCTGGATGAAGAACGATGGTAATCTGGCTTCAGGTTTTCCTTTATTGATGGCTTCGTTTAAAATCTGCCACGTTCTTCGCATATTGTTTTTGTTTTCGTTTAGGATATCTCTATAATAGGTAGCTTTACATTGTTTTTTTACCTTGTTGAAGATTCTACAGTAGTTTTTATAGTTTTCTGAGTTCCTTTCGGTGGGAGCATGGAGTTTTTTCTTGTAGAATTTTTCTTTGTTGTTGGAGGATATTACAAGCCCCCTTGTCATCCATGGCTGTTTTTTAATAAATTTTTTGTTCTGGCTAACACGTTTGAGAGGGAATGCTCTTTCATAGGCTTCCATATAGATGTTTAGGAAGGTTTCATATGACTCATTGGGACAATTCGACTGCATTACAGGATTAAAATCACTTTGCGAGATAAGTGTTTTAAATTCAACTATTCTTTCTGCATTTATTATTCTTTTTAGTGTAAAGTGTGGTGTATCTTTTGGTTTGGGGTTTTCCTCAATATAAAAAACACCAAAATGATCTGACACGTCAGATATGACTATTCCAGGTAATGCTGCTTGTGGAACATTATTAGAGAAGATATGATCTATCAGAGTAGCAGAACGACAGGTTACTCTCGTTGGCTTGGTGATATACGGCAGAAAGCCTTGACTGAACATGAGATTAACAAATTCTTCCGTTTTTGAGTGTGTAGTTGCTTTTAAAAGGTCGAGGTTAAGATCCCCCATAATATAAACTTTTTTATTTTCGGCATTTAAAACATTCGTTATTTTATTTAATTTTGATAAGAAAAGGTTGATGTCGGCTTTAGGAGGAGTGTTGGGTCTATAAATAACGCCAATAATTCTGGGTTGGTATTTATCTTTAGTTTCAATAAACAGAGATTCGAAGACATGGGGAATAAAGAACGAAATATCATTACGAACTCTGTAGGGTATTCCTTCTTTAATATATAGACCAACCCCTCCTCGACCATCATCATTCTCGTGTCTCATACGTTTAATAATCGGGGCATAGCCATCCAGACTGAACGACATCTCTGGAGGAATTTGGAAAATTTCGGTAAGGCCTATTATGTCGAAGAAGTTCTTTCCTGTTTGTAGGTCATATAGCATGTTTTGAAAGGAATCCCAATGGGCCTTCAGGCTTTGGCAATTGAGATGGAATATTGAGAATCCTGCGTCTATTTTACAAACCATTGACTGAAAGTCTCTAGGCGAAAAGTAGTTGCAGTCAGTTGCGTGGTTTTTATATGGGGATTCATCATTTTCTGTCAAGGAACATATTTTCTCATTATAGAGCTGAATAAAGTCGTACTCTGCGTCTACCTGCACCTCGTCGAGTGTAATGTTACCCGCCATAATTCACCAACATACTACCATCCTTTCTCGCTGGACAAATATATAAAACATAACTACAATATATTGTTCCAAGATGAAGATAAAAGGAGGTTAAGTCCCAGATAAAGTTCAACTGTTGGACGGGTTGAGACGTTATTTCTTTTTCATTTCTAGTCACAGTCTGTTGCGGTAATAGTATGTAATTGGGAGTTTGTTTAGAAACGAAAATTTTCTGTACAAACAGGATAAAAACACTGTAGTTTATATACAAGTACGTCGGGTGCAACATCACCCTACCTAACATCACATCAAAGTGATATGGTATCTTGGATGAATGATTGAACAAATAAATTTACAATTAAAGGACTTTACAGTAAAACAATGGATTCAATGAGGATAGAGAATGAGTGAGTCAATTTGTAAAAGACGAGGTGGAGTAATATGAATGAATGAATGAATGAATGAATGAATGAATGAATGAATGAATGAATGAATGAATGAATGAATGAATGAATGAATGAATGAATGAACTATCATCATCGAGGGGGTCATAAGCCTTATTTCAGAGAAAAAAAAAAAAAAAAAAAAAAAAAAAAAAATCCCGAAAAACAAACAAAAGTGTACAGACCTTGAAAATTGAATAGTTGTCAATGGCGCTGAGAGTTTTGACGTTACACTTGGCAGACGGCAGACGGTCAATGATCAACCGGGTGAGAATTTGGGATTAAAGTTATTTCACTGGTACTAAGTTGACGAACTAGCGTTGGCTGTATTTCAAGGTATAGTTTCACTAATTAAAAGTTCATTTGTTAATGAATAATATTGCATAATTACATCAAGGAATGTACACTTTGATAACTAACAATTAATAAACATAACAGCCCTTAAAACGACCAACAGATGACATTCATAAGAAGTATTATTGAGAGACCGATTTGTCTTCCAGCTCACGACCCCAATGATGCTAAATTGACGATTTAGCGCAAGAGGGCACTACAGGGTATAAATTATCTGATGAACTGTTTAAGTGCTCTTGATCAAAAATAAATAAGGTGGAGGTACTTTAATTTTTTACCCTAAACAGCAAGTCAGTCACACATCCACACGCTCGATCAGTCAAGCACCCACACATCCATCCATCCGATCGTCCACCCAGAAGGAAGGAAGGAAGGAACGAACGAACGACCGAATGAATGAGAGAACGAATGACTGAACGATTGAATGAATGACACTAGTAACACTATATATGAATGAATGAATGAATGAATGAATGAATGAATGAATGAATGAATGAATGAATGAATGAATGAATGAATGAATGAATGAATGAATGAATGAATGAATGACACTAGTAACACTAATAACGAACGAATGAGTGAATGAATGAATGAATGAATGAATGACACTAGGAAATAGTAAACAAGTTCTATGCTACTTGTTCCATCCGTTATGTCGAGATACACCGTCCACGGCCCCATAGGAACAGGCTCACCTTATACCACTACTGCCTTTCTCCTACTGATACTACTATCTGCTACTACTACAACTACTACTGATACTACTACTATTGCTACTGCTACTACCACTGACTACTGCTACCTACTACCACTGCCAATATTACTACCTACCAACCACTAGCACTACTACTACCAACACTACTACTGCTACTACTAATTCTACTCCGGCCCCTACTACTTCTAAAACTGTCAATACTACTGATACTACTGCTACTTCTACTAGTCCTGCTACTTTAGATCACCCCCAAAACCTATAACCCATATCTGTCTATACAGTCCCTTGACCAAATGGAAGCGCCTATGGACATTGGAATTCTCTGTTTAGACCAAGTATCATACGAAAAAAATACTCCTGGAGTAAATACTCCTACTACTCTTCGACTCATCTCGGTAAAAAGGATTCTGGTTTCTAGTCAGATTGGGATTTCTTGGAAGGTAGTTTGTGATTTTGTCAACTGAACTTAAGAGCGATGAGAGTAATTACTCCTAGGAGTAAATACTCCTACGACTCTTCAACTCATCTGTTTGGGGTAACAAGAGTAATGAGAGTAATTACTCCTGTTGTAAATACCCCTACTACTCTTCGACTCATCTCGTTAAAAAAGGATTCCACGACCAGCCACTAGAAATGGATTCTGTGTAAAGGATTCCACTGAACGTGGGGGTGGTGTTTGATGGTATGTGATGGTGGTCTAGTACATAATGTGAGCACATCACATACAACACATTAGGCCATTCTGAATGTGCCGATATGTGCCTGTGTGAAAATGCATAATGTGCGCACATCACATACAGCACCTAGACACATACGAAGAAAAAAAGATTCCTAGCCGATTCCGTAAAATAGGATTCTTAGTCGATTCCGTAAAACAGGATTCCGTGATATGGAATAAAATTCAATCGAACATACCCCAGAACATACCCTCATCTTATAAGAAGCCTTCCAGCTCATAGAAACCATTTGTCACCATAGAAATCAAGATGGCGGCCTCCACTATACAAAATGGACGACGGAAACGTGTATTACCACAACAACAAGCGCTGCGCATGCACACTAACACCACGTATTACTATGATGACGTCACACAATGGCCGCTTATGTGCGCTACCATGACAACCAAGATGGCGGCCCCAGTCACGTGACTATGACATCACTTCGGGGGTTATCCGCGGGGTCATCCAGATAGGTGTTGAAGATTGCGAGCTATACTACTACTAAATTTATATCTTTTGTGTTGCAATCTAGCTGCCATCATTCTGCTATAATACATTTGTCACTCCTTCGGGCAGCAGTCAACTTTTTCCGAAAGATATGCTTTATTGTATGGAGACGCTCCAGCGAATTTTTTAACAATCAAGCCTGATGCCAAATCATTTTTGTGCACTTGTTAGTCAGATGGAAAATGTGCTTGTCAGCATGGGCTCTACGGGGGTGGAAGGCTGCCCCCTCCCCCTCTCGCCCCTGGTCTGGAAAAAAAATTCTGGTTGTTTTCATTTTTTTCTGGCAAGTTTTGGGCTGCCGAAAAAAATATGAAAACTACTCGGAAGAATCGATTTTTCCCATGCAAGTTCTGACAAGTTTTGGTTGCCCAAAAGAATTATAGAAACTACTCGAAAGAATCTATTTTCACTATGCAACATTCGACCTTTGTCTGTCCGAACAAAAAAATTGAAAACAACCCTCAAAATTGGCTTTTTCTTGAATCGTGTGTGTGAGTGTTGAGTGGGTGGGGGTAGTAGGGGGCTGAACTTGCACAAAAATATATATATTTGGCCCCAAAAAGTGACTGGTTTCCTCCTTAATTACAAGGTCCGGTGGGTGAGTGGAGCACTAGGATCGGTCTCATGCCATCGTATGGTTTTAAATTTCTCTGAGAAGACTCCTCGGACCTCACCAACGGGGAGGGAGCGGCCTCGACCGTGCCCGCGGAATCACTTTTTGGGCAAAATCTTCCAGCCCCCCCCCCCTCCCCCCCCCCCCCCCACACACACACACAAACAAATTGCCCATGCGCATATGCTTGTCCAATGACATGCAGTGGTACATGTGTTTGGTAAAAGTAAACCAGGTCTTGCAAAGTTGCAGACTTTATAACAGGTGTCTGTCGTGAATTGGATTGGGTATTTGTACAAATGTATCGACAAAAACATTGTAATTGATGCGTTGTTTCCACCTTACCCTTTTACGTAACGAGGCACCACCACTAAATAGAAGATGATAAAAATATGGAAACAAAGTCTTAAAGTGGTTCCCGGTGGAATGATTCCTATCAGAGGCTGTTGGACGGTGTTGGTGTTTAATGGGCAACTGAAACAAGAAAAATATTCAGATGTAACAGGAATAACATGAAAACGGTTTCACAACGTCAATTAATTCTATCTTCTTGCATCTGTCGGCTTCATTTATTTACTGCTCCATAATCAACGAGGTCACAAAGTGCAGAATATAGGCTATTTAGAATCTAAAGAAAGTTTTGAGAAGACAGAATTTGTCTTGCCGGACGCTCAGATGGATGGGGTGGGGTGGTGGTGGGTGTGGGTGGGGTGGGGTGTATGCAAGCCACGATATTTTCGTCCATCATACCTTAATATTTTCCTGTACAGAGTGTCTCACTGAGTGTCACTATTTTGCAGTATGTAGGCTATACGTACGTGTAGGATCAGGGTGTGCATTGACTCATTGCCTAGAGCATCGGACAAGAGACCGAAAGGTCAACAGTTCGATCATGATCGGCGTCATCTGTGTTGACTCCACGCAGAGGACACTTAATCCCGATTGCCCACGTGGAGGCCCGGTGTCACTGTGCACTAAGGCATCCTGTACTTTGATGTAGCACGTTGCATCTACCTCAGCTAATCCTGCTATTGCCGGGTTAGTACGTTGGAGTACTTGGCGGCTGTTCGTCAATGCACTGGGGCTCTCCACCCGTAAAATTAACCGTCATGACATGACCGTGGCTATTTAAGTGTTGTTAAACCCCAAAATAAAATGTGTATAGGACATATCAGATGCGTCACTCATCATTGCTAGTACATGTTTGTCATATTTATGTTATGCTATTTTAAATACAATCTATAAAAAGTGAACAAAAATTCATAATTCACTTCCCAAGTTGCATAAAGATATACAGGACATGATATTTTCTCTCACCTCCAGTCTTTTTGAGTCAAAGTCGCGCCATGATTATGTATTGTAATAAACAACTGAGAAAAAAAAAGTTGACAAGACAAAGCGACACAAACATTTACGGCAAAATCACCAATAAGGTTGGTTACCAATGCTTGGTTAGCTGTAAAAACAGGCTAGTACACACCATGCAATGGGTGTGTGACGGCGAGTCAACATCGCAATCAAAACTAAGGGTGTGATCTCATCCGTTTAGTTTTTATTTCACCCAGATGGAGGCTATAACGAACAGAATCTTAGGACGTATGGAATGTAGTCCGGGTACCTTCAGCAATATATCATATGAAGTCCCCATAATGCTACATTAAGAAGACATATATATATTTAATATATAACATCAGGTCTTCTTAATGTTACATTGGGATGCCATATATATTTCATAATATCCAGTACTCTTTATGTCACATTAGGATTGTTCCTTTGCGTGTTCATCGTGATTGGTTTTGTCTTATTGTGTTGTTGAACGTGAACACAATTATAACATTTCCAGCTTTGAACAATGATGGATAAAGGTGATATTCAGAGAAAACATTGAAAGTGTTGGTAAGAAAGGTGTGTGTGTGTGGGGGGGGGGGGGGGGATACCATTGATATCGTGACCTTCCAAAACCCCGGGCTCTTACTAAAAAATCTCACCTGATTTTTTCAATGAGTGTGATCAATATGCAATGTTTAGGCTATGCAGAATCGAATAGCAATCTTAATGAGATTGTTTTGGGCTGAAATATTCATGACTCTAGTGCCTAGGCGACTAGAATATATGCAGGCGACCATATTTCCACCATCTTCAATATTCCTTCTCAACATAATTCCTCTCCGAACGTCATCAACATGCAGTGTATGGACTATGTACAATCTTAATAAGAATGTTTCGGAGAAAAGATGTTCCTGAGTCAGGTGATCAGGTGCAGAGAGTGGGAGGAGTTAGGGCTATGCAAGCCAGGATATCTTCTGTCACTCTCAGCAAACATAATATGTCTGTTAGTGGCACCACCATGCAGAATATTGGCTATTTACAATCTAAATAAGAATATTTTGAGATGAGAAAATTTTTTGGGGGTTGGACGCTCAGATAGGGGGGGGGGGGGGGGGTAGGTGGTATGGGTGTATTCAAGCCATGATATTTTCCTCCTCTATACCCTAATATTTTCCTGAACACAGTATCTCACTGAGTGTCACTATTTTTCAGTATGTAGGCCACGTACGTGTAGGATCAGGGTGTGCTGTGTCTCATTGGCTAGATCATCGGACAAGAAACCAAGAGGTCAACTGTTCGATCATGATCGGCGCCATATGTGTTGAGTCCACGCAGAAGACACTTAATCCCGATTTCCCTCGTGGAGGCCCGCTGTAGTTGTGTACTAAGGCATACTGTACTCGAATGCTACTCGTTGCATCTTCCTCAGCTAACCCTACTTCTACCGTGTTAGTAAGTTGGACAACTTGGCGGCTGCTCGTCAATGCACTGGGGCTCTCTCCAGATTGTCCGGCTATTTTTCCACCCGTGAAATTCACCGTCATGACAAGACCTTGGCTATTCAAAGTGTTGTTAAACACAAAAATAAAAATTGTATAGTACGAATCAAATGCTTCACTCATTATGCTAGTACATGTTTGTCTTATTTATGTTATGCTATTTTAAATACAATCTACAACAAGTGAACAAAAATTCATGTCTCGCTTCCCAAGTTGTAGGAAGATATGCAGGACATAATATTTTCTCCCATCTCAAGTCTTTTTGAGTCAAAGTTGCGCCTTGATTATGTATTGTAATAAACAACTGAGAAAAAAAGGTTGACAAGATAGAGCAACACAAATATGTACAGCAAAATCACCAATAAGGTTGGATATTAATGCTTGGCTAAGCTGTAAAAACAGGCTGGAAGACACAATGCAATGGGTGTGTGACGGCGAGTCAACACCACAACCAAAAGTAAGGACGTGATCTCGCCCGTCTTGTTTTTATTTCAGCCAGATGGAAGCTGTTACGGACACAATCTTAGGACATACGAAAAGTGGTCCGGGCAACTTCTGCAACACATCATACGAAGTCTCCATAAAGTTACATTAAGAAGACATATATATATATTTAATATATAATATCAGGTCCTCTTAATGTTACATTAGGTTGCAATATATATTTCTTAAAATCCAGTACTCTTTATGTCGAATTAGGATTGTATCTTTGCGTGTTTGCCGCCAGTTCGTCGTGAGTGGTTATATCTTATCATGTTGTTGTACGTGAACGCAATTGTAGCATTCCCAGCGTTGAACAATGAGGGATAAAGGTGATATTCAGAGAAAATGTTGAAAGGGGTGGTGGAGGCGGGGCCAGGTAGCTTTGATATCGTGACCTTTCTATCCCCCAGCCCCTGTGCTAAAAAACCTCACCAGAACTTTTCATTGAGTGTAATCAATATGCAATGTTTAGGCTATGCACAATTTTATAGAACTCTCAATGAGATTGTTTTGGGCTACGTATGTTTAGCATTGGGGTATGCGGTAGTTCATTGGCCAGAGCATCGAACAAGAAACCGAAACAACAATCGTTCGATCATGACCGGCGTCATCTGTGTTGAATCCACATGGAAGACACTTAATCTCGATTGTCCACAGGGAGGCCCGATATGGTTGTGTACTAAGGCATACTGTACTTCGATTCTGAACGTTGCATCTACCTCAGCTAATAATGCTATTGCCGGAATAGTAGGGTGGGGAGGTACCTGGTATAGGTGTGTGCAAGCCACGAAAATTTCCTGCACCATATCCTCGCTTTGGAAGATATGCAGTACATAATATTTTCTCCCATTTCAAGTCTGTTTGGGTCAAAGTCGCGCCTTGATTATGTATTGTAATAAACAACTGAGAAAAAAGGTTTACAGGATAGAGCGACACAAACATGTACAGCTAAATCACCAATATGGTTGTTTATTAATGCTTGGTTAAGCTTTAAAAAAAACATGCCTGTAGACACCAGTCAATGGTATGTGAGGTCGAGTCAACGCCACAACCAAAAGTAAGGACGTGATCTCGCCCGTCTAGTTTTTATTTCAGCCAGATGGAAGCTGTTATGGACACAATCTTAGGACATACGAAAAGTTGTCCGGGTAACTTCGTCAACATATCATACGAAGTTCCCATAATGTTACATTAAGAAGACATATATATATTTAATATATAATATCAGGTCGTCTTAATGTTACATTTCATAATATCCAGTACTCTTTATGTCGAATTAGGATTGTACCTTTGCGTGTTTGCCGCCAGTTCGTCGTGAGTGGTTATATTTTATCGTGTTGTTGTACATGAATGCAACTGTAGCATTCCCAGCATTGAACAATGAGGGACAAAGATGATATTCAGAGAAAATGTTGAAAGGGGTGGTGGGAGCGGGGGTCAGGTAGCTTTTTGATATTGTGACCTTCCTATCCCCCAGCCCCTGTGCTAAAAAATCTCACCAGAACTTTTCGTTGAGTGTAAACAATATGCAATGTTTAGGCTATGCACAATTTTATAGCAATGAGATTGTTTTGGGCTACGTATGTTTAGAATTGGGGTGTGCGGTAGTTCATTGGCCAGAGCATTGAACAAGAAACCGAAACGACAATCGTTCGATCATGACCGGCGTCATCTGTGTTGAATCCACATGGAAGACACTTAATCTCGATTGTCCACGCGGAGGACTAATATGGTTGTGTACTAAGGCATACTGTACTTCGATTCTGAACGTTGCATCTACCTTAGTCGGGTTAGTAGTGGGGAGGGGAGGGGAGGTACGTGGTATGGGTGTATGCAAGCCACGAAAATTTTCTGCTCCATATCCTCGCTCAGGAAGATATGCAGGACATAATATTTTCTCCCATCTCAAGTCTGTTTGGGTCAAAGTCGCGCCTTGATTATGTATTGTAACAACTGAGAAAAAAAGATTGACAAGATAGAGCGACACAAACATGTACAGCTAAATCACCAATAAGGCTGGTTATTAATGTTTGATTAAGCTGTAAAAACATGTTTGTAGACACCATGCAATGGGTGTGTGGCGGCGAGTCAACACCACAACTAAAAACTAAAGGCCTGACTCTCATGTGTCTAGTTTTTATTTCAGCCAGATGGAAGCTGTTACGGACACAATCTTAGGACATACGAAAAGTGGTCCGGGCAACTTCTGCAACACATCATACGAAGTCTCCATAAAGTTACATTAAGAAGACATATATATATATTTAATATATAATATCAGGTCCTCTTAATGTTACATTAGGTTGCAATATATATTTCTTAAAATCCAGTACTCTTTATGTCGAATTAGGATTGTATCTTTGCGTGTTTGCCGCCAGTTCGTCGTGAGTGGTTATATCTTATCATGTTGTTGTACGTGAACGCAATTGTAGCATTCCCAGCGTTGAACAATGAGGGATAAAGGTGATATTCAGAGAAAATGTTGAAAGGGGTGGTGGAGGCGGGGGCCAGGTAGCTTTGATATCGTGACCTTTCTATCCCCCAGCCCCTGTGCTAAAAAACCTCACCAGAACTTTTCATTGAGTGTAATCAATATGCAATGTTTAGGCTATGCACAATTTTATAGAACTCTCAATGAGATTGTTTTGGGCTACGTATGTTTAGCATTGGGGTATGCGGTAGTTCATTGGCCAGAGCATCGAACAAGAAACCGAAACAACAATCGTTCGATCATGACCGGCGTCATCTGTGTTGAATCCACATGGAAGACACTTAATCTCGATTGTCCACAGGGAGGCCCGATATGGTTGTGTACTAAGGCATACTGTACTTCGATTCTGAACGTTGCATCTACCTCAGCTAATAATGCTATTGCCGGAATAGTAGGGTGGGGAGGTACCTGGTATAGGTGTGTGCAAGCCACGAAAATTTCCTGCACCATATCCTCGCTTTGGAAGATATGCAGTACATAATATTTTCTCCCATTTCAAGTCTGTTTGGGTCAAAGTCGTGCCTTGATTATGTATTGTAATAAACAACTGAGAAAAAAGGTTTACAGGATAGAGCGACACAAACATGTACAGCTAAATCACCAATATGGTTGTTTATTAATGCTTGGTTAAGCTTTAAAAAAAACATGCCTGTAGACACCAGTCAATGGTATGTGAGGTCGAGTCAACGCCACAACCAAAAGTAAGGACGTGATCTCGCCCGTCTAGTTTTTATTTCAGCCAGATGGAAGCTGTTATGGACACAATCTTAGGACATACGAAAAGTTGTCCGGGTAACTTCGTCAACATATCATACGAAGTTCCCATAATGTTACATTAAGAAGACATATATATATTTAATATATAATATCAGGTCGTCTTAATGTTACATTTCATAATATCCAGTACTCTTTATGTCGAATTAGGATTGTACCTTTGCGTGTTTGCCGCCAGTTCGTCGTGAGTGGTTATATTTTATCGTGTTGTTGTACATGAATGCAACTGTAGCATTCCCAGCATTGAACAATGAGGGACAAAGATGATATTCAGAGAAAATGTTGAAAGGGGTGGTGGGAGCGGGGGTCAGGTAGCTTTTTGATATTGTGACCTTCCTATCCCCCAGCCCCTGTGCTAAAAAATCTCACCAGAACTTTTCGTTGAGTGTAAACAATATGCAATGTTTAGGCTATGCACAATTTTATAGCAATGAGATTGTTTTGGGCTACGTATGTTTAGAATTGGGGTGTGCGGTAGTTCATTGGCCAGAGCATTGAACAAGAAACCGAAACGACAATCGTTCGATCATGACCGGCGTCATCTGTGTTGAATCCACATGGAAGACACTTAATCTCGATTGTCCACGCGGAGGACTAATATGGTTGTGTACTAAGGCATACTGTACTTCGATTCTGAACGTTGCATCTACCTTAGTCGGGTTAGTAGTGGGGAGGGGAGGGGAGGTACGTGGTATGGGTGTATGCAAGCCACGAAAATTTTCTGCTCCATATCCTCGCTCAGGAAGATATGCAGGACATAATATTTTCTCCCATCTCAAGTCTGTTTGGGTCAAAGTCGCGCCTTGATTATGTATTGTAACAACTGAGAAAAAAAGATTGACAAGATAGAGCGACACAAACATGTACAGCTAAATCACCAATAAGGCTGGTTATTAATGTTTGATTAAGCTGTAAAAACATGTTTGTAGACACCATGCAATGGGTGTGTGGCGGCGAGTCAACACCACAACTAAAAACTAAAGGCCTGACTCTCATGTGTCTAGTTTTTATTTCAGCCAGATGGAAGCTGTTACGGACACAATCTTAGGACATACGAAAAGTGGTCCGGGCAACTTCTGCAACACATCATACGAAGTCTCCATAAAGTTACATTAAGAAGACATATATATATATTTAATATATAATATCAGGTCCTCTTAATGTTACATTAGGTTGCAATATATATTTCTTAAAATCCAGTACTCTTTATGTCGAATTAGGATTGTATCTTTGCGTGTTTGCCGCCAGTTCGTCGTGAGTGGTTATATCTTATCATGTTGTTGTACGTGAACGCAATTGTAGCATTCCCAGCGTTGAACAATGAGGGATAAAGGTGATATTCAGAGAAAATGTTGAAAGGGGTGGTGGAGGCGGGGGCCAGGTAGCTTTGATATCGTGACCTTTCTATCCCCCAGCCCCTGTGCTAAAAAACCTCACCAGAACTTTTCATTGAGTGTAATCAATATGCAATGTTTAGGCTATGCACAATTTTATAGAACTCTCAATGAGATTGTTTTGGGCTACGTATGTTTAGCATTGGGGTATGCGGTAGTTCATTGGCCAGAGCATCGAACAAGAAACCGAAACAACAATCGTTCGATCATGACCGGCGTCATCTGTGTTGAATCCACATGGAAGACACTTAATCTCGATTGTCCACAGGGAGGCCCGATATGGTTGTGTACTAAGGCATACTGTACTTCGATTCTGAACGTTGCATCTACCTCAGCTAATAATGCTATTGCCGGAATAGTAGGGTGGGGAGGTACCTGGTATAGGTGTGTGCAAGCCACGAAAATTTCCTGCACCATATCCTCGCTTTGGAAGATATGCAGTACATAATATTTTCTCCCATTTCAAGTCTGTTTGGGTCAAAGTCGCGCCTTGATTATGTATTGTAATAAACAACTGAGAAAAAAGGTTTACAGGATAGAGCGACACAAACATGTACAGCTAAATCACCAATATGGTTGTTTATTAATGCTTGGTTAAGCTTTAAAAAAAACATGCCTGTAGACACCAGTCAATGGTATGTGAGGTCGAGTCAACGCCACAACCAAAAGTAAGGACGTGATCTCGCCCGTCTAGTTTTTATTTCAGCCAGATGGAAGCTGTTATGGACACAATCTTAGGACATACGAAAAGTTGTCCGGGTAACTTCGTCAACATATCATACGAAGTTCCCATAATGTTACATTAAGAAGACATATATATATTTAATATATAATATCAGGTCGTCTTAATGTTACATTTCATAATATCCAGTACTCTTTATGTCGAATTAGGATTGTACCTTTGCGTGTTTGCCGCCAGTTCGTCGTGAGTGGTTATATTTTATCGTGTTGTTGTACATGAATGCAACTGTAGCATTCCCAGCATTGAACAATGAGGGACAAAGATGATATTCAGAGAAAATGTTGAAAGGGGTGGTGGGAGCGGGGGTCAGGTAGCTTTTTGATATTGTGACCTTCCTATCCCCCAGCCCCTGTGCTAAAAAATCTCACCAGAACTTTTCGTTGAGTGTAAACAATATGCAATGTTTAGGCTATGCACAATTTTATAGCAATGAGATTGTTTTGGGCTACGTATGTTTAGAATTGGGGTGTGCGGTAGTTCATTGGCCAGAGCATTGAACAAGAAACCGAAACGACAATCGTTCGATCATGACCGGCGTCATCTGTGTTGAATCCACATGGAAGACACTTAATCTCGATTGTCCACGCGGAGGACTAATATGGTTGTGTACTAAGGCATACTGTACTTCGATTCTGAACGTTGCATCTACCTTAGTCGGGTTAGTAGTGGGGAGGGGAGGGGAGGTACGTGGTATGGGTGTATGCAAGCCACGAAAATTTTCTGCTCCATATCCTCGCTCAGGAAGATATGCAGGACATAATATTTTCTCCCATCTCAAGTCTGTTTGGGTCAAAGTCGCGCCTTGATTATGTATTGTAACAACTGAGAAAAAAAGATTGACAAGATAGAGCGACACAAACATGTACAGCTAAATCACCAATAAGGCTGGTTATTAATGTTTGATTAAGCTGTAAAAACATGTTTGTAGACACCATGCAATGGGTGTGTGGCGGCGAGTCAACACCACAACTAAAAACTAAAGGCCTGACTCTCATGTGTCTAGTTTTTATTTCAGCCAGATGGAAGCTGTTACGGACACAATCTTAGGACATACGAAAAGTGGTCCGGGCAACTTCTGCAACACATCATACGAAGTCTCCATAAAGTTACATTAAGAAGACATATATATATATTTAATATATAATATCAGGTCCTCTTAATGTTACATTAGGTTGCAATATATATTTCTTAAAATCCAGTACTCTTTATGTCGAATTAGGATTGTATCTTTGCGTGTTTGCCGCCAGTTCGTCGTGAGTGGTTATATCTTATCATGTTGTTGTACGTGAACGCAATTGTAGCATTCCCAGCGTTGAACAATGAGGGATAAAGGTGATATTCAGAGAAAATGTTGAAAGGGGTGGTGGAGGCGGGGGCCAGGTAGCTTTGATATCGTGACCTTTCTATCCCCCAGCCCCTGTGCTAAAAAACCTCACCAGAACTTTTCATTGAGTGTAATCAATATGCAATGTTTAGGCTATGCACAATTTTATAGAACTCTCAATGAGATTGTTTTGGGCTACGTATGTTTAGCATTGGGGTATGCGGTAGTTCATTGGCCAGAGCATCGAACAAGAAACCGAAACAACAATCGTTCGATCATGACCGGCGTCATCTGTGTTGAATCCACATGGAAGACACTTAATCTCGATTGTCCACAGGGAGGCCCGATATGGTTGTGTACTAAGGCATACTGTACTTCGATTCTGAACGTTGCATCTACCTCAGCTAATAATGCTATTGCCGGAATAGTAGGGTGGGGAGGTACCTGGTATAGGTGTGTGCAAGCCACGAAAATTTCCTGCACCATATCCTCGCTTTGGAAGATATGCAGTACATAATATTTTCTCCCATTTCAAGTCTGTTTGGGTCAAAGTCGCGCCTTGATTATGTATTGTAATAAACAACTGAGAAAAAAGGTTTACAGGATAGAGCGACACAAACATGTACAGCTAAATCACCAATATGGTTGTTTATTAATGCTTGGTTAAGCTTTAAAAAAAACATGCCTGTAGACACCAGTCAATGGTATGTGAGGTCGAGTCAACGCCACAACCAAAAGTAAGGACGTGATCTCGCCCGTCTAGTTTTTATTTCAGCCAGATGGAAGCTGTTATGGACACAATCTTAGGACATACGAAAAGTTGTCCGGGTAACTTCGTCAACATATCATACGAAGTTCCCATAATGTTACATTAAGAAGACATATATATATTTAATATATAATATCAGGTCGTCTTAATGTTACATTTCATAATATCCAGTACTCTTTATGTCGAATTAGGATTGTACCTTTGCGTGTTTGCCGCCAGTTCGTCGTGAGTGGTTATATTTTATCGTGTTGTTGTACATGAATGCAACTGTAGCATTCCCAGCATTGAACAATGAGGGACAAAGATGATATTCAGAGAAAATGTTGAAAGGGGTGGTGGGAGCGGGGGTCAGGTAGCTTTTTGATATTGTGACCTTCCTATCCCCCAGCCCCTGTGCTAAAAAATCTCACCAGAACTTTTCGTTGAGTGTAAACAATATGCAATGTTTAGGCTATGCACAATTTTATAGCAATGAGATTGTTTTGGGCTACGTATGTTTAGAATTGGGGTGTGCGGTAGTTCATTGGCCAGAGCATTGAACAAGAAACCGAAACGACAATCGTTCGATCATGACCGGCGTCATCTGTGTTGAATCCACATGGAAGACACTTAATCTCGATTGTCCACGCGGAGGACTAATATGGTTGTGTACTAAGGCATACTGTACTTCGATTCTGAACGTTGCATCTACCTTAGTCGGGTTAGTAGTGGGGAGGGGAGGGGAGGTACGTGGTATGGGTGTATGCAAGCCACGAAAATTTTCTGCTCCATATCCTCGCTCAGGAAGATATGCAGGACATAATATTTTCTCCCATCTCAAGTCTGTTTGGGTCAAAGTCGCGCCTTGATTATGTATTGTAACAACTGAGAAAAAAAGATTGACAAGATAGAGCGACACAAACATGTACAGCTAAATCACCAATAAGGCTGGTTATTAATGTTTGATTAAGCTGTAAAAACATGTTTGTAGACACCATGCAATGGGTGTGTGGCGGCGAGTCAACACCACAACTAAAAACTAAAGGCCTGACTCTCATGTGTCTAGTTTTTATTTCAGCCAGATGGAAGCTGTTACGGACACAATCTTAGGACATACGAAAAGTGGTCCGGGCAACTTCTGCAACACATCATACGAAGTCTCCATAAAGTTACATTAAGAAGACATATATATATATTTAATATATAATATCAGGTCCTCTTAATGTTACATTAGGTTGCAATATATATTTCTTAAAATCCAGTACTCTTTATGTCGAATTAGGATTGTATCTTTGCGTGTTTGCCGCCAGTTCGTCGTGAGTGGTTATATCTTATCATGTTGTTGTACGTGAACGCAATTGTAGCATTCCCAGCGTTGAACAATGAGGGATAAAGGTGATATTCAGAGAAAATGTTGAAAGGGGTGGTGGAGGCGGGGGCCAGGTAGCTTTGATATCGTGACCTTTCTATCCCCCAGCCCCTGTGCTAAAAAACCTCACCAGAACTTTTCATTGAGTGTAATCAATATGCAATGTTTAGGCTATGCACAATTTTATAGAACTCTCAATGAGATTGTTTTGGGCTACGTATGTTTAGCATTGGGGTATGCGGTAGTTCATTGGCCAGAGCATCGAACAAGAAACCGAAACAACAATCGTTCGATCATGACCGGCGTCATCTGTGTTGAATCCACATGGAAGACACTTAATCTCGATTGTCCACAGGGAGGCCCGATATGGTTGTGTACTAAGGCATACTGTACTTCGATTCTGAACGTTGCATCTACCTCAGCTAATAATGCTATTGCCGGAATAGTAGGGTGGGGAGGTACCTGGTATAGGTGTGTGCAAGCCACGAAAATTTCCTGCACCATATCCTCGCTTTGGAAGATATGCAGTACATAATATTTTCTCCCATTTCAAGTCTGTTTGGGTCAAAGTCGCGCCTTGATTATGTATTGTAATAAACAACTGAGAAAAAAGGTTTACAGGATAGAGCGACACAAACATGTACAGCTAAATCACCAATATGGTTGTTTATTAATGCTTGGTTAAGCTTTAAAAAAAACATGCCTGTAGACACCAGTCAATGGTATGTGAGGTCGAGTCAACGCCACAACCAAAAGTAAGGACGTGATCTCGCCCGTCTAGTTTTTATTTCAGCCAGATGGAAGCTGTTATGGACACAATCTTAGGACATACGAAAAGTTGTCCGGGTAACTTCGTCAACATATCATACGAAGTTCCCATAATGTTACATTAAGAAGACATATATATATTTAATATATAATATCAGGTCGTCTTAATGTTACATTTCATAATATCCAGTACTCTTTATGTCGAATTAGGATTGTACCTTTGCGTGTTTGCCGCCAGTTCGTCGTGAGTGGTTATATTTTATCGTGTTGTTGTACATGAATGCAACTGTAGCATTCCCAGCATTGAACAATGAGGGACAAAGATGATATTCAGAGAAAATGTTGAAAGGGGTGGTGGGAGCGGGGGTCAGGTAGCTTTTTGATATTGTGACCTTCCTATCCCCCAGCCCCTGTGCTAAAAAATCTCACCAGAACTTTTCGTTGAGTGTAAACAATATGCAATGTTTAGGCTATGCACAATTTTATAGCAATGAGATTGTTTTGGGCTACGTATGTTTAGAATTGGGGTGTGCGGTAGTTCATTGGCCAGAGCATTGAACAAGAAACCGAAACGACAATCGTTCGATCATGACCGGCGTCATCTGTGTTGAATCCACATGGAAGACACTTAATCTCGATTGTCCACGCGGAGGACTAATATGGTTGTGTACTAAGGCATACTGTACTTCGATTCTGAACGTTGCATCTACCTTAGTCGGGTTAGTAGTGGGGAGGGGAGGGGAGGTACGTGGTATGGGTGTATGCAAGCCACGAAAATTTTCTGCTCCATATCCTCGCTCAGGAAGATATGCAGGACATAATATTTTCTCCCATCTCAAGTCTGTTTGGGTCAAAGTCGCGCCTTGATTATGTATTGTAACAACTGAGAAAAAAAGATTGACAAGATAGAGCGACACAAACATGTACAGCTAAATCACCAATAAGGCTGGTTATTAATGTTTGATTAAGCTGTAAAAACATGTTTGTAGACACCATGCAATGGGTGTGTGGCGGCGAGTCAACACCACAACTAAAAACTAAAGGCCTGACTCTCATGTGTCTAGTTTTTATTTCACCCAGATGGAAGCTGTTACGGACACTGTCTTAGAGCGTACAGAAAGTGGTCCGGGTAACTTCGGCAATATATCATACGAAGTCCCCATAAAGTTACATTAAGACATATATATATTTAATATATAATATCAGGTCGTCTTAATGTTACATTAGGATGCCATATATATTTCATAACATCCAGTACTCTTTATGTCGAATTAGGATTGTACCTTTGCGTGTCTGCCACCTGTTCGTCGTGAGTGGTTATATCTTATCGTGTTGTTGTACGTGAACACGAGGGATAAAGGTGATATTCAGAGAAAATGTTGAAAGGGGTGGTGGGAGCGGGGGTCATGTAGGATTGATATCGTGACCTTCCTATCCCCCAGCCCCCGTGCTAACAAATCTCACCAGAACTTTTCCTTCAGTGTAATCAATATGCAATGTTTAGGCTATTCACAAATTTATAGCACTCTCAATGAGATTGTTTCGGTCTGAAATTTTCATGACTCAGGTGCCTAGGTGAGAATATATGCTGGCGACCATATTTCCACCATCTTCAATATTTCTTCTCAACGTAATTCCTCTCCGAGCGTCATCAACATGCAGTTTATGGACTAATAAGAATGTTTCGGAGGAAAGATTTTTCTGACTCTGATGCCCAGGTGCAGCGAGATGGAGGGGCTAGGGATATCCAATTCAGGATATTTTCTGTCGCTCTCAGCAAACATAATTTGTCTGTTAGTCAGATCAATATGCAGAATATTTGCTATTTACAGTCTAACTAAGAAAGTTTCCAGAAGACAGAATGTTTCTGGCCTGGCCGCTCAGATGGGCGGGGGGGGGGGGGGGTGGAGGTTGGGGGATATGCAGGCCTCAATATTTTCCTCCACCATACCCTAATAATTTCCTGTATAGAGTATCTCACTGAGTGTCATTATTGTTCAGTATGTGGGCTACGTGTGTTTAGCATTGGGGTGTGCGGTAGTTCATTGGCCGGAGCATCGAACAAGAAACCGAAAGGACAACCGTTCGATCATGATCGGCGTCATCTGTGTTGAGTCCCCACAGAAGACACTTAATCCCGATTGCCCATGTGGAGGCCCGATGTCGTTGTGCACTAAGGCATACTGTACTTCGATTCTGAACGTTGCATCTACCTCTGCTAATCCTGTTGTTGCCGGGTTAATAAGTTGAAGAACTTGGCGGATGCACTGGGGCTCTCTCCGGATTGTCCGGCTCTTCTTCCATCCGTAAAATTGACGGTCATGACATGACCGTGGCTATTTAAGTGGTGTTAAACCCCAATATAAAATTTGTTTAAGACCAATCAAATGCTTCACTCATTATTGCAAGTACATATTCATCATATTATGCTATTTTTAATCCAATCTATAAAAAGTGAACAAAAAGTCATGACTCGCTTCCCAAGTTGTAGGAAGATATGCAGGACATAATATTTTCCCCCATCTCAAATCTTTGTGAGTCAAAGTCGCACCATGTGCATTGTGATAACGAATTGAGAAACAAGGGTTTGATAAGATAGAGCGATACAAACATTTACAGCAAAATCACCAGTAGGGTTAGTTACTGATGCTTGGTTAAGTTGAAAAAACAGGCAATGGGTGTGTGACCGCGAGTGGACATCACAATCAAAACTAAGGGCGTGATCTCACTCGTCTAGTTTTTATTTCACACAGATGGAAACTGTTACGGACACAATCTTGAGACGTATGGAAAGTCGTCCGGGTAACTTCTGCAATATATCATAGGAAGTCCCCATAATATTACATTAAGAAGACATATATATATATTTAATATATAATATCAGGTACTCCTAATGTTACATTAGGATGCCATATATATTTCATATTATCCAGTACTCTTTACGTCAGATGAGGATTGTAGCTTTTACCTGTTTGCCGCGAGTTTATATTGATTGATTATCTTATTGTGTTGATGTTCGGGAACACAATTGTCGCATTCCCAGCGTTGAACAATTGCAATTGCGGATAAAGATGATATTGAGAGAAAACGTTCAAAGCAGTGGTAGGGAGGGGGGGAGGGGTAGGGGGTGATTTATATCGTGACCTTCGTATCCCCCCCCCCCCCCCCCCCATATGTGTAATCAATATGCAATGTTTAGGATATGCAAAATGTTATAGCAATCAAAGTATGATTGTTTCGAGCTGAAATTTTTATGACTCAGATGACCATGGAAGAAGAATATATGCAGGCGACCATATTTCCGCCACCTTCAATATTTCTTATCAACACAATTCCTCTCTGAGAGTCATCAACATGCAGTATATGGGCCTTGTACAATCTTAATAAGAATGTTTCAGAGAAAAGATGTTCTGATTCAGATGTCCAGGTGCAGAGAGTGGGAAAGAGTAGGGGTATGCAAGCCAGGACATCTTCTCTCACCCCCCCCCCCCCCCAGTAAACAGAATATCTTTATTAGTGGCTATTTACAATCTAAATAAAAAAGTTTTGAGGTGAGACAATTTTTCTGACCTGGATGCCCAGATGGGGAGACGGTGCGGGGGTGTTTTGAGGGGGGGGTATGGGGCGGGGAATGCAGGCAACTATAGTTTCCTCCACCACGCCCTAATATTTTCCTGAACAGAGTATCTCACTGAGTGTCGTCAATTTTCAGTAGATGGTCTACATATGTGTAGGATCGGGGTGTGCGGTAGCTCATTGCCTAGAGCATTGGACATGAAACCGAAAGGTTACCCGTTCGATCAAGACCGGCATCACATGTATTGAGTCCAAGTAGAAGACTTTATCCCGATTGCCCATGTGGGGTACGATGTCGTTGTTTACTAAGGCATACAGTACTTCGATGCTGCATATGCCCTCAACCGCAGCTAACCCTGCTTCTGTCGGGTTCGTAATTTGGAGAACTTGGCGTTTGCTCGTCAGTGCTTGGTGGCTCTTTTCGGATTGTCATCACACGACCTTGATGTTCAATATGTTGTTAAATCCCAATATAAAATATGTGTTGGACAAATCAAGTACTTCACTCATTATTGCTAGTACATGTTTGTTCATATTTATGTTGAGATGTTTTAAATATATTCTATCAAAAGTGAACCAAATTCCTGACGACACTTCCAGAGTTGCAAGAAAATATGCAGCCCATAATATTCTCTCCCATCTCAAGTTTTTAGGTCAAGATAGCGCCATGTACATTGCCATGAAAAGACTGGGAAAACAGGTTAACATGATTGAGAAGCAGGGCCGTTAGTAGTAGTGTATGTTCCCCTACACCTCACAGTTGCCGGATCTCATTGCCGGATCTCATGTGATGTCATAGTCACGTAACGTAGTGGCGCCATGTTGTGTTGTCATGGTAACCCGCGTGGGCGGCCATCTTGTGACGTCATCCCCATAGTGATACGTGGTGTGACTGCGCATGCGCAGCGCGTGTTGTTAGGGTGATACGTGTTTCCGTCGTCCATTTTGTATACTGGAGGCCGCCATCTTGGTTTCTATGGCAGCACGTGATTGCTATGTTACCTAAGGCCTACAATAGGACAGGGGTATGTTCGGAAGGTATGTTCGATTGAATCGGAGTATTTTCTGGAACGACTTCCCTGGATAATTACCACAAACAACCCGACAACTTGTATTATTTCGAATTCTTCCAGAATTCTCAGCTTCTATCTATGTAGGCAATAGTTATCGTTTATCTGGCCATGTTCCTTTATTCTAGAGTATACTCCAGTAGCGTAGAAGAGCCGATCAACTGGAACAGTTTACCTTATTATTGCTATATTTAGCAATTTCTGGTCTATTCTTGTTAGTTCTGACCCTATTCCAAGTACTCTTGTTGCTTCATATATCTAGATTATAACTAACCAATCAGCTTGCTTGATTTCCCATAATCTGTATGCAGGGTTATCTCCCTTGTGTATAACAAAAGCCTATATCCAATGGCACCCCAATTTTAGCACCCCTTTTTTGAAAACACCTGTGGCTATGGAATCCCTTTTTGTCATATGTGCTTTTGTGAAAAGGTACAATGTGACAGTTATAAGTTTTTTTGAGGTCCACTTTTTATGTGGGTCACTTTCTGATTTAAGAGCCCGGAGGACTTTTCGTTTAGTTTTTATTAATGAGGGGGGTGTCCCCTGAGGTTATCCTTCACCAGGGGCGCACCTCTTCTTTTGGAAATATTCCATTTAGGGTCGAGTTGATTATTTCCTGTAAGCCCGCGCATTGGGCTTCTAGTTCAGTGGCGTTTGAGCGTTTGGCGATATCACGGCAAGATCCCAAATTATTTTTTTAGTTCAACTTTGACGTAGTTAAATTTGAGATTATGCCATGGCCCATCTGTCCGCCCGTCCGTCCGTCCGTCCGTCAACAATTCAATACGGCTCGGGCAAGAGGCCGTATTTATGAACCGATCTTTACGAAACTTCTTGGGTACCTTTTTTTATCACCGTGAGACGAGAACGAGTGTTTTGGGGTGCGGTCCGAAATTCTAGATGGCCACCAGCAGCCATTTTGTAGCGAAATTAGTGCAATCAGTTTTTTGTACCGAACTTCTGTATGAAAGTTCTGATTTGAATAAATTTTTGTAAGAATGTTTAGTAACATGGAATACATCACATATAATACAGGTTTTTTTCTCGTGCAGAAATTATGCAAATTAGATTAACTTTGATTTATTCAATGCTACTTATGCACAGTAAGTACACATGTCAATACGCTAGGGCTAGGGGCTGAATTTATGAACCGATCTTCACGAAACTTCTTGGGTACCTTTGTTATCACATTGGGACGAGAACGAGTGTTTTGGAGTGCGGTCCGAAATTCAAGATGGCTGCCAGCGACCATTTTGTACCAAGAATAAGTACAATCAGTATTTTGTTCAGAACTTCTGCATGAAGGTTCTGATTTGAATAAAGTTTTGAACGAATGTTTAGTAACGTGGAATACATCAGTAGTAGGCGAGGGGGTTTTCGACCCCCATTTGGGGGATCTCATTTGGGGGATCTCATGTGACGTCATACCGCAATGTATTATGGGTATCACGTGGTTGTCATGGTAACCCATGTGGGCGGCCATGTTGTGACGTAATTGTCATGGTGATGGGTGATGTGAGTGCGCATGCGCAGCTCGTGTTGTTAGGGTGATACGTGTTTCCGTCGTCCATTTTGTATGAAGGGGGCCGCCATCTTTGTTTCTATGGTGGCACGTGGTTGCTATGTTACCCAAAAGCTTCTTATAGGGCTAAGAGGTCTGTAACAGGTATGTTCGATTGACTGGGCGTATTTTCTGGAACGACTTCCCTGTATAATTACCCAAATGAGCCCGACAATCCCTCCAAATCTTCAAAAACTACTTTATTTGATATGGATTCCCCGCAGAATCCTGCTTTCAACCGAAATGGATTTGTTTAGAGTAGCACGTAGTGCTATAGATTTTTTAAAAGGTCGTGTTTGATTGAATGGGAGTATTTATGGCTCTACATAATTACCCAAATGAACCCGAAAATGGGCGTAAATCAATGGAAACGACTTTATTTGATATGGATTCCCCGCAGAATCCTGCTTTTAACTGAAATAGATTTGTTTAGAGTAGCACGTAGTGCTATAGATTTTTTAAAAGGTCGTGTTCGATTGAATAGGAGTATTTTTCTGGTACGGAGTACACTAGAATGTTCCGGTTTTTGTTTAACGTACACCCACCCCCCCCCCCCAACCTATATACATAATATTATTTATTTTAAAGGAAGAGTTCCCACTCACCACCCTTCACTTACTACGTAGTTTACATCCCAAACCCACGTTTTATCATATATAGGATCTTTCTCTTTCATCTCGAATGTCTGTAGGCAAGAAATGCTTTGCAGCCCTCTATATTTTCTTCTGACACAGTGGCAATGTTAACCAATTATTTGATAAGATTGCGCTCTCTAAAGAATTCGTTGCGTATGCAATGTTGGGTCGAACACCGCCATCTGATAATTTGGTGAGAACGTAAAACTGGTTCAGTTATCGCCCTCCCTGTTTGTGTATATCTCCTTGACAACACAGTCAACAGTGCGAAACGCTTTGTTCGCAAATTCTAACCTTGTTTTGGGGTGCACCGAAATACCACGTTCTGTGCATTTTTTTACAAAATAAATGTCAACAGGTCATTTTCTTATCAACTTTAATTCAGTTTCTGACAATGAGAATGTAATGGGTTCACATATTCAGTGAAATCGCTTTTCTAAGCAACGTTACGCTCGATTTACCAGAAAGAAGTCGACAAACTGACCAAACATTTTTTCAACCAAAAAATATTAAATAAATCTTTTCTCCACGATAAAATAATTTTTTTCGCTTTATTTATTCGCCCTTTACGTAGTTTTCAAGTTTTTGGCGATGTATTGATGGATTATATATTTTTTTCATTGCTTTGAAAATATATTTATTTTTTTCAATTTTATGTACAGTTGAAAACACACTTGAAGCGCTTTGGGGATCAAGATTCCAGCTCTAATAGCGAGCTGACCAATCAGATTGCAGGATTTTTTACCTTTTTGATAGCTCTTTTAAAGAACCAATCAGATTTCGAGAAGTGTCAGCTCGGTCCCCCAAAAAATACCAGCGACCAACTTCGAATAGTAGTAGTACGGAAACAGTCACCCCAACGGTTCCTGAACATCCTCCGCTCCATCCCTAAAAGTGGTCAACCACTTTAAGGGAGGCGAGCGTTGGTCCTGCATCCCGCCTCTGCCCCTTTTTTGTAAGCGCAATGCGCATCTTTTGTCCCAGCCCAATAGGATTACAATGCAGGCCTGCCCCCGAACCAGGGAAGTTCGGGTCTTCTTCTTGGTGGTCCCCGAAAGGGGTCGTTGTTGCTTTCCTCCAAAGAGTCAACTATAACAGAGACAGCCTGAGGTTCCGCTCCACAGTTTTCCAGGCATTTCCAAATGTGACATGCCATACACTCTCTTCAAAAGCAAATATCCTGTAACTTAGTTATCAAACCCATTACATGTATTACATTTCCCAAATCCACAAAAAACATATAACACTATCTGACTAAGCAGAAATAAACAATCTGAATGTGGGTGGAATTATTTATTGTCAAAGGCAAGATTTCAACCTGAAAAATTGCCTGAAAAAATACCGAAACCAGTCATTTTCAGCCACCTAGCAGCCTCAAAAGCAGAATTTTCCCACGAACCCCACCTACCCACCCCTGGAGCAGAGCATCCCTTGTTTCTAAAATGCAAAAAAAAATTGATATGTTTCCGTCTCATTTTTTAGTTACCTGTCTGGTAACAAACCCGTGTAAAAATTACATTTAAAAAAATAGGCAATTTTTCGAAGAAACTGTTTCCCATAATTCATCTGGTAATTTACCCCTATGTATCAGACTCCAACTTTGGGACCAAAACTTCAAATTCTCTTGTCCAACAGAAAGCCTAATGTAATCATATTGTAACAGTATGGCCTCGTGGTGGTTAATGTTTGAATGCTGATGGCTGGCTGTGGGTTAATACCTGGAGGTTGGTAGCTGGATAATGGTCAATATCCGGATATCCAGGGCTGGCTGTGGGTTAATACCTGGAGGTTGGTAGCTGGATAATGGTCAATATCAGGATATCCAGGGCTGGCTGTGGGTTAATTCTGTGCAATAACTATAACTGAAGAGATGCTTTCTTTTTCTGTTATTTTATTTCAGTACATGGGGAAGTTATGTACAAACAATAGCCTTTTATTGGCTTTTCATTTTAACGACATTTACATCAGTCGTAACAGGTACTGATAACAACAATAAATTAACAGTCTTTTTAGCCTACTCTAGTGCACACATATGCTTTACGTTGTGCCTTGTGGTTAAATCCCGAGGACTTGTCCGTGGTACCTAATTGGAAAGGATGGGGAATGGGCTTTCAATAAGTTTTCATAACCATGGCCCTAATTGGGAGTGTGATTCTGGTCTGGTGATGGTAAAATTACCCTAGTTGGATTTAGGAGGCTCCTTTTCTTATAACGTACTGTACAGTTTGACGGTCAAGACCAGAATGCCAAAAAACGCTGTCGGCGTCGAATTTATAGGTTTTGGGACTGTACCACGTGACGTACCCTACCCAATGGCGTTGCGTACCGAAGGCCGTTTTCCTGTGAGATCCGTCAGGAATCCGTTGGAATCTCCCAGGAATCCGGTGACTGGTACCCAAAGCCACTGAACAGGTTAAAACAAGCATAAAATCTGCTTTTAACTTTGCTTTACAAATTGCCAATTATTATAAAATACCTTTGGAAGACTTTATAGTACTTAACTTACAATTAGCTTTTAAAGAAAGTGACTTTAAAACTTGAAGTGGTCGTCTGGAGATAGCGCAATGCTGTGTACTTACACATCAAAGCTTTGCAAGGAGGCTTTAAAAAGAATCCCCAATTGCGTAACAAAATAAGTTGCGTTTAACAACGTACTGATTGCGAAAATACTGAATTTACTTAATTAAAATGTTTCACAAAACAATTTCACTAAAATACTGCCGTAGGAGGGTTACCTAATGTGTTTTTGCTCTTGCGAAATGATTAATCTGGAATGCAATATAGATTGTCCAAATATGGAAGTGCCACGTGATATCAACACGGCAACAAATTGCGCAAGGGTGAAGATGCTGAGGAAATACACAGTATTTCTCGCAAAAGTCTTTTCTAAGTTCCGCGGTAATAAAGTATCGAAACGCCATGAAAAGGACATTACTTGTTGGATGAGGATTTTTTGATTTAGTATCAATAGGTATGACAAAATGACGTTTCGTACAAATTGTGTTTTTGACCGATACACAGCTTCGATTGTGAGAAAATTCGTCTGCAAAAATGCACTGGGTCAGAAATAAAATGTTCGAGCACATGTGCGAATGCGACTGCAATCGTACGTTAATGATTAATTCCCGCAGATATCCAAATGTAGTAACAATTTACTAACAACTACGTCCGCACAATTAATACATCCATTAGAGGGTAATAATTTACAACATGAGGTCCCTCATCGAAACTGTGTATGCCTGATTTCGCTGCACTTTCTGTGCATCTTGACCGAGTTTTAGATTAGAGAAGGGTCAAGGCAAAGCTACCGGGAAATCGTTAAAAACGAAGGTACTGGTTTTGGCCGAAATATGCTAATTTGGCGTAACAATAATTTATTATAACATAGATTTCTTCACCAAGTGTCCCAAAAACAATACTGGGCGTGGTACATCTAATTAAATCTTTTATTTCTTGTCCAGTTACTGTCACTGAGTTAGTTGGGGAAATTTCAGAAATTTGTTCGCTTTGCCATGAGCCATCTTTAAATAAATATGTAATACCCTCAGGGTATTACAATATATCTGATACTAAAAATATTTCTCTATTTTACATGGCCTTAGTTTCAACATACGCCCTTTGTTTAGAATTTCACCCCTTTGCAATAGTACGAAAGTGTGGAGCGGAACCTTAAAGAGAAAACAAGAGTGATCTCCCCCTGGATTTCACTCAGGCAAAATAATCTGGAGTCTATCCTGAGATGAATGAACAAAAACCGCAAGTCTCTATTTTCAACCAGTAAAAAGATACAGCATGGCCTTCCTGATTGCAGAATAGCTTTTTCAGCCAGATTTTATCCGATTTTCACAACCACACCACACCACCCCCCCCCCCCCCCCCGATTTCTCTGAGCCACTTCAGATAGTATTTTTGTTTTTACCACCAGCCACATTGACTACCCAGGTCCTGCCAATAGTACTGTTAAATACAATCAAAATGTAAAACAATAAGCACTAATAACCATAGCTTGGGGGGGGGGGGGGGGTTGCTCTCTAGATACTAAAGCGTGAACAGCTTGACGGACGGATGACACACAGACATGACACCAATGACCAAAATGAAAAAGTAGACACCATGACTGCAAATCTCTGGTCAACAGTAATAACCAGGCTGTCCATAACTGCATATATTTGTCATAAATACAAGGCTCGGTGTTTAGGAAAGGCAGTGCTCTACCTTAATGTTTTTGAAATCTTGACGAAAATTCAAAACAAGTGCGAAATTAGGCTATATCAATAAATTTCTCAAAATTCCACTTATTTCCTTCCAGTTGTGCTGAGATATCACTTGATGAATGTTAACTACTACTAACAATAGCACACAAACCAGAAATAATGAAAAGTTTTTTGAAAAATGGTGTATTTATAACTCAAACACAAATAAGGAACTTCCTGGTTCAAGAATTGACACCGTCGGCAGAATGCTCTTTAAGGTTCCGCTCCACAGTTTTCCAGGCATTTCCAAATGTGACATGCCATACACTCTCTTCAAAAGCAAATATCCTGTAACTTAGTTATCAAACCCATTACATGTATTACATTTCCCAAATCCACAAAAAACATATAACACTATCTGACTAAGTAGAAATAAACAATCTGAATGTGGGTGGAATTATTTATTGTCAAAGGCAAGACTTCAACCTGAAAAATTGCCTGAAACAATACCGAAACCAGTCATTTTCAGCCACCTAGCAGCCTCAAAAGCAGAATTTTCCCACGAACCCCACCTACCCACCCCTGGAGCAGAGCATCCCTTGTTTCTAAAATGCAAAAAAAAAATTGATATGTTTCCGTCTCATTTTTTAGTTACCTGTCTGGTAACAAACCCGTGTAAAAATTACATTTAAAAAAATAGGCAATTTTTCGAAGAAACTGTTTCCCATAATTCATCTGGTAATTTACCCCTATGTATCAGACTCCAACTTTGGGACCAAAACTTCAAATTCTCTTGTCCAACAAAAAGCCTAATGTAATCATATATCTGATACTAAAAATATTTCTCTATTTTACATGGCCTTAGTTTCAACATACGCCCTTTGTTTAGAATTTCACTGTATGACAAAATGTGCAATAGTACGAAACTGTGGAGCGGAACCTGAGGCAGATTATACTTGCCAGTGATGGCCATCACTCATTATCATCCTCGAAGCGGCAGACTATACATTCCCGAAAATCCAGAACGACTGCACCCTCGGGGAGAGGTAGTACCTTTGTGAGAGGACCCAACCTCCCACACTGGTCCTCACCCGAGGGTTCAACCGACATCTGCCAATGATACTACCCATCCACCACTGGACACTACCGAAGACACCTGCCGAGTGCCGGATCCTTTTCCTCCTTCAACACGCCTTGACATGTGAAAGCCATCCTATACAGGCACAGAGGGTCGAAAGGGGCTTGTCCCCATACCGTCCCTGCGCGCCTTCGGCGCGCGAAATCATCATTTCGTCGAATAGTATTCGTATCTCGGGGTCTGGATCGCTGGTTGACTACCAAAGCTAGCTTGGAAAAGAGCTTGGTTTTCACCAATTGACTGATTCACCAGTTGTGTTTGAAAAACTTGGTGTTGAAAAACTAAGAATTGGTTTGCACCAACAAAGTGTTTTTCTCATAAGCTGTACTTGGAAAAAAGTTTTTTTCCAGATCTGTCTTTGAAAAACGAAGAGGTTTGGATTGCACCAACAAAGTGTTTTTCTCATAAGCTGTGAAAACATTTGGTTTTGTTTAACTGGGTGAAAAATAGATAAATTGTACCCCAAGATCAAGTTGTGAATCCGAGTGCTGAGATTCTAAGATTATGGCATCGTTTGAGTGTGAAGAATGCGGTAAAATATTTACTGCTCGAACTAACAGAGATAGGCATGTACGTACGGTGCACCAAGGTAGAAAAAATCATTCTTGCCCGTACTGCACAAAATCTTTCCAAAGACTGGAGAAACTCCAGTATCACTTGAAAAAATGTGGTGATTCATGGACATGTATGGATTGCGGTCAGGAATTTACCCAACTCCTACATTTTAACAGGCATAAAAAATTTGCACACCGTCCTGTGTCCGTTAAAAGGAAAGCACCGACCAAACCTGTGGCTGGGGTAAAAAAAAATGAGACCAACTGAAAACACGATCTCATATGATATTGACCCCGAAAACTTTGATGCCAGTCTTATAGTGACTGATGAGGACACTGAATTGGTAGACTTGTACCGATAGTCTTGGAGTTCTATAAGAACACACCATGCTGTGAACAGACGGGTACAAGATTTATACAATTATAGACTGATGGGTTTATCTGACTTTAATTCGGAGCTCAAAACCACCATCTTCGAATCACAGCGATGGAAATTTAAAATAAATTTAAGTTATGGTTTTGTGCTCCGAAATAATGAGACTGGAGTGTTGAGGTATTATCATGCCTCACAGAATAATTCTCGGGTGTTGCCTTCACCACATCTGGTGTGTAACCAGGAAGACTTTGAAAAGTTTCTGGAAACGATCTACCAAGAAGATATTCTGGAGTGGGCTAGACAGCAATGCCCAAACACTAAATGGGTGGTCCACCGTTTAACAAATGTGAGCTTTTTTGTTACCAAGATGAAGGACCACCCAATTGGTGCTGGTGAAGTCGAGTTGCCAGATTTCATCATGGACAACAAAGCCATTGTGGGTCTAGTAAAAGACGAGCACCACAATTTCATTTATGATGATAATTTGTGCTTGTTCAGGTGTCTGGCATTGTGGAGTGGTTGTTCGAGACACAATCTGAATACAACCACTGATGCACTGTTCCGTAAATATACGGATGTTGATAAGACAGATTTCGGCGGTGTGAGCCTACAAGAAATATCCCAAGTTGAAAAACACTTCGAAGTGAACATAAACGTGTACCAACTTGTGGAAAATGATGATGGCGTTGTTGCCGAAGTGGTTCAGCGCTCACATCGCCGATACCCTGAAACCATGTATGTGAATGTCTATGCAAATCATTTTTCCTACATACAAAGTATCGACGACTAATGTAAGTCGTTTTCATGTAGGAAATGTGGCAAATTGTGGAAGAGAATTGACAGAGCAAATCGCCATGAAACAACCTGTACGGAAGATGTTAGTTACCGTTATCCTGGTGGAGTGTACCACGTCCCCCAGACAATTTTTGAAAAATTAGAGGACGAGGGAATCGTGGTACCACAGGAGGATCGTTTTTTCCCCTACAGGGCAACTTACTACTTTGAGTCGTATTTTGATAAATCGACATTGCCTGTAAATAGTGAAAAGTTAACCTGGGAAGCAGAACACAAACCACTCAGTGTGAGTGTGTGCAGTAACATACCAGGTTATGATGAACCACAGTGTTTCGTGTCAAAAGGTGAGCCGCAGGACTTGGTAAATGAAATGTTTACCTATTTAACGGCAATGTCGACAGAGAGCTATCACAGAATGCAACAGCTTCATTTTTATACAATGACTGCCCTCCAGCAAAAAATTAGAGACATGAAAGTACTAGAACAATCTACTGCGGAGGAGGAAAATTCCAAACCTCACCCATTGGAGAAGTTGGAGGAAGAACTCCATCGCTACATGATGGAATTAGCTGTATTGGGTTTCAATTCGGGGAAGTATGATATAAATGTGATAAAACGCGAGTTTATGGCTTTCCTGAAATTGAAGAGCCCATTAAAATTTGTTGTCAAAAAATCAAACAACTTCATGTGTGTGAAAACGGACTCATTTAAATTTCTTGACATAACAAATTATCTGGCACCTGGCTTCAGTTACGACAAATTTCTGAAAGCTTTTCATTGTTCAGCCACCAAAGGATTTTTACCTTACGAGTGGATTACCAATTTGGAAAATTGGAATGTGATCACCTGCCAGAGTACGAGGCTTTTTACAGTTCTCTAAAGGCAGAGAATATTTCACTAGATGATTATTCCTATTGCAAACAAGTTTGGAAAGAGAATGGTATGACCACGTTTAGAGATTTTCTGACGTGGTATAACAACCGGGATGTTAAGCCATTTCTTTAAGCTGTGGAAAAGCAGTGTGCTTTTTATCGAGAAAGATCAATCGATATGTTCAAGGATGGTATAAGCGTCCCGGGGTTGACATTGAAATACCTCTTCAGCACAGTAGAAAGCGAGGTCTTTTTCACACTGTTTGATGAAAAAAATAAAGATTTACATCATCTGGAGAAAGATCATATTGTTGGTGGACCATCCATCATTTTTAATCGTCACCAAGAGAAAGATAGTACCTTTGTGAGGAAAGCAAACTTCGGTGATGAAGCAAAAGTGTGTGCCGGTGTTGTTGGGTACGATGCCAATGCCCTATACTTGTGGTCGTTGACACAGGATATGCCTACTGGTTGGTACGTGCGACGAAGGGAAGAAAACGGTTTTCGACCCGAGTATAACCACAAGTATGGGAGAATGGCGGAGCAATGGCTGGAGTTTATTGCGGCAAGAGACGGTGTGAAGCTTCGTCACCAGTTCAACGGAATTGAGAAACGCATCGGCAAAAAACGTTTGCCTGTAGATGGATGGTGCGCCACCACACAGACTTGCTATCAGTTTCATGTCTGCTTTTGGCACGGTCACGAGTGCCGGTTGAATAAGAAGAAAGATGGTTCTTTCGTTTTCTATAACGAAATCAGAAAAAAGCCCATGCAAGAATTGTTCGAAGAAACCGAAGCCAACTCAAAATATATTCGACAGCTCGGTTACAATCTTGTTGAAATTTATGAGTGTGAATGGAGAGACATGAAGAGAAACGACCCCACTCTCCAAACATTCTTGCGTGGGTTTTCCGATTCAGCCAGCTCTGGAGGAAAAATGACCGAAACTGAACTTGTGAAACAAATCGTAAATGGTGAACTGTTTGGCCTTGTTCTATGTGATATCCAGATGCCAGATGAATTGAGGTCGCTCTTCGAAGAGATGACGCCGATATTCAAAAATACCAGCATCACCAAAATGGATATCGGCGATCATATGAGAGCTTTTGCTGAAGCAAACAACATTTTGAGACAGCCTCGGAAATCGCTGATCGGCAGTTATTTTGGAAACAGAATATTGCTCACCACTCCTTTGATGCAATGGTATATACAGCATGGGCTGGAAGTTACGCATATTTATCAGATTGTGCAATACCAGCCGAAAGCATGTTTTCAAAGGTTTGGGAATGAAGTGTCCGAGGCTCGACGCCAGGTTGACCGAGATCCAAATCAGGCCATTGTAGCAGATACAATGAAACTTCTGGGCAATTATGGCTATGGCAAGACTGTTACAAATAAGGAGAAGTTTCGTAGCGTATGTTATTGTTCAGAGGAGGAAGTCACCCAGACAATAAATAATGTTTCGTTCAGAACTCTTAATCCCCTCAGTGATATCCTTTATGAGGTGGAAATGAACAAAAAAAGAATCAATCTGGACTTGCCGTTGACCATCGGGTTTTTTGCTGAAAATGCTTCAATTTTATTATGACTTCATTGATACCTTCGTAGATCGGTGTGACTACGAGGTATGTGAAATGGACACGGATTCACTGTATATAGCTTTCAGTGCTCCATCTCTGGAAGAAGTGGTAAAACCCGACATGAAAAAACAATTTTTCAAAGAGCTGCATCATTGGTTACCATCCGAAGCGTGTGATATACACAGGAATGATTATGTTGCAGCAAAAGTGAAAGGTGAAAACTGGTCAGCTGAAAACCCATGCTGTGGAGACCGACAGGCATACGATAAGAGAACTCCTGGTTTGTTTAAAGTGGAGTGGCAAGGCGATGGTATAATCGGTCTCTGCAGCAAAACATATTATTGTTTCGGTCCAAAGGACAAGTTCAGCTGCAAGGGCATCAGTAAACGCCACAACGACCTCAACAAGAGAAAATACTTGGAAGTGTTGCAAATGCAGGAGAGTGGAACAGGCATAAATCGTGGATTTGTTGTAAACGACAACCACATGTATACATATAGGCAGAGCAGAGACGGACTCTCATACTTCTACCCAAAGAGACAAGTGCAAGCTGATGGCATTTCCACAATTCCACTAGACATATAACACCTCCAAGTATTCCTCCAAGCATATAATAATACAGTTTCATTAGTCCTATCAGGCATGCATGTTTAATGCATCAATATGTGTCTCTTTGAATTCTTCTCCAGTCTTGTAACCACAATGCACCATCTACCAGTTCTGGTGTATAGTTGAAACAGTGAACTGGGAGCTGATGGTTGCTGACAAGTATGTTGGTGACTTAATTTCCAACAAAATGTGTGTTGGAGTTGTTGTGTTAATGTGTACACCAGACCTGGTGAATAGTTGAAACAGTGAACTGATGTTAACCGACAAGTATGTTGGTGACATAATTTCCAACAAATGTGTGTTGGAGTTGTTGTATTAATGTGTACACCAGATCTGGTAGTCTCCGTATCTGACTGTAAAACCACTTTTAAATTTTGAGAAAAAAAAATTCTCTGAGGATCAAGATTGCATTGAGTTTAGGAAACTGACCAATCAGATTGCAGAAATTTAAACCTATCAGATTACATTTTCAAAAGCCAATCAAATCCTTTCCTCGAACATTTTGATCCAGTCGAAAAGTATAAATACCAGCGACCAATCGCTACCTATGTATCAGACTCCAACTTTGGGACCAAAACTTCAAATTCTCTTGTCCAACAAAAAGCCTAATGTAATCATATATCTGATACTAAAAATATTTCTCTATTTTACATGGCCTTAGTTTCAACATACGCCCTTTGTTTAGAATTTCACTGTATGACAAAATGTGCAATAGTACGAAACTGTGGAGCGGAACCTGAGGCAGATTATACTTGCCAGTGATGGCCATCACTCATTATCATCCTCGAAGCGGCAGACTATACATTCCCGAAAATCCAGAACGACTGCACCCTCGGGGAGAGGTAGTACCTTTGTGAGAGGACCCAACCTCCCACACTGGTCCTCACCCGAGGGTTCAACCGACATCTGCCAATGATACTACCCATCCACCACTGGACACTACCGAAGACACCTGCCGAGTGCCGGATCCTTTTCCTCCTTCAACACGCCTTGACATGTGAAAGCCATCCTATACAGGCACAGAGGGTCGAAAGGGGCTTGTCCCCATACCGTCCCTGCGCGCCTTCGGCGCGCGAAATCATCATTTCGTCGAATAGTATTCGTATCTCGGGGTCTGGATCGCTGGTTGACTACCAAAGCTAGCTTGGAAAAGAGCTTGGTTTTCACCAATTGACTGATTCACCAGTTGTGTTTGAAAAACTTGGTGTTGAAAAACTAAGAATTGGTTTGCACCAACAAAGTGTTTTTCTCATAAGCTGTACTTGGAAAAAAGTTTTTTTCCAGATCTGTCTTTGAAAAACGAAGAGGTTTGGATTGCACCAACAAAGTGTTTTTCTCATAAGCTGAACGTTTGAAGAAACACCTAGTAAAGATGTTACGACTTGGTTCAAAGCAAACGTTTATGAATGTCACTCGTTATCAGGGTGAAGTAAAGATTCACATCCGAAGACTTGTTGACGATAAAATTCCTACAAAGACAGGAATTGCTCTGTCTATTGAAGAATGGAATTCGTTGAAAAGTCAAGTAGAAGAAGTGGAATCAGCCATCAATACCAATTTGTTTCCACAACAAGATAGTAGAGTTGTGATAAGTGCTGAACCACGAAAACCAAATGGCGAACCAAGTGGCGACCTGCCACTTGACATAGAAATGAAAAGAACAAAGTGGGATGAGTTAAAGTCTCACAAGATCCCTGTAAGGGTAACACCTCAGCCAAACTATGGAAATATTGTTGATGAAGTTGATAAAGGGTTAAGAATGCAAGCAATTGAGGATGAGATGAATGCGGCATATGCTCATTTTGTCGAACAATTGATTGGCACTGTGGCTGTTGAGAAGTGTTATGGGTGTAGTGTGAATCATCCGAGCCAAATACAACATGATGTTTGTCTAATGATGACTCTAGAAGAGAGAATTGATGCATGCTTTGATGCAGCTCTGGAGCGAGTCTGTAAAGACAAAGTCTATACATTGTGGCACACACACATGAGTCTCATGAACCCAACACCAACACCTTGTGAATACTCTCGTCTCATTAACAAACAGTTGAGTGCTGAACAAAAAGCAAGCACACATGATATGGTTGTTAGTTCAATGACAGCCACAAGACCATTGACAAACAACTGGTTTCTGAAAAGTTTTATAAAAAAAAAAAAATTACAAAAAAAAAAAAAATTACAAAAAAAACCCCCAAAAAAACAAAAAAATTACAAAAAAAAACAAAAAAATTACAAAAAAAAACAAACAAAAATTACCAAAAAAAAAAAAAATGTCGTGGTTGCCCTTAAGCCACCTGATGAGTTTCCCTTGAGCAAGGACGAAACATGTTATTCTGAATTTTGATTTGGCAACCACAGAGAAAGGTGTCGTAGATGTCTTTAAGTCGCCTGATAGGTTACTTTTGGACAAGGACGAACCTTTTTCTTTCAACAAAAGTGAAAATTAGTTCCCTTGCATACAGTACACTCATACACAATTTTTTTTTAACTCGGTAGATGCCCCCTTCCCAAAAACGTATAAAAGGGTGAGTAGATCATGTTTTTAGGTAAACATGGATCCCCGCTGGAAGCATCCTTTTACCTGTTTGTTGTGTGGGCCTACTGGTAGTGGTAAATCATCTTTTGTGAAAAAAAAGTCATCCAACACATTGCAGAATTATTTACTCCTACTCCCAATCATATAATATGGTGTTATAGTGAATGGCAACCATTGTATGATGCTTTGCCCCAAGTAGAATTCGTAGAGGGTCTCCCCCAAGAATTCAAATCTGACAGTCTAGTAATTTTAGATGATCTGATGCTCGATGTGGATGAGCGAGTGTCTCGGTTGTTCACAAAAGGAAGTCATCATCGTAAAATTAGTGTGATTTATATTGTACAAAATCTATTTGACAAAAACAAAGTTCATAGAACAGTGGCTCTCAATAGTCATTACATGATTTTATTCAAAAACCCCAGGGATCGTTCCCAGATCACACACTTGGCAGCCCAGATGTACCCTGGTCATTTGAAATTTTTGCGAGAAGTATTTGACGAAGCCACATCTCTCCCATATGGTTACCTTTTAATAGATCTTAAACAGGACACACCCGAACACATGAGACTAAGAGCCCAAATATTTCCTGGAGAAACCCAATGTGTGTACCTCCGGAAGGTATAAAAGGGGAGTGCAAATCTGCTGTCGAGTCGAAATCATGTCTGACCGTCTTCACCGCAACATCGCGATTCTCAAGCTCCTGAGTAAATCAAAACCCACTGTGGTCAACTCTGTCTTGAAACACGCCGACAAAGCCTTGATCAATTGTATTTGTGAGTGTGCCTTAAACATAGTGAAAGGTGCCGTACCTCTGAGTAAAGCTCACAAAGTTAAATTAGTTCGACACAAAAAACTTGTGAGAACAATTGCCAAGAAAGGTACGTCCGAGAAAAAAAGAAGCAAATTTTGCAAAAAGGAGGATTTTTAGGGGCTTTGTTAGCGTCTGTGTTACTTGGTGCGGCTAAAGGTATTTTCGGACAGTTGTGATGGAATACGCAAAAAAGATGGCCTTAGTAGAACCGAGGTTGCTCGAACGTTTGCAGGAGGCCCCTATCAGCAAACAGCCCAACGAGATTGCCGCAAGTTCTCTTGACAGGGAAATGCGTGAAATTTTAGATTCGAATAACCTTACAGAAACTGATAAGATAAACCATTATAATCAGATTCTTCAAAGATTTTTAACATTTCGCCAAAAAGCCATGGCCCCTCGCCCTATTAGGGTCGAATTCGAGAAAGATACTAGAGACGAAGATATTATAGACTCCGTTCCAATAACCATGAAAAGAAAAGCCAAACTGCTGCTGAACCGTATAAAAGCAGATACCAATCTGTCTTGGAATGAGAAGGGGGAGTTGGTCCACAAAGATCTCTTGAACGATCTCTTGAGAAAGCGAAAGACTTTTCAACCCAAAGGATGGGAAGTGTATAGGCCCTCAGAGAAAGTAATATTCCCCAGGAGCTTGTGGGCCACAGGGAACGTTGGGATTTTATGCGACGTGAGTCTGTAGTAGAGAAAAAGCCCCAAGCCACCCCCTCTGCTAAAAGAAAGGTGAAAGCTAGACTCGTAGCCGGTACGTCAAAGTGGTCGAAATAGTAATCCAATGGAAAGCGTTTATTACGATCCCGAAGCTCCCGGGAGTTTTGGTGGTGTGGATGCTCTTCGAAGAGCATCCAAGACAAAAACTAAGCAAGTTGTAAAATGGTTGCAGGGTCAAGACACGTACACCCTTCACAAACCCGTTCGATGCACAATGGCAAGCTGATTTAGTTGATTTAACAAGCATCAGTAAATACAATAAGAACACAAAATTCCTTCTGACTTGTATCGATGTTTTCAGTAAATATGCGTGGGTGATTCCATTACAAAATAAATTTGGTGATTCCATAGTGCAAGCTTTTGCTAAAATTTTCAAACAGGGGCGAAAACCTTTAAAGTTACAAACTGATCAAGGCAAAGAATTTTTGAATTCAAAATTCCAGAAATTTCTTAAACAACAAGAAGTCGAATTTTTCACTACCCATAACGTAGAAACAAAATGCTCCATAGTTGAGAGATTTAACAGAACTTTGAAAACCAAAATGTGGAAATATTTTACAAAGAACGATACACTGACTTTCTCACTTCAAACATTGGTGAAATCGTATAACAACACCCATCATCGCAGCATCGGTATGCCCCCTGTTGACGTGAGTTTTGACAATCAAGAAGAGGTGTGGCAAAAACTTTATGGGAACCACATAATACACAAGTCTCCAAAGTTCAAAGTGGGTGACAGGGTGAGAATTAGTAAAGTCAAGAAAACTTTTGAAAAAGGTTTCTTGCCCAATTGGACAGAAGAATTATTGACTGTGGCATCTGTCAAGAAAGGTCACCCCATCACTTATGTTCTAAAAGACGATAGTGGGGAAGTATTGAAGGGGTCCTTCTACACAGAAGAGCTTCAGCGTGTCACACCAAAAAACATTTATAAAATTGAACATGTACTCAAAAAACGTGGTCGCGGAAAGAAAAGAGAACTGTTTGTAAAATGGTTGGAGTATCCAGCATCGTTCAACTCATGGATCAATCAAAGCCAGCTGGCCTATAAAAGGGTGTGAACGACCTCAATTTCCACTAAAATGGAAGAGGGAGGAACTCCGAACGGATCGTGGCCCTTGTTTGGAAAGAAAGTCCCAAGGAGTGAGATTACTTACTTTTCCCAAATTATCATACTATACATAATCATCATCACTAGCATCGTTAACCTTACCCTCGACAATACGGACAGCAAGTTGTGGACGGCTCTTTGGCTCTTTTAAGTAGTAGTATAGGATATTTATTGCCCAATCCTACAATTAAGAAAACGTGATGTTTTATCTGACCCTACCAAGTAACAGTTCCATGGACGTGTTTCCAGAAAACACGCTGACAACGTACACCACCCAGTTATCACAACCAGTGGACCTCACGGGGGAATGGGAGGTGGGTTTGGCGGAGATCCAGTATCCAAACACTTGGTTTAACATTCGTGGCAAGGAAGTTTTTTTCACAGTGTACTGGACTTCGAAAAAACATTATCAGATCATTCTGAAAGAAGGTCGATATTCGGAACCTTCCGATGTGATACGAGGCATCAATGGTGTTAAAGAATTGCTGCTACCGCGTCACGATAAGATAGAGTTTGAATTAGACGAGGTCACTGGTAAAGTTCGAATCAAGGTACGAGATGGGGTCGTACTCACACTGAGTCCCACTCTGCAAAACATATTGGGTTTTAACGAATGTGTGTTCAAGTCGGGAGCTTTTGAATCTTCTCGAGTCGCCGATGTCAACCAAGGATTCTATTCACTCTACGTATATTGTGACTTAGTTCGTGATCAGGTAGTGGGGGATACTAGGGTGCCGTTACTTCGCATCGTACCCGTGAGAGGAAAATATGGAAACATCATTTCCAAAACTTTTGAAAACGTGCACTATGTACCGGTTGAAAGGAAGAATTTCAGCACCGTGCAGGTGTATATAAGGGACGACACGGGAGCCACAGTGCCATTTGAATTTGGGAAAGTGACAGTGACGCTACATTTCAGAAAGCGCCGATCTTTGAATTTTCTTTGAAAAAAACAATGCCTTACTGTTGTAATGCTAAATTATACGAAGAGTATTACACGAAACAGGCTGTCTGCCAGCTTTTTCGGGCTCACAAGTACAGATGGGTCATGGGCTGGGTAGTTTACTTGGAGGACTGAAGAATGCAGTCCTTCCCTTATTGAAAACGACAGCCAAAACCATGGGTAGACAGTTATTGAAAAAAGGAGCCGCATTTGCTGGAGATGTCATCAGAGGAAAAAATGTGAAACAGGCAGCTATCGGGAGACTTAAACAAGCTGGAATCGATGCTCTGAACGAAGTGGTGGGTGGGTCGAATCCTCCCGGCCGCAGAGGTATAAAAAGGGCAGCACCACGCAAAACTGGCAGATCGATAAAAAGAAGGCGAACTGTTAAGACAATTGACGCTCTGGGTGCATAATGTCTTTGATCAACGAAAAATCCTGTGAGTGTGTCAATAGCGAACTCGGCTTATTTTCGATACCACCCACACAGACTAGTGTAGAACATGGTCAATGGATAGAACATCGACCGTTGGCCAACATAGAGAATAGTGGACCGATAGAATTTAACATTTCTGGATCTGGGGACGACTATCTGAACTTGGCTCAAACTTATCTGTACGTGAAAGCATGTATCGTCGATTCCAGTGGTGGACCTATCGCAAACGACGCAAAGGTGGGTCCCGTCAATCTCTGGCTGCATTCTCTTTTCAACCAGGTCGACATCAGTCTAAACGAGAAACTGGTGTCACCGTCCAATAATACTTACCACTACAGAGCATACATAGAGACTTTGTTAAGTTATGGCTCCGATGCCAAAAAGTCACAGCTGACTGGTGCTCTCTGGTACAAGGACACTGCGGGACACATGGACGATAGGACGGATGACAACAAGGGATTTGCCACAAGAAAAAAGTTTACGGCTAAAAGTAAAGTCGTGGATATGACTGGGAGGTTACATTTGGACATGTTCTTTCAAACACGTTATCTCCTAAATGGAGTTAACGTTCACATTAAAATGAATAGGTCAAAAGATGCATTTGCCTTAATGGCCGATGGGGAAACATTCAAAATCAAAATCCAAGACGTATCCCTGTTTGTGAGAAAGGAGAGACTCAACCCTTTTGTGAGAGTGGCTCATACTAAAGCATTAGAAAAGGCAACTGCGAAATATCCCATTGACAGAGTAGAAACCAAAGTGTTCTCGGTGCCGAAAGGAAATCTGAGCATCACTCAAGAAAATTTATTTTTAGGCCAACTTCCTAAACGTATCGTCGTGGGTTGTGTGGACAACGATGCTTTCAATGGAAACTTTTCAAAGAATCCCTTTAACTTTAAAAATTACAGCATCAATTACCTGGCATTGTATGTGGATGGACAACAGATTCCAGCAAAGCCCTTACAACCGCGATTCGATCAGCAAGAAGTGGCGAGGTGTTATGCTACCTTGTTTCAAGGAACTGGTCAAATGTACGAGAACGAAGGAAATCACATCGACAGAGAGGAGTACATAAAAGGGTACACGCTCTGCGTCTTCGACCTGACACCAGACCTGTCTCATGGTCAACATTTCAATTTGGTGAAACGGGGGAATTTAAGATTAGAAATTCATTTTGAAGAACCGCTGCTCACCACCATAAACGTACTGGTGTATGCCGAATTTCAGAACATTATAGAAGTAGATAAAAACAGGAGCGTCATCTTTGATTATTCGACATGAACACTTTGCAAATAGAGAATATTTTCCGCTCGGATCGCGTGTTAAGAAATATCACTTTGGGAGTCTTTGCAAGAAACCGCTTACCAAGAAGATTACCCAGGCACAGACCATTGGCTTTTGTGGCCAACACGCATCCAGACCACAGAGAAGGGGAACATTCGGTGGCCTTCTATTTCAGTCATCGGGACATAGAATATTTTGATTCGTATGGAATACCACCACAGCACAGATCATTTAAGAATTTTTTGAAAAAGCAAAGATGGAAGTACAATACAAAACGCATTCAAGGACCGTTACCCATGTGTGGACATTATTGTTTGTTCTATCTTTTACATCGCTCTCGTGGCATCCCAATGCATGCAATTGTAAACATGTTTTCTGCGGATTTATTGGACAATGACATTTTAGTTAGAGACTTTATTTCTGGTGACGTCATAGCCTAAACAGTATAAAAAGAGGACTAGTCGTGGCATCTCGCCATTATCGTTCCATCCGTCGAAGAGTGAAGATGTCTTCGGAAGTGACTGTGTTCAAATTCAATGATCAATTACAAATTTACCTGTTCAAGAACGATGTTGGAATGAAGTTTGTATATAACGAATGGGAGCAATTGACTCAATCTGTTGAAACGGCGAAAAAAAGAAATATGGAACAATCCAAATCTGAAAAAAGAAAGACAATCAAAACAAATGATGTCATAGAAAAAAAACTATAAATAAGGGGTGCAACCGAAGATCAGATGTTTACAATCCCGTGTTTGATTCAATCTATTCTAAACGACTATCGTGGACAAAGAGTTCCCAGAAACATTTTTCCTAGAGGTTTCGAAGAAAGAATGAGCCTAACGAGGTTGGTATTCGCAGGAACTGGTCCTCGACTGATAATTGCTTAGAGAAACTCTGATATCCGTCGACCCAAACATATAAAATATGCTTTGGAGGCAAACAGACTAAAAACTTTTGAATCAATGTTACCAAGTGAATGTGCGAAAACCCCCAAAGAACTTGCAAGAGCAGGATTTTTCTACCTAGGAATTAAAGACAGAAGTGAATGTTTTCACTGTGGGGTCATTGTACGCTACTGGCAGGCAGAAGACAATGTCATACAACAACACAAAATGTATTCCCAAGAATGTTGTTACATTCACAACTTACCTGATACAATCGACGATGAAGAAATGGAAAACAAAGACGAGTTACAAGAAAAAGTTCAAACGGATTCACAGAAATGCTGTGTGTGCTTAACAGCAGAAGCCAATGTCGCACCGCGACCATGCCATCATTTGTGCCTGTGCAAGGACTGTTGTAAACAACTGAAAAGATGTCCAATATGTAGAAAGACTGTTTATGAATATTTGACAATATATGTTCCATGATGTTTAGTAATAAAAGAAATTTAAATTTATATTCAGTGTTGTTATTTGTTTTTGGGGGAAATAAATATGTGTTTGTCGGGCCATTGGGTAATTATGTAGAGCCATAAATACTCCCATTCCATCGAACACGACCTTTTAAAAAATCTATAGCACTACGTGCTACTCTAAACAAATCCATTTCGGTTAAAAGCAGGATTCTGCGGGGAATCCATATCAAATAAAGTAGTTTTTGGAGATTTGGAGGGATTGTCGGGCTCATTTGGGTAATTATACAGGGAAGTCGTTCCAGAAAATACGCCCAGTCAATCGAACATACCTGTTACAGACCTCTTAGCCCTATAAGAAGCTTTTGGGTAACATAGCAACCACGTGCCACCATAGAAACAAAGATGGCGGGCCCCTTCATACAAAATGGACGACGGAAACACGTATCACCCTAACAACACGAGCTGCGCATGCGCACTCACATCACCCATCACCATGACAATTACGTCACAACATGGCCGCCCACATGGGTTACCATGACAACCACGTGATACCCATAATACATTGCGGTATGACGTCACATGAGATCCCCCAAATGAGATCCCCCAAATGGGGGTCGAAAACCCCCTCGCCTACTACTTACATCACATATAATACTGGGTTTTTTCTGGAGCAGAAATTATGCAAATTAGATGAACTTTGATTTATTCAGTGCTTCTTAAACACAGTAAGTGCACATGTCAATACGGCTCGGGCGAGAGGCTGTATTTATGAACCGATCTTCACGAAACTTCTTCGTTACCTTTGTTATCACCTTGGGACGAGAACGAGTGTTTTTAGGTGTGGTCCGAGATTCAACATGGCTGCTGACGGCCATTTTATACTGAAATTAGATACAATCAGTTTTTTGTACAGAACGTCTAGGACTGTGTTTGTTATCCTTATGGGATGGTAACGAGTGGTTTTGGGTACGGCCAAAAATTCAAAATGCCTGTCGGCAGTCATATTTACAGAAATTGCGTGTATTACATTTTTTGTACAGAACATGTAAAGATGATTTTTATGTCAGTAATGTTTGCTATAAATTTATTGGGTGCCTTTGTTATCACTGTGGTATGAGAACAAATATTTTGGGGTTCAGTAAGACCCACTTGGGGACTCAAAAAGGGAGATAATTAAACATCTTTTCCCAAAACGCCAGACAAAATAATGTTTCTTGAATTCAGCATCCCTAGGGTGTGTATATTCAAATGTGTTGAAGCCAAGTTCCTGTGTTAATATTTGGTGTTGTTTTTTTTTTTTTTTTTTTTTTTTTTTTGGGGAGGGGGGGGGGGGACATTATTAGCACAACCCGATTTTCTATTTCCAATGAGAAAAATAAAACCTCCTCACCCGTGGGAACCCGTTGAGCTAAAGATAAAAAAGTCAAATACCTATATTTTAAGAAGGACTGGACAAATATTTATTGATTAGTATGAATCAACCTTAGAAGGGTTTGAAGCAAACAAGCCAAAACAGTTGTTAACATTTGGCTTATGGTGCACCATACAAGGATCCCCATTGTAACATAAACCCCATGGAGATTTCTTTTCTAGTTTAGCATCTAACTGTCGCCCACCTTTACAATACTTTACCTGTACATTTGTTACAGGCTACGGTCAGTATCTTTGTACAGACCTTTACAATACTTTACATGTACCTTTGTTATCAGGTCATTACCTACCTAGATATGTATCATTGCTGTGTCACATACTATACATGTGCATGTCTTACACAAGTTGAGCTACAGTGTCATTGGCACTTTCATTTTAATTCCTGCGAGTGGTGGTGGTGGGGGGGGGGGGGGGGGGTTATCTGATGGGGCCACTACCTAACCTATTTTGATTGAGACACGGACCGGGAGGTGGTCGTTGCCTATGTCATCATCGCCGACCCAATGGTCATCGATGTGGTTTATGAGAGAATCGCTTGTGATTACTTGGTTCAGGATATCGCATTTGGATAACGAGTTGCTACTGATATAAGTCGAGGAGTTATCGTTCATGACTACGTGTAAGTTAAGTTTTTCGGTGATGTTGAACGGGGCATCACCGTTAGGGCTAGTGGTCTGGTAGCCGAAGTATTGGTGTTTAGCATGAAGTAATTAAGGACGAAACAGTTTTTGTATTTTCCTGTGAAGACTTCAAGGACTTTTTCATTAACAATCTTGCTGGGGTCATTGTAATAACAGACTATCGCGATGTTTTAATTGTCAGCTGTGACTTCAATTGCAACCACCCCAGCATCAAGGTGGTCTGGTTTGATAGTTTTATATTTGATGTCCCGCTTTATTAGGAGAGCCACTCCTCCACCTTTGGCGAGCTGGCAATCTCATCTAATAATGCTGAAAACGCTAACATAGCTTAAATCAGTTTTTATATCAAGTTCACATCTCTCTGTGTCAAATTCAATAACAGTTTCGGCAAATTAAGGGGAGATAATATCCTCAAAAGTCACATCGAATGATGAAGATTGTTGGCATTGGTTTATCATAAAGCAGCGGCATTAGTGTGCCATAAACACATTTAGTGGCATGCTTTATTGGTGCTATGGTTTATTGAAGATACGAAAAGATATAAATTAATTAAATATCGACAAAGATAAATGGCTGAAAACTCATGCCTGGCAGTGTGTGTGTGTGTGGGGGGGGGGGGGGGGTAGCCACCCTTGGTTTTGCAGTTGTTTTAGTATTTTTTCTTTGTGGCCACAGCGACGTCATTATTCGGCCCAGTCTCGCGATGTCTTGGAGATTTCTCGACTTAACGAAATACGAAAAAAAACACACACACACAGTCTGTACAATTCTAGATTAACACTGATTAAACAAAGCGACGAAAATTGGAATCTGACTGTTGTCGTAAAGCATAAAAGAGAGAAAACTAAACGAAAAAACCTACCTTCTCTGCAATTCAAAGAATTTCCCATTGGCATAACAGTGAGCAAAAGGCCATCCTGGGGGAAATTTATTTTCGCAAATATTTGAGTCGAGGTGTCCTTCGCACTTTACAAATTCCAATGGCAAATTTGTATGGAAAAAAAATCCGATTTCGAAGTGCGCTAGAACGGACGATTTTTATTATTCAAAAAAATCTTCAAATAATTAACCTTAGCCGATCTTTCCTCGAATACCAGCTCATGCGAAAATGGGCCGTTTTTTTAAGCTGAGCTGGAAAATGTTTCAAGCTAAATTCCCAGTGCGTTCAGGATTATTTTTTTTAGAGAGCTAGAAATTAGTTTTTCCTAAGCGAGAATGCCCAATTATAACCTACCAGTAACCGTTGCAGAAAAGACCACGTAATTCTTTTACAGTGCACTGATTTTAATCTTATTAGATTTTAATCTTGTCAGACGGCAGTATTTAGGCTTTCCCAAACCCAGTTTGGGAAAGACTATTGTTATTCTTCTTTTTCAAAATTTTTCTTCTCTATTTTTTTTTTCTTTTTCTTTTTTTTTTTTTTTTTAATTTCTTTTTTTTTTCCTCCCTGAATTTTGTATGTTGAACTGCTCGAAAACAAGGTGTACGATTTTGACCACATTTGGCATACTTATGTAATGTCATAAAATCTAGTGAAATGTGGTATCGTCATATCTGTGAAAATGCGTGTTTTCAAAATATGCTGCCAAAACCTTCAAAATTTCACCATTTTTCGAATTTCTCAAAATTGTTTACAGTTATTAGCTCAAATTTTCTACACATTTAGAGCATAATATGATACACCACAATCACCATTTAGATCTTTCAACTTTAACCTTCAGTGGCCAAAAATGACATGAATATAGAATTTTTCTTCAAAATTGACCAACTTCAAGGGCAAATTTCTCTAATAACAAGGTTGTTGTAACAATTATTTTGGTTTGGATAGTTGCAACAATGATTGCGGAAGAAAGTTACTGTTTACTTTTTAATCTCAGATTTAACCCTCAAGCACAATGAGGGTGAGAATAAGAGTACCGTTTGAAAATGCTAAAATTAGCCAACTTTGGTTGCTTTTTCCATCATTTTGGAAAAGGGTTAATTTCAAACACTTTTCGTGTACGTATTCACAATTGACTACCGAGCATATTTGCTGTTGTAAATTTGGTTGTAAAGTTTAACCCTATCCCATTCTGCTTGCATAAAAGTAGGTACCGTCCAAAAAAACTCCAATTTTTTCAGAATTTGGTAAGTTTAGGTGACAATTTACTCCATTTTTAATTGCTTGAGCTCTCAATGTTTTCTATAGCTACTTGCAGCAGTCAAGAATGACAAATTTTGTTCTATATGTTATTATTAAAAGTTTAACCTTTGGCAGATTGGAGACTTCCCATAAAGGTACTTTCGGAATATTTGTTATTTTCGCCAACTTCAAGAGAAAATTTTTCTAATTACAAGGTAGTTGTAATAATTATTTTGGTATGGCTAGATGCAACAATGATTGTGGAAGAAAGTTACTGTTTACTTCTTAATCGCAGATTTAACCCTCTAGCACAATGAGGGTGAGAATAAGAGGAACGTTTGAAAATGACAAAATTAGCCATTTTTGGTTGCCTTTTCTATTATTTTGGAAAGGGTTAATTTCAAACACTTTTCATGTGCATATTCACAATTGACTATCGAGCATATTTGCTGTTGTTAGTTTGGTTGTAAAGTTTAACCCTATCACATTCTGGTTGCATAAAAGTAGGTACCGTCCAAAAAATTTCCAATTTTTTCAGAATTTGGTAAATTTAGGTGGCGATTTACTCTATTTTTAATTGCTTGAGCTCTGAATGTTTTCTGTAGGTGCTTGCAGCAGGCAAAGTATGACACTGTGGTGAAATTCGGCAATCCTAAATCTATTATGATGCCGCCAGGTGACTCTGGTCAGCTGATCTCGAAAGAATATGATTGGCCGGTTATCGGATGTCCAGAGTGAACCCGTATAGAGAGCAGAACTATTCCAGAATAAAAGATTACAAGACGTGTTTTATTAATTTGATGTTGTTGTTGGTGTTTGTCCTTGTATTGTAATAATGTAAGTAGTTATTTGTATCTCAAATTCCTTACTCATGTACCCTCATTCCAATTAACCCATCGAATAACACCACGCAGTTATTCGATATTGGCGTCGCCGACAATTTCGAACTTCTTGGCTCAAATTTGCGACAAGCGTGGCTGTCGCCATCTTGAAACAATGACAAAATTTTGAAACTTTTTTCGTCCTTCTCACAAAATTTTCAAATTCCTTTTTGTTTTTTCATTTGTTCCTGGTTCTTTTTCGTAATTTTCTAAAAACACTTCCTCTCAATTCCATAATCAATGTTTTTTTTTTTTTTTGTCATTCCACATGTATTCTTCATATCTCGATCGCGTTCGCCATCGAATTTTGTCTGTTACTGTTGATATTTACCAGCTTGCTCGTAAAAAAAAAAATTGTTTTCATTGGATATGTAACTGTATGACTGTAAACTTAAATTGTAAGCAATTTCTCTTTGTTTGACAAATAAATATTTTGATTGACAATAATTTAACATATAAATTAATATAATATATCTTACCACTTCATGATAACTTTGGTGTTCTCTGATATTGATAATTTAAGATGTGATATTTCAAATTTTCCTGTGATACAAATTATTTTTCAAATAAATTGTTTTGATTGATTATAATAAATTTGCTATTCAATTAAATTATTCTATATTCATATTAAAATATTTTGTGATATCGTGACCTATTCTCACTATATAAATATTTATTGTCAAAATTTTCAAAATAAAAAGTGATATATTGTAAAAATTTTCAAAATAAAAGGTGATTATTTCCTTTCATGAAAATTTGGCCATCTAAACTTGGAGCTTAATTGAAAATTTATGTGCTTTATCCCCTAAAATATTTGTGTTATTCATTTTCATTTATTATAAATTGTTGGATAAAATTTTGTTTTGTGTAAATCTTCATTTATTATAATTAATTGGATAAAAGTCTGTACCTATCAACAAACTTAAACAAAATAAATAAATAATTGTATTCTGGCATAACATCGTCCTTAGCATCAACATAGTGACAATTTTTTTATGGTGGGGTGCTTTAACTTCAAAATTGAATACAGTAGGACAAAATATCAGTGGTAACAGGCAGAAGGTATTTTTCTCGTTATGGAGAAGTACAGATGAAGACAGCTACAACGGTAAAATAGGTAGTATAGTGTATTTTGTACAATTTTTGAATAAATAAATATATTTGACTTTGTTTTTTGATAACTTTCATCATGAGTACTACTTGTAACAAAATTAAAATAAACAAATGTGCCTACAGAGATCTTTTATTGTTACCCGGAGTTGGTAGAAAGTTAGCCAACTCAATTGTCTATTTTAGACTAGAACATGGAAATATCACACCGGAAATTTTGTCAAGTATTCCGTACATGCGGATAACACCCCAGTTAACAGAAAGTATTGATTTTGAGCCCCATCAGGAAAATGATGATGACGATAGGTCTGCTGATCCATTAGCGGATGAATACACTGCTGATTGGAATATACGGGGCAGTTCAGTCGAGTCGACCGAACCTCAAGCTACACAAACAGGAGCTACAGCTACTGGAGGTGGCCCAAGTTCACCTTCGAGCTTCAATAAACAATACATAAAAACAAGATATACAAGTCCTCCTGTAAAACAAACTGCTGGTTATCAGACACCTACATGTATGACTGCGTACAGTCAGTCATACCCTATGCCAAATTACAATGTTCCACCACCGATACATGACATTCAAACATATTGCCCCATGCTGAACACTAGCCAAGGTATGTCTGGATTCCCACCCAGCACATATCCACAAACTCAAACATACACACCATATTCGCACATGCAACAAATATCTCCATATACTCAACCAGTACCAGCATATACTCAACCAATACCAGCATATACACAACCAATACCAGCATATACTCCACCAGCACCAATCTATACTCCACATGCACCAGCATATATTCCACCAGCACCTGTCTATCCCATACCACAACAAACAGGTGTACATTACCAGCAAAATGCCACAAATGTCGGTAAAGCATTTCATTTACCCAAAACATTGATATACAATGGCACCACAAGCTGGAAAGCCTTCAAAACTAAATTTGAAAAATATGCTGAAATGCAGTGCTGGTCGGAGCAGCAGTGTAAAGATAATTTATGCTGGTGTTTAGAAGATAAAGCTTGTGAATACTACGCTATGATCACAGGTAGAAATCAAACATTGGGATATTTTAACATTATGGACTCCTTAGAAAAAAGATTTGGTTTTCATGACCTACCTGAAACTGCTCATCTTGAATTTATGCAAACACAACAGACTTCCAGCGAGACGTTGGAAGAATGGGCAGATAGAGTGTTACACCTTGCTACAAGGGCATTCAAAAATCTACCAGATAATCATATGTACCAACAGGCAGTCATTAAATTTTGTCAGGGTGGTACCGATAAAGAGGCAGGTCAGTATGCTTTTAATTTAAGGCCAGTCACAGTTGAGGATGCCATCGACAAAGTGCGATGGTATCAACACACACAAAAAGCCATTTATGGTTCTATAGTCGTCACACCAAAAGCCCCTACTTCCGTACCGGAAGTAGTGCCAGTATCAACATATAATGAGCCAAAACAAATAAAAGCTGTAAGTCCTAGAAAATTTAATAGTGGAAATATGAATCAATCAGGTTCACTTGATTCTAGAGTGACTAGACTCGAATCGGGTGTAGATCACATATTATCTGAAATGAAAAAGCTAACTGCTACAGTTGGAAGTTTATCCTTAACAGTTAGTAATTTGAGACGTCAATCTAGAAGCCCTTCGCCTTTAAGTGGATGGCATAATTCGTCACCAAACCGGTCTGGTCAATGGCGTAGTGGATCACCAATGCGATCCTCAAATTCATGGCGAAGTGAGTCGCCTTCAAGGTCAAAGCAATGGCAAAGTGGCTCTCCATCGAGATCCACAAACCAATGGCGCAGCTCGTCTCCAACGAGGCCTGAAAACAGCACATGTTTTCAATGCAATGGTTATGGCCATTTCAAAAGAGATTGCCCAGCAAACTCTGCCTTTAATAAGTCAGCCAATGAAAAGAAAGTGACCTTCAAAAATGAACATAGAGATCAACTAAACACTCGCGGGTCAACCAATGAGGCCTAACTTCGACCCCTGAAAATCTACTAGGCCTCGCCATTCAGACAGTTCATAGGTCAAAAATTCATGCTATTAATAACCCTCCCGCCGAGTCGGTGGAAGATATACCCAGCATGGATATACAAAATATTTCTGCTCAAATGGTGGAATCTTTTACAGAAACTTCAAAGCTACATACTGTAAACATAATGTTGCCCGCATTAAGTGAACCTTCCAGTGAGTCGTTGGAAGAATCATCAAATTGTTTAATAAATAATAAAAATTATGAAGCTTATAAGGAAAATACCATTAATGACCAAACTACTGAAAATATAACACAGTGGAAATGCCATTTTTCCACTGTGCCAGTGGAAAATGACATACTAAGCCTGGAAACATTGGACAATTCTGCCGAATTGGCGGAAATGGAAACAATAGAATACAAACAATTTGAAATAAATGATCATTATGATGATAAGATATTAGCTATTGGTCAATTGAAATCTGATTCTATGATCACCATTAAGGTTATAGTTAATGGTCACCCAGTAAAAGCAGTTGTGGATACTGCTGCAGAGGTGACAATAATTTCTGATGAAATATTTAAATTATGTGACAATAGACCCCCAGTATTGAAAAATGTTATCATGAATACTGCAGGAAAAGATCTGCAAATGAATAGCCTTTATATAGGACCAGTAACACTTAATATTGGTAAACAAACATTTCATGAGAAAATTTATGCTGCACGCATACATGATGACATGTTATTAGGACTGGACTTTCTTAAAAAACATCAGGTACAAATAAATTTAGAAACTGGGAAACTTCAAATTGGCCAGGAATCTTTGGACACTTCGCTTACTGTAAATTATGAGTTGAACTCAATTAATAAAGTCAGCATTCCTGAACGAACTATTGTACCTCCACGTTCAGTCCTTCAGATTCAGTGCAAAATGAATGTATCGGGAAATTTATATATGATTGAACCCGAAAATCATCCTTCACTTTTGGTACCTAGGTCTTTACATAACAAGGGCATGTTACCAAAGGTGTGTTTTGTAAATGTATCTGACAATAACGTAATCTTGAAAAAAGGGCAAGTGATTGGTTATTCAACACCAGTCACAGAAATTGAAGAGAACCCCGCCGTTTTGGGGGGTAACATAGACAATCTGACACAAATTGCAGAAAATATCTGCAAAATAAAGTTAGACAAATCAATGGATGTAGTTCTACCACAACATTTGGAGAAGATGCTAAATGATTGCAAGCAAAATTTAAGCTCAAGTGAAGTAATGGAATTAAAAAATCTTCTCCACAGGAATGCAGATGTCTTCGCCAAAGATGAATTTGATCTTGGCAATTTCACTGCAATTGAACATACAATCGACACGCAGGACAAGCCACCAGTTAAACAGCGAATGCGCCGAACACCTGCTGCATTTGTACAAGAGGAGGAAGAGCATTTAAATAAAATGTTAAAAGCAGGGGTTATTCGCCCGTCCGTGTCGGAATGGGCATCAGCTCCAGTTTTGATTAGAAAACGAGACGGAAAGGTGCGATGGTGTATCGACTATCGAGCACTGAACTCAATCACTGTTAAAGATGTATACCCCTTACCCTTAGTAGATGAATGCCTTGATACACTTGCTGGAAATATTTGGTTTTCAAAACTTGATGCAAATTCGGCCTACTGGCAAGTTAACGTTAAAGAAGAAGATAGAAAGAAAACTGCATTCATTACTAAATATGGTCTCTTTGAATTTACTAAAATGGGATTTGGTCTTTGTAACGCACCTGGATGCTACTCCCGAATCATGAATTTAGTCCTTCATGGACTAAACTGGAAAATTGCCCTAGCCTTCCTTGATGACATTTTGGTCATGGGAAATAGCTTTAAAGAGCATTTGAGTAATTTGGCTGAGGTTTTTGAGAGATTTTGAGCGTATTGTCTGAACTTAAAACCCCAGAAATGTGAACTATTTCAACAGCGTGTTGAGTTTTTGGGGCGTGTAGTTAGTGCCAATGGTCTTGAAATGAGTTCAGATGCAACGAAAATCATTGACCAGTGGCCGACCCCGAAATGTTCGAAAGATGTTGAAAGATTCACTGGACTTGCAAATTACCATAGGGCATTTATTAAGGATTATGCAAAATTATCTCGCCCATTGTATGCCGTAACCGGTAAACAACAATTTAAGTGGGGATTGGAACAGGAACAGAGCTTTTCAAAACTCAAAGAGATATTGACCTCACCTCCAATACCTGGTCTACCGAACCAGACTGATCCATTTATTCTGGACACAGATGGTTCAGATCTAGCTATTGGAGCTGAATTATTGCAAGTGCAGAATGGAGTCGAAACTGTAATTGCGTATGGCAGTTACAGTTTATCTAAAGAACAGCAAAAGTATTGTACAACCCGAATAGAGTTATTAGCCGTTGTGAGATTTACACATCAGTTTCGGCATTATTTGCTTGGCCGACAATTCACCATTAGAACTGATCATAATAGCTTGACGTGGTTGTTAAACTTTAAGGAACCACAGGGACAAATTGCTCGCTGGATGGAAGAACTTAGCCAGTACAATATGATCATCCAACATCGTCCAGGTTCTAAGCATGCTAACGCTGATTCTCTATCAAGGATACCAAATGATGATCCGTGCCGGAATTATCAATATGGTTACTCGCTAGAGAAACTGCCTTGTAAAGGTTGTAAATACTGTACATGTGCTTACAACAAATGGTCACAATTTGCAGAAGAAATAGACTATGTGATACCACTCGCGACGGGTGGTTCCACAATCACAGCTGAAAAAGTCACAACCTCTGAGGCTTTTGATATGCCAGTAGCAATGCCCAAGTTGGGCAAGGTTACGGAAAAAACTAGTAGTAAATCAGAGTTAGACGCCTTTCTTGATAATTTTCCAACAGGATTGGCTTTACCCTGGGATCCAGGAGGCCATAGAACTGAATTTGAGATGGGTCTTGCTAATGATGGTGATTGGTTTAGTACATCTGCAGACATTATAAAAATGAATAATGAGCCAGAAATATTTTGCCAAACTGTTAGTGCTTGTAGTGATATTCTTCAAAGTTACAGCCTGGAGGAAATCGCTGAAGCTCAGAAAAATGATCCAAATTGAACAATTTTATTGGATTGGTTAGAATCCTCTGTCAAACCGATTGAAGCTTCTTTATTTTTGGCCAGTCCAAGTGCTAAATATTTTTGGATCAACAGATCTCGATTCGTTCTTGAAAATCATGTTATCTGGAAAACAAAAGAAAATTCTAAAAAAGTTCTAGTGGTTCCTTGTCAATTTCAGGAAGAAGTATTATCTTTGTGTCATGACATTCCTTCCTCAGGCCATCAGGGAATTGTTCGAACACGAAATCGAGTAAAAGATAACTTTTATTGGCACGGCATGTCAAAGCATATTGAAAATTTTGTGGCATCTTGTAAAACATGCAATCAAAGTAAGAAACCATCACTTAAACCTAAATTCAGTTTTTATCAGTATCAAGCAGGTGCCCCTATGGAAAGAGTTCATTTAGATTTCCTTGGTCCATTACCTAAAACCAATAAAGGTAATGAGTATATCCTTATGATGGTGGACCAATTTACTAAATGGGTTGAATGTATACCCTTGCCATCGCAAACTGCTGAAGTCACTGCTCATGCAGCGATTAATGAGTTTTTTAGTAGATTTGGTTACCCATTTCAAATTTTTACCGATCAAGGACGGAACTTTGAAAGTGCACTTTTTGTATCCATATGTGATTTATTAAAAATACATAAGGCCCGAACAACACCCTATAGACCATCGGCTAATGGGCAAGTTGAAAGATTTAATCGGACATTGATGGATGCAGTCCGATGTTTCATTGATAAGTCCCAACATTCTTGGGACATATATCTATCTCAGATAGCTGGGGCGTTGCGGTCCTCAGTTAACAGACACACCGGCTATACTCCAAACAGGTTGATGTTGGGACGTGAAATCAACCACCCGGTCGATTTAATGTTCCCACACAAATCTGTAGAGTCTGAAACGTCGATACATGAATATGTGAGAAACCTTGAGTCAACAATAAAATTATCACATGAGGTTGCTAGATCAGTTCTAAAGTCATCACAAGAACGAATGAAAAGAGATTATGACTTGAAAGTATTAATTCATGTATTCAAGGTCGATGACGTCATTTATATGCTGAATTCGGCGTCCCCAAAGGGAAAAAGTAGGAAACTAAACCCTTCATGGAAGGGACCAGGAATCATTTTAAAAATAATCACACCTCCTTTGTATAAAATCAAATTTAGAAATTCAGTATTAACAGTGAATCATGATAAAATTAAACTTTGTAAAGACAGAAGTTTGCCAAAATGGGTGCTCAAATTACAGAAACATTTATTTGATAACCCTGATTATTTAGACGAGAATTCTGATCAACAACTCTTCTGTCTATGTCAACAACCATACCGTGGTGAGTTCATGATTCAATGTGATGAGTGTTTAGAATGGTTCCATGGTAAATGTGTACAAATAAACGCCTCAGGAGCTTCAAATATAGATGAATGCTACTGTCCAGAATGTTTAACGGACAACTAGTATTCTTTATCTTTGCAGAAAAAGAGATGGAGTCAGAGAAAGAGAGTCCAAAGAGGGGGTGGAAGGACTCACGCCGTAAAGAAATAGAAGTCCTAGATAATTATCTTAACCTGACAAACAATAGGGTATTGGTTCAGGCGAATTGTCTGCTAACTGATTTAAGCCCTTATAATTTAGATTCGCACCTAAAAGAAGGGGTTATACGGGCACAATATTCCATTGCGGTGCAAAGAAATGTCAAGGAGTGGGTTAATCTTGCCAGAGAGGTGGCTCATCAATATTTCGACTCGCATTGGGTCGACCAAAATCTGCCACCTATGGAGGAAACTAGGTCAAAATCTTATTCTGAGGCTCTTCGGTTCGTGATGGATCGATCTAGTGCCTCAAAAACGTATAATGTTGAATTTCCTCCTTTGACCACTCTGGGAAAAGAAAAGTCAGGTAAGTCCAAGGTTGAAAGAGCGAGGCATGCCTCAGCCTCTCTCTCAAAACGACCAGGGTCTATAAGTCGATCCGCGTCGGATCAACTAAAAAGACCCTCAGGTAAAAGAATTTCAAAACCATCAGAGTCTAGAAGTCGATCCGTGTCGGATCAACAAAAAAGACCCTCAGGTGAGTTTCAACATAGACCTGTGAGAGGTAGGGGTCGAGGTCAAATAGCTACTACCTCGGCCCTAATTCATACAAAACCAGGGCCAACAAGTCGATCCGTGTCGGATCGACAGAAAGGACCCGAAAGAAAAATATCAGATAAGATTATTACGAAGCAAAGCCAATCTAAATCTGATATATCTTCATCCCAAGCACAATTTAAAAGACCAGCCACTGTAGGTGACCAAAGGAGTGGTATGGTTAGGGATGTTAGATTTGGTAAAATTCCTGGCATTAAAAAATATGTGTTTGAAGAAATAGATGGTAAGTCTGTCAGGAGGGAAGTGGAAGAAGCAGTTCCAGTGGCTTCCATTTCAGGTGAACCCAAAGCTCCGTCAGTTCGTGCCGAACTGAAGGAGGGACGGGGTAAATCAGTAGTAAAGTCGGTTCGTGTGGAACCGATAATTAATGTTGATGAGTCTGTGGATGGTGAACCCAAAGTTCCGTCAGTTCGTGCTGAACTGAGGGAAGAAAGGGGTAAACCAATGACAAAGTCGGTTCGTGAAGAGTCGATAATGAATGTTAAGGAGCCTGTGTGTCAGTCGGGTCGTGTTGATCCGATGAGTGGTCCTCAAGTAACTGGTACTGAAGAAGATCATGATGATGTGCCAGAATTTAATTTTGGTAGAGGTATATTCCAAACTTGGGGACCAAAACAAGCTAAACCTTATGTTTCTGTTTATTTCAGTTCAACAGAAGAGGTAACTGTAGGAAAAAAAAGAAAAATGGCTGAACAGTTCAAACCTGGCAGAAAATATCAACGTCAGGTAAAAGACCATCCACAACAAAAAACCCTGGAAGTGAAAACAACACTGCCAACACCTGGGGCAGTGGGATCATGTCCAATTCAGGGTTGTGAACTGAAATCAAAGAAAATGAGAAGGCATTTAATTATAAACCATCTACCCACAGCCCTACATGGTGAAGATGATGGTGTGATCCCAGACAGAAAACAGAGGGATCAACAGGTACATCTGCTGCAACAACTGGCCAACAACATCTTGGGATCTGAAAGTCTGGACGAATTGCTCCAGATAATTAGCTCCCGAGATATTCCTGTAGAATGCCGAATTGATCCGACAATGGAAAAGAATATGGTGGAGTTATGTAAAGATAATAATTGGAAACAGCCAAAAACATTCAGTCTTCATCCGCCTAACTCACTGGCTGTTTTAATTCATTATAGAATTATAGCATGCTTGTTGAACCATATGACCCATCAGCAGCGAGAGGAATTTAGAAAGATTGGTGAAGGAGCTGTGGGTCATGATGCATGGATTGAACGCCGGCAGCAGAGAAAAAGGAGAAACGAGCAGATGGTGGAGTCTTCAGCCTCAAAGTCAAGGGAGGAGCCTTCAGAGAAATTCACATGTTCACCCTTGAAAATTAAGGCCATTGACAAGGGTGATAAGGCAGTCAGACTGGTGGAAGCAGAAACTACTAATATCAAAGGATCCTCAGTTATGCCACCACCTGGTTTTCCACCAGTTTTCTTCACGCCACCATTCATGTTTGGACAGACATCACTGACAACTCCTCTATTATTGTGTCCACCATTTCCACCACCACCAATAGAACAGATGCGTCAAACCGTACCGGAATCAGTAAAGATATTTGATGCCATTGACAGCCATTTTCATCTTGGCAGAACCAGGAAAGCTCTATGGGGAAAATCTTCACGTGCCTCCATTGAGGAAGTGATGGCGTATTGTCCATCATTTCGACCAGGTTTGGAGGTGAATGTCCTGGGTGGTGTGGATGTATATTGTGATCCGGATGAATACCCAGTTTCTGTTTCTGGGAGTTCGCGATGGAGGGTAGCGGTAGGAGCTCATCCTAAGCGAATTGGCCTGCTGACATCTGATAGATTTCAGCAGTTGGCTGAGCTCGTGTCGCAGCCTGAAGTGGCAGCTTTCGGGGAGATTGGGTTGGACAGAACAGAGCCTGTTGAGACGTGGCGTCTACAAGAGGATAAACTGAGACAGTTGCTTGCATTGTCCAGGATTGACAAACCACTCGTTCTGCACATCAGGGGACCAGCTGGCGATAATATTGCAGCGGATGTCAGTTTTAATACTTTGGAGCTGGTCAGGACATATTGTGCCCCAGCCCAGAAAATTCATCTTCACTGTTTTTCTGGGGCACCATATCAATTCCGGAGATGGGAGCGGTCATTTCCCAACTGTTTCTTTGGGTTCACTGGTGGGGTTACTCGGTTCGACGCTGATCAAAAATCTGCACTAAAAATGATTCCAAACGACAAGATATTACTCGAAACTGATTCTCCCTATTTTGGATGGAGCGTCGGACCGAGGGATCTTACCTTGACGCCGAGGTTCATTGGGGATGTCGCTGTGCACGTGGCACGAGCTCGAGGAGTTCCTGCAGAAGATTTATTAAAAGCCACGGTGGAGAATGCTCAGCATTTATATTATATGTAGACCAGTTTCATTTTTGACGGGGGAAGGAGTTTGTAGGCTGTTTTTGGTTTATTATCTAAAAGAATATTTATACAAACTCTTATCACCGTCTTCCATGAAACTTACCCGTTTATTGCGGGTTGACTACATAATACATCCGTGTACTGCGGATCAGTGTGAATTTCACCCGTGTATTGCGGGTTAGTGGCAGAAATTATCTGCCTATCCAAAGAGTATAAAGATTTCCGTGTGTTGCGGAAGCAGTGAATCTACCCATGTATTGTGGGTTAATATCAATGATAACCTCAACTTCACCTTAATAAAACAGGAAGGAGTGTGGTGAAATTCGGCAATCCTAAATCTATTATGATGCCGCCAGGTGACTCTGGTCAGCTGATCTCGAAAGAATATGATTGGCCGGTTATCGGATGTCCAGAGTGAACCCGTATAGAGAGCAGAACTATTCCAGAATCAAAGATTACAAGACGTGTTTTATTAATTTGATGTTGTTGTTGGTGTTTGTCCTTGTATTGTAATAATGTAAGTATTTATTTGTATCTCAAATTCCTTACTCATGTACCCTCATTCCAATTAACCCATCGAATAACACCACGCAGTTATTCGATAACACATTTTGTTCTATATGTTATTATTAAAAGTTTAACCCTTGGCAGATTTGAGACTTCCCATAAGGGTACTGTCAGAATAATTGTTATTTTCGCCAACGTTTACGTGCACTTTCTCAGCACTGGAGCCATATTGTCTCAAAACCTTTTCCATGAGAGGATTTGGCCTTCATCCAAGAACAAGTTTGCTGTTATATATTTTATTCAAAGTTTTAACCTTCACCCAGTTTTCGGGCCTTGAATTTGAGTGCCCTAAAATTCTTCATAAAATTGGCTAATTTGGAGCTCACTTTTTTCCTTTTTCAAAAGGAATATCGAAAAATAATTTACATGTTCGTATTTAAAATTGCCTACCGAGCATATTTGCTGTTGTAAGTTTGGTTGTAAAGTTTAATCCTATGCTCGTTCTGTTTGCATAAAGATAGGTGCAGTCCAAAAAAACTCTCGTTTTCAGAATTTGGTAAGTTTAAGTGACGATTTACTCCATTCCAAATTGATTGAGCGCTGAACGTTTTCTATGGCTGTATGCAGCAGTCATAGTATGACAACTTTTGTTTTATATGTCATTATTAAAAGTTTAACCGTTGGCAGATTCGAGACTGTCCATATGGGTATGGCCGGAATAATTTTAATTTTTATAAAAGGTTGTTATAAGGTTGCTGTAAAGTTTAACGCAATCCCTGTCTCAGATGCATAATGGTAGATGCCGTCGAAAAAAACTAATTTTTTCAGAATTTCGTAGGCTTAAGTGACAATTTACTCCATTCCTAATTCATTGAGCGCTGAATGTTTTCTATGCCTGCATGCAGCAAGGATAGCATGACAACTTCTGTTTTATGCGTCCTTATCAAAAGTTTAACCCTTGATTTATTTAGGAGTTCCCATGTGGGTATAGTCGGAATAATTGTTATTTTCGTAAACTCAATCCCTGAATATATTGATAACCGTGCAGTGGCCTTTCAGTGGTGCTACATGAAGCCGCAAATAGTTAAGGTTGAAAAGTTCATCAAATAGACAAATATAATACCTAACTCAGCCGGTGACAGGTAAATAATGCATGGAAAAGTCGTTGAGTTGAGAATAAAGTAGGGACGAATCATGCCCTCTTTTTCCACCTGATCCACGGTATTTCCACGCGGTCTCGGCACTTGACAAAGATACTACACTGTCGGGCTGGGACAGTAGGAAACATTCTGAGAATTTCAAGTTGCTGCCTTGCATGATCGGGACATAATTGGAATATATCCGACATTGTATCTGTCGGATATATTCCAATTATGTCCCGATCACTTCAGCCCGACTGTCCGCATGGGGGCACCATGACGCCGTCTACTAAGGCATACTGCACGTCGATGGTGCGCATGTCTTCAACCAATCTAACCCTGCCTGTGCTACAGTGTGGAGGCACTTTGTTGGGGAGCTGGCAGCTGCTCGTCATTGGTCGGTGGTTCTCTCTCGGTACTCCGGCTTCCTCCACCCATGCAACTGTCACCGACATAATATGACCTTGGCTGTTAATGTGTCGTTAAAACCTAATAAATAAATAAATAAATCCAGTACCAGTTTTGCTCGTACAAATATTAGTACCGTCAGACAACATTCATTTTCTGATTAATTTCGTACTTTTCTGTACTCACCTTCCCTGAGTAAGATTGGTATACCTTTTCAATCTCAGATTTAACCCTCAAGCACAATGAGAGTGAGAATAAGTGTACCATTTGGAAATACCCAAATTATCCAACTTTAGTTACTCTCTACTATCATTTTGGAACGGGTTAATTTGAGGCACTTTGCTTTGCTATATGCAAAGATGTTTAATCAATAAATCCGGCTTTAGTTATGTTCTGGGACTTAATAAAACATGTGCTTTGGCCACTTAAAAATAGCACTGTCTCCAAAAAAAAATGACTTTGAGTGAATACTCACTTGCCCAAAAACAAAAAGGAAAGAGCTCTTTGAGCTTTTCAAAACTGCTTTCAAAAATCAATGGGGAACAAATTTTGTGTTATATGTTTTGGTGTTCCGTGTTATCCAACACCAGTTTGGCCGTACAAATATGAATACCGTCAGGAAAGAAAGCACATTTTCTCAGTGGTAGACTGTTTGACTTCTATGATAGAGGTCCCGAGTTTGATCCCTATCTGGGACGACCCACGTAATGCCCTTGGGCAAGGCACTTTATCCCGGTTGCCAACATGGGGTCACGATGATGCCATGTACCAAGGCGTACTGCATGTCAATGGTGCACATGTCTTCAACCGCTGGTACCCTGCTTCAGCAGAGCTTGAACATAATTAGAATGTTGAGCTGATAGTTGCTCGTCGATGCTCGGTGGTTCTCTCTTGGTCCTCCGACTTCCCCCACCCGAAAAACTGTCACGGTCACGATTAGCCATTGTGGATAAGTATGTGACCGTAAACACCAATAAATAAATACCGTCAGGGAAACCCTCTGTGAAATCCTTCTGTCAATAAATAGCAAAGTAGTACTGTAATGCAAGACATATTAACAAGCTGTTCAACATCCCTTTAATCAACTCATTTTGACTTGAACTGTACCAATCACTGTGGATACTAGCTCTCTAGATGGTTTAAACTACATCAAATAAACAACTAATTTGTGTGTGACAGTAACTCATATTACATGTATTTCATTGTATCTGAAACAGATATGTTGGAAAAATTGTGAAATCATGGAGTAGGAAGCTTACCCTCGTTTGTTGACAAATCCCACACATTCACAAACAGACAAAATGATAGAGAATAAATTAATTATTGATATTTAAGGTCACTTTCAGCATCTACAGCTATATCAGGACCATAATATAGGTATTTATTGAAGTCCAGGTATTCATTGCATAGGCGTACAGGGCTATTTTTCAGGGGGTGGGGGGTGAACCCTTTTAGCCCGAAAAAGTTGAATCTCAGGAGGAAATGCAAATGTGGGTATTATGGGAGGGAGGGGGGGGGGGGGTCTCCCTCCCATTGAGTACCTGGAGAGAACCACCGAGCAATGGCAAGCGACTCAGACTCCCCAACATACTAACTCCACAAAAGCAGGGTTAGCATTGGTTGAAGACAAGTGCACCCTCAAAGTACCCTTAGTACACATCGCCATCATGCCCCCCCCCCCCCCCCCCCGCCTCACGTGGGAAATTAAATTGGGATGAAGTGTCTTGCTCAAGGACACAATGTGGTTGCCACAGGCGGGATTCGTACCGAGAACTTCTTGGATTGCAACAATCATCTCTACCTTCTGAGCCACCGTGCTCCCGTAATATGCAGTAATAGAGCTCTTTATGTGTACTTGTGTGATTATAAATGAATAATATTAACGTGGATACGGTTCCACTGAATCAACTTGTACAATATAATGGTCAGTTTACTTGCAACTTCTAAGTGTTGAGATAAGAAAACAACATTTTGTGTGGAAAAACAAAATGTTTTGTGGTCATTTCTGGCAACTAAATTGTCCAAACTGTTCTGGCATATTGGCCAAAAAATCGGCTCCTTCCTGACTCAGGGGTGGGTTGGGGCACAGTCCTTCATGAAACCCCGGCCCGTACGCCCATAATTCATATGTACTATTTTTTTCCAAAGCACAAAGGACATCGCTTGTTTTGCTTTCTGTGAAAATATTCTGTAATTATTGAAGAGCAAATTTTGTGTTAAATGTTTTGGTGTCCTGCTGTATCTCAAATATCTGTTTTGGCTGCATAAAAACTAGTAGCATCACAAAAACTTTGATTTCCACTAAATTTTCTGTTTTCAAAACTGATCGATAGTTTTGTGTACAGTACAGTTTGCCTTTTCACATTAAAAAGTTGGGAAAGCCCGTAATTTGTCCAACAAATTACAATTCTCTAGTTTAATATTGTGTCTCTTCGAGATCAATTTTACAACAGATGTTCCAGGATGTTCTCACAAAATTCTGTCGTTCCTGAAGGAATTCAACCTTTTTAATAAATTTTAAATAGGTTTTATTCTTTTAAAGTCTCGCTTATTTTCATATCTATTTAACAGATTGATTAACATAGCATTCTTTAAACGGCTGATCTAATTTTCTCATTCTTGTGTTCATTTCTTAGTTTTATTCCTCATATTTCATAAACTCATTTTTATTTGTTTCATGGACGATAATGACCACTTTTTTAAAACATATTTTTATCACCACGATATAGCCCTAGCTGCTGATGTGGCGTAAAGCACCAATAAATAACTAAATAACTGACATGAGACGGCGATTTTATAGTGGACCGTCTCAGAGAGAACTATTTTACACAATCTCTTCTCACCAGATTCTCTCGTTTCTAATGAATTAATGAATGGTTTCGCGCGCCGATGGCGCCAGGGACACTGTAGGGCAAGCCCCTTTCGACCCTTCTTTAACGTTTGAAGTTTTGATCACGACCATGGCATGAGACAGCAGAGACGGAAAGGCGGACGTAGGGGGCTTGGCGTTCTTCTTGGTGTTCTAGTTGAGGTGTTATCCTCCCTCGGATGAGGATCAGTGTGAGAGGTGTCCTCTCGACAAAGGTATTACCTCTCCCCAAGGGTGGTGGGGTAGGGTCTTCAGGCCAGTATAATTTCGTTTCTCAAAGATATCAACCTTTTTAATAAGTTACTAGAATAAGAGGAAACATTATTGGAGAGATGACGTAACTGATATTTGAAAATTTTATATTGAAAGTTAAAACTCCGAAAAAACTCCCTTTTCAAAACACATGTAATGCACAATATATTCAGTAGTGTCGATACAGAAGAAGAAACCCATTCTCCGCCAAAAGTTTTAACAGAGATTATTGAAATGCGTAAATGTATTTCATTTGGAGGTTGGGCTTTAAATGTGTGTGTGTGGGGGGGGGGGGCGATTTTTCGGTCTATTAAAGAAAGGCGGGTGCACGGTGTTGCTTTGTACTAATGCCTACTGCACGTCGGTGGTCACTTGTCTTCAACCGGTCCTGCTTGCGCGGAGTTAGTACAGTGTGGAGTCAGACAGTTGGTTGCTGTTGCTCCATGGTTCTTTTCGGATAATCCGGTTTTCTCCACCCGTAAAACTGTCCAACGGGAGGTGACCCTGGCTGTCAAAAGTATCGTTAAACCCCAATAATTAAATATTAAGGGGAATTTCTGTGTTTAGTACGACCGACACATAACACGCGGTTCTGGCATCGATTTACAACGTTGTGGACTAACTGCGTTTTGAATGAAGTTGTGTTGACTGCCGTCCTCAGTCCAAATGAAGAATGTCGCATAATGAACGTGAATAAAAGAAAAGGTCGCTTTGTATTTTCGTTGCTTTTTCGACAGTATTGTGGAATAATGTGGATTCACTGCGATTTGAATGGAGGAGATCAGCATTTACCATCGTAATGTCGTATGCCCTCCCACCCACGTGACTTTTATGTACTAAACAAATCGCACGTGGAATATTCGCAGTGCACAAGCCTCATAAGAAATGGTCGACGTTTGCGCGATAAGACATAAACTGATTAGGTAATCCGATAAAAAAAACGGATATAAATATTGAAACAACTTATAGAAGTGGTCAGTTTTAATACAAATAACAAGGTAAATCTGAGCTGAAAATTAAACTGCAGGTGTGCAGGTCTACAGTCTGAATCACCGTGGTGTGTATTTTCGCTGCTTCGCAAAAGTTAAAAACAATACGAAATGCCGATATAGCAAACTATTTTTAATGAGCTTTTATTTATTTTTTTCTGTTGACACAAATTAGAGTCGGATTGTGGAATACACAGTACAGCCATTATGGAATGATTCTTACCGAAACGTAAGCATGGCTGCATCTTCTATAAAACCTCGCTTTAATATGAGACCTCTTTCCTACTAGCCCAGGCCCAGGGTACCACAGACATGGCATATGGACCTAACAAGTTACAGTCACAACGACCGTGCAATCCCCAATTATTATTTTCAATGACGTAGACGGTGGTTGGGGTGGGGTTGGGATTCCCCCAAAAGTCGTCAAATAATTGCAGAGTCCCTAGACTAAAAAAAAAACGCTTCTCTGATTCACTTTCAAAACACTGATTTTTCAAATGTTTCCTGAGATGCATCCCTTGACCACACATGGGGGTAGTGGGCACTTCTGGGTGTTTGATAAAATAAAGGGATAATAAGTCAAGACTTCTTGTCTGTGAGAGAGAGTGAAAGAGAATATCAAAATACACAAAGAATAACATTTTGTTCTGTTTTTGCTTCAGGTAGAACTGAACGTTCATCACTTCAGCACACTGTAAAAAATGGTACACCATCATTGTTGTATTGTGGGTTGCAAACCAGACTCAAGGTATCAACCTTCTCTGAAATTCAAAAAAATTCCACGCTCACAAGAGCATTATGCACCCATCCCCATCCTTGACTAACAAATTTCTCATAAAACACTTGTTGATTTCTGAATTATGCACTTGTAGACTCCTGATATATAAAAAGCCTCTTGTATCAAGTTTTGAAAATAAAATAATAACTATCTGAAAAAGACACAAAAATCATGTTGGGGAGGAGATATGCAGGGGGGGGGGGCATAAACTAACTTACCCCCCCCCCGCCCCACCCCTTCAGTGGACGAAGATGAACTTCTTACCCGTGGGCTTGGACCTATTTTTTGTGGTCAGAAATTGGCATTCCACTACTGTGAGTAATGACTGGAAATGGGGCTATCCACCTCGATAAATCCCTGCAAGTGCCCATGCAAATTTTCACAGGTAAATACTGTTTATGAAACCCAAACGGAATGATTAATATGGAGTGACTTTCATCCCATCCCAAACCCCACTGGGTAATTAAACCCCCACCAGTAATTACTGGGGAGTGGTATAACTGCTTAAAGTTTAGTTATGCATATACCCTGCAGTGCATGAACAATGTGCTGATTTAATCCACGTATCCTTGTGAATCAAAACCCATGCATCATGGGGCATCTCATAAGATTTCTGTGACGGCCTGACTTCAGCCTTAACAAAGGCAAAATCTTTATCTGCTACTGTCACAAATAAAGTTTGTACCCAGTCGTCTTTAAAATACTAGATGGCTTTCAACGATTTTCTTGCTTTGAGCTTTTCATTGTCAAAGTACCCCTGGTGTATTTATTAAGTAAATGTAAATGTCAGAGAAATCAATCTCGGGCATTTTTCTCATGTCGTCCGACCATTTACCAACATTTATTGTGGCGGGGTCTGGCAGAATTGTTCCATTCTCAAGAGTTAGTTTCTCTTTTAGCCTGTCTGTTTTTTTGTAATAGTTGTTCAGGGGGGGGTGGGGGGGGGGGGGGGGGGGGGGGGGATTGGGTTAGGAAAAAATTTGCAGGACACCGATGCCGATTTTTTGACCAGTCGGAGGACCCACCCACCCCATGTAATTTTTTTCCAGTTTTACAATTTTTTTCCGGGGTTATCTGAACCACCCACCCCCGCTAAATACATGCTTCTGCATCATCCTTCCCACCATACTTCACCATAAACCAATTTTATCATACAGTATTGAGTGATTGTCCTTGTACAGGAGGACAGGTCTTGAATGAACATCCGTTTTATCAGACCAAAGTGGTCTCTTAAGGCAGATGGTCTCCCATAACAAATCAAATATAGAGTAAAGCTGGTATGTCCAAGTATGTCCATATAAAACATGGTCTCCAAAGACATCGGTCTCTTAAGGCATGTTCTATTGTAATTCATTAACACTCTTGAATGTCATATCATTAACTTTTTACCTATAGTTTATCTCTCCATGTATTTAGACATGTTGTAGAAACCAACAATATATATGGTATTCGACAGAGTTCAGAGAGCTTTGTGAAATACCATACAAATTGTTGATTTTTTTGACTACATGCATGAACCAGCATGGACTGACACGAAGAGAGATAATTGCGGATGAGAAAGTATACTTCATTATCAAAGTGAAGGGTGTTGATGTAGCAAAACAAATCTCTATGCAGTCTGGTCATTCTGAGTCATTCCTAAAGGTATTTCAATCTGTGTAAATTTCATGTAACACTCAGGTAGAGGCATTAACCTCTTAACCTAACATAGTGGCCACAATAAATGTAACCAAAATAAACCAACAGCATTCAAAGTGGATTATATATCCAAATATATCCCACAATAAAGCCACACAAATATGGATAACATTAGAACTGACTCTTCGAGCCAGTTCTAATGTTAGCCATACATGTGTTTATTTCAAGTAACCTTATTGAACAGTAATGGTTATATGAGAATTTTTTTTTTTTTTTGTATTTTACAAAAGAATGTTAGGTAAAGGGTTAAATATCATAAATTACTCAACCCATCAGAACCAATTGCGTTCTCCATTCATATATACAGTGGAACTTCTCTTGAGAGACCACCTTTTTGAGGAACCACCTCTTTTGTGCTAGAGCGTGTTTTATGTGGACAACACAGGACAACATACCATTTCGGCCAGACAAAAGTGGTCTTTCAAGACAGGTGACCTTGACAGACCACCTGTCTGAAAGACCCCTTTTGTCTGGCAAAAATGTTGGTCTCTCAAAAGAGGTTCCACGGAATGTGTATGCCAAAAAGCAATGAGTTTAGTCATTTTATGTATTTGTTTATTTTTTTGACGAAGGTTGGGTGGGCATGGCTGGGTTCGGGGGAGGGGATTTATTACTTATTTTAAGTCCAGCCCTGGAAGGTCTGGTACATGATTTTGTTGACACCTGTGTTCTCACATGTGTTTGAAATAAATTAGCAGTTCAATCAGGTTCAATGTTTAGTAGTTTCTGTGTACATACTTCCTACAAATGGCAATAAGAGTCATTGGCGTTTTCGTAATAGGTCTGGATACATCGTTATACAGAATTGTTCCTGCAGCTGAAATCTGTAAACTGTTCCTGACTTCACATAATTGTCTTTGCTCCTCATCTAAGCCAGCCAATCTCACCAGGGAGAACATATTAGAAATTTAATCAAACGGAACACACTCAAGATAACTTATCCTTAGAGTGCAGTGTTTGATAATTGCAATTATTGATGCATTTTAACTTATTCAATATGTCATACATTGTATCACTATGAGCCGAATTATAGCTCAGCTGCAATAACAGTTTTATAATGGTATATAACCCATGGTAGGTACCCCCTGATAACTTGAGTGTCCTTTTATTGGTTCTTGAATGATACTTCACTGATTATGGTATACAATTTTGGCCAAAAGTGTCTGAGGAAAAAATTTGCAAGCATCGGAAATTTTTTTTTTTTTTTTTGTCCTCCTTGACCACCCACCCACCCCCGGCATCAGTGTTTTGCAATTTTTTTCCACCACGCCCCCCCCCCCCCCCGAGTTGTTCGGGGGTTGGGAATGTTGGCATATTTAGTTTGTCCATCCCAAAAACACCTCTTTAACAGTTCTTGCCGTGAACCTGTCATTGGTACCCACCGAAGTTTTAAAAAATCCATCATTTGCTGCACTGTCCAGCTTGAATAAACGCTTGAACTCTCCATAATTTCTATACAATTAATATTTAATTAACGACGGCTTCAAGCGTAATTTTTTTAAAGAGTGATATGTCACATACATGCGACCATTCTCTTGTATGACGTACGAACAGGATCATAAATCAGTGAATTAAGCATGATGCTAAAATAAAGAGTATGATACTCAATTAATATTGTATGATACCCAAATAATATAGTATTATACTGAATTAATTCAGTATCATACTCAAATAATTGAGTATCATACTTAATTATTTATGCAGCATTTATGAAATCATACCAAATAATATAGCATCATACCAATTATTAGAGTATCATACTAAAAAAACAATTATGACCCTCCCGTACGTGAACCTGATTTCAGTATCATGCTATTTTATTTATGCTGCATTCATGAAATCGTGCACAATAATATAGTATGATTCTAAATTAAATGAGTATCATACTAAAATAATTAAGTATCATACACAAATAATATAGTATGATTTTAAATTAATTGAGTATTATACTAAAATAATTAAGTATCATACACAAATAATATAGTATGATTCTTAATTATTTGGGTATCATACTAAAATAATTAAGTACCATACACAAATAATATAGTATGATTCTAAATTAATTGAGTATCATACTAAAATAATTAAGTATCATACACAAATAATATAGTATGATGCTAAATTAATTGAGTATCATACTGAATTAATTTAGTATCATACACAAATAATATAGTATGATGCTAAATTAATTGAGTATCATACAGAATTAATTCAGTATCATACACAAATAATATAGTATGATGCTAAATCAATTGAGTATCATACAGAATTAATTCAGTATCATACACAAATAATATAGTATGATGCTAAATTAATTGAGTATCATACTGAAAACCTGTCAATCAACACATTCTAACCAATCAGTGGCGCCGATACATACACGCTAGATTTTCTGGCGCTACATTTAAATAACACGATAAGCAAATGGAAGACCGATATAAAAAATGAATCTGGAAGGTTTTCTGGAAGGCGCTCGCGGTATCGTGTCTACGGTAACTCGTACTTTACAGTCCTCCATCAACGAAGCATCTGTTTCAACAGCAAGTATGAGACTGGAAGCTTTAGAAAGAAATGTGAACAGAATGGTTGCGAGGTTCCCGGAATGTTCAGCCCTGTTACCAGTATTAGCAGAGGCTGTGCAGATTGTTGAAGAAATGAAAAGGCAAGAAAATATCTTCGAAAACACCACGTTTTGGAAAATTGAAACGATTTCGTCGATCAAAATAAGGCAAGACGCAACACCTTGAAGGGGGGGTGGTGGTGGGGGAGTGGGTGGTTGTTGGTGGTATAATATGTACACTGTTTGAAAAAATGGCAATGGGCAAGAACATGGATGTTACGACGGGGGGGGGGGGGGTGTCTCACGCCCCGCCACACAAAATCTGGACACAGGTTTTGAACGGTTAGAAGTTCCCGCGGGACATGCCAAATTGCTGAAACTTCCCCCTGCAAAGTGAGTAGCTGTCTTAGTATTTAGTATCAAACACTCGTTTTAATTTTCCTTCTTCCAGCAAAAATTTAGCCTGAAAAAGTTTCCTGAAAATCTCGTGCGGTTGAAATTTTGCAACACTTAGAACACTTGAAATATCAGTCGAAAAATTATATCCCAAAGATTGGGAGTGGGTGCGCTTAACGCAAATTCATCTCCAATCGGTTGGAAATTTTGTCTGGCTCGGGTTGGGGGGGGGGGGGGGGGGGTGCTGTTTGAAAGTTTGAAGTTGACATTATTCTCCACCGAAGACCCACTAAACACCCTGTAGCCACACCCAGACGAACATTCAACGATGGTTTATTTATTTATTTATTTATTTATTTATTTATTTATTTATTTATTTATTTATTTATTTATTTATTGGTGTTTAAGGTAAAATATTTCTGCACAATGGCTAATCGTTACCATGACAGTTTTACGGCTGGAAGAGATTGATTGAGAGAACCACCGATCAACGGCAAGTAACTGTAAGCTCTCAAGCAATCAAACTCCACACAAGCAGGATTGGCATTGGTTGAAGACAGATGCACCATCGACGTGCAGTAAGCCTTAGTACACAACGCCACCGTGCTCCCATGTGGATAGTGGGGGGTGAAATCTTTTGCCCAAGGACACAACGCGGCTGCGGCAGGGCGCAGGTGGAATTCGAATCAAGGATCCTTCGTCTCGCAGACTTCCCCTCTACCTACTGAGCCACCGCGTCCCCTGATACACTTGTTAAATTAACAATGCATTTGCTGAAAAAACAAAACCCGAGGCGTGCAACAATTCAACTCAGGAATTCTTTTCGAAATCAAAATTAATAATTTTGAGTGGATTGGTGGTACTCGTAGAGGTGGAAGCCTGACTCTCGTACCATCGCAACTACACGCATAACTGCACACACATGCATATACTTCACTATCTTTGACGTACCCATTAACTTACAGATATCTCCTTACACATACATACACATACACCCCCTATCCACACACGTGTTTCAACCCCCCCCCCCCCCCCACGCACACCCTATCCTCCGCCACACATGCACACTTACATTCTAACGTAGCTTTTCTTAGTTTACAATGCGAAACTGCCTCGAACCGATGTGGTATGGTAATAGTAATTCGGAGGTTACGAGTGACGCTTGGTGACGAAAATTTATTCATTGCAGAGATTGGACTGTTTTATATTTTGTGAGTTGTGTATTAAGTAATAATTGTGTCTTATGTTCGAAGGGTCGATGAAGCTCTGGTGGTAAACTTTTATACAAAAACATGTGTGCGAACCTGTCGGTTTGAAGTTCATTGCGGTCACCACTGAACCACTGCGCTCCCGTCCAAACTTCAATGGATCTGAAATGTCCCCTCCATCCTATGTAATATGAATGTATACAGTAAGATTTCACAATATAGTATGCTGTTATATGATTTTGAACCGAAAAATTAGGCTGTACAAAGATGGTAACGGTAATGGTGATAGCTCCCCTTGCGAAACCCGGTAAGCGAAGTAGTGCTTGGTGTCTATGGTTAATCAACAAATGGGGTTTAAGTCGACATAAATAGGTGACGGGAGTAGTATGTAATGTGATTTTGGGACCTAGTTGGCAGGACCCCGTTGCAGGATCCCGGAAGTGACGTCATGCCACGTGAGGAAGTGGCGTCATGTTCTGTTGTCATGGTAACCCGAATGGGCGGCCACGTTGTGACGTCATCCCCATATTGATACGTGTTGTTAGTGCGCATGCGCAGCGCGTGTTGTTAGGGTGATACGTGTTTCCGTCGTCCATTTTGTATATTGGAGGCCGCCATCTTGGTTTCTATGGTGGCACGTGGTTGCTATGTCACCCAATTTTTCTTCACTTTCCTGACACTAACTAACCAATTAGATTGCTTGATTTCCCATAACCTGTACTTAATCGTACAGAGTTATCTCCCTTCTGTATAATAAAAAACCTATATCAAAGGCAATATCCCCGGCACCCCCCAATTTCGGCCTTTTTTGAAAAACATATGGTCTTCGGCACCCCTTTTTCTGAAATGAGGATAAGAGTCGTAGTAAATTAGACCTCATTGAGGGATTTTTAATACGACTCTTATCCTCATTTCAGAAAAAAGGGGTGCCGAAGGCCATATGTTTTTCAAAAAAGGGGGGCCGAAATTGGGGGTGGCGGGGATATTGCCATTGATATAGGTTTTTGTTATACAGAAGGGAGATAACTCTGTACGATTACGCACAGGTTATGGGAAATCAAGCAATCTAATTGGTTAGTTAGTGTCAGGAAAGTGAAGTGATTGGGTAATCTAGATAA